>CM075349.1:46180000-47430000 GCA_037693485.1 Kitagawia praeruptora
ATGTAGTAGGCCTAGAAGTACATCAACTAACAATATTCTCCCTATAACACTCTCTATTACGAGTACTTCAAGAATAAATTCTAATACCATAACTAACAATCACTAACAATTTCTAGATCATCTTGAAACAACAGTTATCTTTATCTTTATCTTTTTTTTTTCTTTTTTTTTTTTGGGTCAGAGTGACTTTCAACCAATCTACTCATTTTTTTAATAATTTTGGCACAACTAATACACTCACCAATTTAAACTGTATTGTACATATACTGTGCTCATCTTCTCACATATGCTAAAAAATTTCTTCATCTTCAATACAAGTAAAAAAAAAAAACCTACAGGATGCTCAACAAAAATCTATTATATATCTAATACACCAACAGGGGGTTTCCCAGAGCAAATTTATTCATACGTTCGGACCCTCCGAACCTCACTCCAAACCTAACTCTAAATATTTGTAAAAATAAAGTTATTCAAAGGATTCGAACCCATGACCTTGCATAACTAATGCAACACAATAACCAGTTGAACTATGTGAACATTTAAGCTTATATTAAAAATCATTATCTACATACATAAACACATATATACATACATACATAATTATTAATTATACTACACATACATAAATAAATATACATGTATGCGTACATACACACACACATACACACATACATACATACATACATACATACATACATATATACATATATACATAAACATAAATAATTATACATGCATATGTACATACACACATACATACATACATACATACATACATACATACATACATAATTATTAATTATACATGCATAAGTACTAGATACATACATACATACATACATACATACATACATACATTTATGTTGTATAATCTATTAATATTTCATTATTTGTAATATATTAATTGTTGTATAATTAATATGCATATTTATATATACAAACACATGTACAAACATAAATACATACATATATAAATTTATGTGGATATATATATAATAATATACTATAATATTATATACATACATACATGCATACATACTATATAACATACATACCTACATACATACATTTATATTGTATAATCTATTAATATTTCATTATTTGCAATCTATTAATTGTTATATAATTAATATGCATATTTATACATACATACACATGTACAAACATAAATACATACATATATAATTTTTTGTGGATATATAACAATGTACTATAATATTATATACATACACATACTACATATTTTTGTTTATATGTATTAATTTGTAGATAAATCTCAGTTGGCTTAACTCAGATAATGTATAATTATTAATTTAGAACGTATATTTGTAGATAATTATTAATTATACATACATACATAACTATTAATTATACATGCATACGTACATGCATACATACATATATACATACATACATTCATACATACATAGTTACATACATACATGCATACATACATATATACATATATACATACATACATACATACATACATATATGCATGCATAGTTATGTTGTATGTATATATGTATGTATGTATATATGCATACATACATATATACATACAACATAACTATTAATTATACATGCATACGTACATGCATACATACATACATACATACATACATACATACATACATATAATATATACATACATTTATGTTGTATAATCTATTAATATTTCATTATTTGTAATCTATTAATTGTTGTATAATTAATATGCATATTTATACATACATACACATGTACAAACATAAATACATACATATATAAATTTATGTGCATATATAATAATCTACTATAATATTATATATATACATACATACATACATTTATGTTGTATAATCTATTAATATTTCATTATTTATAATATATTAATTACTGCATAATTATACATACATAAACTTGTACAAACATAAATACATATATAAATTTATGTGGATATGTTATAATGTACTATAATATTCACTAACATATACCATATCTTATTAATCATTTTAGATCTATTTTAATTATTTACGAATTAAATATTACAAAAAATATCCCAATACAAAAAAATACCTTCATGTCTATGTAAGTATAATACAAACTTGTATTAACATTAACTATCGTAAAACTCATCAATCACATCTTTAATACGTAAACGCATAAAACAATATAACAAATATATATATATATATATATATAATAGAGCAAATGGGGGGTTCCATGAGCAAATTTATTCATATAAAAAGTCATATTTACCTCTTCTAATTATATCAATGTTATATTTCCGGGGGCTATTTAGGTATTGCAACACTAACATATTTATTACATATATAATAATAACTGATATTAACTAATATGCATTTATTATTATGTAATTAATACTTGAATGTATCTCTGTATCCATCCATGTTAACTCTATATATTTATATTTCGAAGTACGGTTTTGATCTTAATATTGACCAATTTATTACATATCGTTCAAGTTTATTTTAACAAAACAAAACATAGCGTAAAATATAAAATAGATTTAATTTAACCAGAATTATAATTTGCATGTCATGATCGGGTATTGCATAAATTCTATTTAATCAGAACAATTGCTACAAAGATATGAACAATCGAAGATATCAACAAATCAATCCTACGTGATTACGAATAATTCATAAATTTGTAATCTAGAGCATGCCCGTGCCTTGCACGGGCTAGTTGAAACAAATTAAAGACAATGTACTAAGCCCAATAAATTAAAGACAATATACTAAGCCAATATACATGCTTCAAATAAATCAGTTTGTACATAAATAAAAAACCAATCATGCCATGTAATCATAAATAAATTAAAAATATATATATAGACAGAGTTCAAGAACAATCATATTGACAACAAAACAAATAATCAATGAATAGAACCAGGCACATCAAGAAGACACAAACAAGAAAAATACATAGAAAACCATTTAAACACAATTAAATGCCAATAGTTATAAAGAAAACACCAGTCAAAAAGAGGTGGAACACTGATATAGAATAGTCCGCACTCCGCTATAAGAAGATCAGGTCGCGAAATGAACATCCAGTAACCCGACCAAGTGAAAAACCATGTGTAGAACGAGCTGATCTTATGCTAAGCTCTGATACCAATGAAGTATTGTGCCTACAAAATAATGAAATAATTTAGAAAGATTAAAAAGAATTTACAAAAATGTTTTAGGAGTTCCGGGGGAGTATTGAACAAGTTCTCTTTTTCTATCTCTCCCAGAGTAACTTTTTCTTTGGAAACAACCACTATATATAGGCTTTCTTACACCCCTCCACTCCTAAAATATAGCTACCCAATTTTTATGCAATTCAATATCTTGGGTGTGAATATTTGTAACTCACAAACATAATTGTCACACAATCAATATTATGATTTGTAACTCCTACATATATTTATATCCTTATTCATTTTATTTCATTTGACAAATTAAGTCAAATATAATACCTATCTCAACGCTTGAATCTATTCTGAGCAGCTTGTGAACTAATCATTCTCTTCTCTATTGTTCTTGATTTCTCAACTTAGCATTATCTATTTGTTAAAAGGTATCAAGGCACATAATTTGATGGAGCCCAAAAAAATAAAATCAAACTAGTTAAGTAATAATATTATTAGTTAAAAGAAAAGGCTTGAACGGTATTGATTTTTTTTTTGCTAAATAGTATTGATTTTTTTTACTTTTGAAAAGAAAACAAAGGTCTCATAAAATCAGAAAATATATAAAATTATCATAGCACAAGAGAGTAAACATCATTTTACGATCCCCGACATAAACATCGTAAAATAGACTTGAATTTAAAGTGACTTAAAGTGAGAAATCTTTTATAATTTAATACGGAGTAATAGATTATAAAATTTTGTTTAGAAATTCTAAAATAGAGACAATTTAAAATGAAGTTTGATTCTCCTGCTCTGTTTAATCAAAAAAGATAGCATTTGTAGAGCATTGGCTACATTGGACCAGGACCATTTGTAAATTTACAATATTCCAGCTAAATTACGGAAATTGAAATGCTTGTATTTGGTAAAATACAATGTAAATTTTCTGATATTTTATTACTTAAAATGTAGTATTAAGATACAATAAATCATTTAAAATCATTTACTCCAAGAATAATACAGTTTCCCCAGAATTATTATTAGCGCAACAAAGTACCTAGAGTTCCACCAAAAAAAGAATGAACAAAAAGTGGAAGTGAAATGCAAATCCTATCCCTCATGGAGATGGTCCCCTCACAAATGCAGTGCCAAGTTGCACAGAACTAATATTTCGTGATCGTCGAATATTTTTTCGACGTTTAGCATAAACCATTCCTGCGAACCCCAGTAGAGCAGCACCAGCAATGACTCCAAATGCAAGGCCAGCCTTTTGCCCGCCACTCATTCCTTTTGAACTGCTTTTAGGCTTTGCTGATTGCGGTGCTGGTGCTGGTGGTGAGTCTCCGTTATTAGGGTCAGACGGGCTCGGCCAAGAGGGCGAGGGCGTGGGCGGTGTATATGTTGGACTAGGCGAGGGTACATCATGTGATGGACCATATGGACCAGGTGCGGGCGAGGGTACATCATGTGATGGACCATATGGACCAGGCGCGGGCGCAGGTGATATAGCACTTAGAAATGTTGAATGTTGAAAGATTAGTGTGACCAAAAGAAGAAAGTAGTAAACTCTAGACATTTTTAAGGTATTGATCCTCTGCAACTAAACAATTTTATCTTATATCAGAAGTTTTAAGTGAACTTATACAAGTCTAGTTTCGATAAGAACAATGACAGAGGAAACATTTCGGAGACCCCTATGGTTTGCTTACCTTTAAATAAACTGTTCGCTTCGTTTTTAGGTTCATTTATTTGTTTTCTAGCTATTTACATAAAGACAGTTTCACAAGAAATCTTCTATAAAATGTCAAGGAGACATAAACAGCATCCCAGTAATCACACGCACCAGACAAATAACAAGGTACAACCTTAAAAAGTTGCCGAAAACATCAATTTTGATATATCAGAAGTCATGAGCAGCTATGCAATGTATTTACCTGGAACCTACACAAAACCACAACCTCAAATCCAGTGTTGTGAAAAGCGCATTAAGCGGCCGATTAAGCGGCCGCTTAAGCGGAATCGGGGGTAAAACGCCTAGCTTTTAATAAAATCGGGATTTTAAGTGTTTTTTGGATTTAAGCGGGTTTAAGCGGGATTAAGCGGGTCAAAAACGGATTAAGCGGGTCAAAGACGGATTAAGCGGATGAATTTAAAAAAAATTATAAAATTATAAAAATTATAAAAAAAATTATAAAAATTATAAAAATTATAAAGGATGGTGAAAGAATGCATATGGTTCCGTCTTTTTGAAAGAATGCTACAATCTATTTTTCTATCTTTCGGAACTCGTATTATGATAATTATGGTGTTTGTATTTTCTAAGTTCATTATGACTAAGTATGACTTTGTGAATGTAGAGATTACTAGTTTTAATTTTTATCATAATATGTTATATCATATGTGATTAGTTTTTTTTAAAAAAAATAATATTATATTTATTTCTATAAATATATAATTATTTATAATCCGATTAGTGATTCGCTTTTAAAACCGCTTAAGCGTCCGCTTAACCGCTTAAGCGCTAGAAGGTCATCCGACCGCTTAGGTCCGATTTGCGCTTTTCACAACACTGCTCAAATCACACCATTCCTGGAAATTTCCCAAACAGAAAACGGTTGATGTAACAGCAGCATACGGTTTTAAGGTTTCTTACCTTAAAGTAGCGTGGTGATTATTGATGTAATACATCTTATGTAGTAGGCCTAGAAGTACATCAACTTGATCCCCTAGCAGATTAATCAATTTTCAAAGTAGCGCAAGTTGATTTGGAAGGATTAACGCGACAAACATCTGCATTTCTTTTTTATTAATGTCTGCAAATAGAAACAAATACCCATAGTTGCAAGTTTAATCAAAGGACCTAATTGTCAGCTAATGAAAGATTGTATCTTCTCCTTGTAAAGCAAATGATTTTTCCTGACTAATTTTGCAGCTTGAATGATAGGACTAAATAATTCCCTCAGTTTTTCTAGCCTCAGGGGATGTTGGTCCTGAGTTCAGAAGTTAGTTTGGGTTTATTTTTATTTTATTTAAAAAAAATACTTATAAAATATTTGTTATTATTATTTTTAATAATAATTTATATGGGCTACATATTAATATTCAATTATATTAGCTATTTGTTTTATTGGGTTAAATAAAGTGATCAAATAAGAAATCCAATTAGATTTTTAAATATTGTATGGGCTAAATGAGAGGATACCTAATACCAAGCCCAATTAAATTATAATGGGAGATTTAATTAGGCGGTATACGAAAGGGTTATAGTCCCCAATATATTAAACACGTAACAGAGCTTTTCTTCTACCCATCAGAGAGAGCTTGCTGTGGAAAACCTAAGGGTGTTTGATTGAGGAAGACAATAACAATTACACAAAGGAAGGACTGCTACCGCTACTACTTTATAATGGATACAGGTACGCTTCCGCTTAATGATTTAATCTTGATAATCGAATATGATGTTGCGATCCTTGTCTCTATTTTAGAGGATTAAGTGTTTATAGAATTGTTAGATTCTATCAATTGGCATCAGAGCCTCTTCATATTTGATTATTAGGATTTGATTTTCCTTCGATTTAAGGTATTACCGTATGTGAATGGTCCAATATTGGTACTATTTTTTGTTAACTGTCCGTTTGGTTCTATCTTGTAAATTCATAAATTTTAATGAATTGTTAAGAACCCAGTTATACGCTTTTGTTTAGTTGTGTATGGTTTTATTTTTGTGGCCATTTTACTTAGAAGGACATGTTGCACATAATTGTGTTATGTTTTATACGGGTTAGTAGTTTTGGTAATCCCTGCAATCGCATGTGTTCTATGCTCATTTTGATGTTATTCACTTTTATACTTAATTAAGTGATGACCATGTCAGTTGTGGTGGTTGTCTTTTATGATAAAATGCCTTGTCATGTGACAGTGACTCTGTTTTAAGTCATGTAATATGTTGGTTTACTTCTTTGTGTTTTTGTTTTATATACTTAATTCCCTCATTCGGCAAATCATGTCAATTTTCAATGTCCATGGTTTGGTTAAAGTATAAACATATTACTGACTCTAGTTATAATTATCATGTATGGATAGTGTCAAATTACAGCATGTATTGTCCCTGCAATATTGTACAACAAGTTTATCTAATTCGGTTAGTAAACAGTAAATAAAGAATAAAGTATATAATTTGTGATTTGAATTTAATTATTGGCAATAAATATTAACTCATTTATTTAAGTGGTCTAATATTTTTAATTTAGTTGATTGAAGCAATATGTTGCCAAAGTGACCTCTTTTGTGTAGATTAATTAATTTAAAAATATTATTATGATGTTTGAATATTTAATTTTATGCAAATTTTATCGGCCCAAAGGAAGGTATAATTTGGCCAAAATTAAAATATTCTTGTGATAATAAGTATGTAGCAATATTGAGTTTTTTCATGTGAATAATACGTCGGTCCAAAGAAAGGCATATTATTTGACAGAAATTTATTGTTAATACTTGATTATTGCGTTGAGAGTACCACTTGCAAATTGATTTTTCTGTCCAAAGACTAAAATTCAGTGTTGCGTTAGGTATCTTGTGATGGTGTTGCCAATATTTGATTTATCACATATATTTAGTTTTGTGCATTTTTTTTGTGTATTTGTTTTCTATTACAGTTACTGCTAATGTTAACTCTGCTTCTGCTCAATTGAGCATGATTCCGATGTTGAATGGGACAAACTATGTCACATGGAAAGAAAATGTTGAAATCGTTCTTGGGTGCATGGATCTTGACCTTGCGCTAAGGAAAGAGCAACCTGTTCCCACTACGGCTGATCCGAAAACGGATCAGGTTGAGAAATGGGAACACTCTAATCGCATGTGTCTGGCGATCATGAAGCGAACGATTCCAACTGGTTTTCGGGGCTCTATTGCTGAGAGCACAAATGCCAAGAAGTTCCTCTCTGAAATTGAGCAATATTTTGCTAAGAATGAGAAAGCGGAAACGAGTAATCTTCTGTCAAAACTCGTGACCATGAAGTATAAGGGAAAGGGGAACATAAGGGAGTACATCATTGGGATGTCTAATCTTGCTGGCAAACTTAAGGAACTCAAGTTAGAACTTTCGGATGAGTTACTTGTTCACTTGGTTCTTATTTCACTCCCTCCTCAATTTGGTCATTTTGTGGTGAGTTACAATACTCAGAAGGAAAAATGGACTCTTAATGAGCTCATTTCACACTGTGTGCAAGAGGAGGAGAGGGTATTGCGAGACAAGACTGAAAGTGCTCACTTGGCATCTAGCTCTCATGATAAGAAGAGAAAGAGAGGTAAGGATAATGCAAGTGGAAAACCCAAGCAGTCGCAAGAGAAGTAGGATAAGGGACCAACCTGCTACTTTTGTAAGAAGGCTGGACACATGAAGAAAGAGTGTTCCAAATATGCTGCTTGGCGTGTGAAGAAGGGTAAGACTTCTGTCTTTGTTTGTTCTGAAGTTAATTTAGCTTCTGTACCTAAGGATACTTGGTGGGTAGATTCTGGTGCTACTACTCACATAAGTGTATCAATGCAGGGTTGCCTGTGGAGCCGACCGCCAATTGATGCTGAAAGATTCATCTATGTGGGCGATGGCAATAAAGTTCCAGTTGAAGCTGTTGGAACATTTAGATTATTGTTTCAAACTGGTGTTTATTTGGATTTATTTGAGACTTTTGTTGCACCGTCTTTTAGACGGAACCTTATTTCTATTTCCTGTTTGGACAAATTTGGCTACACTTGTTCCTTTGGAAATAATAAAGTCAGTTTCTCTTTAAATTCAAATTTGGTTGGCACTGGTTCTTTAATTGATAATCTTTATATGCTTGATACTGTTACTTTTAATAATGAGATTTTGCACTCTAGTGCAAGAGGTACGAAGCGTAAGTTAACTGAGAATTCTGCCATGTTGTGGCACAAGCGTTTAGGTCACATCTCTAAACAGAGAATTCAAAGGCTTGTGGATGATAGAATTCTTGATCCCTTAGATTTAAGTGATTTTCAGGTTTGCATAGAATGCATTAAGGGAAAACAAACAAACTCCAAAAAGTTAGGTGCCAATAGAGCTACGAGTGTCTTAGAACTGATTCATACCGATATTTGTGGACCATTCCCTACGGCCTCTTGGAACGGTCAACGGTATTTTATCACGTTCATAGATGATTACTCAAGGTATGGTTACCTATACTTGATACATGAGAAGTCCCAAGCTTTGGACGTGTTTAAAGAATATAAAGCTGAAGTTGAGCTTCAGTTGAAGGGTAAAATACTAGCTGTCAGGTCTGATCGTGGTGGTGAATACTACGGCAGATATGATGGATCAGGTGAGCAACGTCCAGGACCCTTTGCGAACTTCCTAAAGGAGTGTGGAATTGTCCCTCAGTACACCATGCCAGGAAAACCTAATATGAATGGTGTCGCTGAGAGGCGAAACCGTACTCTTAAAGATATGGTGAGAAGTATGGTAAGTCATTCTTCTTTACCTGAGGCACTTTGGGGAGATGCACTAAAGACTGCAATTTATATCCTTAATAGGGTTCCAACAAAAGCAGTGGCCGAAACCCCTTACAAACTTTGGACTAAGAAAATGCCTAGCATTAAGCATTGTCATGTTTGGGGTTGTCCAGCTGAGGCAAGGCCATATAGGCCGAATGAAAAGAAACTGGACTCTAGGACGGTCAGTTGCTACTTTGTAGGATATCCGGAGCGTACTCGCGGATTTAAATTTTATGATCCCACTACTAGATCCTTCTTTGAGACTGATAATGCAAGATTTTTTGAGGAAGTTGATTTTGGGAGGGAAGGTATAGGTAAAAGTATTGTCTTTGAAGAAGATAGTCATGAATCTATTCATGATACCGCTGAGAACAATGATCAGATTATGGTACCTATCATTGCTCAAGGCCCTCCGGTTCAAGACAACACTGACATTCCCAATGAGGAACCAATTCAGCAAAATCAACAACCTCTTGAATCACAAGATGTGCCATTAAGGAGATCCACTAGAGAGCGGAAAAGTGCAATTCCAGATGATTATATTGTTTTTCTACAAGAACATGAAGATGGAATTGGCATTGGAGAAGATGATCCTATTAATCTTCAACAAGCCATGCAGAGTCCTAATTCTCAAAAGTGGGTTGATGCCATGAATGAAGAGATGCAATCTATGAAAGACAATGACGTTTGGGATCTTGTCGAGTTACCTAAAGGATCAAAACCTATTGATTGCAAATGGGTATTTAAAACCAAAAGGGATTCGAAGGGTAACATCGAAAGATATAAGGCTCGTCTAGTCGCAAAAGGATTCACTCAAAAGAAAGGTATCGATTACAATGAGACTTTCTCTCCGGTTTCCTCGAAAGACTCATTTAGAATTTTTATGGCACTTGTGGCTCATTATGACCTAGAGCTACATCAGATGGACGTAAAGACGGCGTTTCTCAATGGCAACATTTGTGAGACAATTTATATGGTGCAACCAGAAAACTTTGTGTCTGGAGATCCAAAGACTATAGTTTGCAGGTTAAAGAAGTCCATCTATGGTCTCAAGCAGGCTTCACGTGAATGGTATCACAAGTTTCATCATGTTATCACATCATATGGTTTCGAAGTGAACTTGGTGGAACATTGTGTATATCACAAGTTCAGTGGGATCAAATTTATCTTTCTTCTCTTATACGTTGATGACATCTTACTTGCCACTAATGATATAGGCTTATTGCACGATACCAAGAAATTTCTCGCTAGTCAATTTGAGATGAAGGACCTTGGTAACGCCTCTTTTGTATTAGGAATTCAAATACATCGAGACCGCTCTCGAGGTATCATTGGATTATCACAAAGGAGCTATATCGAAAAGATCCTGGAAAGATATGGCATGAAAGATTGTGCAGGAATAGATACACCCGTGTCTAAGGGAGACAAATTTAGTCTCAAACAGTGTCCCAAGAATGAACTTGAGATAAAGGAAATGCAAAGGATACCATATGCCTCGGCTGTGGGAAGTCTAATGTATGCTCAAGTTTGTACTCGTCCTGACATAGCATTCATTATTGGAATGTTGGGAAGATATTTGAGTAATCCGGGAATGGAACAATGGAAAGCAGTCAAGCGAGTCCTACAGTACTTGAAGAAAACAAAAGACTATATGCTCACATATAGGAAGTCAAATCATCTCGAAGTCATTGGATATTCAGATTCTGATTTTGGAGGATGCATAGATGAAAGAAAATCTACTTCGGGCTATGTTTATCTACTAGCTGGTGGAGCGATTTCATGGAGGTCTGCCAAACAGACGCTCATAGCTTCATCCACCATGGCTGCAGAATATATAGCATGTTTTGAGGCATCCAATCAAGCACTATGGCTGCGAAATTTTGTCACTGGTTTGCGTGTTCTTGATGGTGTTGAAAGACCATTAAAGATATTTTGTGATAATAAATCAGCAGTGGAATATTCAAACAACAATAGGAGCACTACGGAAGCAAAACATATAGATATAAAGTTCCTAGTTGTTAAAGAAAAGATACAGAGTGGACAGATTTCGATAGAACACATTGGGACCAACTCCATGATTGCGGATCCGCTCACCAAGGCTTTAGCACCTAAGGTTTTTCACGAGCATACTGCTCATATGGGTGTTACCTTGTGTGATACTTTGGTTTAGTGGGAGTTTGTATTTTTGATGTTTTATGTTATAAACATTGAGTTGTTTATGTTCTGCAGAATACAGTTGATGGATTTAATTTAATTAAATGTCACTCTGCTTTTGTTCAATTTTCTTATTGTGGTTTAACATTGTGTTGAGAAAATTGAAATCAATCTCATTAGAGATTGGCTAAGGACTAGTTGGAAATAGACATTATATAGATCACATTGTATGTAATTTCCATGTCACTCATCCATGCTTTGATTCATGTCGTTGAATATATTTGTGTGGTGACCACGGAAGGTTTAGTCACGTTATAATAGTGACAAATGCCGCCAGAATCTCAAACTGATATAGTAGACGGACCGAATTGTTTTAGTAAAATCTAAAGGATAATGAATAGCATAAGGTTGTGCACTAAAGATTATGTATAATTGATTTCGGATTAATATGCAGCCCAAGTGGGAGATTGTTATTATTATTTTTAATAATGATTTATATGGGCTACATATTAATATTCAATTATATTAGCTATTTGTTTTATTGGGTTAAATAAAGTGATCAAATAAGAAACCCAATTAGATTTTTAAATATTGTATGGGCTAAATGAGAGGATACCTAATACCAAGCCCAATTAAATTATAATGGGAGATTTAATTAGGCGGTATACGAAAGGGTTATAGTCCCCAATATATTAAACACGTAACAGAGCTTTTCTTCTACCCATCAGAGAGAGCTTGCTGTGGAAAACCTAAGGGTGTTTGATTGAGGAAGACAATAACAATTACACAAAGGAAGGACTGCTACCGCTACTACTTTATAATGGATACAGGTACGCTTCCGCTTAATGATTTAATCTTGATAATCGAATATGATGTTGCGATCCTTGTCTCTATTTTAGAGGATTAAGTGTTTATAGAATTGTTAGATTCTATCAATATTGAGTACCTCATTTGATATCTTTGCAATGTCTGTTCTACCATTTTATCGAAATCCACAGGTAAGTTTAGAATTCCTTTCTTTTTTTATAACATTTTACTCACTTGACTGAAAGTGGTCTCATCTCCAGTCTAATAATCATGTCACAATCAGTCAGCTCTTTGCACTGTGACTTAATATTTTTCTCCATGTAATTAGTAGAAAATGAACAAGGATTTTGGTTTACAGTTTAAATTTTTTCGTCAAAATATTAATACAAATATATTACGATCCGAAATTAGAAATATCTTTGGTCTCAAAACTAGCATGTTCTCTGCAGATAACAGTTGAAATATTGATAATTCAATATATCCAACGATCCCTGTATATTGATGAACAGTGTAGTGCAATGCTTAGTAAATTAATATACAATGAATCAGGCAACTCGGAGAAGCATGCATAGATTTAAATAGTCCATTCTCACAACAACTTTGTGGTATCCACCAAAATGAATGAACAGAAAAGCAAGTAGAAATGAAAACATATTACTCATGGAGATACTCTCCTGAATGGAGTGCTTAGTTGCACTGAATCGATGAATCTTGATCGTCGAATATTGTTACGACGTTTTGCATACACCATGCCTCCAAACCCCACCAGAGCAGCACCAGCAATGACTCCAAATGCAAGGCCAGCCTTCTGTCCACCAGTCATACCTTTTGAACTGCCTCTAGACTTTGCTGATTGTAGCGGTGGCAACACTGATGGCGATGATGGTGGTGAAGGTGGTGAGTGCCCGTTGTTATGGTCAGACGGGCTTGGTGAAGATGGCGTGGACGTGGGCGTGGGCATGGGAGTAAGGGTGGGAGCTAATGTTGGAGTATATGCAGGGGCATACGTTGGAGTATATGCAGGCGCATATGTTGGAGTATATGCAGGCGCATAGGTTGGGGTGTATGCAGGTGCATATGTTGGAGTGGGCACAGGCGAAATAGCACACAAAATTGTGAATTCTGGAAAGATTAGCGTGATTAAAAGAATAAAGTAGCAAAGTCTAGACATTTTAAGGTATTGGTGTTTAGCAACTATAACTATATTCCCAATCACTACGCCATAAGTGAGCATACGCAACCCTTTTTACAAAGCGTTGCACAGAAAGCGTTTCGTTAGATAGAAGTTTTGGGTCTTTTGCAACTGAGCTGAATTGGTGTTGCGTTAGATATAGATTAGCGTTGCGTATTACCCATAGTGTTTCACATTATGCAACACTAACTGATGGCGTTGCGTTAGATAATTATTTATTTTTATAAATGGTGACGTGGCAGGAGTGGGACCCACATGTGCTGACGTGGCATTTGCTGACGTGGCACATGTGGGACCCACATTTGTTGACGTGGCAGAAGTGGGGCCCACCTTTGCTGACGTGGCATTTGCTAACGTGGCAAAAAACGTTGCATTAGATACCAATAGTGTTGCGTTTGCTCTGTGAAGTGTTGCATTAGATATATTCATATTTTTTTAAAAAAATATGACGTGGCAGATGTGGGCCCAACAACTGCTGACGTGGCAGTGTGGGACCCACAAGGATGACGTGGCAGGAGGCCCATCATGCTGACGTGGCAATTGCGGGACCCACAATTGCTGACGTGGCAGAAGTGGGGCCCACCTTTGCTGACGTGGCATTTGCTGACGTGGCAGAAAGTGTTGCATTAGATACCTGTAGTGTTGCATTTGCTGTTTGAAGTGTTGCATTAGATAAATTTATATTTTTTTTTAAAAATATGACGTGGCAGATGTGGGACCTACCACTGCTGACGTGGCAGTGTGGGACCCACAAGGGTGACTTGTAATATCATTATATTAGATATATATTAACATCCGTACGGTTGGATCGTTCAAAAATATTTTTTAAAAAATAGAAATAATAATCCGTAACAAAGCACTAGTTACGAGACATATTGAAAATAGTAGTGATCTACTAAGATCTCCAATCAAATTAATTTTTTATTTTTTGAAACTTGGGGAATATCATTATATTAGATATATATTGACATCCGTACGGTTGGATCGTTCAAAAATATTTTTTAAAAAATAGAAATAATAATCCGTAACAAAGCACTAGTTACGAGTCATATTGAAAATATTAGTGATCTACTAAGATCTCCAATCAAATTAATTTTTTATTTTCTGAAACTTGGGGAATATCATTATATTAAATATTTTTTTAATTAAAATAATTTTATTTTAACATAAAATTAAAAATTGAAAAAATATTTGATTTTAGTAATAATTAATATTTAAAAATCTTCAGAATTATTGATCCAAATTATTGGCGGGCTCCAAAAAATAAAGTGGGTTTTCAAAATTTTGGACAAAACAAGCGGGAATACTAAAATTAACAAGGGCCGGGACACTGAAACATAAAACATAACCTTATTCATCTCTCTCTCTCTACTCTCTCAAAAAACCTAATCGATTCAACATAAAACTATTCTTCTTTCCCATCGATTCAATCGTTTTCGCTGAAATCTAACCACAGAAACTTGATCTCCACGATCAAATACCCCTTCTACCATGTTTATTTCATAATTTCTAATCACGAAATTTGTAAACTCAAACCTTAGCCGCTGCTCGGTGGTTTCTGGTCATCTCTGGTGACTTTCCGTTCAAACTGACCTTGGATTTTTACTCCCTATGGTCGATTACATCTCTTACCATCAAAAGCCCTTTGATTCTAATGCCAGATTTTTCAATTGCTCGAAACCTTAGATATCGCCTCCGATTCCGACTTGTTCAATTCGATGGTCTCCGTTCAATTCCTTCTGGATACAAGCTTCTCATGGTGTTTTGTACATCATACTCGAAGTTTTCATAACCCTAATCTTTGTTTCTGAATTATTTTGAGTTTTATGTGAACATGTTAATGAAATTGATCTTATTTACAGGTTATACTCAAGATTTTGAGTTTGTTCGTTGCTGGAATCCAGCCCCATCATCAACCATTACAGCAGGTTCAATGCCAAAGCCAAGCAAACACTCAGCCACAGATACAGCTTCAGCCACACAGATTCGGGGGCCATCGCCCATGTTTACAGTACTATTCTATTGCTTTTTTGACATATATGTTATATAGGTAATCTAGCCTACACATATGCCATGCTTATCAATCAGTATAACAATTGCCCTGTATCTATCAAAGGATCATATTTGAAAATAAAATGCCCAAGCAATTGATCAAATACTATTGTCTTCAAGACTGCAATTAACCAGAACATAGTACAAACTCTGTTGCAGGTGCATAAGAGATACTTTTGTGGTCCAAACATGTGTCAAAACATGAAGAATGTAAGCATGGGTTCCAGAATAGGCTTACACTTGCTCTTCCCAAGGATTTTCACCAATGTTAAGAATTAAAATGACATACTACATTTTTTCGTTTAAAATTCCTTTGATTTTTTGTAAAAGCCTTCTTTTTTGGTAAAAATTGAAGTAATTTATTCCACTTTGTACTCCAAGTTATCCTTAGGCATAATCTATAATTCGAATGAATCTTAGGCAGTTCAAAATATTATAGGCGTTCTATGGTGCTAACTTTTGACTATGGACTGTCTTGTTTTTTCATTGACTATGGACTGTCATAAGATAATATGATCTTCTGTGAAACTTTTGAGAGAAGAACTCTCACGCTATTTCCAGTAAATACTTAAAATCTACAATCAAAAGTAGCATTAGATCGATGTAGTAGCTTCTATGACTTGATAAAACATTGCTTAGGACCTGATCAGTAATTTACTCAAGTGTCTATGCCCTATGGTCTATGGATACTGTTCTTTTTTATGCTAGATACTGCAGTCAGAACTGTTCATTGTATCAAACAAAAAATCATATGTATAACGAAAATTAGTTGATATGCTTATGCAAAGTTTCACAGTCCTCACATCCCAACTGGAAAGGTTTTCACTCAGGATGAGCTAGAGATTATTGCAGGAGCCTGCAGAACATGGGATGCCCTAGTAGTAACAGATGAGGTATGATATTACTTCTTTTGCTCATTCCTAATTGTTTGGATGAGAATATATACAGAAAAGTTTAAACAATGCTCATAAAAGCTGCATCATGTTACCTTGAAATTTAATAACGAACATTGCGATTTTCTATTTTCAAACATCAGAAATTTTAAGTGTAGCACTTGATACATTGAACCAACCTGTCTTATCAAATTTAGATACATAATTCGATACTGGCTTGCACAAACACAGAATTCTGGGCATCTGGAATGTGTTATTTTGTGCTTCTCATTAGTATTCTCTTTGTTTTTTTGGAATTGGTGTATATGCAGGTATATGAGCACATTACTTATGACAACGAGAATCACATATCTCTTGCGAAACTTCCAGGAATGCAAAGACGGACCATCATCACATCTTCCTTATCAAAAACTTTTAGCATCACTGGTGAGTTTTAATCAAAATGTATCAGTTAGTTGTTTACTTCGGCGGATTTACAACTTAACTTATAAGTCAAGTTTTTTTTATTTTTAATCATCGTCATCTTAAGCTTCAGCATTATTCTTCTGCTCCTCCTGCTTCTTCTTGTCCCTCCGTCCAAGCGGCTACTACTCCACCTTGCTCATATGCTAACGACGATGCTTCGGATTTGGTCTCCATTAAAATTTGCATCTTGGGTGATCCTAAGATTGGCAAAACCAGCTTCTTGGTCAGTTTCATTTCTTTCTTACCTCCACTCACATGTGCACATTTATTATATTGAGAATTAGATAATATACCTAATTCAATTTGCATTTGTGTTTGATGGCAAAATATGTAGGAAGAGAAAAAGAAGAAAGAAATGGATTAAATCAGATGGACAAAACAATGTATGTTAGTGGAGCTCGGATTGCATGTAGTATATGGGAAGTACAAGGTATCATTTCATGTTCTTTTCATCATCCAGTACTCTGTACAACTTATACCACCGTATCTATGCTAATTTTAGATTAATCAGACTAATTTATGTCTGCTTGTTGGAGTTTTCTATTTAGCAAGTATATAATACTGCGAAATAACACTTTGATTAGTGTAATCTCTCAGCAGTAATCACAGTTTACATCTTGACAAGATTGCGTAATCTCTATTCATAATCTGATGAAATGTTATTAATTTGACACGGATAGTTGTCTCACACACAACCCATTTGGAAGCCTTGTTTTTGTCAAGTTCTTTAGAGATGAACTGTATTGTTCACAGGAAATAAGAACAGAGGTTTCAATGTGCTGTAGGAACTGAAGATGTCATGTTTGATGTATCATATATATGTGGTAGTTATTGGTAAAATGTTCTAGTAGCTACTATATATATATATATATATATATATATATATATATATATATATATATATATATATATAGCCAAAACATTGCAAATAAAAAACCCAAATTTTAAGTTGCAGTGGGCTGTTTATGGTGTAGTGCATGTAGGGCCGTTTAAGTGATTGTTTACAAGATCCAGGCTTTAGGTAGTCAGGATGTCTCTGCATGTTATTATTAGCCATGCTGCATGTATTACTCTTACGCTTTAGGTATGACTGTTACGCTTTCTGATGTTGTTGTCCTACGCAATCTTTTAAGGCCTCTTACTGACATGAATGACGCATCTACTTTATGCAAATATCTTGAATCATGTAAACTGGCAGTCGAGCGGTGAGAGTTTATAACTACTATGACTTGCTTGAAAGAATATATATACTCCATATTCACGGCATCATTACCATTTACCAGGTCTGTCTTAATAATTTAGAAGTCATATATGTTAAAGTATGGTAGTACGCTGTTTAGAATTCGAGGTTAATCTCAACATTTGTGCAGGTTTCGGAAAAGGTCGCCAGGGGACTAGTGTGCTTCCAGAGGAAAAGGTAGCCAGGTCCCTGCTTTAATTACAGTGATACTATATCTCTTATAACTGTTAGCAAATTGATGATTATGCCAATTATGTGTTACACGAAATCTTTTGATCTCAGACAGGTAAAAGCTATAGGAAAAGTGGCTCAGACATGCTGAAAAATTTAGGACAAGCGATTAAGACGAAAATTGTACTCCAATGACTCAATGCGGCTATACTTTGTATTTGTTTTGTAGCTTTAACTTGCTAGTAGTAGAACTTGGTATTTTTGTAAAATTGTTATGTAGTTTTGTTGGCTACATTATTTAGGACTTTTGAAATTGTTGGCCTGGTTTGGACAGGATGGTTTTATGTATAAACAAAGCAGTCGTTTCAATTTTTTTGTAAAAAAGTGTTGCATTTGACTATATATGATGTTGCATTATGGTATATTTAGTGTTGCTTAAAAAAAAATTTAGTGTTGCATTAGACTCAAAAAGTGTTGCGTTAGATAGTGGACCCCATTGCTGACATGGCATGCGGGTCCTATTGCTGACGTGGCATGCCCCCACATATGACGTGGCTCTTGTGGGCCCCACTGATGACATGTCAGCATGCTGACGTGGCACCTTGCTTACATGTCAGCATGCTGACGTGGCACCTTGCTTCCATGTCAGCATGCTGACATGGCTGAAACATCTTATGCAACCCCATGAAGTGTTGCGTTTGTATGCTTTTGGTGTTGCATAAGGCCTCTTATGCAATGCTTTTTGAAGTGTTGCAATAGCTTGGCAAAGCGTTGCGTTAGGGGTCTTACGCAACGCCAGTATTGGTAACGCCCCAAAAGCGTTGCGTAAGACCTTACGCAACGCTTTTCAGGCCTTACGCAACTGAAAATGGGGGTTGCGTATGTGCGTTTATGGCGTAGTGAATATAGAAAGTTCCTAGTGACTATATAAGTTTAGTTTCGTTACAAACGACAATGTGACAGAAGCAATGGAAACTTTGAGGAGATCCCTATAGTTTGATAACCTTAAATAAATGAAGTGTTAACTTGGTGATTAAGGTTCAATCTTTCATTTGATACGAGTAGCTATTTATATTTGGCTTTTTCGCAAGAACGCATCTATAAAGTTCAAGGAAAATTAACATCATCCCAGAAATTACACATACCAGACATATACATGATACAAAGTCTAGCCATAGTTTAGCTGGAAATTAACATGAATCCAGAAAACACAATCTTGATATATCAGAAGTGTTTGCATGAGCAGCTATACAATTTGTATTCTTTTCAATCTGCTTTAAGATGCCAGGAACCTACTCAAATAATACCATAACTTGGCAAATTCCACAACAGAAAACAATTGATGTAACAGCAACATTCTGTTTTAAGGTTTCTTACCTCAAAGAAGAGTGATAGAATTGGTGAAAAAAGATCTAGTATCAGATAAATCTTATTTGGTAGGCCTGGAAGTACATCAACTACCCTGGCAAATCAGCCTATTTTTAAACTGGAGTATGTTGATTTGGAAGTGTTAATATTCAAACAACGCGACAAACATCCTTTTCTTTTGTCAATGTCTGCAAATAGAAACAATTACCAGTACTTGCAATTAAGTTGAATCAAGGGATCCCATTTTCATCTACTTAGGAGTTAGGACAGAAGATTTTAGCATCTTCTTTTCCTGACTAAATTTGCAGCATAAGTAATTGTGCTAAATGTTGTTAGAAAATGGAGTTTTTAGAGCATAAGTATTTTATGTTCTTGATGTTAATTCCGGATTTTAACGATTGGAAATTGTTCCTTGCTATGAGGACTTAAATTTTCATATATGGGTCTAAGGGTGAATGTCTCGGCGTCTCGCGTACGCGAGGCGACCTGGGCGAGGGATTTTATTTATGTGTTTAATTAATAATTAGAATATATATATGGGTTGGACTCCATGAAGAACACTTTAAATAAAGAACAACAAAGAACACCTCATATCTAATAGATCCATTGCCCCTGGCGGGGCCACCCAATACAAAAAGTTCTTATTTTTTTAGGCTCTATCCATCCAGCAAAAAAAAAAAATTTGAAAATTTTACTTTTCATGATGACGTCACTGATGACGTCATCGATGAACAGTAAAATTTTCAATTTTTTTTTTTTTGCTGGATGGATAGAGCCTAAAAAAATAAGAACTTTTTGTATTGGGTGCCCCTGGCGGGGCCAATGGATCTATTGGAATAAATGATTTTATAGTGTTCTTTATTGTTCTTTATATAAGAGTGTTCTTTATGGAGCAAAGGCCTATATATATAGGGTCTTGTTCTAATAGAAACTAACTTAGAATAGAAACTAGAAACTAAACCTAAATTAAATATTTTAAGCTAATCTAATGACCAAATTAGGGGTACCCCAATACAAAAAATGTTTAAAATTATTGGCTCTATTCAACAAAAAAATTAAAAAAAATTTTAAAAAAAAATTACTGTTCACGTGATGGCGTGGCACATGAACAGTAACTTTTTAAAAAAAATTTTTTTTTTTTAAAATTTTTGTTGAATAGAGCCAAGAATTTTATAAGTTTTTTGTGAAGGTGCCCCTAGCGGGGCCATTAAAATAAATGTAATATAATTTATTTAGTGTAGGTTTCTAGTTTCTATTCTAAGGTTGGTTTCTATTTGAACGCTAGCCTATATATATATATATATATATATATGTTGTTAATTGGGATCAGTACTTGGAATAAATCAGTAACTGGTCAGACATCTAATACTGATGGGCCAAATCCTCAAGTAGATCAGTAACTAGTCAAGTCAGACATCTAATACTGATGGGCCAAGTCCTCAAGTAGATCAGTAACTGGTCAGACATCTAATACTGATGGGCCAAGTCCTCAAGTAGATCCTGATGATCGAACGTATTAATTTTACATCTGTGATCTGTCCCAACGCACAGATTGTAACATCTGATGGGGATCACCAGCCTCCGTTAAACCCTATCACACAGATTGTAACATCTGATGTGGGTGCAACACCGGTTGGACATGTGCCTGTGGGACATATTAATGTTCCAAGAAAGATCTGTGGTTGAATTTTTCAGTGAGAAGAACAAGAAAGTTCTTTGAACATGATATTAATACCTGAGAGGTTTTAATAAAAACAAGATAAAATCTGTAACGACTCGAGATTTTATAATTAAACAAAACGATTATGAGATTTCTGTGTTTATGAAACACAGAATTAAATACGAATTTTTAATGATTTCAATATGGGGAGATTTTGTCAACAACGGGCTATGCCTGTAAGGAAGTTGGGTTTTAAGTGAGACCATTGTGTCTTCTCCGACAACCTGGAAATCAAACCATTGATGAACGTTGATTTGAAGTATTTAATTCAAGGAAAAATTGGGTATCTTTTTATGATGGGATCATGGTCGTTTGAAACCTGCTCTAGTGAGAGGTGATAACAAGTTGTGTAATTACTTTATAGTAATACATTGATTATGTGTACTCGTTAAAGAGTAAAAATGAAGCTAGATAGAGATAATTACGCTCTATAAGCTCGAGATAGAAAACCAACTTAATACGAAATTAAGAGGGTAAGGAATGACTTTGATACTGAATAACCACTAGGTGATGTTTGTTCACAATGTGGATATATTCATGAGGTTACTGCACATCACTCGCATTAATCAAATGGAGTAGCTGCAGGTTGAGTTGCACTCTAATGGAGATGCAAAAGCAATGCTGATCAGTTCATGCTATCACTGAATATGAGGATATTAGTCACGTAGAGACTAATCATTCCTTAAACAAGATACCTTGAAAGGAAATAATAGAATTTCCTATTAATTCAGGAATGTTTCGACATTCTTAGAAATATTAAAATGTGGGGGTATCTTGAAGCGAAAATAATAAAATTTTCTGAGAATTCTAGAATGTAGAGAAACATTCTTAGATATATTTAAAATGTGGGGGTATCTTGAAGATGTCTTGATACCTATACCTATAAAGGTTAAAGGAGTTCCAAAAGTCATTTGTGATATTTTGGATGGATATATTGACAACGATGAAGTCTATCGATATCCTGTGGTCTGCAGATGAATCTAATGTATAAGATTCATTATAATGCAATTACAAAATCTAGGAATGCTTCTATGATGAATTAGTAGTTCCTTGTAAATTTGTAATTAAAATTTATCCGAAAAAAATTATGAGTTATTGGATGAATGTGAGGTTGAATCTAGACAGAGCAAAAGACTTGGAAAATTTGTTAGTCCAAAAATGTCTGAAATTTTGATTGATGGTAAACCTCAAAGCTTGAAAGAAGCTATGAGAATTTTTCTGATAATCCTATGAGAAAAAAAAGGATATCAATAGAGAAATTGACTAAAAGTAGTCAATAAGTCAAGATTTCTAACACGTATGTTAGAAAATGGATTGTGACACTTTTCAAATAAATATGATCTCTCTATATCCTTTGTGGGGGAAAAGGGATGTTAAGAAATAGAGAGAAGCGATTAATAAATAGAGAGAAGTGATTCTATGTGACAGAATCATATTCAATAACGTATGGATCTTCTTGCGAGATAGATGCCATTTGGGCCCAAACGAATTTTCAAATTTAGAAAATAAATATATGGGTCAAAGAAAAGTAAAAGGCCAGACTGATAATTTAAAGATTATAGTCAAAAGTGAAGACCTAACTTACTCTATGTTATATTCTTGAGTTACAAGAATATGGTTCATCAAGATGAAACTTAAATTATCGGCATTGTGAAATTTAGAAGTACATCAATGAACTTTGGAACAGTCTTTCTTGGTTTCTCTGGTTAAGGAAAGAGTAGAAAGTCTGTATTTTGGTGATTATGTTGATTGAAACAACATAGATATGAAAATTGGCATAGACATATGAAATTTGATATTGTTGCGATATGATATGGTTTCATAATAAACGATATAGTTGCCACTTTGAGGACGCTCAAATTTGGTAACTGAGTGAATGAGTATTGCCAGTTTAGGGATGCTTAAACTTGGTGTTGATGAGTGGATTTCGTAACAACTTTTGAGAGGTTTATGGTGAGTTGTAAAGGCTAACGATCAACTAATCTGTGTAGAATGGAGGTTTTTTGTAGGGGTTGAACTGAGCTCGAGAGCGTTTACAAGAATCTCGCGAGTTGCCTTGAGGCTTGTGTCGTGTGTTCTCAAGAATCTCGTAGGTGTATTGCGAGGCTTGTAAAAACATGTTCTCAAGGTGCCTACGTACCCTTGTATATATAGGGATCAAGTTCACGTAGTTCTTTTTAGACTAGAAGTCTGGTTAGGCGGCAATATGCAGGTTCCTAATTCATGGGGAAGTCCTTTTCTCCAGATTCAGCCACGAATAGGCGACCTAAGTCGAATAGAACTCGAGTTCTAGTCCGACTATGAGTATATTTACTAGTTCTAGTCTTATTAGAAGTATTCAAGGATCATCTGCGCCCAAGGAATACAATCCAATAAGGAGTTGGCGTTCATGACTTGCTCCTAAAGAATAGAAGGCTTAATCATACTATAAATCTGCTGGCATAAATCTGTTTTCGTACAGGAAGCTGTCTCTCAGGAACCTGTTTCTCGGGAAGCTGTCTGCAGGAAGCTGTCTTTCGGGAAGCTGTCTCTCGGGAACCTGAACCCGTCCAGATCCATTTCACATGCTATTTAGCCCCATTTAACTTAAGGGACCTCAATCATAACCATATTACTCATACGGATTGGATCCTTAAGCCTAATGGGCCTAAATCTAGCCCATGGAGATTTTGGGCACAACAAGTACCCCCCGGTTCCTCGAAGTCATAGGATGCGAGAGGAACCTAAATAGCTTGATATTTTAAGGTCCAATCCCTTCAGTGCTCCCATGTTTCTTCTGAGTGAACCATGCGGGTCTTTATCTTCTTGCTTGAATCGTGACAAGGGCACAAAGTGAATCCAATTAGGCGCTGAGTGAATCCTTTGACAAGGGCACAAAGCGAATCTAATTGGGCACTAAGTGAACCTTAAGAATATCAAGGGAACCACGTGAATCCAAATATGGGCATAAAGTGAACCTAATTGGGCGTTATGTGAACCTATGCCGAGGGCACAAAACGAATCCAATAGGGCACTAGATGAATCCTTAAAAGGGACAAGGTGAATCTTAAGATTGTTAAGGGAACCAAGTGAATCCAAATAAGGGCATAAAGTGAACCTAATTGGACGTTATGTGAACCTATGCTGAGGGCACAAAACGAATCCAATAGGGCACTAGATGAATCCTTAGAAGGGCACGAAGTTAACCTTGAAAATCATAACTTGATTCCTCGAGACGTTGCTTCATCTTCTAAGCTACTTTTTGCTCTCTCTGTTGTCTATGCTCAGGAACCTGGTGCTCAGGAACCAACGTCTTGGAACCTGGTGCTCAAGAACCTATGTCTCGGAACTTGGTTCTCAGGAACCTCTGTACAGGAAACTGTACCTGCACAAATAACAAATGTGTTAGTTTATGGAGTCTTTCTATAGTTCCCATGTACTTCTTACTGTCCTCATTTCTGCTGCTAGGCTGATTCGGACTCTTCTTCAAGGAGGAACCTGGTCCATTCATAATTTGCTCAGCTACTGGTTCATCAGGAACCTCTTGATACTCATAATCTCTTGACTGTCTTCTCAGCTAGTGCTCATTTCTCCATGCTTTGTATGCTTATCTGGTATTGGAGACAATCTGTCTCCTGGCTCATACAATACTTGTTGATTGGAACCTATGACTTAATAGGTCTAAATCTAGCCCATGGTGATTTTGGGCACAATACTAAGAAAACTAGAAAAAAAAAATAGATTAGTAATACGAGCTGAAGAGCTCACATATAAGTGATGCATGTATGCAAGTATGAATGATTATCTACAATATATATGTTCATACCTTCTCATGGCATATCAATTATATAAAAGGTTGTTTCAACTAACATGTTCGAGATCATAAACTAAGCATATATGTTGCGTAAACTGTAAACCTATAGGGCATGATAACATCCTAAGTATATGTTCACATAAATTTCATTTATAAAGATCAGGCAATATGCGCATTAGAATCTATATATATCTAAGCATGACAGAATATAAGCTCGCATTGACATAAAATATGCATGAAAGTAGAACTTATCTATGCTTCATTAGGCCGGTTTGGATTGAGGTTCCGTTGCTGAACCTGGAAGGTGGAAGCTTTTCTTTGTTTCGGCTGAGTATCACTGATCCTGGAAGCTATAGCTACAAACTGCGGGTTGGAATCCGGAAGCTGGAAGTTATTAACTGGAAGCTTCTTATCTTCATCAAGGATGCTATAAGCTGCTTTATCAAGAACTTGTTAGCAGTACGATACTTGTTTCGATCATATACAAGTTTTAGAAGTGGGCGTCTTCATCTATGTATCGCTTTGATGAGGGCACAAAGCGAATCCAATTGAGCTCTAAGTGAATCCTGAAAAGGGCACTTAGAGAATTCAATTGGGCGCTAAGTGAATCCTTAGTAGGGCATAAGACGAATCCAGTTGAGCTTTAAGTGAATCCTGAGAAGGGCACTTAAAGAATTCGCCTAGGCATCAAATGAATCCTTTTGGCTTTAGGGAGCACAAAGTGAATCCATCCGGGCTCTAGGTGAATCATGGCAAGAGCACGAAGAGAATCCGGTTGGGCACTAAGTGAATTCCTTTGTAGTATCAAGTGAATCCTTATAGGCTCTAAGTGAATCCTGAAGAGGGCACAGAGAGAATCTATAGGGCACATGATGAATCATTTCAAATTCTAGGGGCACCAAGTGAATCCGTAAGGGCACTAGGTGAATCCCTTCAAATGCTAGGGGCACCAAGTGAATCCGTAAGGGCACAAGGTGAATCCCTTTGAAGGCTTTTCAAATACAAGCGAACTCTAGGTTAGGTTACCCATGCTCAGGTTTCCAAAACCCTTAACTAGGTGCCCACATGCTTATGGGACTTTTGAATGCGTGCCTACGATTCATAGGGCTTTTCGATGTGGATCTTTCGTGCTTGCAAGTCTTTTTTGGCTATCGAGTGCCTGCAGCTGACAGGGCTTTCAAAGTGAATCTTTCTGGGCTCTATGCAAATCCTTATAAGGGCATAAGGTGAATCCAACTGGTTGTTTATGTGAACCTCTGCTTAGGACATTGTTGCCCAGTAAATAACAATTGTAGAAGGGGGTTGAATACAATTGTATAAGATTTTCGACTAAAAACAAATAACACAAGTATGAATCAATAACAGCTTTATTAACTCTGATATAAAACTGTTACAAAACTCTCTTAAGAAATTCTTATGTTCTTAAGAGCTGCTAGGTTACAATATAACTCGTGTAAGCGATTACAAAATGTAAAACCTAAACTGTGTTTATATAATGTACACAGTTGCACTATCAATTACAAGATATTCTAAATCAATTACATATATCTCTGAATACATATCTTGTATGATAGCTGCCTTCCTACAAATTAGGAACCGACATATCAATCTTCCTTGATCTCTGGTCTGATGAGAATCTTCATCAAATACTGACCAGCTTCTAATCCTGATAGTCCAATACTGACGGTGCATTCCTGATGACGTCAGCATCAGTATCTGATCAGTAATGCCCAGATCCTGCTCATCTCTTGAATCAATATCTAACAATCTCCCCCAATTTGTTCTTTATAAAACAAAGCACAAATTCCTTGATTCAAGATGTCAAAAACTCAAAACAAAATACCTTCTAAAAATCATCAGGAACAGTTTCAGAAATTTTTTGATAGAACAGATTCAGTCTCAAGAATTCAGATAACAATTCTTCTTCCTTGCTTTCAAGAATTTGAATCAGTTTCTTCTTCAGATTTTTGAGCTCTTCATCTTCCTCATTAATCTGATAAATAGCTGCCCTGATGTTCTTAATTGAGTTTCTCGGAAGATCTAAGTCACCTAGCAACACATAAGCAATTTCCTTTCCATCCGGATTTAGAGACAGTTGTTCCATGCCTAGATACACTTCTTTAACAGCTGTACCTTTCTTCATTTCAACCTCTCTATCTCTTAAATTTAAGTACATAGGAATATAATTGCCATCATACCTTGTTCCTCCATCCATGAATCTCTGTCTAATCTTCCAGTAAATCATGACACACCAATTTTGATAAACTTCTCTTTCACGAACCTTTATTCTTTTACTTCTGAGAAGATACAGAACATATTTTAGTTCTTTTGCAGATTTACACAACAATTCATGAATAGGAATCTTCTTCACACTTCCATCTTTCATGAAGTACACCAGCTTCTCTATTTTCTTTGCATCAGCATGACAGTCAGCAATAATAGCAACAGCTTCAAGTTTCCAAAGATGATCTACAGTTAACTCATCCCCAATCTTGTCAACTAGAGCATATTGATCAGTTTGTGCAATGAAAATAACCAGTGCATGACTATATCCAATTCCTCCTCTTGTGCCAGGTTCCCATCCTTTCAAGCCAGATTGCATACTCACCCATTTTGGTGGATTTTCAGCAATAAAGGTAGTAGACTCTGTTTTAACAATCAGAAATTCATTGATCAAAGAAGATTCTTTTATCAATCCAGCTGATATGAATACAACTGGTTTCCTATAATCAACCTTATCCACCTCCTTCTTCTTACTCTTCTTCTTCTCATTAGTTGGATAATCCTGCTGATGTTCAGGAACAGATCTATCTCTATCATACCATAACTTCCTGTCTGATCTATGAACATTTATTAAATAATCTCTGGTTGTTATCTTTTCTGCTTTTGTGGCTTTAGCACTGATTTCACTTTCTCTTTCAAATCTTCTGAAGTTTTCTTGTTCATACTCCAATGTATCTTCAAAAACTTCCACATTGTGAAATTCAACCACAACCTTAATAATCATAATCTTAAGTTCTTTTAAGATTTCAGAATCAGAAACAACGACTGACTTCTCATTAAATGCAGTAGATTGAGCAGCTGCCTTACTCTTCCTTTTCAAAGGCAATATCTCTTCTACAAATTCTTCAGGAGCATTGAATCTGTTGTCTGGAGTTGATGCAAGAGATAGTGGAGTTTTCTTCTTTTCACTTTCAGAAACATCTTTCAGTTTGATTCCACTAGATCTTGTTTGCCTTGAACTAGTTCCCCGATTTCTGTATCTTCCTCCTCTGCCTCTTCCTCTTCTTGCAGCAAGAGCTTTATTCTGTTTTGCAAGCTCTTCAAGGATCCTGTTCTGTTCTTCTAAGAATTCATCAGTAGTCATGTTTGGATTTTCTTCAGTAGATAAGACAAGTGCTTTCTCAGCATGATACTGTTGAACTCTTTTGTCTTTATGAAATAATTTAAGAACACGACCATCCCCAGTGTCAAGTTCATGAAACAGATTAGCAGCATCTTCATCCTGTTCCACATAAACATCATCCTCAGGAATGGTTGACAGAGTTTGACTAGGTGTCACTGTCTTCTTTCCAGATTCAGAAACATGAGTTGACTGCTTAGTTTGAGTATTCGTTCTCTTTGTCACTAAAGCAGCATCAGAGGTTTCAACTTTATGATGTGACTTAGCACCACCATCATTTCCAGAATTATCGTCCTTTTGTACAACAGGATCAGGTGAACATTTTGTTTTGACTATCTTCTCCCCCTTTTTGACATCAGTATCGTCCTGAATGAAGAACGACAATATAAGCTTGAGGGTTTCATCGATAGTATCAACTTTAGATTCCAAGACAGTCATTCTAGAATCCAATCTCCTGTCAAGAGCTTTAATATCATCTGCAAGAAGGCGTGCTTGAGAAGCAGTAGCAGATATGGAAACAGATGTTTGAATACCCGCTTGAAATTTATCTGTTGCAGCCTTCATAGAATCAATCTCACTCCTCAATCCCTTTGCTAGAAGAGCATTGGTTTTGAGAAGAGCCTTAAGTTCAGGTGTCGGCATCCGCGTAGCAATATGACCAGAATGAAATAGAGCATTTTGAAAATTCATCTCAGAAGTTGGTTCATTCCATTCTGTATCCCATTCATGTCCCCTTGCAGCTCGAGTATCAGGAGGAAGATGTGAACTATACTCCCCTCTGAATTCTTCTTGAGTCATTTGCTGCATGTATCTACTTGAAGACCCATAATTAGATTGGAGACTTGCTTTTATAGCCGCCTGCATTTGCTTTGTTTCAAGATCAGCATGATCATCATCATCATCATCTGAGCCACCACCAGCCTCAGGAAGTTTATGTTCAACATCATCATCAGGAAGCATAATACCTTTCAGTTTCAAAACACCAGTAGATACAGCTGGTGAATCCTGATGACCTGCAGACAAATTAGTAACATGTCCTAAATCTCTCTTTTCTTTTAAAGTGATCTCATCACTTCTCACAATGTTACCTAAGTTGCTTTCAATAGCAACTTCTACCTCACTAGAAGTTAATAACTTCTCACTCTTTTCTACCTCTCCTTTTGCCAGTTCAGGAGACTACCTCTCATCACTCTTCTTTTTCTCTAAATGTTCACTCTCAATCTCACAAGAAAGGTTCTGGCTCATTAATTGTGAAGAAATAAGAGGTGGCTGAGAAGAGTTGTCTGAAGTCATACAAATAGAGGTATCCCTGCTATCAGGTCTATCTGTAATCATACTATCAGTAGTAAATGAAGTAGATAAAGAGATGTTACCTGATGAAGTAGTTAACGAATCCATTGGCCGTGCTGAAATGGGCTCAATAAGCAATGGAATAAGTGAACCAGTAGTACTTTCATCAGGATTGACCACTGCAACTATAGCATGACTTGCATCAGTATTTGCTACTGATGGTTCTTGTGTAGTCTGAGGTTTTGAAGCTTCTTCAACACTTTGAGTCAAAGGTTCTTGTGTACTTCCCTCAAATGCAGTGTCAGCAATCACTCTGTCACATTCAGCAATGTGCAAATCATGAGCAGCTTTTTCTGCCAGACTTCTAGCAAGTTCAATTTCAATTTCAGAAGCTCCTTGAGCATTGTCAGGAAACTCCCCTGCTGATGTGAGTGTGCCAGCATCTTCAGTTTGAGAAGATGGTTCTTGTGGGGCAGGAATATTCTTGTCTGCACCTTCCCTTTGAGAAGATGGTTCTTGTGGGACTATTCCTTCAAAAATGTCTGCACCTACACTTTGAGTAGGTGGTTCTTGTGTGACTGGATCTGCAATAGCTTCTGAACTCCTTTGAAGTTCAGGTTCTTGTGGGCTGGATCCTTTCAGAGATGACACTGTAGTCCTCTGTTTCTTATGTCTGTGAAAAACATTTGCTTCAGCAGTTTTTACTTCAAGAGGTGAAGGTTTAACACCCAGCTGAGCAGCAATAGCATTTACTTTATCAACGGACATCTCAATAATTCTTCTCTTTGGAGATGCAGATGCTGGAGAATCAGAAATCTCAACAGTCTTCACAGGTGAATTATTTGGAGTAGAGATGTCAGGATTAGCAGTAGCGTCAGGAACTGATGATCCATCCTGATTAACAACATCAGGATTGCCTTCCATATCATTAGTAAGATTCAGAAATTCTGTATGATCAACAAATTTGCCTTTTCTGATTAATCTTCTTCTTTTCTTTGGCTTTTCAGAGATAGCCACTTCCCTTGTATCAGCAACATCAATCTCCTTCTTTTTCAACAAGACTGATATAGGCATTGTATCATCATCAGAATCAGAAATAGCTCTTTGAACAACTTTCCTTTTCACTCCTGTTCCTTTATCCAAACCAGATGTTTCAACAACTCTTTGTCCACCCCCTTGTGACTTCATTTGAGAATGAGTTGGAGTGGAGAAATCCTTTGACCCTGATTGCCTCTTAGACACATCAGATCTAGCTGATTTCTTTGATTTTACAACTGATGCCTTTTGTGAGACACCAGAGGTGGTTAACTGTTTAGGTAAGTGTTTGGGTTGTGTGCTTGTGTCAGGAATAGGATGTGTAAGGTCCTGTTCCATAGCACCAGTTGCTGGGCCATATTGAATAGGCATTCTCTTTCTTAAAAGAGACCATACTTCATCAGGAATGTATGGAGATCCCACAAACTTATTTGCCTTATCAGAATTGATTAGACTCTTTATATTGTTATCCGAGATTTTACATATCGGCAAAATTGTATCATTCTCAAAAACAGCATGAGGACATAAGTGAGAAAATATTAATTGAAAAAATCTAAGAAAGCAAACATAACCACATTTATCTGCCTTTCTTTCACTTAATGCCTTCAGTATAAAGGAACCATAATCAAATGAGAGATCATGAATTAGAGAGTACCCAATTTTGGCTGAACCTGTGGGTAAGGCATCAAAGTTTGATACTTTATTCAAGAAACATCTGCTGATTGTGTCAAAGAAGAAATTCCATTCCTTCTTGAGCTTTGTCCTGTAGAGCTCTCCAAACTTCTTTGGTGTTCCATTGTAACCCAAGCTTACAACATACTCAAGAAGTTTTGCATCAGTAACTTTGAACACAGCTTAGTATTAGTTGACCCAAAAATGATATCATCAACATATATTTGAACTAACAGCAAATCCTTACCATGATTCAAGTAAAATAAGGTTTTATCAATTGTACCTCTGTTGAATCCACTTTCCAGTAAGAATTGAGCTAAGGTTTCATACCAGGCTCTTGGAGCTTGCTTTAGTCCATAAAGTGCTTTATCCAGTCTATAGACATGATCTGGATGTTTGGGATCAATAAATCCAGGAGGTTGTTCAACATATACCTCCTCTTCCAGTTCTCCATTGAGAAAAGCACTTTTTACGTCCATCTGGAATACTTTAAATTTCTTGTGGGCTGCATATGCCAGAAAAATTCTGATGGCCTCCAGTCTTGCAACAGGAGCAAAAGTCTCATCATAATCTATTCCTTCCTGTTGAGAATACCCCTTTGCTACTAGTCTTGCTTTATTTCTCACAATTGTGCCATCTGAATCAGTCTTATTTCTGAATACCCACTTTGTACCTACAATAGACCTTCCTTTGGGTCTTGGTACTAGTTTCCAGACTTCATTTCTTTCAAACTCATTCAGTTCTTCTTGCATAGCTGTCACCCAATCAGCATCCTTAAGTGCATCTTCAACTTTCTTGGGCTCCTCCTTTGACAGAAAGTTATTATATAAACATTCATTTTGAGTTGCACTTCTTGTCTTAACACCTGCTTCAGGATTCCCAATGATTAAATCAGGAGTATGACTTTTTGTCCATTTCCTTGCTGATGGTAAGTCATTTCTTGAACTGGATGCTCCCCCTGGATTGGTGTTTTCTTCAAAAGAACTAGAGTTGCTAGAAGCTCCCCCTGAGATAGTGCTATCTTCTTCTGATGTACTGTCTTGATTGTCACTTGAGTCTGTTTCTGATGGATCTCTACTTGATGTTTGAGTTGAATCATCACTAGTAATGTTTCGCTCTTGCTCCCCCTCAATATTTGCATTATTTGAGTCATCATCAGTAACAGGTGTTTGATCAGGAATTGATCGATTGTCAGGATCTGACAGAATATCAGTATCTGACGTGACTTCATCAGGATTGTTGGTAGCTTCATTTGCAAAAGTCAAACTGTCATGAGAGTCTTCTTGTATTCCTGTTAACTTTCTATCATCAAAAGATACATTAATAGACTCCATGACTGTCTTTGTTCTTAGATTATAGACTTTAAAGGCTCTTGTTGTTGGATAGCCAATAAAGATGGCCTCATCAGCTTTTGTCTCAAATTTTCCTAGCTGTTCTGGATGAGGTCTTAGAACAAAGCACTTGCAGCCAAACACATGTAGATGCTTCAAACTTGGCTTCTTTTCCTTAATCATCTGATAAGGAGTTACACCATGTCTGTTGATTAGTGTAATATTTTGAGTGTAACAAGCTGTGTTGACTGCTTCTGCCCAGAAATATGTAGGTAGTTTAGCTTCTTCCAACATAGTTCTACCAGCTTCAATAAGAGTTCTGTTCTTTCTTTCAACTACTCCATTTTGCTGAGGAGTGCCAGGAGCAGAGAATTGTTGAACTATTCCTTTGTATTTGCAGAACTCTTCCATTGCTGAATTCTTGAATTCAGTCCCATTATCACTTCTCAGAATCTTGACTTTGTATTCCGTACCAGTTTCAATAAGTCTAACATGGTCCAGCAGTATTTCAGCAGTTTCATCTTTTCTGTGAAGAAAATAAACCCAGGTAAATCTAGTATATTCATCAACAATGACTAGAGTATACCGTTTCTTACTGATGGACATAATATTCACTGGTCCAAACAAGTCGAGGTGTAGCATGTGATATGGTTCATCAATTGAGGATTCAGATTTGCTCTTGAATGATGTCCTTCTCTGTTTAGCCTTCTGACAAGCATCACAGAGTCCATCAGGAGTATATAGAGCCTTTGGTAATCCTCTTACCAAGTCTTTCTTAACCAACTCATTTATATTGTTGAAGTTGAGATGAGAAAGCTTCTTATGCCAATTCCAACTTTCATCTACAGATGCTTTACTGATGAGGCATGTAGATGGATTTTCAGTATTAGAGTGAATGTTGGCTTCATAAATGTTACCATGTCTTTGACCTGTTAATGCAATCTTTCCTGTAGATTTGCTGATTACTTCAAAATGAGTATCATTAAAGTTGACACGATAACCTCTGTCTGTGATCTGACTAACACTCAACAGATTGTGCTTTAGTCCTTTCACCAGAGCTACTTTTTCAATGATGACATTTCCAATTACAATGCTGCCATATCCCAAAGTTTGTCCAATGTTGCCATCCCCATAAGACACAGTTGGGCCAGCCTTTTCCTCAAATTCTGATAGCAAGGTTTTGTCTCCAGTCATGTGCACAGAACATCCACTATCCATGACTAACACATTTTTCTTTTTACCCTGCAATCAGAATCACAAAGAACTCAGTTAGAATTTTTAAGAACCCACACTTGTTGGGTTCTCTTTTCATGCAATTTAACATCTTTATCAGTAGAAGATTTTCTTGTAAAGACATTTTTATCAGAATTAACTTCATCAGAATTAGTCTTTATTTTGACAGATGCATGATTAGAATTCAAGTTCTTTGCTTTTCCAAAATTTGCACTTTTATTGAACTTTGGCAAAGGCTCATAATAATTATAGTACAATTTATGGTATTCTTCACATGTATAGATAGAATGCCATTTACTGCCACAATGGAAACAAGGATTCTGTGGTTTATAGAATACTGATTTATTCCTAATGTCAGACTTAGGAACTACAGTTGGCTTCTTTTTACTCCTCCTGCAATCAATAGCAAGATGATTAGAATTACCACAGTTAAAACATACTTTTCTTGGTGCATTCGGAATATACTTATAATTATTCTCCTTGTTTATTCCAACTTTACCATTCCTGTTCCTTTTGACAGTTGGAACTCTCTTCCTATCTGTTACCTCACAGATTCTGTTCCTCAATTGCTTTTTGGACAAAAGACCTACATTTTTGTTTTTGACAGTTCTAGACTCAGAATGATGTGTAGAAGTAGACCCCTCTTCTGAAGTAGATTTGGGAATTTCTGGATACACATAATTAACTGGCTTTAGTTTGGTTTTGGTACTGTCTGTAACATATCTGTAGGTTTTTGGATTTGTTGAGTTATTAACTATAACTCTTCCAGGGTTAGATGAAACAACCTTTCCTTTGTCCTTTTTCTCATTTTCTGGTTTATACCCTAGACACTCTTTCCAGTTTTTATCAGAAATGATTTCATGAGTTTTTGTACCAGAATGTGTCCAGGTTCTGAGTTTTTCATTAGCATCTTTAAGTTGCCTCTCAAGTTCATTACATTTAAACTCCATTTCAAGTTTCATGTGTTTAGCATTATCACATTCAGCTTGAACTTCATGCAAGAAAATTAACTCAGCTTCTAGATGATCATTTCTCTTAACAACCTCTGCCATTTCAGATTTTATTCTTGTATTTTCAAGAGATTGACTCCTAAAACTAATATGCAGAGATTTTAAGAAAGATCTTAGCTCAGAAACATTATTAGTATCAAAATCAAATAAAACTTCAGATACCTTGGTTTCACCAGCAGAAGTCTCATCAGTTTTAGCCATCAAAGCATAATTCACTTTCTCCTCTTCAGAGTCAGATGATGAGTCCATCCAATCCTTGCTTGAAGAAATGAGAGCTTTGGTTTTGGTCTTCTTGCACTCAGTTGCAAAATGACCCATCCCATCACAGTTATAGCATCTGATTTTTGACTTGTCAAACTTGCTGCTTTTGCCTTCTTTCTTCTTGTACCTGTCTTTGTCAGCATTGAAGGTTTTCTTCTGGAATTTCCCTTGCTTCCTAGCCTTTCTGAATTTCATCTTTTTGAAGCCCTTGACTATCATAGCAACCATTTTCATCATATCAGAATCAGTAGAGTCATCATCAGTATCAGGATCAGACTCAGTATCAGTATTTGATGATGAGTCATCAGGAATTGACTCTTCCACTCTACTCTTTCGGTTATAAACCTCCTCAGCTTTTCCCTTTGATTTTGATTCAACATTCAAAGCAACAGATTTTGCTTTGACATTTTTCTTGTTCTTCCTCTGTTGAACCTCAAGATCATGAGTTCTTAGCATTCCATAGACTTCATCAAGAGACAGCATCTTCAAATCATATTGATGCCTTATGATTGAAGCTTGAGTATCCCACTCTTCAGTTAAAGCTCTGAGAAACTTGGTATTTGAATCCTCTGGATCATACTCTTTGCCAACCAGTGATAGATTGTTCAGTAAAGTCAAGAATCTATCGTACATATCAGTAAGGCTTTCATCAGATTTAGCATCGAATTGCTCATACTCCTGAATTAACAGAGCCCTTCTGTTTCTTTTGATAGATTCAGTACCTTGACATTGAGTTTCCAAAGTATCCCAAATTTCCTTCGCAGTCTTGCATGCTATTACCCTGTTAGACATGACATTATCAAGACTGTTATGCAAAATATTCTTTACCTTTGCATCTTTGAGTACTTGAACCTTTTCTTCTGTCGTCCATTCATTCTTTGCCTTAATGACATAGTGTTCAGCAACAGTCTCTGTTCTTGCAACTAGTTTTGTTGGAAGAAATGGTCCAACATTGATCCTGTCAAGATAGTCAGGATCAGTTGCTTCTAGATACATCAACATTTTCACTTTCCAAGTTGGATACTCGGTCCTCTTGAGAATTGGAATTTTAATGCTTTCATACTTGCTTGTCGACATCTTAAGATCGTTACTGATTAAAATTAATCAGTTTAGCTCTGATACCAATTGTTGCCCAGTAAATAACAATTGTAGAAGGGGGTTGAATACAATTGTATAAGATTTTCGACTAAAAACAAATAACACAAGTATGAATCAATAACAGCTTTATTAACTCTGATATAAAACTGTTACAAAACTCTCTTAAGAAATTCTTATGTTCTTAAGAGCTGCTAGGTTACAATATAACTCGTGTAAGCGATTACAAAATGTAAAACCTAAACTGTGTTTATATAATGTACACAGTTGCACTATCAATTACAAGATATTCTAAATCAATTACATATATCTCTGAATACATATCTTGTATGATAGCTGCCTTCCTACAAATTAGGAACCGACATATCAATCTTCCTTGATCTCTGGTCTGATGAGAATCTTCATCAAATACTGACCAGCTTCTAATCCTGATAGTCCAATACTGACGGTGCATTCCTGATGACGTCAGCATCAGTATCTGATCAGTAATGCCCAGATCCTGATCATCTCTTGAATCAATATCTAACAGACATAAACCGTAACCAATTGGGCACCAAATGAATCCCTAAAAGGGTACAAAGAGAATCCATTAAGATACCAAACAAATGTGCGTAGATGCATGAAGCACCAAGTGAATCCTTTTGGGCTCTAAGTGAACCTATACAGACACATAGAGAATCCATAAGGGCACCTGGTGAATACATGAAAATTCTTGGGGAACCTAATGAATCCTTCTAGGCTCTAAGTGAATCCTTGGATGGAGCACAAAGAGAATCCAGAAGGGCATTAGATTAATCCTCTACAGGCATGGAGCTCTTGCTGTAAGCACACTTTCTTCTATTCAGGTATCGGCTGGTTGGGAACTTCAAGTAGGAAGTTGCTAATTAAAAACTAACAATTGGCTTCTAACAAATGTCAATGAACCTGGAAGCTGTTAGATACAAGCTTCAGGTATATAATAATAAACCTGCAAGATGTCAGTTACAAGAAAATATCGAGTAATCCATTAGACACATATAAATGCAACTAGACCTGGAAGCTGTTACCTATGAGCTTCAGGTGAGTAACACAAAACCTGTTAACTAAAGGTAAATACATGGAACCTGTAAGCTACAGGTAAATATCAAGGAACCTGCAAGGTGCATGCAAATATCAAGGAACCTGGGAGGTTTTCTACGAATATGTGAGCATAAAAGGAGAGGTATCACCTGGATCTTTCTGTAGACTGATCATATGTGAAGTGGAAGCCTCCGTTAAGATTCGAAAACTCATTGACGTGTTCATGATGCAAACATGCTGCTCTTCAAGATACTAAACCAAATCAATCCTCAAAGTTCCTGAACCAAATATGAGGTACGAGGTTTCTAAACTGCATCCTAGCCATGAGGTTCCTGAACCAAATCGTGAGCTTCTTGGACCTGATGGTGAGGTTCCTGGACCTGAATTCTCAAAAGTTTGAAATCCTCAATTTTCATACTACCACGTCCTACAGTAATTATACTACCCCCCAGTTCTTCAGGGAAGCTTGTCTTTGATGAAGAACTAACTCCGAGAAGCTTCACAATTCTTCGTTAATCTCTAACAAGTCATTGAATATTCATCCAGTAAGTTGAGTACTGTGTATTTTCTTCAAAATGCTCTATCAGATTCTTGTAGCTACTCTTCATCAAAATCTTCAACTATGTCAAATTTTTCTTAACGCTCGAATAGATACTATAGTTTCTTCACATCATTCCTACTTGTAGCTTTAACATGTCTTCCCTTTTCTTCTTTAACCTCTTACGAAACACGCTGAGAACAAATCTCTATTGCTAATACAAATATCTCAATACAGTACCTCTAAGCTTACGCGAGCTAACTCATTGTAAGAAACAAGAGATACTTAAAGAGATTACTTGCGGGATATTTCTAGCAACTCATTGAATTACATTCCTAGTTTTACAAGCTAAATATAAGCTCATGTATGACATAATACAAGGAAAAAAAACTACTCATAATTTTGTTGAAAACTACCCAAAAGAAATAGGTTTGCTTGCTAGGGAGATATACATGCACTACCCCCCAGTTCTAAGGAAATACATAAAGGTCTCTCAACTGTACTTTAAGAAAGCTCTTAAACTTTCAACTACTGGTCACCTCGAGCTATCCATTCCCCGAGCTTCCCGGTTTTAATCAATTCCTCAATTTGGTCTTTTAGTGCTCTACATTCGGAAGTATCATGGCAATTATCCTCATGGAAGTCACAATATTTCTTCAGATCTTTCCTTGCTCCTATAGGTAAAGGTGCAGGCTTCATAAATATTCCTTCTTTCCTATAAACCGTGAAGATGTGGTCCACTGAAGCGACCAAAGAGGTATAATTGTCGCGCTTTGTCTTCAAATTTGCTTTACTTCTTTTGGAGGAAGCTTGATCCCCAATAACATACGCTTGCGGGCTTGGAGACCTCTCTCGCTTGCTTCCTTTGTGACTAGCTTCATCTCCAAAATCTTCTGTTTCTCTCAACTTCAACAAGGATTCTTCTACATACTTATATAGTTCAGCTTGTTTGTAGAAATCAGCCAGTGTACCAGGTTCACGTACTTGTAACTCCTTCCAGAAGTCTGAACCAGCTCTAACTCCAGCAATCAGGAAGCTCATAATGACCTCGTCAGGAGCTTTCTTAACTTTGGGAACCTCTGCATTAAAACGTTTGAGGTACTCTGTCAAGGTCTCATCTGCTCTCTGCTTGATGTTGGCCAAGGTATTGGTTGGGGGTGCAAAAGCGACGGAAGCTCTAAACTGAGTAACGAAGAGTTCTCCCATATTCTCCCAGGAATTTATAGAATCTGATGGTAACCTCTTAAACCACAGATGAGCTCCACCATAAAGGGTTGCAGCCAATAATCTACACCTTGTTGGCTCTTTAACTTGATAAACATCCATTTCGGTATTGAAACGATCCAGATACTCCACAGGATCCGTAGTGCCATCAAATTTAAACTCGTTTGACATACGATAGGATTTAGGTAACGGGGATTTTCTAACCTTCTTAGTGAATGGAGATGAGATCATCGCACCTATTATTGACTGCTTTTCTTCCTTGAGTTTCACTAGAATCTTCTTGATGTCTTCAGCATTCAAATCACCAGCTCCACCATCCTTTGCTTCCTTTTCTTTATCATCGGCTTCCTGTGAATCTGCTATACACGAATCGTTCGCGATCTCGACTGAACTTGAATCATCTTTAATTATCTCGATGGAAGGTTCCTTAACAGGAGGTTGTTTATCCTTGGGTTCACCATCTTCTTCACCTTCAGTATCTTTCTTTGGGTCTTCGATCTCTTCCTCAGCCTTTTCTTCACGTTCTTCTTCATCGACGCCTAACTGCTTGGGATTAATCTTAGCTTTCTTACCCTTCTTCATTGATGTCAACTTCGACTTCTTCTTCTTCTTCGGTGTTATTTGTTCGAGGGTTGTAAGCCTTTCTTCAATCGACTTTAGATGCTCTAGGATGTCAGCATGAGTAATCTTCTTTGCTTTCAGGGTTTGATCTTTCTCTACAGATTGTGTTGCTTCGCTATTAGAACTGCCTGCCATCTTTTCACTCTTAAGATGATAACTCTCCCCTCCTTCTAGCGCCAATGTTGATGAGTGGATTTCGTAACAACTTTTGAGAGGTTTATGGTGAGTTGTAAAGGCTAACTATCAACTAATCTGTGGAGAATGGAGGTTTTTTGTAGGGGTTGAACTGAGCTCGAGAGCATTTACAAGAATCTCGCGAGTTGCCTTGAGGCTTGTGTCGTGTGTTCTCAAGAATCTCGTAGGTGTATTGCGAGGCTTGTAAAAACATGTTCTCAAGGTGCCTACGTACCCTTGTATATATAGGGATCAAGTTCACGTAGTTCTTTTTAGACTAGAAGTCTGGTTAGGCGGCAATATGCAGGTTCCTAATTCATGGGGAAGTCCTTTTCTCCAGATTCAGCCACGAATAGGCGACCTAAGTCGAATAGAACTCGAGTTCTAGTCCGACTATGAGTATATTTACTAGTTCTAGTCTTATTAGAAGTATTCAAGGATCATCTGCGCCCAAGGAATACAATCCAATAAGGAGTTGGCGTTCATGACTTGCTCCTAAAGAATAGGAGGCTTAATCATACTATAAATCTGCTGGCATAAATCTGTTTTCGTACAGGAAGCTGTCTCTCAGGAACCTGTCTGCAGGAACCTGTTTCTCGGGAAGCTGTCTGCAGGAAGCTGTCTCTCGGGAACCTGAACCTGTCCAGATCCATTTCACATGCTATTTAGCCCCATTTAACTTAAGGGACCTCAATCATAACCAATATTACTCATACGGATTGGATCCTTAAGCCTAATGGGCCTAAATCTAGCCCATGGAGATTTTGGGCACAACACTTGGTAATGAGATAAATTGAAATTACTAATTTTTGGGACGCTAAAAATTGGTAATGTCAATTACGATTTGAAGCCTTAGTTGATGATTGGTAAAGTAATTACCAAAATGTGACATGCCAATATTGAGATGTAAAATTGATAGAAAATCATTGAATTGACAAATGTGTATATGGTATTTACACATGAGATGATAAAATTATTGTAATTACAGGTGAGTGATCTGATCATTATGAGAAGTAATGACAAAATGATCGTCTCTAGTAATTTGGATGAGAAATTGTTGTAATTGCATGTGAGTGATCTGATCATTACGAGAAGTAATGACAAGATGATCATCTCTAGCAATTTGGATGAGGCTTAAAGTTTTGATTTTGGAGATTAAAATCTTAATAACTTAAAAGTCCTAAAGGATACATGTCACACGTTAGTGATGTGAATCTTGAAGAGATCAACGTAACTAAATCTAGTATATCTAGAATGAATATATATGATGTATCTATCTAAGGATAGATGAACAAGGATCTCTCAAGAATGATTGAAAGTCTATTGTACATTTCAAAATGGTACAAAATCAGACATAGGCTACACAGTTGGTAAGCTGAGTAGATGCACGAGTCAAATCAAAATTGGTCTCTTGAAAGTGATTGCAATGAGACTAAGGTGTTTGATATATACTCGTGAGTTTGGGCTGCATTGCAAACGATATCTAATTGTACTATGTGGATATAGTATGGATGTTAGATGTTTGACTTTAGGAACTTAAAAGTCATTAGTGAATTTAGTTCACATTAACGTAAGCAGCCATGTCATGGAAATCCTAAATAGACAATTAAACATAGCTCGATTCATGATGGAATACGAGTCTTTTGCATAATATATGTGCATGTAAGAGGGTGAATTGGTAGTCACTTTGTAAAGGATATTCATAAATGACAAGAAAATGTATCTTCAATATGCATATTTTATGTGAATAATTTGCAAATTGGGAGATTACATTGTTATGTATGTAATGATATGTCTCGCCTCTATGACGAGGACATAATATCATTAAACAACTACTCTCAACGAGAATTATCAGGATTGACTCTGTAAAGTCAAATGATAATGTTGTGGATCCACAATTACCGTGTTGCGGAATTGAGAAGTATATCAAATGAACATTGAGATAGTCTTGCTCGATTTGGGCGAATGTCTCGGCGTCTCGCGTACGCGAGGTGACCTGGGTGAGGGATTTTATTTATGTGTTTAATTAATATTTTAATTAGAACAGTAACTGGTCAGACATCTAATACTGATGGGCCAAGTCCTGATGAAATCCTGAAGGTACTACCAGATCCTGATGCTTGATCAAATACTGATGGACCTCAAGTCCTGACGGTACCAGATCCTGATGCTTGATCAAATACTGATGGACCTCAAGTCCTGACGGTACCAGATCCTGATGATCGAATACTGATGGACGGACATCAGTTCCTGATGTTGAGTCCTGAACAAAATTTGATAAAGTATATATATATTCGTATAATTAAAATAAAACTGATATGTGTGGATAAAATATACAGCGTAACTGTTACGATTTATTTAATATAAAATCAGCTGTTACAGCCGTTTTGATTATATTAAATCGACCGTTTCATTCTTATTAAATGGAATGGGAGTTACAATATTAATTTGGTGGCATCAGTTACGTTTGGCCTCTCCTATAAATAGAGAGCTAAGCTACTGGGTTTTACAGACCACACCCTACATTCTCTTTTCTTCTCTACACTCTATGTTCTCCCTCCTGCCATAGTTTCTTGTACTTAAGGTTTTCCGGTGACTGAGGTGCTAGTCGAAGTTGAGTATTCTGATTGTTGTGATCACTGTACTCGAAGCTGTTTTATCCTGGGAGAGGTGTTGCAAGCATCCCAACACAGTTGTAAGTGGGGGCAATTATCTCTTCAAGAGCAGTCAGGTTTTCGAGCAAATCCTGACGACTCAACTATTTATTTGTTTGATATACTGCTATAGCTATGACTACTGGTATGTCTTCTGTTCTTCCTTTGTTCTTTCAGTTACTGATATGCATGTTATATACCTTCGTGTTTTGTTTCGTCAATTGTTTGCTTGGCCTTGACTTGTTAAATATGATATGTAATTGCCTCTCTATGTTGCTGTATTAGTTAATATTTCCAACATATGTATCCTTCAGTTTTCTAGCCTAAGAGGATGCTAGCTAGTCTTGAGTTCAGAACTTTGCCGTGGCTTTAAAAATTAAAATGAAACAAGTAGGATTATCAAGTACCTAAATGATCTGTTTGTAATATCTATTCTACCATTTTTCAAAATCCTAAAGTGACTTTTGAACTCCTGACTCCTGAGAGAGTCAAAAATACAATATTTAACTGGCTTTGTGGAACTGATTACAGATCGCAGGCAGTAAAAACTACAAACTTAAAAGGTTCTGCTGAAAATCATGAAACCGAAAAACACAATGTTGATATCTGATATATCAACACAAAACCACAACATCAAATCACCACTCTAATTGCTACACCACATCAGCGATCCTTCTCTCAGTTAATTTGGACTTCCTGCAGATGATTAATGCCTCCGTTTCAACTCTTTTTTTAGGACCCCGCAATGTATCTGTTGTACTGATAAATTTCATTGTTTTGCATCAACATAGCACCATAATTGCTGTTCTTTAGCTGCTAGATCTTCTTCATCCGAATCTTCAAGAAAATCAATATCATGCAACAGCTCGCTACTTGTTCCAAGTGCTGCAGGCCTTCAGCTGGAATCCGATCATCACTTAGAGCCTCTATCGCCATACTCTCATTTCTACTATAGAGATTTCAAGTTTACCTCACAATCTTGTCACTCTCCAATCACCCCTAACATATGAATTTTTGTGCAATTCGCGAGAAGCTTCCAAAGATTGCTAAGATTGCGAATGAATGGTTTTGTAAAAGACGTCATTGTCTCTCTCTCAGTCATCCAACAGTTCTTCCAGTCGACACACTTCAGTGTAGAAATTGAAACTGTTATATCCTAATACTAACGATATAGAAACAATAGTTTTATATGTATAAACCGAGAAGATTCATAAAGACTACATTGTATTTTCAACTGATCAACTAAACAAGATACATGCAGTTTAAATAGAACCACAGACACAAGGTGGTAACACAAAAATAGCAACTAACGTAGCAACTAGCATACTGGATTCCTAAAATACTTCAACTACCCATGACTCTCCTATAATAACTCTCCTGCTAACAGACCACGTAACAGATGATACAATTTATTTAAAACAACTAAATAAAATAAAAGACATGTTAACAATAATTTATTTTAACACAAGTCTAGATTAAATAAATAATCCCAACAATCTCCCCCTTAATCTAAACTTAGCTTCTATGCCCATCTGACAAGTTCTTCGGTGCCCATTGGCATGATCTTCGGTGCCCGTCTGGCAAGACCTTCGTAAGCCCGTATGGCTTTCTTTATCGGTCCGTATGGTCTTCAATGTCTGAGCCCGATTGGCTTTCAACACAGCCCGTATGGTTTTTCTTCACAAGCCCGTATGGCTTTCCCATTCATAAGCCCGTATGGCTCTCAATCACACCTCTTGTTACCCTTTTTTCATTGCCTCTTCCTTTGAAAAAAGAAGAATATCTTCCTGTGTACTCTTCTGCATACAATTCCTGCACATTCACACTCCCTGCACTTCTTTTAATGAGCCCAAAAACAACCAAAGTAAACATCACCATTTCCGTCTCCAAGATTCTACCACATTCCAGTGTTACAGCGTAAGTATTAAATATGGTGAATGGGCCTGGAGTGAATGGGCTTCTGTACCTTCAAACCCCTGTTAATAACAAACCATTCTTCTTGTTTGCTCCTCTGTTGAGACGATCTTAGGACTTCTTCCCAGCCTCCGATCCTTGGGACTTCTTCCCAGCCTTCGGCAATTCATCCCAGCATGGAGCTTCTTCTCGGAAATGAATTGTTATACCTCCAAGAAACAGTAGGGAAGGCTGTTAAGTCATGATACTCCCCCCAAGCTCTGATACCAAATGTAGAAATTGAAACTGTTATATCCTAATACTAACGATATAGAAACAATAGTTTTATATGTATAAACCGAGAAGATTCATAAAGACTACATTGTATTTTTATTTTTTTTATTGAGAAAGCAAACTACTGATATTACTTCCTGACTTGGACTGAATTACAACGTAAGGATTAAATACTAGATGGCTACAACTAACGTTAACACAAAAGACTCCTAAAAACACTCCACGATTCCAACTATCTGATGACTATCCTAAAACCATGCAAACCAACCACGACCTAGTCTAGCTGCTGTTTACAAGGAGCAGCTTACATTATTTGAACGTGTTTAAATTACTTTCCAACAAATAACTAAAACAAATAAACATTATCTAAATAAATAACTAAACATATGTGAATTTAGATTAATCCCAACATTCAGCACTTTGCATTAGTTCAATAATAATATTTAGTGTTACCCTCAAAATTTCAATGTACGAGCTTATTTTTGTCAATACATGTCCTGTTCTGGCACAAGACAAAAATCTTATTTTTTCGGAAAATAACCATTTTCACACTCATCTAATATTTCTTTATCAATCTAAAGATCAACAGCACTCTAAGCTGATTTCTTGTCATCTTCAGATTTTTTCTTAATATATAAACTTGTTGATTGATAGTCTTCTTTAGCTTCATCACCATTGTTAGCCTGAAAGAAAAAAAGAATAAAATTCTTGAAAAACTTTTTAGATTTAACTTATTAACCCTCGGTATTAAAACGCAAGCATTGCAATATTATATCTTTCACTTCCAATGCATGCCTAAACTTAAACTCATTCTTTGATCTCTACATAATCTCAAACTCATTCTCATTGGTTGAACTCTTCACTTTCTATTAATGCGCTTGTAGCAGATCTTGGATATCTATCAAGTCCACTAGAACTAGAATGTTTGCGCAGTTGCTTTCCGGGACACAACTGCGTGTTTCTTCTCAAATCAGATCATAACAACCCTTTAATACTATCATAGCAAGTCCATAATATTTAGAACTTCTGCTCAAGCACTCAATCTGTAAGTCAGTTACTTTTTATTTAATAAAAATAGTCTATGCGTTCTCTGTTTTTTGTTCTTATTTCGATTTAACTCATAAAGTTCCATATAAGAAATCTTTGATAGTCAATAGTCAGTACATGTATAGATCAGCTATGTAAATTTGTGAGAAAGTTCATGTTAACTTGTTAAGTGGGGCGGAAAGAGTGGCACGGACGCTATCATTTCAAAGACAACATGAGTAACGAAGAAGAGCAAGTGGAGTTCACTTTTCCACCCTTTTTCTTCCTTCTAAATCAAGCAATACGGCAATAGTAGATGATTTTACTTTAGTCTTTAGTGAGTGGTAAGTTTCATTTTACTAGCCAAGCTATTGGATCGTGAAAACATTAAAATCCATCTAGTTATGATACTTGTATGCAGTACACATAGCCATCATTCATTGTAGTGGTTGCGCCGGTTATTACACAAATACAGCACACATGTAAGGTTCCGTCTTTGATTAATGATTGTTGTAACATAACTTATCACACTTATTATCAGTGATTAGAAATAGCACTAGTTTGAGTAGTTTCTATGTGAATACAAGGGGGTCATTCTTCCTTATTGCGCTTGGGACAAACTTTTAGCCTATGTTCACTTGGATTGAATGGAATGAGGGGAGAATGGAATGAAATTTATACTATTATTTGGGAGAGATTGGGGAAAGTGTTTATAAACTTTCTTCCTTATTGCGCTTGGGACAAACTTTTAGAATTCCCACATTACTCGTTGAGGAAGTATACTGTAACAATCATCCGGACATGAGCCATGAGGCCATACATATATACAAAGTACATTATTTTGATGTATTTGGCTAGAGTCCAATACATTATACATGTCGACTCCATGCTGAGTCAGAAATATAGCAACTGCATATGAACAATGAGGAGGTAGATCTTAAACTGGAAAAGTTGAGATTCTGCAACCATGTACCTAAATTTCACAATAAATTTTTCTTCTGACAATGTAATGTGAATATAACTCTGAGAGGTATGTGACTTGCATATTTGCATCTGTCTTTAAAATCTCAAAAATGACAATACACCAAGTCACCAACTTGCCCATAAATAACTCAAAAAGGATTGAAGGCATTATCAATACAATAAGTGGTACATTCAAATACAAGGGCCTAGGACAAAAGAAGATCTTCACATGGTCTCTCAATTGATTTCACAAACTTTAAGGAACAATTGATACTATGAAATAATGAAACACTGAAAAACTAGTCCATTAACAAAAACAAACACAAACATTACATCATTATTCTCCTTGAAAATACACTTGTTCCATAAATACTTTCATGCTAGTACAACAAATCAAGAAGATACAAAATATCTCTTTCATATTAAAAATCAAGCATTGCTCCTGAATGATCCAAGGGCTTTCACTGCACCTGCTCTCAGGATGAACTGATGATAAAATGCTGCTACTGCTGCACCAATAAAGGGTCCAACCCAGAATAGCCACTACAATAACATGACAAAAAAAGTCAGAATCACAGTAATTTTCTAAAGAAACAAATAAAATAAAACTTGACAGTTTTTTCTCAAGAAAAGTAGACTAACATGATCATCCCAAGCTTTGTCCTGGTTGTAAATTACAGCAGCTCCAAGACTCCTGGCAGGGTTGATACCGGTACCGGTAATCGGAATGGTGGCAAGATGAACCATGAAAACAGCAAATCCAATGGGAAGAGGTGCCAAAACCTACATTTTATTTCACATTCTTAGTTAACTACTGCTGTTTGTAATGCAAAATTAGTTTACATTAAAATGGAATTATTTTTCAACCAAATATTAGTTAACAATCCAATACATCTCTTCATGCAATACCAACATGGCTAGCAGCCTTTTTCACTTGCAAGTTGCAACATATGAGAGTAGGTACTTTACCACTATAATAAAGAGCTGAACAATGTATAGTGAAAAATAAAAGGGTGTTTTTACTTGCAAAAAACAAAATAAATAAATAAATAAAAAGGGTGTATTTTTTTCAATGAGATAACAAATACTTAAAAGGATAAGAAATCAGTGGCCAAGAATTCCACAAATTATATTTAGATAAAAAACAACAAAACATGGGTGTTTTGTAAGTAGAAAAAAACAGTGAAAGCATGTCCATTCCCTTTCTCCTCATCTATGTGATTTAACCACTACCACATAATCTCCACTCCAACTCAATACTGCACATGCAGGTGCAGGACATAAAAGTTGCTGTAACTTTGGCCATTTTTTTCTGTGTCAATATAAGAAAAACAATATTTACCTACAGGCTACAGCAAACTGATGCAATAATGCAAATAAGTAGACTCCAGATTCCACAGTCTAGGCTAGGAAAACTATGGAGTTAACAAATTGATGCAAGCTACCCTGAGACTGAGATGGCTACAATGACAAAATCAAGAAATTACCATAACTTCGCAACACATCTAAGAGTTTCTTGAACAAGATATATGTAATATGTTCGTTCAAATACAAACTAATTTATCGCACAGACTAGCGATATTAATGAGGCCGATGATTTGTAGAGCCTGTTTGTCAATTCTGTCACACAACTTATAAGTTACTTATTTCGGAAAAAATTTCGTATTTACATAAATTTTTTAGAAAAATATGTGTATGAGGAGTTTAATATTCGTAATCTTGCAAAACAAGTTACTTATTTCAGAAAAAAGTACATATTTCCTAACTTTTTTCCAAAATAAGTAACTTATTTCTGAAAAATAAGATTTCCCAAATGGCTCAGTAGTTTTTTCTCATGTGTGAGGTGAATATTTGCACAATTTGTAAAATATTTGGACCAAATTATTTGTAATAGAACATGAGCATATGTTATCAAAATGAAGTTAGGAATAGATGGTACATACAGGAACGTGAGAGTCTCTAGCATTCCTCTTGGGGTCAGTGGCTGAGAAAACAGTGTAGACAAGAACAAAAGTTCCGATAATCTCAGCGGCTAATCCCGTTCCTTTGCTGTAGCCGTCGGCTAGCTCATTGGCTCCTCCGCCATACCTCTTGTAGTATGACTTCTGGAAAGCCTTCACTAAACCAACACCACAAATGGCTCCTAAACACTGAGCCACCATGTACATCAACGCTCGAATTAGCGACACTTTTCGAGCCAAGAATAGCCCGAATGTCACTGCAGGATTAATATGACCCCCTACAACAAATCAAAAAAATTGTCAATAAAAATTTAGTTACATCACCACACAACTCATAAATTACTTATAAGTCCGATAAAACAAAAATAAGTTTTATCGGACTTATAAATTATATTTTTAAAAATTTATGAGTTGTGTCGAGTCTAATAATAAATTAAACAAAATTTACGAGACTAGATGTGAAGTACTTACCAGAGATACCGGCAGTGCAGTAGACAAGCACGAAGATCATGCCACCGAAAGCCCAAGCAATACCAAGAATGCCAACGCCACCACACTGGTCACCACCAGCATCTAAATCAGACTGGCTTTTGTAACCAATAACAGTCAAGACAGTGATGTAAAGGAAGAGAAGTGTTGCTATGAACTCAGCTATGACTGCCCTGTAAAATGACCATTTAGTGAGCTCATGGGGGTCTACAAGTGGCACTGGTGGTGGCTCAACGTAGTCTTTGCCGGAATATGAACCTTTCTCAGCCACTTCCACGTCTTTTGTCATGGTAACTGATGATATTTTATCAACGCTATATGAAAATAAGTAGTGATAATGTAATGTGTATGTAGTGAGAAAGAGCAGGGGAGAAAACAGAGTTGGTATGGATAATTTGTAAGAAATGAGAGGAGGAAAGATGGGGTATATATGGGAAAAGTGAGGTGATGAATAATGCTATTTTTATTTTTAATTTGTTTTTCTAAATGATGAATAATGCTTTTAGTAGCATTTTTTTTTTTTTAAAAAGGAATCTAAGATGCATCTAAGATAGTTTCCTAAAGTTTCCTAATATTTTAGTATAAAATAATAAGATACTTATTTTTAAAATTTTAAATGATTTTGATTGTATAAAAGAGTAGTGCTAGAGATACAAATTGGATATCAAAATTTGTTACTAATTACTTGGCTGTGATGTTTAAATTGGTGGAAATTAATGCATGTTTCCCAATTATTATTTGCATACAGGTTTCCCAATTACTATTATTTGCATAATAGTCAACACGTGACATTTGGGATCCATTTTGATAACCAATTTAGGGCTTTTCGCATTTTCTTTATAAAAATATGAGTAATGCTAGGTACCCCAAATTGGTACCCAAAAAATGCTCCCAAATGATGTGTCATTGATGAGTTGGATGTATGGAGGATTTTAATTGGTGAGATTTATATGACCCTGGCGGGCCCATTGTAATTATAACCATTCAGATAACGACACGTGTAATTTGGGAAAAAATTTGGGATCCAATTTGGGGTACCTAGCATTTTCCTAAAAATATTCATCCCATGTTTCCATATAATTATTTTTATTTCACCTAACTTATAAGATGTATCTTAAATTTCCTAGACTTTTTTTATTCTTTGAATAAACTTTTTAGAATTGTATATTCTTTTTAATTTTTTTTTGTCAGGTGTTCTTTTTAATTTTTGAATATATGTGAAAAACCAGAATCGAATTAAGATATATTCTCATATATACAAAAATATATAAAAATTAATGTATGTACTAGGATCTCCCTGTCAAGCTATTTTATTAATAATCATACAAAATGTAAAAGAAATGCATGTAGAATAAGTTTATGCATCAAATGGGATTTTTGTCTTTTGGGATATAAGATCACACAATTCACAATCATCATTTGAAAGACATTAATGAAAAGTGGATAAGTGGCCAAACCGTTTGATTAACCAATATTAAACTATACTTTAATAGCAAGTTATTACTCCGTAGATAAAAGTCACTTAAGTCAAGGTGACATATTATGCAAAACATGTACATTATTTCTATCACGGAACCAGGGAGCTAAAGTTCTAACCTCTATTTTTGACCGGTTTTAATTTGATAACCTAGCAGAGATTTTATTTTTCTCAATCTTAATAATATGTAGTATTTAATTGAAACTAGTGGTCTAGTGTCACTCGAACTAAAAATCTATCATCAAATATTTCAAGGTTCAGATTTATTGATTCTTGACTTTATTTTCGATTGGTTATAAAAAGTTAAGGTTTTCTTACATCGATGGAATGGAGTAAGAGCATCTTCAAAAACTCTTAAATTGATTCTTAATTTAAGGTTTAAGGACGAAGATCAAAATCAATTTTTTTGTTCCAAGAGAATTGTAGCAGTTCTTAAATTCAAAAAAAAAAATCTATCTTCTTAATTTTAATAACTACCAGTAACGCATAACTAATATTATATTATAAATTTATAAAACAACATTTTCTTTATTCACTTCCTTTTGTAACTTTATAAATGTATCTTATTTTTAATATTAAAAAACAAAATGAGCAATGAATATAAGAAATATTGTTAGAAATGAATTCATATTAAATTACTGAAAATTATTATTTTATAATATGTTTAAAAACCATTTACGAAACTCTTGGAGATGCTCTATACTTTCGATGGGTCACAAATGGTTCTCTCATGGGTTGTGAAATCGTACTTCTTCAAAAAGAAAAATGAAAGTAAAATTTTGTAATTATAATAAAAAAACCAATGTATTTTTGCAAAATAAAATTACGGCACGCCTAATTATTTTTGGTACTATTATAACTAGTTAGGTAAGTCGTAAAAATACACCGACCTAGAGATTCGAGATTATACATTGCATGAAGACTGAAGTGACTCGCCTTCATTTCAGTACAGATAGAGGTGGACACGTGTATAACGTTAGACCACTTGTCGGTAGAAATTTCGGGATGTTTCGAACCTCGTAAATCGTAATTTTACTCTGCACCTTGATTTGAATATGTGGCCTCCAATTATTTGCCGGTTTATATCTATCTCCACGTGACTAAATAGTTTGTGTTATTAGAAATCCTATAAAATATTAAAATGTGTTAATGGAGTATCATTTTTTGAATTTATTTTCGATTAAAACATGTTCAAAATTATCAATACATTTTTCTATAGTAGGGATATTTGGATGCATGTTTGAAACATAGATATGAAAATGAGGGAATTAATAAAAATGGAAAGGATATGGAATTCAAAGATGTAGTCACCGTTTGTCCCCCTTTAAGTAAACCAGGTAACAAAGCCGCGCTACGCGCGGCACGAAAATATTTTCAAAAATTATACACATAACATTATTGTTTGTTAAAATTTATTTTTTGAAAGTTAATATGATAAATTAAAAATAATGTGAAATGTAATTAAATTTGAATGTTTAAAAATTAAAAAGAGAAAAGAATTAGGTGAAAAAAGACATGTTTCAGTTAAATTCTTGAATATTAATAATAATAATAATTTTGAAGATATTCACGAACCTATTTTGTCGCATAAAAAATGCTTTTGAAATCCAATATTGACAAACATTTGACATTGAATAAGTAAAAATAGCATTTGTGAATCTTTTCTATTGTCGATGACATCATAAAAGACGTGATTGCTTAATTTGTTATTAAATTATTTGTTAGTAAAATACGATGAAAAGAATTAGAATGTAAATGTGATGAGAGGTGTGATTGATTTCACTTGTCGATATATTTGGTTTTATGACGAAAAAAGCAAAATTCAAATGCATATTGTAAGTCATGCTTCATATTTTTTTGGAGTGATCCGACACCCGTATCTCTACATTTAATTAATTTTTCAGAGCATTTTATAAGAACTGTTTTTTTTGTAACATTAAAATCAAATTCATGGACACATCAAAGTGATACTCACATATTCTAATATTCTTTTATTAAATTTTATAATAAATTTATACATATAATTATTTTTAAAGTCGATGCTCGTTTTATAACACCCTTACTTAATGCTCAAAAAGTGAGAATTTGTTTAAAATAGCAAAAAACAACTCCTTAAACACCTTTTACTTTTTTCCGTACCAAACTACAATGTCAACATAATTCCTATAATAAAAATTTATAAATATTAAATATAACTAATTAACGATTTTAAACACAGTCTCCCATCTCATAACATACATGGTCTCCCATCTCATAACATACATGCATGATTAATTGATTAGTAATAGTATAAGAATGTGTTTAATTAGAATATTAATTTTTCCAACACGAAATAATCAAACAACGAATGGGTAATTTTTTTATTGATTTAATTGACGAAAAAAAGGGTCCACTTGATTCAATTTAATCGAGTTGGTCACACCCCGTGTATAATTTGTTCAGGTATAAATGTAAATTCTACGATATTACTTTTATTTAAATTGTGGATGTTAATCGAAAAATATATATATACTTATGTATCGTATCATGATTCTCACGATCATTGAATACGAATTTATCGAAAAGTTAAAATCGTCTATTAATTATTGCCAAAAAAATTGCAATGATTTTGAATAAGGATTAGAAATGATGATAAAAATTATTTTATTTTATTGTTTTATCTTAAAATAATGGTATTTTTATATAAATCATTAATATTTTATAACAAAATAATAATAATAATAATAATGTTCTAATAAAATTATTAAATTTTTATATTAAATATGAAATAAAGTGTATTTAATATATATTTAATAGGTATAATTAATTATTAATTAAATGCAAGAAAATTATTTTAATAAAAAATAAAAATGTGAAATTCAAGAAAAATATTTTGAAACTTCTGAGTGCAAGTCTCTCCAATTTCCTGCTATTACAATAAATTTTTATATAAAAGTACTGTAATAGATAAATTAATTTCTATTATTCTTAAAAATAGATTGGTCTCTTATGAATTTTCTATTAAAAATTAATTTAAAAATAATTTACATGAATTATTAATTGGAAAATTATTTTCATTACATATATCTAAAATTTTGATAATCTTAAAAACATCACAAACGTATAAAAATAAAAAATTACAATATGAACGTAATATTTACAATCAAAAGTTACAAATATTGAATACAACTTAATAACGTTTTTTAAAACCGACACCCCTTTCATAATATACATGTTCAATAATAGTTTAAGAATTTATTTAATTTGAATATTAATTTATTTTGACACAATATAATGAAAAAATGGGCATATAATTTTTTATCAATTTAATCTTCCGATAAAATGGTTGAGTTTGTTCAATTTAATTAGTTTGGTCATAACTCATGTGTGTATGCGCATGATTTATTTACAAATTTCAGATATTAAGTAAAAATCCATGTACTTCCATAATTTACTACGATTCCACAATCATTGATAATAAAGATTATTTGAGAAGTTGGTTAATAATGTTTTTTAAAACCGACAGCCCTCTCATAATATACATATTCAATAATAGTATAAGAATTTGTTTAATTACAATAAAAAATTATTTTAACACAATATAACGAAACAATGGGTGCATAGCTTTTTTATCAATTTTATCTTCCGATAAATGACTGGATTTGTTAAATTTAATCGATTTGATCATAACTCATGTATTATTTATTCATGTGCAAAATTGAAAATCTATCTGTATTGTTTGTATACAATTCCAGATATTAAATAAATATCTTGTACTTCCATAATTTATTACGATTTTCACAATTATTGTTAATAAAAATTGCTTGAGAAGTTAAGGTCGTGTACCCTATAATCATCCGAAAAAAATTATAGTAATCTTGAATAGGGAATAAAAAATAACGCAATATAAACAATTTTTATTCGTCATTTTAACTAAAAATAAACATAACTATATATAATTAATATTTAATATTGAAAAAATAACTATAATGTTCAACTAAAGTTTGCTAATTTTTAAACAAATTAAATAGAGTAAATTTAATATATGTTTAATAGGTGTAATTAATGAGTAATTAAAATGTCATTAATAGCTATTTAATGCAAAAAAAAAAAAAAAAAAAAAAATCAAAAAATTGAAAATTCAAGAAAAATATCTTAAACTGTTCTGGTGCATTTCCGATCTCCATGTGCACCTGCACAAAGCTCACAAACACTTGCCACTTGTTGAACTCCATAGTTAGTCAATGAGTCCACCTTCATAGTCAATGCCTTTAATTGGGCTGCTATAGCTGTAGATGTATCAACTTCCAGAATTCCTGCTACTTTGCCGTGTGATAGTCTCTGGGTTGGATTTTGATATTCATTTGCCGCCATCATCTCAATAAGCTCATAAGCTTCATCATAGCTCTTAACCCACAGAGCTCCGCCTGATGCTGCATCCAACATTGGTCTTGACTGTGCTCCTAACCCATTGTAGAAATCATTAATAACCATCATATCCAATCAGGCATCCCATGATGAGGACACTTTCGAAGCATCTCCTTATAACGTTCCCAAGCCTCACACAAAGATTCACCAGATTGTTGTGCAAATTGAGTTAGCGCGTTCCTTATTGCTGCAGTTTTAGCCATGGGGAAGAATTTTGTAAGAAACTTCTGAGCAAGATCCTCCCAAGTAGTGATGAAACCGGCTGGTAGAGAATGTAACCAGCCCTTTGCCTTATCCCTTAAAGAGAATGGGAAAAGTCTCAATTTGATAGCATCATCCGACACACCATTGAACTTGAAAGTATCACAAATCTCGATAAAGTCCCTGATTTTATTGTTTTACCTTAAAATAATGGTATTTTTATATAAATCATTAATATTTTATAACAAAATAATAATAATAATAATGTTCTAATAAAATTGTTAAACTTTTATATTAAATATGAAATAAAGTGTATTTAATATATATTTAATAGGTATAATTAATTATTAATTAAATGCAAGAAAATTATTTTAATAAAAAATAAAAATGTGAAAATTCAAGAAAAATATTTTGAAGCTTCTGAGTGCAAGTCTCTCCAATTTCCTGCTATTATAATAAATTTTTATATAAAAGTCCTGCAATAGATAAATTAATTTCTATTATTCTTAAAAATTGATTGGTCTCTTATGAATTTTCTATTAAAAATAATTTACATGAATTATTAATTGGAAAAATATTTTCATTAATATATCTAAAATTTTGATAATCTTAGAAATATCACAAACATATAAAAATAAAAATTACAATATGAACGTTATATTTACAATCAAAAGTTACAAATATTGAATACAATTGAATAACGTTTTTTAAAACCGACACCCCTCTCATAATATACATGTTCAATAATAGTTTAAGAATTTATTTAATTTGAATTTTAATTTATTTTGACACAATATAATGAAACAATGGGCATATAATTTTTTTATCAATTTAATCTTCCGATAAAATGATTGAGTTTGTTCAATTTAATTAGTTTGGTCATAACTCATGTGTGTATGCGCATGATTTGTTTACAAATTTCAGATATTAAGTAAAGATCCATGTACTTCCATAATTTACTACGATTCCACAATCATTGATAATAAAGATTATTTGAGAAGTTGGTTAATAATGTTTTTAAAATCGACAGCCCTCTCATAATATACATATTCAATAATAGTATAAGAATTTGTTTAATTACAATAAAAAATTATTTCAACACAATATAACGAAACAATGGGTTTATAGCTTTTTTATCAATTTTATCTTCCGATAAATGACTGGATTTGTTAAATTTAACCGATTTGATCATAACGCATGTATTATTTATTCATGTGCAAAATTGAAAATCTATTTGTACTGTTTGCATACAATTCTAGATATTAAATAAATATCTTGTACTTCCATAATTTATTACGATTTTCACAATTATTGATAATAAAAATTTCTTGAGAAATTAAGGTCGTGTACCCTATAATCATCCGAAAAGAAATTATAGTGATCTTGAATAGGGAATAAAAAATAACGCAATATAAACAATTGTTATTCGTCATTTTAACTAAAAACAAACATAACTATATCTATACTATTATATAAATTCCGAAACCTTGAAAGTTTTGGTACCTGTTTTTTGGTACCTGTTTTTTGGTACCAGTTTTTTGGTACTTCGTGAATTTACTTATTTACCCTTTGTTAAAAAGAAAATAAATATATGATATTTATACTTTTAAAACACCTATAATAAATAATAACATAATATAATTAATGGTAATTAGTCGCTTGCCTTTTTTCACATTTACTTTTAATTGAAGATATTACCTTTTATAAACACCTAAAAACATCAATGTATCTTCCGATCATAAATATTGAATTAAAATACGTTACATTTTTAATTTAAAACTAATCTTCATTAATATTTTCTTTTGAACTAAAACACGTTACCTTTTTAATTTAAAACTAATTTTACAATCATTAATATATACCCGAAAAAATCACACCATATTTTTCAATTATTAATAAAATATATTAAAAATCTGCATGTGTTGTTTATAATAAGGAAATATTAGTATAATCCGTAAACATGAGTATATTAAAATTATATTAAATTAAAATTAATTAATAATTATATAATTGTCGAAACATTAAAAAATTTGGTACCTATTTTTTGATATATGTTTTTTGGTATTTCGTGAATTTACTTATTTACCCTTCATTATAAAGAAAAATATATATGATATTTATACTATTAAAACACCAAAAATAAATAAAACATAATACAATTAAAGGTAATTAGTCGATTGCCTTTTTCACATTTACTTTTAGTTGAAGATATTACCTTTTATAAACACCTAAAAACCTCAATCATATCATATTTTCCAATCAATTCATGTTGGTCCAGGAAAGTATTGCAGAAGGGGGGTTGAATGCAATACTAATAAATTTCAAAAACTATTTCAACAACTTAAATAGAATTTGTGATTTACTAGTAGAAGAAATGCAAACACAAGTAAAATCAAATACGAGGATTTCACAAAATAAATGTTTTATTTATTTTGCAAAGTTTTGCTACAACCTTGAGAACAAATTAATTCTCAAGCTACAAATACTCAAGAGATTACAGTCGTTGAGTTTTTCTCACTCTTAATATATAAACAGAGAGCTCTATTTATAGTGTGATAATCTACTGTACTATCATCATCAATGATTGTTGAGTTGCTGTTATATTCCTTTTGCAGCTCATTCCATGATTTATTCCCATGTGATCAGCACAAAGTAACTTAAAAGATGCTTTCCACATTTGAGCCACCCAGATCTAGCCGTATTCAATTTTATCTGTTCTAGACTTTACAGGTTGTTCCATGTGATCTCTCGAGCTTCAGTTATAGACTTTCCAAGCTTGCTGTAAAGGTTGAATATTACAACACGCCTGCTTCTTTTGAACATATACTCTGTCGTTTAATTTGACTTAGAAAATTCCTAAATCAAGCTGATTCTATATGACAGTATGTTTGCCACAAAGTTTGCTGTCAATGGATTACGCTTTGTTTTGACAGTATGAATTTCCCGCAGATATTACTGTCAAGAATTTTGCTTTGGTTGACAGTATGAATTCCCGCAGAGATTGCTGTCAAGAATTGACAGCATGTTTTTCCCGCAGAGATTGCTGTCAAGAATTCCAAACTTACTGTCGCAAACTGTATATCAAAGTTGCTGTCATTAGAATCTTCCGCCAATGTTGCTGTCAAGTTGAAACTTGCTGTCGACTCCGTGAAACTTGCTGTCGACCTTGGCAACATGATGTTTCCTTGTAACCTTACTGTCAGGGCTTGACAGTAACTTTTATTCCTTCTGTCGAACTCATGTATTTCTTGAGGCTTGAACATAATCGAACTTCTTCCAAGAATTACACTTATTACATGACAGTATTTATTTAAATTACAAGAACACATTTCAGGCTATGACAGTATGTTCTACTTAGCAAAAACTAAGTATACCAATAAAACTAGTTAAGTTGTCTATTCCATCACCCATAAATCCCAACAATCTCCCCCAATTTGTTTTTATGGATAATAAGGACAAATTTACAAATATCATGCTGACAACTTAACTAACATAGATCAGAAAGAATAAACTCTTCATTTCTGACCAATGATTAAACTGAATTGTTTTCAAACAATATATCACAAAAGAAAAAAAACTTTACTTATCTTGATTTGAACTTTTCACTTTGCTCCTTTTCCCTTAGAGCTCTTCTGAGATTTTCAATTAACTCTTTTTCTTCAGGGGACTGTGCATCATCTTCATTTTCCACAATGTATTTTCTGATCATTGAGGAAGCAGTGTTTAATGTATCTCTGAGTTCCATCCAGTAAACATTTTGCTTTACAATTGATCTGAATTTTAGCACATCTCCCTCCATTTTGAATCTCCTGCCAGGAAACTGATTTAGAGTTTCTCTTCTTTGTTTTTCCAGGCTGGGATCCTCTCCTCTCCTCTGATCAAGAATCATATCAAGCTCCCAAGAACACAGTGTTTCAAGACTGTTAGTTGATCCAACCACTTGCCAGTATAATTCTTTTAACACACTGGTCTTCAATTTAGAGAAACTATCTACATAAATTTCTTCTTTGCCATACTTGATTCTCAAAGGATTGTCCAGTACGCATGGCTGATAGTTGGATTCTTCACTGTTGATCTTATTGATTTTACTGTAATTTTTCTTCATTTCAGCTTCAATCTCATCTTCTATCTGTTGACGAGATTTTTTTCTTGATGCTAATTCTTCTTTGAACCTTTGCTCTGCTTCATACATCTTCATTTCATGTTCTGAATAAGGTTTCTCCATTTCTTTCCAGTTATACTCAGGAATAGGATTGTCTTCTTCATACTCCAAACCAAGGATTTGATAGACATCATCATCATTGTGAAGTGTCCAATCACCAAACTTCTCAATAAATTCAACATGCCTGGCTTCATAGTACTTGAGAACTTGATCCATGATCTTCTTTGAAACATTATCATAGGTTTGCAGTAGCTCAACCATCCTTTCCAGATTGAAGAAATCAATTCTTCGTTTTACTGTTTCAGAAGTTTGAATGAGTTTCTTGGAGATCACCTTTGATTTTGATATCTGAGTGAAGTCAGATTCCACTGTAATCAACTTTTCATTGTTTTGCCATAGAATGTATCTTGCAACTTCTTCTTTTGGTCCATCAAATTCTATGGATACAGAGGTGATTGTTTCTTTGGCTTTCAGCTGCATCATTTCAAAGCTATTCATTCTTCTCCTCATGATGGGTTTCTTGAGTCCCAATCCTGTAGCTTTTCCTTCTCCTTTGTAGACAGTCTTTCCCTTTGTTGGTCTTTTTGATTTTCTCTTGATTCTTACTGTCTTGAATGATTTGACAGTAGGATCGTTGACAGTTTCTTTTATAGGGCTTCTGACAATGTCTTCTTTGACAGTATCTTCAATGACTGTTACTTCATCCTGACTGACAGCATCTTTGTTGACATCCTTGACAGCATCTTTGTTGACATTATCTTTTTCAAGATGTATACTGTCAATTTCCATTTCTTCTTGAATTCCTTTCAATGCTTCAAGTACTTCTTCCTCTTTCTTTTCACCAGCTTTCTTGCTTGAGCTAGAATTTTCAGAAATTTCCTTTGATTCTGCTTCTTTGACTTGAGTTTGCTCTTTTGAAAAGTCTCTCAGTTCTGTTCTCTTAGGTCCTCCAGCTTCACCTCCATCCTGATTGTCATCATCATCTTTTTCCAAGGTGTCATCAAAAGTACAGTTTCCACCTTGAGCATTTCTTCTTGAATTTGCTTTGGCAATGAGCTTTTTAATTCTGGCACTGTACTCCATGTTTCTCTTTGCCAAAATCTTGTGAATATCTTTAACTGCCTTAATCCTTTCCTTGGTGATGGGTGCATTCAGTAATACCTTAAGTACATCCATGATGACTTTGCTTTGTAGAGATGTTTTGCCTTCAAGAGTTAAGAATCCAAGACCTTTAGTTCCTTTGGCTGTTGTCTGTTTAAAGCTTACACCATATGGCTGGAGACTTACTTCTGGAAGTTTGTTGTTGACCATTGTGCCCAGTTGCATATAGAGACTTTCATCAAAGATGGTAGAGTTTTTCTTCACTAGAATCCCAAGGATATATTGCACTCTGGCAGAGAAAGTTTCCAACAGTTGAGTTGTTATGAATATTGAATGCCCACTTTTCAGGTACACTTCAACTGCCCACCTCTTCTCTGAGCTAATCTTTACTGACAGATTTACAATCTTTTCTCTCAAAGCTTCTGCCAACTTAGCAGGTTTTCCTTTAGACACTGTGATTGCTTCATTCACCAGATTGTTGAATTCCTCATCTTTATTATTCAAGGTGCTCTCCATATGGCTTACTGTTATTAAGTCAGCTTCTTCTTGGGAATATGTACTTCCATCAGTCCAAGTGATAGGCTCTGAAGAAAACACATATTCAGGCAACTTGTCTTTGCCTTTACCCATCCTATTTGATTCCTCTTTTTCTCTCCATAGCCTCTCCAATGTGGATTCTTTCTTCTCAGGAACTGGTTCATTGATTTTGATTGAGGATGCTCTATTTCCTTGTATTTGACTTAACACCTCCTTGGATACTAGCATTTGTTCCCCATCTACTTCAGCTTCAAAAAGCTCCTCAGTTCCAGAGGCTATTCCTTCTCTCTCTTGCTCCCCCTTACTCCTTTGCTCCCCCTGTCTTTTAGCTTCCCCTTGTAACTCCTCCTTTCTTCCTGGTTGCTCAGCCTCTTTCTGATCTTTTCCTTTCTCCCCCTTAGGTAAGTTTGCAGCATGAAGTAATGAAGAGAGTGACAGTAGTGTGGCTTGAATTTCAGCAAAACCAGTCTTCACAGTAGATGACAGGTTATCCAGTTTGCTTTCCATTGTAGCACATCGATTCTCCAGTGCTTGGAGCCTGTCATTTGAGGATGCAGAAGGACCACCAGACCTAAACCTTTTAGGAGGTAAGGGATAAGTCTGGGGCATGGAGACTGTTGGGGTTCTCACACTCTCAGTGTTTTTATAGATGATCTCATCATCTCTCACAAAAATTCCCTCAAGGCCTAATGCCTTTTCTGTATTGGCTCCCTCAAGTTCACTCTGGACATGCTCAAGTCCCTCTCCTTTTGCCAGCACATTTGGCTGCCTCTCATTTTTATACTCACTTCTCTTTTCTTTTATCTCTCTTTTCTTTTGCTCTCCCTCACTCACCCTAAATGCATGAGTATGAGCAGTACTAGCATGCAAGGAAGAAAAAGATGACTTAGATTTTACCTTAAAAGCCCTGTAGAGTGGCATGTCATCATCAGAGATGTCTTCAATTAATCCTTCTTGAAGTTGTGTTTGAGCAGGGATGACAGCATCTTTTGAAGGACTTTTGACAGTAACTTTTGTTGGAATGATACTGTCACTTGAATGTTTGACAGCACCTTCTGATTTGTCATTGACAGCATCTTTGGCTGTGACAGCAACTTTCCTAGGGTAAGATGCTTTGAGGGAATCGATCAAGATGCTGGCTGTTTCAATTTCTGACAAGTTTGCATCTTGATCTAATCCAGTGTTTGATGGAGTGGTATCCATTTCACTTTGAGAAATGGGTTCTTGTGGACCACTAGATGGGGGCTCATCCATGATTTGAGATGGATGATCAAAACCTGAGGGGTTGGTACTGTCCCCCTCTCTAGGTTGATTAGAAGAAACAACAGATGTGGGAATGAAAGAAGAAGATTGAATTTCAGATTGATTAATTGGCTGTTCCACAGAAAACGATTGTGGAACATCAATAGTATGAGTGAATTCCTCACTGTGCTCTATCTCAATGTGTGTATCTTCAAATACAGGTTCCTCAAGAGTGAGTTCTTGAGTTTGTGTAGACTCTTTACAAGGTGCCTTGGGAGACAGGCCAATTTCAATAGATGTCCCTTGTTGAGAAGAAACACCTAGAGGTGAGTTCATTTCCCTATCATCCTCTACAGTCTTTTGGGAAACTGTAGGGTGGCTGACAGTAACCTTGGCCCTTCTAGCTCTCTTCTTCTTAGGCTCAGAAGGGGCTACTGTGGGTTCTTTTTCACTACCAACCTTATTTGCTGCACTAGGTGCAGTGACTCCCTCTTGACTCTCAACTTGTTCACCAGTTGCACTCTCTAGGGTCCTTTTCTTGGATTCCTGTTTGGCCATTTTAAGGGCTTTTGGTAGTCTAGAGTCCCTAGGTGGAATGTATGGTGTAGAATGTGGATTAACTGAATTTGGGTCTAATTCAGCTTCATTCTCTATTGTGAAAACAGTGTAACCTGTTGGAAATGGAAAATCAAGGTTGGGCACTTGATTTACCATGTGTTGTGTGAAACATAGTGGAATATGTGCATTTAAATTTTGTGTGTTAAGAGATGTGTGTGTATTTTTCTTTAAAACAGGACATTCTTCAAAATCAGAATTGTCCTCAACATTTCCACAAATATTATTAATACACATAGTTAAAAAGCGAGGATAGATGGATACCTTCTTGCCTATTGCGCTTTTCAACTGTGCCATGATCAGTTTTCCAATGTTCACCTTGTATCCATGGACTAATGAATGAGTGAGCTTCTTGATATATGATGGTATTCCATTCCATCCTGTAGTCTTGGTAGAGAATACTTTCACCATTACATCAAAAATCATACTCCACTCTTTTCTCAGAAATTTCCTGTCCATTTCACCTGTTTGATACCACTTATCAGAAGTTTCTTCAAGTTTAGAACCAGAATACCCAATCTTCAGAAAGAACTTCTTCAGAGTATCATCAGTTGCTAGTTCCTTAAAGCTTTCTTCACTGGTCAACACAATACCCAAAGCCTCATTGATATTCTTTACTGAAAGAGAATGACTTGCATCATCTATATTGAACTTAATGGTTTCATTCTCTCCAGTTCCTTGAGCACTTGCTGATTTCCAGAATTTTTCAATTCTAACAGCATCAATTTTGGGGGAAGAAGTTATTGCATGACCTAGGTAGGATTTATTCAAGAACGAAATAATTCCTTTGAAGTTTTCACCAGCATCACTAGGAGAAAAGATACCAGCAAAGTTGGTTTGAGCAATACTTTGTTTAGGTGCCATTGTTGAATGTTTTGAAAAATGAGAGAGAAAATGCGGTTTTTGGATGCAGAAAGTTGAGAGGTTTTTGCAAATGAGAGTGATAGTAGATTAAACGGTAGATTCAGTTTCTAATATGAATCGATTTAACCTCTCTTAATTGAACGTGTGATAATGATATTACCCATTAACTCCACTTGCTATATTACGTGGCAGTTGCTATTAGATCGTGGATTGGTGAAAAGAAATATACGTATGTATATATATAAAAATTAATATATATATATCTTTCCACTATCTTTGACAGCAACTTCTCGTGACAGCAACTTTCATTGACAGTAACCTGTGCGTTTTTCTTTCTCTACCAAATCTGACAGCAATTTCTTGTGACAGCAACTTTTATTGACAGCAACTTGTGCGCTAACAATATTTCTGTCAATCAGCTTCATGAGTGACAGTAAGTTTTATCTGACAGTAAACTTATCATAAGATCATGCTGTCACTGTTCACACATAACTTAAGTTAAGGACACATGATTTCTTAAAATCATTTTAAGACAGACATGTAAAACTATTTTAGCATAGTCATAGCAAGCATGATATCTAAAAATCCTTTTAGCATAGTCATAGCAAATATGATATCTAAAAATCCTTTTAGCATAGTCATAGCAAATATGATATCTGAACAAGTATCACATCGTACCTTAACTTCTCATGACAGTACCTTCTTGTGACAGTACCTTTAAAAGTTTCTGTCATGAGCTTCGACTTCTTATAATTGATAAACCAGTTAGATGATCATACCTGATTTAGCATTCCTAACTCACTCACCAACCTGATAAATGTTGCTTCATCCAGTGGCTTGGTGAATATATCTGCAAGTTGCTTATCTGTTGGAACATAAACCAATTTTACATCTCCTTTTTCAACATGCTCCCTGATGAAATGATGCCTTATATCAATGTGCTTTGTTCTGGAGTGTTGAACTGGATTGTCTGATATGGCTATGGCACTAGTGTTGTCACAGTAGATAGGAATATTTGACAACTTTAGTCCATAATCCATTAATTGATTTTTCATCCAAAGTATTTGTGCACAGCAACTTCCAGCTGCAATATATTCAGCTTCTGCAGTTGATGTAGAAACTGAGTGTTGCTTCTTACTGAACCATGACACCAATCTCCCCCCAAGAAATTGACAGCTTCCTGTAGTACTTTTTCTGTCAATTTTGCAGCCAGCATAGTCTGAGTCAGAATATCCAATTAGATCAAATCCAGTTTCCTTAGGGTACCAAAGACCTGGATTTGGGGTGCCTTTGAGATATCTAAAGATTCTTTTAATTGCAACTAAGTGTGATTCTTTTGGATCAGCTTGAAACCTTGCACAGAGACATGTAGCAAACATTATATCTGGCCTGCTTGCTGTTAAGTACAGCAATGATCCTACCATGCCTCTGTAGGTACTAGAATCCACTTTCTTGCCTTTAGGATCTAACTCTAATTTGGTGACTGTTGAGATAGGTGTCTTGGCAGGTGATGAATCTTCTAAGTTAAACTTCTTGAGAAGCTCTTTGACATACTTAGATTGACAGATGAAGATTCCTTCCTTCTTCTGATAGATTTGAAGACCAAGAAAGAATGCTAATTCTCCCATCATGCTCATTTCATACTTGTTTCTCATTAGAGATGAGAACTTTTCACACAATTTTTCATTTGTTGAGCCAAAGATTATGTCATCAACATATATCTGCACAAGAATGATGTCTTTGCCATGGTATTTATAGAATAAAGTTTTATCCACCATACCTCTTATAAATTGATTTTCCAGGAGAAAAGTGGATAAAGTGTCATACCAGGCTCTTGGTGCTTGCTTTAAGCCATATAGAGCCTTGAACAGCTTGTAGACAAAATTATGCAGTTTGTCATTTTCAAATCCAGGAGGCTGTTCAACATACACTTCTTCTTCTAATTCTCCATTTAGAAAGGCACTTTTAACATCCATTTGAAATACCTTGAATTTGCAGTGTGCAGCAAAGGCTAAGAAAATTCTTATGGCTTCAAGTCTGGCAACAGGAGCAAATGTTTCATCATAATCTATCCCTTCCTGTTGACAGTAACCTTTGGCCACTAGCCTTGCCTTATTTCTTGTCACATTTCCACTCTCATCTATCTTGTTTCTGAAAACCCATTTTGTCTCAATGACTGATTTTCCTTTTGGCCTTGGAACTAGTTTCCAAACATTGTTTCTTTCAAATTGATTGAGCTCCTCCTGCATGGCCATCACCCAATCAGAATCCAACAATGCTTCTTCAACTATTTTTGGTTCCATTTGAGATAAGAAACATGAAAACATGCTTTCAGCAGAGATATTCCTCCTTGTCCTTACACCAGTAGTGGGATCTCCAATAATTAGATTACTGGTATGATCTCTGTTCCACTTTGTTGATTGAGGCAAGCTACTTGTTTGATGAGATTGTCTTTCATCAATATGAGGATTTGATTCTCCACCATTTTCATTATTCTGCTCATTTAACTCAAATTCTCCAGTCTCACATTCTTGTTGATTGATGCCTGAAATTGTCTGTGATTAAGCTGAAGTTTGATTTAGATTATGAGTATTGACAGATTCTTTCTCATATCTCATTGATTGAATGAGACTTGGTTCTTCATCAACATATTCTTCCTTTTCCAAGTATCCTTGATTTTCAAATCTGAAGGGTTGCATTTGACCATCCTCATGTAGCCCTGGAAACTTGGTTTCATCAAACGTGACATTGACACTTTCTTCAATTGTTTTGTGCTCCATGATATAGACTCTGTAGGCAGTCCTTTCTATCCCATATCCCATGAAAATGCCTTCATATGCTTTAGTATCAAACTTGCCTTTTCTTTCATGGTTGTCTTTCATCAAAAAGCACTTGCTTCCAAAAATATGAAAGTACTTGACAGTAGGCTTCTTTCCTGTCAAAAGATAGTAAGGAGTATTGCCATGAGCCTTGTTGATTAGTGTTCTGTTCTGTGTGTAACAAGCAGTGTTGATGGCTTCTGCCCAGAAATATGTTGGTAATTTAGCATTACTCAACATAGTCCTTGCAGCTTCAATAAGAGTCCTATTTTTCCTTTCTACTACTCCATTTTGCTGTGGAGTTCTTGCAGCAGAGAATTGTTGAACAATTCCTTGATCTTTGCAGAAGTTTCCAAGTGTAGCATTTCTGAATTCAGTTCCATTGTCACTTCTTAGAAATTGAACTTTTGCTTCAGGGGTCCTGTCAAGTACCCTTATGTGATCAATGATTTCTTGAGCAGCTTCATCCTTTGATTCTAAAAATTTCACCCAAGTGTACCGAGAATAGTCATCTATCATGACCAGTGCATATCTTTTTCTGGATAGTGATTGAACATTCACTGGTCCAAAAAGATCCATGTGAATCAACTTGAGTGCTTCAGTGTTAGTGTTGACTTGCTTTGATTTATGCATTGCTTTCCTCAATTTTCCCATTTGACAATCTTCACACAGTCCTTCTTGACAGAATTCTTGTTGAGGTAGTCCTCTCACCAATTCCTTCTTCATCAGCATGTTCATTGTTTTGAAATTGAGATGAGAAAATTTCTTGTGCCAAAGCATGCTATCTCCAACACTTGCTTTGCTGTAGAAGCAAAATATTCTTTCCTCATTTGTTGAGTTTAAGTCTGCAACAAATAGGCTTCCTTTCCTTACTCCTTTCAGAGATAGGCTTCTATCCTTCTTGTGGTGAATTGAACATTCCATCATGCCAAAGTTTACTTTGAATCCTTTGTCAGTGAATTGACTGACACTGAGCAAATTATGCTTCAAACCTTCCACAAGAGAGATTTCTTCAATGACAACATTTCCAGCTTTTAAACAGCCATATCCCACAGTGTAACCTTTGCTGTTGTCTCCAAAGGTTATTGTTGGGCCAGCCTTCTCAACATATTGTGATAGCAGGGATATATCACCAGTCATGTGTTTGGAACATCCACTGTCGATTATCCACATGACCTGTTTACCTCTCTTTCCCTGCAAGACAGAATGAGTTTAATTTGCATTTGGTACCCAAGTCTTGTTGGGTCCTGCATACTCAGTATCATCAGAAACTTTATCAATATTTGAAACAATATTATCAGAAGATGGTTCCTTGACTTCTTTTATTATCCACTTAGTTTTTGTCTTTGACTTTTTCTTAGTGAGAGCAGACTTCTCACTTTCTTTAGTGGATTCAGAAGTCTTTGCAGTTTGCATATAAGCACATAATTCATTTGATGAAATTTGCAAATTAAAACATGTACTCATGGTAGTAATTTTGCATGGCATACAGTCAATGTTATTACAAACTACCAATTCTCTTTGCATAATGGGGGTTCTGTGTAAGTTCCCTTTCAACTCTGTTGCATTAGATATGCTACTAGTTGATTTCTTACAAACATGAGTTAAATGATGTGAGGAGCCACAATTATTGCAAAGTTTCCTTGGTGCCTGCTTAACATATGCATAATTATTCTTTTTATCAATGCCTAGCTTCCCATTTCTGTTTTTGGACTTAGAGACAACTATCTTGACAATCTGTTCAGAAGATGCTGTCGAACTATTTTTGACAGCATCTTTTGTACTTGCTGTCTTGACAGTAGGTTTGAAAGTTACTGTCTTGGATGACTTCTTGACAGTATCTTTTGAACACTTGGTTGGACTATTTAATACTGTTTCTGTCATAGACATTTTGACAAAATCTTTTTCTTTCTTAGATTCACTGTCAATCCTCTCATCTTCATCACAGAGTTCTTGATTAATAATTAGGGAGTTTTCATTAACCTCAAACTCTGTACTTTTGAAAATTGGGTTACTCACATTTTTGAGGATGTGAGGTCTTACAGTATTATTATCATCATTTTTCTGTATAACAGCCTCTTTACCAGGTCTCCTGCTATAATCATAGCCTATGCCTATTTTCTTACTTTCAGTATGATTCTCATGATACTCTTGAACTAACTTAGAGGAATTTCTAAATGCTTTTAGCTTAAATTCATTCTCAGAAATTTCTTTTCTTAGATAATCCTCTATCTCTTTAGCACAGATTAAATCATTTTTTAGTCTTTCGTTTTCCTGAGCTAAAGAATCAATAGAACTGGTCTTAAGCAACAACACATCATTGTTAGATCTGAGTACTTCATTTTCTTTAGTTAATCTAGCAATTTCTTCATTTGCAGCAGATAAACTAGTATGAATATTAAACATTTCAGTACTCATTTCCTCAATGGTTTGCTTATAGTCATTTAAAGACATATCTAGTAATACTAGAGATGGTACCTGACTTGACGAGGTTGATGCTTCTTCATCCTCTCTAGCCATCAAGGCTAAATTCACAAATTCCTCTTCTTCTTCATTATCAGATTCATCCCAGCATTTTCCTTCAGCCACATAGGCCTTTCCTTGTCCTTTCTTAAATTGACTCCCAGTTCCTTTCTCCATTCTTTGTATTTGTTTTGGTCTTTTGCATTCAGTAGCAAAGTGACCAAGTTCATTGCAATTGTAGCATCTAAACTTTGACCTATCTACCATTCCTGTTTTGTATCCTCCCTTGGTGCCAGTAGCAGGTTTTGATGAGCTTCCTTGGTTATACTTTGGAAATTGACCTTGAGGCTTATATGGCTTGTTCCTCCTGAACCTTATATTTTTGAATTTTCTTGCCATAAAAGCCATGGTTGGATTATCCATTTTCTCCATTTCTTCTAGAGTGAAGAATTCTTCATCTTCAACATCTTCTAGTTGAAGGACAACCTTTTCTTCATCTTCAATCACTTCTTCAATTTTCACAGAGGAAAATTGAGGTTGTTGATCATTTTGAATTTGCTCACTTGCTTGAAAATATGATGGTCCTTGAGCAACTAGAGCACCAGCCATGTTTGCCATCAATCCTTTGGATCCACTTTGTATAGCTTTCTTTTGATAATATTCAAGTTCATAAGATTTTAGAACTCCATACAATGTTTCAAGAGAAACAGAATTTAAGTCTCTCCCTTCTCTTATGGCTGTTACTCTGTGCTCAAGATGTTCTGGAAGAGTTAGCAGAAACTTGATATTGACTTCCTTCTTTTCATAAAACTTTCCATGAATTTGAAGCTCAGCTATCAGTTTGCTAAATCTTTCAAACATGTGGGTTAGCTCTTCTCCATGCTTGCCCATAAACGCTTCATATTGTGACACCAGTATTTGTTTTTGATTCTCTCTGACCTCTTCACTTCCTTCACATAACAGTTCTATCTTTTTCCACATATCCCTGGCAGAGTTGCATGCTATTATATTTCCACTCATAGCTTTGTCCAGGGTAAGTGCATCTAGTAGAATGAGTTGCAGATGATCATCCAGTGCTACCTTTTCTTTTTCTTAGTCATTATACTCAGAAGGCTTCTTAGCAACCCAATGAGCTGGGATTACTACATCATTTACTGTAGCAGCTGGGATTTCCTTTTGAGGAATGAAGGGGCCATTTTCCAGAATACCTAGGAATAGTGGATTCTGAGCTTTGATAAATAACATAATCTTCTTTTTCCATATGTTGTAGTTTTCTTTATCAAAAGCTGGAATCTTGATATTACTTGACCTTTGAATACTTGCCATTTGGATCTCAGATATGTGTATTAATCTGAAGGCTCTGATACCAGTTGTTGGTCCAGGAAAGTATTGCAGAAGGGGGGTTGAATGCAATACTAATAAATTTCAAAAACTATTTCAACAACTTAAATAGAATTTGTGATTTACTAGTAGAAGAAATGCAAACACAAGTAAAATCAAATACGAGGATTTCACAAAATAAATGTTTTATTTATTTTGCAAAGTTTTGCTACAACCTTGAGAACAAATTAATTCTCAAGCTACAAATACTCAAGAGATTACAGTCGTTGAGTTTTTCTCACTCTTAATATATAAACAGAGAGCTCTATTTATAGTGTGATAATCTACTGTACTATCATCATCAATGATTGTTGAGTTGCTGTTATATTCCTTTTGCAGCTCATTCCATGATTTATTCCCATGTGATCAGCACAAAGTAACTTAAAAGATGCTTTCCACATTTGAGCCACCCAGATCTAGCCGTATTCAATTTTATCTGTTCTAGACTTTACAGGTTGTTCCATGTGATCTCTCGAGCTTCAGTTATAGACTTTCCAAGCTTGCTGTAAAGGTTGAATATTACAACACGCCTGCTTCTTTTGAACATATACTCTGTCGTTTAATTTGACTTAGAAAATTCCTAAATCAAGCTGATTCTATATGACAGTATGTTTGCCACAAAGTTTGCTGTCAATGGATTACGCTTTGTTTTGACAGTATGAATTTCCCGCAGATATTACTGTCAAGAATTTTGCTTTGGTTGACAGTATGAATTCCCGCAGAGATTGCTGTCAAGAATTGACAGCATGTTTTTCCCGCAGAGATTGCTGTCAAGAATTCCAAACTTACTGTCGCAAACTGTATATCAAAGTTGCTGTCATTAGAATCTTCCGCCAATGTTGCTGTCAAGTTGAAACTTGCTGTCGACTCCGTGAAACTTGCTGTCGACCTCGGCAACATGATGTTTCCTTGTAACCTTACTGTCAGGGCTTGACAGTAACTTTTATTCCTTCTGTCGAACTCATGTATTTCTTGAGGCTTGAACATAATCGAACTTCTTCCAAGAATTACACTTATTACATGACAGTATTTATTTAAATTACAAGAACACATTTCAGGCTATGACAGTATGTTCTACTTAGCAAAAACTAAGTATACCAATAAAACTAGTTAAGTTGTCTATTCCATCACCCATAAATCCCAACAATTCATATCTAGCAATAATTAACCAAAAATAAATAATACGGAGTAACATAATACAATTAAAGGTAATTAGTCGATTGCCTTTTTCACATTTACTTTTAGTTGAAGATATTACCTTTTATAAACACCTAAAAACCTCAATCATGTCATATTTTCCAATCAATTCATATCTAGCAATAATTAATATATACTCAAAAATATCACATCATATCATATAATCAGTAACAAAATATAATAGAAATTCGTATTACGAATAATGACCATTAAATTTTTAGTAAAAAAATCAGAATCATTAGATCTAATTATTAAATATATTATATGATTAAATTAATTTACTAAAATTTCAAGTTTCAAATTTTATCAACGACATGTTTATTTTAAAATTTTATAATATAAGTTTTAAACCATGCATATCATTAACTAATTTTATATTAAATTATTAAAATTAAAATAAAATATTTTAAATAATGATTATATAAAAATATTACTATGACATAAAATAAAATTTATTACATATCAACAAAAATCCGTGCATCGCACGGGTTATAAGCTAGTATAATTAATATTTAATATTGAAAAAATTACTATAATGTTCAACTAAAGTTTGCTAATTTTTAAACAAATTAAATTGAGTAAATTTAATATATGTTTAATAGGTGTAATTAATGACTAATTAAAATGTCATTAATAGCTATTTAATGCAAGAAAAGAATTTTAATAAAAAAAAATCAAAAAAACTAAAATTCAAGAAAAATACCTTGAACTGTTCTGGTGCATTTTCGATCTCCAGGCATTAGGCAACTTATCCGCGCTTCGCGCGGTTCATAAATTTTTATCTTAAAATATTGAAAATAAATAAATTACTTTTTATTATTTTTAAAAATTGATTGGTCTCTTAAGAATTTTTTAAAAAATTGATTCAAAACAATTTACATAAATTATAAGTTTGAAGATGCTCTCTTTATATATCTGAATTTTTCATAATCTCAAAAATATCATAAACATAAAAAATAGTAATTATAATAAAAATGTAGTCTTTGCGATCAAAATTTATAAATATTATGTATAATAACACTTTTTAAAGCCGACGCCCCTCTCATAACATACATGTTCAGTTGTAGTGTAAGAATTTATTTAATTAGAATATTAATTTATTTAGATATAATATAATGAATTACGGGTGTACAACCTTTTTATCGATTTAGTCTACCGATAAAACTGGATTTTTTTAATTTAATCGGTTTGGTCATAACACATGTAATTTTTTCATGTGTAAAAATAAAAAACTATTTGTATTATTTTTGTTACAGGTGTTTAGCGAAGATTTATATACTTCTTTATTTTATTTCGATTTCCATAATTACTAATCATAAAAATTGATTGAGAAGCTAAGGATCGTCTGCACTGCAATTGTCCGAAAAGAAATCGGAGCAGTATTCGATAGGGAATAAAAAAGGACGCAATGTAAACAATTTTTAGTCGTCATTTACCTAAAAATAAACTTAATTATATATGTAATTAATATTTTTTATTGAAATAATAATTATAATTCTCAAATAAAGTTTGGTAATTCTGTAAATAAATAAAATAAATAAATTTAATACACATTTATTAGGTATAATTAATGATTAATTAATATGTCATTAAGAGGTATTTAATGCAAGAAAATAATTTTAATAAATAAATCAAAAAAATGAAAATTCAAGAAAAATACCTTGAACGCTTCTGGTAACTTTCCGATCTCCAGGCATTATAATAGATATAGATTATTATAAGTTATATATTTTGAAAAAAAAAATCATATTTATATAGTTTTTTAAGAAAAAAATGTGTATAGGAAGTTTAATCTTCGTTATTTTGCAAAAATTAGTTTTTTATTTCAAAAAAAAGTACATATTTACATATTTTTTCCAAAATAAGTAACTTATTTATGAGAAATAAAATTTTCTAAACGAATATAAAATTTAGAAATGTTATGATTTAAATTCCTAGAATGAGTCTGACCAAAAAAAAAAAAAAAAAATCCTAGAGTGAGGTTTCCGGTCCATGCACTCAAATCACTACTCTAAACAATGTATGGTATTCAAGTCCGGGCTCAATACAATTATACAAACACCCTCTAAATAAATATTCACCCTTTAAACACCCTATAATATTTTAATTTTTTAATTTTTACCTCACTACTCTTAAAAGGTTTTACGTTGACGAGTATTCTATAATATTCTACTTCCTCCAATTGTAATTTTCAAAATCATTAAAATGCACTACTTTTCAATTTAAAAGATAAATTAGATCGGATCGGAATTCTCCATTTAAGATCGAACTAATCAAATATATTCCATAGCGTTTATGATTCATAAAAAAATGGTTTAGTACTCCGATAAAGACCGCACGTGACCGGTCTTTATATATATCATCGATATTTTATATTACTAGCTTAAAACCCGTGTATTCACACGGATTTTTTTAATATTATATTAAATTTTTTATTTATTTGAATTAATTTTTTTTTAAAATGATTTTTTGAGACTTAAATTTTTAAAAGAGATTATATGATGATAATTATATAAATGTTATTCATGATAATTCTAGAAAATGGGGAATTTTCGTTAAAAATTTAGAAAAGATTATGGATTTTAGTTGAAAAAGATAATCGGATAATTATAAGTAATTATAAAATTATTTTTTTATTAGATAGAATGCCCATGATATAATTGGAAAAATAGAGGATTTGGTTAGAGAAAATTAAAAAGGTAACATGTTTTAGGTGAAAAAAGTAATTGATTAGTTTATAGTAATTATAAGTTAATCGATTAATTATTAGTATTATCATATTACTATTTTATTTCATATAATAGAATTGCCCTTAATATACTTGAAAAATGAGATATTTTAGTTAGAGAAAATAAAAAAAAAACGGGAAAATTAAAAAGGTGACATGTTTTAGGTGAAAAAGGTAATTGATTAGTTTATACCAATTATAATTTAATTATGTTCAATTACTAATTAAAATTACTCCTAGTGTTTTTTAGAAAATGAGAAATTAACGTTGTCCGTTACATTTCTAGAAAAAAAAAAAGAAAATTAATTAGAAAAAAAATAGAAAGATGATATATTTTAGTTGAAAAGATAATCGATTAATTATTAGTATTGCAGTGCACGGGTTTCTTGTATTATGTTATAAATTTTATTTAATATTAAAATTATGTTTTTATATAATCATTATTTTAATAATTATTTTAATTTTTATTTGTTATAATTTAATATACTCATGTTTACAGATTATAATAATGTTTCCTTATTATAAACAACGTATATGATTTTTAATATATTTTATTAATAATTGAAAATTTTGGTGTGATATTTTCGAGTATATATTAATGATTGTAAGATTTGTTGTAAATTAAAAAGGTAACGTGTTTTAATTAGAAATATTAATGATTGAAAAATATGATACAATTGATCTTTTTAGGTGTTTATAAAAGGTAATATCTTCAACTGAAAGTAAATATGAAAAATGCAATCGACTAATTACCATTTATTATATTATATTGTTATTTATTTTAGGTGTTATATTTTACTTGAAAATTATGGTGTGATATTTTCGGTTATATATTAATGATTGAAAGATTTATTTTAAATTAATAAGGTAATGTGTTTTAGTTCGAAAGAAAATATTAATGATCGAAACATATGATACGATTCATGTTTTTACGTGTTTATAAAATGTTATATCTTCAACTAAAAGTAAATATGAAAAAGACAATCGACTAATTACCGTTAATTTTATTATATTAATGTGATATTTTCGGGTATATATGAATGATTGTAAGATTTGTTTTAAATTAAAAAGATAACGTGTTTTAGTTCGAAAGGACATATTAATGATGGAAAGATATGATACGATTGGCGTTTTTAAGTGTTTATAAAAGGTAATATCTTGACTACTTACCATTAATTATATTATGTTATTCTTATTTTAGATTGTAAGATTTGTTTTAAATTAAAAAGGTAACGTCTTTTAGACTTTTAGTTCGAAAAGAAATATTAATGATGGAAATATATGATACAATTGATGTTTTAATTTGTTTATAAAAGGTAGTATCTTGACTAATTATCATTAATTATATTATGTTATTACTTATTTTAGGTGTATTTTTTTTATAATGAAGGGTAAATAATTAAATTCACGAAGTACCAAAAATAAGTACCAAAAAATAGGTACCAAAATTTTAATGTTTCAACTTTTATATAATAGTATAGATTTGTTTTAAATTAAAAGGTAACGTGTTTTAGTTCGAAAGGAAATATTAATGATGGAAAGAAATAATACGATTTACTCCCTCCGTCCATTTGAATTCTTTACGTTTGCGGACCAGTTTTTGGCACGGATTTTAAGGTTTTATACAAAAAAATAAAATATCAAAAATAAGTTATAGAGGAGTATGTTTTTGGGTGTTTATAAAAGGTAATATCTTGACTAATTACCATTAATTATATTATGTTATTACTTATTTTAGATTGTATGATTTGTTTTAAATTAAAAAGGTCCTATTTTTATAAAAAAAATAAAATATAAAAAATAAGTGATAGATGAGTATGTTTTTAGGTGTTTATAAAAGGTAATATATTGACTAATTACCATTAATTATATTATGTTATTACTTATTTTAGATTGTAAGATTTGTTTTAAATTAAAAAGGTAACGTGTTTTAGACTTTTAGTTCGAAAGGAAATATTAATGATGGAAAGATGTGATACGATTGATGTTTTTAGTTGTTTATGAAAGGTAGTATCTTGACTAATTACCATTAATTATATTATGTTATTACTTATTTTAGGTGTATTTATTTTTTTTATAATGAAGGGTAAGTAAGTAAATTCACGAAGTACCAAAAAATAGGTACCAAAAAACAGGTACCAAAACTTTTAATGTTTCGGTTTTTATATAATAGTATAGATTTTATTAATAATTGAAAAATATGGTACGATATTTTCGGATATATATATTAATGATTGTAAGATTAGTTTTAAATCAAAAAGAAAACGTATTTTAATTCGAAAGGAAATATTAATGATTGGAAGATATGATAAAAGGTAACATCTTCAACTAAAAGTAAATATAAAAAAGGCAATCGACTACTTACCATTAATTATATTATGTTAATATTTATTTTAGGTATTTTAATATATATTTTTCTTTATGAAGGGTAAATAAGTTCAAAAAATTGGTACCAAAAAACAGGTACCAAAACTTTCAATGTTTATTTTAGGTGTTTTAATATATATTTTTCATTATAATGAAGGGTACATAAATAAATTCACGAAGTACCAAAAAACATGTACCAAAAAACAGGTACCAAAACTTTCAATGTTTCAGAATTTATATAATAGTATAGATGGGTTGGACTCCATAGCAAACACCTTATAAACAATAAAGAACACCTCATATCTAATAGATCCATTGCCCCTAGCGGGGCCACCCAATACAAAAAGTTTTTATTTTTTTACCCTCTATCCATCCATCATATAAAAAAAAAAAAAATTACTGTTCATGACGATGACGTCATCAGTGACGTCATCATGAACAGTAAATTTTTTATTTTTATTATTTTTTTTTGCTGGCTTGATAGAGGGTAAAAAAATAACAACTTTTTGTATTGGGTGCCCTGGCGGGGCCAAAAGATCTAATAGATCTAAGGTGTTCTTTGTTGTTTGTTATATAAGAATGTTCTGTATGGAGCAAAGATCTTTATATTATTTCACATATTTATTGCACAAATGATAAATTGTAAACATTCGTCATACTTTAACCATCTAAATTATTAGGAAATTGAGTTCTTTAAATGATGTTGATTAATATAATTAGCTAAATGATTAGGCTTTATATGGCGTATAATAACAAAGAGACGAGGTTCACTATTATATTACGAAAATAAGAAAAAATTGATTTTCTATCAACTTGCTTCGTATTTAAAAATCTTTAACATGGCTACCTCTCACTATAATATATCATATTTTTTGTGATAAATGTATATTTAATAATGAAATATTATTTTTAAAAAAAATAACATTTCATTATTAAATAAATGTATTGTTAAATATTTAATATTTTATCCCAAATATTATTAAATATTATTTTTAAAAAATAAATGTATATAAATTAACTTATTATAAATGAAAATTGGAACTTGGTATTGCACTTCTATAGGTTCTTAGAAAAGAAAAGAATAGAAAATGAGAAATTTTCTCTTCTCTCCAAATCTTTCCAAAAGTCGGAAGAAGATTTTTGAGACAAATATATAAAGAATTTCTTTCCTATTCTTTAGCTTTCTTTTCCTTTTTTTCCAAATAAATTATTCAAAAATAAGTTGTAGAAATATATTTTTCATCTTTCTTTTCTTTTCTTTCCAAAAAACTGAACACAGTGTTAAAGATTTGGGATGTTCGTTACTTAACTTTTTCGTTCTTTTTGCTGAGCGTCTTGCTCGTTACTTGCCACGTCAAAGAGTTTAGATGAGATTTACTTAAGTTTCGAATTGTTGTTAAAAGTTATTATGACGTTAGAAAAAGTCTTGGTAAAAAAAGTGTTATTATAAAAAGTTGAAAATTGTTTTGTAATATTTTTTATATTTGCATATTTTGATGTAAAAATATAATAAAAATAATGTTTTTGGTGAGATTTAATGTTGAAAGTTGCTTTCCGCAAAAACCGAAAACAGCTTTTTTCAAAAAGCATAGGAACCTGTTTTCTCTAAAAGCGGCTTTTAAATCAAAAATACTTTTCAAAAAAATAATTTTTAAATTTTATCAAATACCTTTTTAATTGCTTTCCAGAAGAAAAAAAAAACTCCTATTGCTATTGCAACAACAATACCAAACACATCCTTAATCAATTCGGTGCTTTTAATTAGATTATCAAAAAAAGGGATTGATCATTTGATCTACGATAAACTATTACCACAACAAATTATGTCCCATTCATTCTATCCTATTTTAATTTTTTAAAGTTAAATTCATCGAGTTTTAATAATAATTAATAAATATTGATAATTCAATAAATTACAAAGAAATTATCACAAGAAAATAAATGTGAATACTATCAAAAATGATTTTTTTTAATTTATAAAAAAATAAATTAATAAATTAAATTTTACAATCAAATTTTAATAAATTTAATTTTGAAAAATCAAAACGAGACAAAATGAATAGGATCGAGGAAATATAATATTTGTGATACTTACATTATAAATTTGTTTGATTTGAATCCAAAGAATTCAACATATATGTTATTACATATTGTAAAAAATATCTGCTATATTTTATGCTAACAACAATAATTTATCGCTATTATATTACCATAAAAAAGGTGAACTCTATTGCGATGTCAATAATTATGCAAGCTTTCGAACTGCCATTACAATTACTACAACTAGATTAGATACACACATGCAACGTTCACTATATATACCAACAAGAACGCCGTTAGTAGGGGCCAAAATCCAACGATGTATCACATTCACAAGCCATGGCAGCTTGCACAAAGCATTCCAATTTTGATCCATTTCATATATTATGTATAAAAATGCATGTTTTGTATACATGCATGTATGTATCAATGGATGTCAATAATAGCATGCCGTGAACAATCTATTTCAACCCTACACTCATTGTCTCTATCTCCAACTGCATCTTTCTATATTTATTTTTGTTTGATTTTTAGCTCTTGATGATCCAATCAATATTTCATGGCCTCGTCGACATAGAATGTTTTTATACTATTAATTTAATTAACGAATGTAAAAAGTAACAAGTTTATTTGCATAATTAAATAACTAAACCGACTTTTTGACAGGAAACTGAAGTGTGGGAAAAATCCACACCAATTAAAGGTTTCATTATATAAAACAGAATCCCTCAATCTTTCATACGCAACATATACATATAGATCGATCGCACTATATCTACGACTTTGTCTGTCGTGTCAATCGTTGTCTTTTCCTCATTTTCTCATGACATTTAGTAACTCAAACGTGAAAATTATCAGTAACATTTTTCACTCAAATTCAATTTTTTAATATTTTGTATCAGGAGCTTTCAACAAAAAAAAAAATTTATATCAGGAAGAAATTTTTTAAATTGGTATGTAAATCTGTATATAGCAAGTTTCTGCTTAAATTATTTTATCACTCATTACATAATGATGCAAAGATCTTGATTCTTGCATGCGCGTGTACAGTGTAGTATAGTAGACGATGACAATGCCGACTAAGACATGCAGAAAGAAATATAAAATTTAATATAAAGTCTACTAAAAAAAGAGGGAAATATTGTTTAACACCTGCGTTTTTTATTAGTATTGTTTTATTTTCTCCCTCGTTGTGACAGAAAATATAACGTTTTTTATTAAAAAATTCCAACATCCATTCCAAAAAAATCACCTAAACGAGTAAATGACATTGCCAATTTGGCATATATGACTTTTTCATATATGCACAATCATCACTATATCAGAACGATCAAGTAGTTCAAATGGTAAAGATTTATCTTTCATTATCCAATAATTCGTTTTTTACTTATTTTCGAAATTTGTTAAAATAAATAATCACTTATGAAATATATAAAACCTAATTATTAAAAAAATCATTAATTATTTCATATCGTTGATCATCAGATACTTATATTTAGAATTGGATGTAACAAACATACGATTACCATCCCAATAGACAAAAGCATTATAACTGATACAATCAAATTTACATTGTAATCCAATAATAAAAATAATAATATTCTAACTATTCTAACAAAAGGGTCATCCGATCCTCCTTAAATTATTTTTGGAAAAAAATTAGTTATATATTGGTCTAATATTGTAAACGAACAAAAAATCGATCACCTTTATTTTTTTTTCAAAAATCAATTTGACCCTGTTTATATATGTACTAATTTGAAGTTACAATTTTTTTTTTTACAATATCCAACCCCTCTTAAGTCTTAAATTGGGTTCAGGATCCGCCACTTAATTATAGCTGGGTATTTGTACAGCTTGAAGTACTTATAAGTTATAAAAGGGCCATACGTCTATAAGCGATAAAAAGTTATTTCCAAGCTAGAAACTACTCTAATTGCCAATAGTCCTGTTGACAAAAGTAAAAAATAAAAAATGCCAAAAGTCCTACTAATTGTCATTGCAACTAATTTGATGATCTTGACAAGTCTTTGACCTTGTTCATTATTGCTCCATATAGCTTGAAGCTTTTAAGCTTGGTAAAATTCTTTAAACAGTTAGGGACTTTTTCTTCTAACTTTCTCGATGTTAAGTTTCAAAGAGTGATATACTAACATAGTAACATGCCATGAGCACCACGATACTTGGTTGAGCTGGAACTCTGGGTGAGTTGCTTGATATAGAGGTAAGTTTAGACGTATGATAGACGATTGATAAAATATATCATCCTTATTTTCACATAATAAAATGATTATTCAATTATAATTTATACCATACTTAATAATGTTTGTTTAATCACATCACAATTATTAAGCGTATTTAATCGTGCATACTTATTAAGCACCATGTTGTATGCTATAATTAGGTTGTTTATCAAATCATGCAAATCGCAAAAATTATTTGTATTGTATTACATCGTACTGTATATTATGATTTTTATTTTTAATGATACAATTACAATTTAACATTTAAATAAATCACATAATGTGATGGGGATCGCGATTTTGAATTTCAATTATTTGGGATGCTTTTATTAAAAATTATTGTTATTTTACTTTTTTAATTGAATATTGAATTGTATCAAATATTAATAGTTGTCAATATATTATGAGAAAACTGGGCCTGACATTGTTCTCAAAGATTTCTCCTGAGATTATAACAAAAAGAGCCAATAAGAACATCTCCAACACGAGTTGCTAATCAAGTTGCCAACTTTGCCAAATCATCAAAAAAAATTAATTTTTTAATTGATCTTCAATTTGGCAACTTTGAATAGAAAAATGATTCAATGGTTGTTAACTCTAAAAATTGTATAAATGGTCCCCATATGAGTAATTAAATAATTTAAATTTGAAGGAAGACATGTAAAATAGGTATATTAGTATATGTCTTTTAAACAAAAATATGCACTTTAACAAGTTGCCAACTTTTGGCAACAATTGTTGGCAACCTTGAGGCAACCTTGGCTCTCCAATAAAAAGGCAACCAAGATTGCTTGCCACATAGATGTTGACAACCTTCTTGGCAACTCCTATTGGAAATGCTCTAAAATAAGTGCGCAGGTGCAAGGGCATTTTTGTAAATATCAATTTTTTATCAGTAATTTACCTAAATACCCTTAAATTTGTATTGAAAATCTTTTAATCTCAGATAGAATCCTGAGATCATTCTCACGCACATGAAACCCATATACTATGAACTTTTGTCAAAACTTAAAAAATTATTGTCATTATGGTATTATTTAAAAATATATCGCATAAACCCTACCACACCATATTTTTATAATGCGATTTATGCATTTTTTTACTTTTGATGATGCGATCGCGATTTAGGATATTAGTCAAAGAAAAATGTTAGAAAACCAAATAAAAGTTCCAAAAAACTGTTCAAAATGATATGTATCTTTTTATTATTGGTTGATTAAATAATTAATGTGATGAATCCCGCATGCATTCATATGAATCTCCCAATTAAAATTTTACATTTTGCCAAATCACACATGTCACATCATTTTACGAACATTTTTAGAAAATTATTTTGATTCCCTAACATTGCTGGCATACACAATTTGATTTATGAGTTATGACTTGGATAAAAAAATATCGCATCATTCGTAAACCCCCCTAACAACCATGTTATCAAATATTATATGTTGTAACATATGTTTTTTATATACTCGCATCATTTTGGAGATGTTTGGGTAAGTTTATTTTTCAAAAAAATTGATTTATTTTAAGAAATAAGCTAAGATTTTTAATTTTTTCTTTAAAAAAAATCATTTTTTTATAATTTTTGAAATCTCAAACATATATTAAATACTTATATAAAAAAATTATCAAAAAATAAAAATTTTATCCAAAAATAAATTCATAAAAATTTATTTTAAATTCAGCTAAACAAAAACCTCAAATAACTCTCTATTCGGAAGAAAGTCACCAATACACTCATCTCTGTTTATTACCTCGGGACCTCATTTACTTTAAGAGTAATGCTAATTGTTATAACCAATAAAATTAATGCCATGTCATTTGGTATCAAAATTTGGGAACTAATTTGATGCCTGTAGCATTTTTCTTACTTTAATTAGCTGTACGAGATTGTAAACAATCCCTGATTCAAAGAAGTCGGTAGATGATTTACGGAGTAAATTGATTGGCAAAATAGTTCGAACTACTGAAACACACACTACTAGTCTACTATCTACTGCTACTACTACTAGTCTAGTCTAGTCTACGGAGTACTACAACACACAACAAACAAACAGATGCAGGACACAACTAGACCATGCACCTAAGCCATACCAAAACCACCGGCCATCACTGTCAATCTTGTCAAGTCCCTGGCGGTGACCCCATGCATTCTCAAACTATTCATGCACACTTCATTAAACAGTCAAATTCTTACTCATGGAACTGTACTCTAACGGCTCTTCCGGTTGTCCACAAATTTTCCCAATTATATGAAACATCCTAGTCATTTTTCATGTGCTCCAGTTAAACGTTTATCAAACTATTACAAACTTATGTGAATCACTTGTTGATGCATCAACGGCACGACAACTTATCTCAGTGTTAATGTTTTGTTAACATGCAAATAGACTTCTGCAGGTCGACTGGTATAGATTTTGTTCACTCTAATTAATATATCTAGGAAACTGTTCCACAACAAACGATTATTTGCAAACGACTTTTCGTTTTAATTTTTTTTACCGAAAAGATCCTAGAATTGGTATATTAAGTGTGGATAGATGACATGCACCCCTTTCGATATTAATTTTTTTCCTGAAATTAAAATTATAACAAAAATATGGTGGTATCAATCGATTGACAAACTCGCATATATATCCAGTATTTGAAATGTGTGGCAATGAACCATCTATTCATTAGAAAAAATTAACTTAACTCGGACCCAAGCCAACCCATGTCTTCTTCTCTTGACGGAATCAAACAAAACATCCACTTTACACACCACTTTCAAGTAGGATTTGAGTTAATTCAGATGTAAACAAATTTTGGTGTCATTTTTGTGATGACTCAGTCGATTTTTTTCCGTGTTCCCAAGGTATAAAAATTTATCTTAAAGCAGATGTGAATTTTACATTAAAATGATGCAAAAATTATACTATATTTAAAATCGACTCCAAATAATTCACACCAAATTATAGACTAAAAGAAATGTTTTTTACTTTAAATGTTATTTTATTGTTAAAAGTAAAAAAATAATAAAGTTGTTTAGGCATAGAGGATATAATTTTTTTTTTAGTTTAAGAATGGTAGGGTAAAGTTATACCAAATTTTGATGTTGCATCAAATTTGATGTAATTTTTAGTGTTACACCAAAATGATATAAGAGTTTTAAAGTTTGGTTGTAGTAAATTTTTATATCATTTTAATACAAAAATGCATTTATAAAGTTTGGCCGGAGATGGTCTTAGAAATAAAATTATTAAGGATGAGAAGATCTACGATACATAAAACAGGAGATATGGTTGTTAGGATAAAGGCTTTTTGGTCAGGCCATCCAGGCTCCAGCCATGTCTTCTTGTTCTACAAAGGACAAATCATGAACTGGAATGTATGATAAATATGAAAATGAAGGTCCATATCAGACTAATGGCCATTTTTCATTAAAGTTGTATTCATGGAGAAAAATACCCCACTACTTATTAATGTAAAAACATGATCATTAGTAATAATAAATCATGGGCCACTTAATTACTCTCCTAGGTTCCTAGAATCATTAATGAATTAAGAACAAATGTCAGTTGAGACAAATTATAAATACCAATATGTCATACAAATTTCCCTTTTTCAATTACTTATTTCTTAGCAACAACTAGTACTCCTTCCGGTTTTCAAAAAAAAAAAACTAGTACTCCTTCCGTCCCACCGGGATCTTTACATCCTTGGTGGATTTGAGAAAGTGGAGGAAGTTAGTATCTTATAATATTAAAAGTTTACTATTTTTGGAATGTAAAGAAATGGTTTAGACGATTCAAAATAGTAACTGTAAGGAAATAGGTGGGACCGATAGAGTAATTTATATCTATACTATTATATAATAAGCAAACACCGTCAGGTATTTAGTAAATAGATTTCCATTAGATCTAATAATAAGGAATATTCTATATTTATCCAAGTTTCGAATCCCATCAATAACAAATTTACATTAAGATTTTATATTATTAGTTCTAAACAATACATATCATTTATTAAATAAGTATTATTATTACTATTAATTATTAATAATCTATTAATATATAAATGAACAAATTGCTGTTAGAAGTTCGGTCGGTCCAAGAGATTGAAACTATTTTAGAGAAAATTTGATCGGGCCTGATTTAAAAAAAGTACAGTAAAATTAAATTAATTTGAATTCTTTAAATTTCAAACAAAATTGTAATTTGTTTTACTTCATATCTATCTATCTATCTATCCATGATATTTTTAAGAGAAAACTGTGTTGGGGAGTTGGGTGATAACTTGGATTTTTCTGAAGTCGTGTGAACATTTTCAGATTGAAGTTATTTGTGGTTCACCCAAATAATTCAATCGGATAAAATCAGAAAATCTGCAAGAAGAGAGAATGTATTTTGCTGTGTATTTCAAAATGAACCTGTACTGAAAATGATCAATGTCACACCTATTTATAGATGTCAATAGATGTATCTTTTGCCAATAGACACACCTCAAGATGTGTCTTTTGCCAAAAGACACATCTCATTTCCAACAGTCATGTCCAATGCCAATAGACACACCTCAAGATGTGTCTTTTCCAATAGACACACCTCAAGATGTGTCTTTTCCAATAGACACATCTCATTCTAACAGATGTGTTTGATACCAATAGACATGTCTCATTAGCAATAATTCTGAAATCATAACGAACTCGAACAGAGCATGCACTCCGCATTCTCCCGACTTGTTCGATGTAACATTACGATTACATTGATCAACTAGCCAATCCAATTACACTAAAATATCCAACAATCCTCCCCCATTTTAGCGTAATCCATGATTAACTAAACAAAATCACAACAAACGACAAACTTATGCATAAATGAAATATCGTGACGATTGAATTTCACATTAGTATATTACACATTCCAAATATTCGAATATCAAGGTATCACTATGGATTGAACCTTTACTATTCATATTGAATACATGAAGATAATATACACATAAATTTACATTCTCAAATGTTCTTACTTGACACTATATTTTACTAGCCTAGTGTCCTAATCCTTCATAAGCATATCAAAGCCAAGTCCAAGCTTCTTGAAGCGGCTAAACTTCATGCTCAAATAGGTAGTTCTTTTATTCTCGCACCTGCATATGCAATTTTTCAAAAGAACTATTAAGAAGATAAACTTCAACCTCCTCAACTTGCAGGTCTGAACACATACCTTGGGATGATGCTTTAATGTGTTCCAATCTCTAAATGTTAAGCTTTCCACATTGAATTCAGCACCTAATGTCATATTAGATGGGAATTGGGTATCTCAACATGAGAGGTTATTCGATGGACTTTAATCCCATCCCTACAGCCGACTTGTGCACAAGATCTCTACTCAACCCTTTGGTTAGATGATCGGCTAAATTATGTTGAGTTCTTATAAACTCCACTGATATAACACCATGCGTGATAAGCTCACGAATCATGCTATGTCTAACACCTAAGTGTCTAGACTTGCCTTTGAACACTTGTCTATAAGCATTAGACAAGGCAGACTCACTATCACATCTGATAGATATGGGAGATATCGGTTTAGGCCACAATGGAATCTCATAAATCAGATTTCTTAGCCATTCAGCTTCTTTACCAGCCGCTGATAATGCCACAAATTCAGATTCCATCGTTGAATCAGTAATGAAACTTTGTTTCTTTGATGCCCAAGAGATAGCACCTCCCCCAAGAAGGAATACCCATCCACTTGTGGAAGAATGATCTTCCTTATTGGAAATCCAACTTGCATCTGAATGACCTTCAATAACCGAAGGAAATCCAGTATATGTCAAACCATAATCCATGGTTCCTTTCAAGTATTTGAACACTCGGCTTAAAGCTTGCCAATGATGTGAACTTGGTTTGCTAGTGTACCTACTAAGCTTTCCAACAGCATAGGCAATATCTGGCCTAGTGCTTATCATGGCATACATGAGACTACCAATAGCCCTTGAGTATTCAAGTTGAGATACTACAACACCTGTATTAGGTAGGAGTTTAATACTAGGATCAAGAGGAGTACTAACAGGAGAACAATCCTTAAAGTTAAATCTTTTAAGAATCTTCTCAATATAATGAGATTGAGAAATCGAAATGCCATTGTTCTCACGCTTGATCCTTATACCAAGAATCACCTCAGCCTCCCCCATGTCTTTCATATCAAAGTTTGATGACAAGAACTTCTTGGTATTATCCACTTGATTTTGGTCAGTACCAAAAATCAACATGTCATCCACATATAAACAAATTATAACTCCTTTACCAGAAGCATCAAATTTGCTACATACACACTTGTCTGCTTGGTTAAGAAAATAACCGTTAGACAAGACCACAGTATCAAATTTATCATGCCAATCCTTCGGTGCTTTTTTCAGACCATAAATTGATTTCTTCAATTTACACACCTTGTTCTCACAACCAGGCATAACAAACCCTTCGGGTTGTTTCATATAAATCTCTTCATCTAATTCACCATTCAAGAATGCAGTTTTCACATCCATTTGGTGAATGACAAGGTTGTGTATAGCAGCAAGTGCTATTAACAACCTAATAGCGGAGGTTCTAGCAACAGGAGCATAAGTATCAAAATAATAAATCCCTTCTTTTTTTCTAAAACCTTGGATTACCAATCTGGCTTTAAACTTGTCTATAGTACCGTCCACCTTCATTTTCCTTTTGAAGATCCATCTGTTTCCCAATGCTTTACAGCCAGGGGGCAGATCACTCAATTCCCAAGTATTATTATTCATGATAGAATCCATTTCATCTTGGATAGATTCTTTCCAGAATGCAACATCCCTAGATTTCATAGCTTCGCTAAAAGTATTTGGATCCTCCTCAATAAGAAAACAATATTGGTATTGATATTCAATTTCATCTCTAGAGCCTTCTACTAGATAAAGATGAAAATCATCTCCAAAAGACTTTGCTTTTCTAGCTCTAGTGCTTCTCCTTGGTTCAGACGGTCCATTCACATCTTCAGTAGAAACTGAGTTCCTACTAGAAGAATTCTGAAGCATGTCCCTTGGTCTAGGTATAGATATAAATCTATTTTCATCAAAAATAGCATCTCTTGACTCGATAATCGAGTTCACAGATACATAGTCATTAGATTCTAACACATAGAATCTATATGCTATAGAATGCTCAGCATAGCCAACAAATATGCAATCTATACCTCGTTCACCCAAGTTTCTTCTTTTGGGTTCAGTGAGTCTTACAACTGCTCTACATCCCCAAACTCTCAGAAAACTTAATTTTGGTGACTCTTTATACCAAAGTTCATAAGGGGTAATCTTATTCCTCTTACTAGGAATTCGATTCAATAAGTGACAGGCTGTCAACATAGCCTCACCCCAAAATCCCTCACTCAAACCCGAGTAGGATAACAAGGAATTAACCATTTCTTTCAAAGTCCTATTCTTTCGCTCTGCCACACCATTTTGCTGTGGTGTATAAGGAGCCGTGGTTTGATGTATTATACCAGTAGATTGAAAATAAACCGGATCATAATACTCACCTCCTCTATCAGTACGTAGAATTTTAATCATGGTACTCTGATGTAGCTCTACTTCTTCTTTATAAATTTTAAAGAAGTCAAGAGCTTCATCCTTAGCATGCAATAAATATACATAGCAATATCTAGTAGCATCATCAATAAAAGTAACTACATACTTTTTATTTCCTAATGATGGTGTAGAATGGAAATCACACAAATCACTATGTATTAATTCTAAAACATTAGACACCCTATTGACCTCCTTAAAGGGCTTTCTTGTTATCTTTGTTAGAGCATTTCCAATGGTATGAGCTAAAATGGGTGACTAAAATGATATAAAATAGTGATTATGTAAAATTTATTGAATCTGTAAGGTGTTGTACTCCAATGGAGTTGGCTATAATGATTAGTCATATTTTAAAAATAGCAAGTTATTGTTATTTCAAATTGTTAAAAATAGAATGTATTATTTTAATATGGTAATATTGATGATGTGGAGTTTTACTACAGGTCTCTAGAGGTTCGACAAATATAGCCAATATGATAGGATTTTAGAGGATTATCTAAAATTTTAGATAACAGTAATGTCCCGTTGGAGATGATTTTCTTTTACACAATATCTATAATTTTTATTTAAAGCATGTTAAACATATTTTTAGCTAAGAGGTCTCTATGGTTGGAGATGCTCTTAACATGCATGTTTTGCATTGTTCATTGTCTAAATAAATAGCAGGTATGAGACTCATTTTTGACATATCCTTTATTCTTTTGTAATGTACATGTCCTAGTCTAGCATGCCATAATTCTGGTTTGTTCAAATTATTGCTAGTACTAGTAGAAGCCATGCAAGCAGATTCATCAATGAATGGAGTATTTACATTCAACATAAACATACCATTACACAAATAGCCAAAGCCAACAAAAGAGCCATGTTTTGACAATATATATTTGTCACTTTCATAAACTTGTTTATATCCGCAATTGTTCAATACAACACCAGACAAGAGATTTTTACGAATCCCAGGAACATACAACACTTTATTTAACAATATACATTTGCCAGAAGTAAAAACTATCTTGACATTTCCTAGTCCTTTGATCGGTTCAGTTGCAACATTTCCCATCTTTAAGATAGATCCATCTTCGATTGGTTGAAAGTCTATGAACCAACGAAGATCTTTGCATACATGACTCGTTGCTCCTGAATCAATCCACCAAGCAACATTGTCATCATGCACATAAAATGCCTCAGATATTAGTGATACATAATTCTGACCAGAATTACAATTTTGCATTAAAATCTGACCTTGTTGCTTTTCTGGATCCTTGGATCCACTTGGACCAGCATTTTGCTTTTCTTACTTGCCTTTACCAACCCGACAATCCTTCTTGACATGTCCAGGTTTGCCACACTTCCAACATGCCATCTTAGGCCTTTTGTTGGAAGAGTTGTTGTTGTTTCCTTTAAACTTTCGTTTATCACCCTTGCCATACTTAGAATTCTTAGAAGATCCACCATCTTCAACCATATTCACAGAAGAGTTACCGACTTGGTTCTTGCCCTTAGGATTATTCTCAATTTCTTGAGTCCTCAAAGCCTCTTCAATTCTGAAGTGACTTCCAAGTTGAACCAGAGTCATATCCTCTTTGTTATGTTTCAAGGAGTGTTTAAAGTCCTTCCATGATGGTGGTAGTTTGTCTATTAACACCAGAAACTGAGATAGATTCATCCATCTTCAAATTGTGTTGGGCAAACTGACCCAGAATCCTTAACAATTCATTGTATTGTTCCATCACCGGTCTAGAATCGACCATTTTATAATTCATAAAATTACTGACCAGAAACTTCTTACTAGAAGCATCTTCTGCCATGTACTTGGATTCAAGAGAATCCCACAATTCTTTCGCTGACTCAACATTTTGATATACATCGAAAAGGGAATCAGACATACCGTTTAAGATGTGACCGCGGCATATGTAATCAGCGTTTTCCCATTTGCAACGCCTCCTTGTTTGTTCAGCGGTTTCATCCTCAACCACTTCTGGAATGGGGGTACTCAAAACATATACAACCTTCAGCGTCATCAATAGAAAATGCATCTTCTTTTGCCATCTTCTAAAATCCTGACCCTCAAACTTGTCCAACTTTGCAAACTTGCTTGTCATGTCTTTTGCAGATTCTGAGTTTGCTATCTTCAGAAAATAGATAACTTCAATCTTTGTTGGGGAGTTGGGTGATAACTTGGATTTTTCTGAAGTCGTGTGAACACTTTCAGATTGAAGTTATTTGTGGTTCACCCAAATAATTCAATCGGATAAAATTAGAAAATCTACAAGAAGAGAGAATGTATTTTGCTGTGTATTTCAAAATGAACCTGTACTGAAAATGATCAATGCCACACTTATTTATAGATGTCAACAGATGTATCTTTTGCCAATAGACATACCTCAAGATGTGTCTTTTGCCAAAAGACACATCTCATTTCCAACAGTCATGTCCAATGCCAATAGACACACCTCAAGATGTGTCTTTTCCAATAGACACACCTCAAGATGTGTCTTTTCCAATAGACACATCTCATTCTAACAGATGTGTTTGATACCAATAGACATGTCTCATAAGCAATAATTCTGAAATCATAACGAACTCGAACAGAGCATGCACTCCGCATTCTCCCGACTTGTTCGATGTAACATTACGATTACATTGATCAACTATCCAATCCAATTACACTAAAATATCCAACAAACTGCACTTCGTGTACCTGTAGTTTGGTCCTTCCTGCACTTGTAATATAACATTTCTAAAACTAGCACATGTAGTACTGCATTTCTAAAAATTTTATTTTATGTGTACTCCCGTCAACTCCGTCTAACGGAGTTAGCAATTCGAATTCTAGGGTTCATGAATAAAATTGGGGGTTTTCAAATCCGTGTTAGTCCAGTCCTTTTGATGGTTTTAAAGGATTCATATGATTGTATATGATCAAATTATGTGGTTAATTGAAGTGATTATGTGTGTTTATGGTGAAAACGAGTTAAAGGTTTTTTTTTGTTTTAAAATTTAGTCGTTCATGTGTATAAGTGATTGTCCATATAATTGGTGCTAGGGGAAAGTTTTGTGAGGTTTTAAGCTTTATTTTGATACCTAGAATGTTGGATTTGGTTGAGTTTTTGGCAAAAATGCAGTTCGCCGGACATAGTATTAGAGTTCACCGGAAATCAATCGATTATGGTCTTTTTTTTATCATTATTGGGGTTGTTTGTTGCATTGTGTAGTTTAGTTATGAGTTGAGCAACATTTCCTTGGTGATTTGCTGATTAACTGAAGCTCCCGGGGACGTTTTAGGCTTCGCCAAAAATTGCAAAAGTCCGGCGTAGATGAAATTAGGGTTATTCACTAACTCCGTTAGACGGAGTTGCCGGGAGTACACATAAAATAAAAATTTTAGGAATGCAGTACTACATGTGCTAGTTTTAGAAATGTAATATTGCAAGTGCAAGAAGGGCCAAACTACAGATACACGAAGTGCAGTTTTCTCTATTTTTAATGTGTTGTGTATATTATATTTTGTATTTTTTTTAAGAAAATGTTTTATTTATAATAATTTTTTCCTTGTTCTTTATTTTTTTTAGTAACTTTGAGATGGCATGTTCTGTATTATATTAATACTAAAAATTTTATAAATACAATATATTGATGTATGTAAAAATGAGAAAGATGTAAAAATACACGTAGTGAGAAAATGGGTGATGGTTTTTGATAGTGGGCTTCTAAAATCAATTATGTTTGTTTAAATAATTATTTATTTTTATTTTTTATGTTCCATTCAATTTTTTGTGTTGGTGTGTGTACGACACGTGTGGTTGAGTATAAGATAATAGGATCTGTGTGGTTATACACATGATAAATGAAGTTGGTTAATCTTATCCATTCATTTCATTTTAAAATTAAGGGTAATGATGTTGGTTACTTAGTTACTCAATTATATTGGTTCCTTTTTGAGCCAAGTCCTATATATATATATATATATATATATATATATATATATATATATATATATATATATATATATATATAGGAGGTTTAAAATAGAACCCTTATTAGCAAGAGAACCAGAGAACCCCCATCATCACCATTGATTTAATTGTAATATGATGACTTAGATTTTGTAAAAATATATTGGTATATTAGCTTTTTAGAACTACAGGGGTAGTAGTTGGTTATAATGAAAATACAATAAAATATACGTATAACTCTATGATTTATTACCATTTATGCATTGATTTAATTGGATACTGTTATTTTTAGATTTAGGCTTTCCATATTTCAGTTATCAATAATACTGATAATTGATTTCTATAAATAATTGATTTCTATAAATAAATCATTACGTAATACATCAATCCGTTTGTCTATCACATATCATAGAACTTTCTCAAAATTTTATCGAGGTAAAATTGCAGAATATCAACATTTTATCATTGATGGTGTGTTTTGTTATTGGTTTTTTAACACATTCATATTTAAGCAACTCCTGAAGATACTATTAACCAAGTTGAAATAGTTTTCATGATGTTCTTTGTGGTGTTCTAGAAAATGTTCTTGATAGTATCCACGAGTGTGTAAACTTTTGAGATTAATTTAATAAACACAATTCAATAATTTTTAAAAAAGATTAACCATCAGTGTGTTTCTCCATTGTTGCTTAATGTTATTACAAGGAAATAATATTTGCTAATTTATTCCATATTTACACAATAATATTCGTGTTAGATGATTGTCCTCTTTCCAATAATAATAGAATCTTCATAGATTCATAGTCCATTATACTTTCCCATGCGGATCCGACGTTGATTTCCGATTTCAACCTAAATTTTGAGTATAATCTTCCATGACTTATCATTAAATGCTTATACTTTCCTTTTTCTTATTATTTGTATACCTAATTTTGTCATTAAATTAATCAACTCAAGAACATGATTTCAAGCTCCTACCTGAAATTCAATTTTTATAGCATATTTTTTAAACAATTCTCGAAAGAATCTCAAAAATATAGTAAATAAATTGATATATTGATTTGAAACACGTAAGAGAATTTTAGTGCATTTTATAATATTTCTACATGTAACTTAATTTTAAAAGAAATGTATAAATTTTCTTTTTGAAAAAAAATATATATAGAAATATTGTGTTGTGTAAAATACTAAAAGGTCAAAAAAATAAAAGAATTCTAGAAATAAATAAATATTAGCATTGTATTGAAAAATAAAAATGCAATATTATTAAGTGATCGATAATATTTTAATATTTTAAATTTGATTTATTCTTAAAAAAGTCAATTGAAAAAAGATATAAGGAATCTAGTAGGGGATATTCTTTAAGAGATTATTATAAATTTTTAAAGATTATTTATGGTGTTTTTAAGAAGAATAAGTATCAATTTATTATATGCCAAGATTTTTAAACCGGATTTGAAATTTATTTTTTTTATAGTAGTTTTGAAGATTCGGTACAGTTATGTACAAGTACAACACTATAAATAATTTATCCAACATTTAAGAAAATTTAAATAATAATTTTTCAAATTAAAATTCAATTTTTACAACATGTCTTTTTAAAATAACTCTCGAAGTAATCTCAAAAATATAATAAAAGTAAATAAACTAATATATTGATTTGAAACACGTAAAAAATTCAATTTTTCTAGCACGTCTTTTAAAACAATTCTCAAAGGAATCTCAAAAAGATATTAAAGAAATCGATATATTAATTTGAAACACGTAAGAGAATATTGGTGCATTTTATAATATTTCTACATTTAACTTAATTGTTAAAAGAAATGTATAAATTTTTTTTGAAAATATAAATATATACAAATATTGTGTAACACACCAAGATTCTCTTAGGTGTTTTTTAGATTTATTTAAGAATAAATAAATTATAAAATATTTAAAAATAAATAAATTATCCAATATTTAAAAATAATTAAATAATATTTTTTCAAATTAAAATCAAATTTTTATAGCATGTCTTTTAAAATAATTCTCGAAAGAATCTCAAAAAGATAATAAAAATAAATAAACTGATATATTAATTTGAAACGCGTAAAAAATTCAATTTTTCTATCACGTCTTTTAAAACAATTCTCAAATAAAACAATTCTCAAAGTAATCTCAAAAAGTAGTAAATTGATTGATATATTGATTTGAAACACGTAACAGAATCTTGGTGCATTTTATTCTACATGTAACTTAAATATATAAATATATATAAATGTTGTGTGATACACCAAGATTCTCTTAGGTGTGTTTATATTTATTTAGATTTTATTGATTGGGATATTTTTAAATGTAACTTAATTTTAAAAAAAAAGTTGCATAATTTTTTTTAAAAATATATAGAACTATTATGTAATACCGAAATTCTGTTAGGTGTTTTTTAAACTTGAAATAATAATATTAATTTATCAAATATTTATTTTAAGTTTTGTTTAAATAGTTTATTGATCTAAAATAAGTTTTGAATATAGTTATGTACAAGTATAAGTTATAAGTAATTCATGGAATATTTAAGAATATTTTTTCGAATTGTAGAACTTGAGATAATGGAGACTAAATTTTAAATGATACATCTTGGTATATTAGATGATATTTTTATATGTAACTTAATTTTAAAAGAATTGTATAGTTTTTTTTAAAATGAAATATTTGAAAATATTGTGTAATACACCAAGATTTTCTTAGGTGTTTTGTTAATTATTTGAAAATTATAATATTATTTTATTAGATATTTAAATTTAGATTCTACTAAATATTTTATTTGGTATAACATAAGTTTTGGTATAGTTATGTGCAAGTAGATCATCATAAATAAATTAACCAATATTTAAAAAAAATATTTTTTCAAATTAAAATTAAATTTTTATAGCATGTCTTTTAAAATAATTCTCGAAGGAATCTCAAAAAAATAAAAAAGATTAAATAAACTGATACATTGATTTGAAACGCGTAAGAAATTCAATTTTTCTAGCACGTCTTTTAAAACAATTGTCAAAGGAATCTCAAAAAGATAGTAATTAAATTGATATATTGATTTGAAATACGTAAGATAATCTTGGTGCATTTTATAATATTTTTTCCATGTAACTTAAATATATAAATATATAAAAATATTGTGTATTACACCAAGACTCTCTTAGGTGTTTTTTAGATTTATTTAGATTTTATTTATTGGGATATTTTTAGATGTAACATAGTTTTAAAACAAATTGCATAATTATAATTATTTTAAAATGTATAGAATTATTCTGTAACGAGATTCACTGAGGTATTTTTTAAACTTGAAATAATAATATTAATTTATCATATATTTATATTAAGATTCGTTGAAATAGTTTATTGATCTAAAATAAGTTTTGAATAGAGTTATGTACAAGTATAACGTTAAAAATATTTTATTTAATATTTAAGAATATTTTTTTGAATTCTAGGACTTGAGATAATAGAGACTAAATTTTAAATGATACATTGAAACACCCAATAAAAACTTGGTATATTAGATGATATTTTTATATGTAACTTAATTTTAAAAGAAATGTTTAGTTTTTTTAAAATGAAATATATGAAAATATTGTGTAATACACCAAGATTTTATTAGATGTTTTGTTAATTATTTAAAAAATTTAATATTATTTAATTAGATATTTACATTTAGATTCTATTGAATATTTTATTTGGTATAACTTAAGTTTTGGTATAGTTATGTATAAGTAGAGCACTATAATTAAAAAATATATATATTTCAAAATAAAATTAATTTTTTATAGCATATTTTTTAAAATAATTCTCGAAGTAATCTCAAAAAGATAATAAAATTAAATAAACTTGTATATTGAGTTGAAACGCGTAAAAAATTCAATTTTCCTAGCACGTTTTTTAAAACAATTCTCAAATGAATCTCAAAAAGATAGTAAATAAATTGATATATTGATTTGAAACACATAAGAGAATTTTGGTGAATTTTATAATATTTCTACATGTAACTTAAATATATTTTAGGTTTTTTTTAGATTTATTTAGATTTTGTTGATTGGGATATTTTTATATGTAACTTAATTTTAAAAAAACTTGCATAATTATTTTTTTTAAAAAATATATAGAACTATTATATAATACCGAGATTCTCTTAGGCGTTTATTTAATTACTTGAAATCATAATATTATTTTATCAAATATTTATATTATGATTCGTTTAAATAGTTTATTGATCAGAATAAGTTTTGAATATAGTTACAGTAAAACCTCTATAAATTAATAATGTTGGGACCGGGATATTTTATTAATTTAGCGAGATATTATTATATCGATAAATTAATAATTTATTAATTTAAAGAGGTTTTACGTATGACCTTTAAATTTCCAAGTCCAATGTACTATTTACAATGTATATTCGTTAGAAATGAAAAATAAAAAATAAATTACAAAAACAAGTTCCAAGGCACATTTTATTAATGTACATTCACAAATTAATTGAATTTGATGATGATTCACTACCTTTGGAACCGGTCACTCGGAAAGAAGCATTGCAAGCGGCAACAACTCTTCATAACTTTTTGTTGAAATACGAGAAGAAAACCCCAACTCTTAAGTGCAATGAGAAAATTTAAAGATGAACTCAATATAGATTTGAAGTTCAACAAAAAATAATTGACTACATATTCATTTTTTTACTACACAATCTTAGAATTTGAAATCTTTTAGTAATTATTAATTTATAGTTTCATTGGGACCAATATATATATACTGGGATTTCAAAAAAGTTATTATCTTATTATTTTATCGATTGGGGTCCAATTTTGTACTGGTCCCAAGTTGGGACTGGACAAATTATTAATTTTATCGAGATTATTAATTTATCGAGTATTAATTTATAGAGGTTTTACTGTATGTACAAACACAACACTATAAATAATTCATGGAACATTTACGAATATTGTTTTTTGAATTTTAGAACTTGAGATAATGAAGAATAAATTTTAAATGATACATTGAATTATTGAAACACGCAATAGAAACTTGGTATATTAGATGATATTTTTATATGTAACTTAATTTTAAAAGAAATATTTTTTTTTAAATGAAATATATAAAAATATTATGTAATACACCAAGATTTTCTTAGGTGTTTTATTAATAAAAGGAAATAAATCTCAAAAAAAATAATAAAAGAAAATAAATTGATATATTGACTTAAAACACGTAAGAGAATTTTTGTGTATTACTCGGCAAAAAAAAAAGAATAATTTTTCAATTGTCTTCCAATTTTTTTAGTCATTTTTGTGGCACATGTTTCAAATTTACTTTTCTGATGCTGTCATTTTAAAAAATGTAAAAAAAAATCAACTTATTTATAGTAGAATCCCTAATAAAATATAAATTACTATTATTTATTCATAGTAAAACACTTGATAAAATATTTGAGTGAATTCTTTTGAGATTTCAGAATAGAATCTATTATAACAAAAGTACAATTTTTAATTGAACTTGGTATTTCAAGTTCATCTTTACATGTATTCTGCATTCAATAATTAATTCCAGGAGCTTGTTCCACCATGGTCATTGTTATAAGATCATAAATTATGCTTCTTTCGAATTTATGCACAACCAATGCAATATGCAGAAAATTAAGAAGTTTAAATTTTTGACATTAATATAAGCTGGTAATTTTATTTTTTTTTGCCAACAAAGAAATGGATTTTATTACTTCAAATCATTACATAAAAGAAGATGGAATTCAAGATGAACATCCTCCATCCTCCACCTACGATCAGCTAATGAAGAGCTGGTAAATTGAATGTATATGAAATGGTCTTAGCTAGCCCCAATCGAAAACTTAGGTCAGAAGACTTTATTGAGTAAATCGGAAAGATACTTCAGGATGTCATAAAAGACACAATGGATGCCATAAAAGACACAATGGACTAAATGATACACTAGATTATATCACAACTCACACAAAAACAACCTTTACATGATTCATCATGTTTAAATTTCATGATCCAGATATCACATAACTTGAATAAATGCTAATCACAAGAACAAGTTCTTAGTTTGTTATACCCAACTTCCAACCTCCATAATCTTAGATTAAGTAAAAGGCGATACAAACTACTCCCATAACCACTATCACTACTACTTTAGACGATTAATATTGAAGTTATACAAACCTGCAGAGAAACCTCTCATATATTGAAACATGTTGTGCCCAAAATCTCCGTGGACTAGATTTAGGCCCATTAATCAATAGGGTCCGATCCATACAAGTTAGAAGATTGATCCAATACGAGCCAGGAAGATCAAATAGAAGAAATGACTAAAGAAGTACGAATATCAGGAGGTTCCCAATGGTCAGGAAGCTGAGCTGAGCACTAGAAGACCAGGTTCCTCCAAGTAGAAGAGTTCGAATTAGCATAGTAACAGCCATAGAGATGATAAAAGCATGTGAAGAGTTATCCAGTCTAACTAGTTTGTTATTTGTGCAGATATTGACACCAAAAGGGAGGTCCCTAAGTGATATGTCCCGAAATAAGGAGGTCCCTGAGAAACAGGCTCCTGAAATGTAGGTTCCTGAGCACCAGGTTCCTACGAGTTGCCAACAGAAAGTTCTAGAAGCCATCTAGAACAGATAAACGAATTGGTATCTGAGTATGATTCTAAGGCGCAGATGATCCTAGAATAACTCTAACCAATGAGAGAATCATAAGTGGGGTATGAACTCGAGTTCTACTCTACTTAGCCAAACTAGTTCGTGAAAGGCTCTAAAGGAACCTGAGTCCTACACGAACTAGGTGACCGAACAACAGCTATTCCAGTAAGAGACAAAATCATACTAGAACTACGTGAGCTTGATCCCTATAAATACAAGGGTACGTAGGCACCTCAGGGGATGACGCATTAAGTTCTCTAATTTTCTCTAAAGGCACCTGAGATTATTGGAGATACCCTCGAGCTCAGCTCAACCCCCACAAACACAACCCAAACCTTTTTTCGTAGAACAGTTGATCGCTAGCCTATACAACTACCTGTAGACCTCACATAAGTTGATTACGAAATCCACTCATCAACATTGGCGCTAGAAGGAGGGGAGTTAATATCTTAAGAGTGGAAAAGATGTCAGGCAACTCGGATAGCGAAGCAACCCGTTCTGAGCGACAGATTCATGAGGGGAACACATCTCCTCCCAGAGCACCGAAGGTTACTAAAGCAGCCATGATGGAAATCTTAAAGACTGTGGGAGAACGTTTGTCGACTTTGGAGCAGGCTTCGAGCAAAAAGAAGAAAAAGAAGGCAAAGAAAAGCAAGAAGTCGAAGGTTACTCCGAAACAGTTGAATTTTGAAGAATCTGAGAATGGAGAGGAGGTTCCAGTCGATGGTGGAGAATCAAAACAAGATAATGGTGATGAGGATATGGAGAATCCTGAGAAGAGTAAAACTGGTAGCAAGGACCGTACAGGGTCCAAGAAAAAGAAGAAAACCAAGACTGGAGGTTCCTCAAAGAAAAAGAAGAAAGATAAAGACCCATCTGTCGAGATAATTGAAGAAGAAAGTATGGATTCAGATGAGGATACTGAAGAATCAAGCGCTGCAGAGTCGCAAGAGGAAGAAGGGACGAGTAAGAAGACAAAGGCGGAAGCTGTTGGGGAGGTGACAGCAGAAGATGTCAAGAAAATTTTGGCTCAACTCAAGGACGAAAAGAATCTTGCTGTGAACCCTATAACAGCTTCTCCTTTCACCAAGAAGGTTCGAAAGTCGGCTTTGCCTAGGTCTTACAGGCCCTCGAATGAGTTGAAATTCGATGGGACTACTGACCCCATTGAGTACCTTAGTCGTTTTGACACAGAGATGGATGTTTATCAAGTGAAGGAAGCCACCAGGTGCAGGTTACTGGCTGCAACTCTGCAGGGCGGAGCCCATCAATGGTTCAAAAGGTTACCTGCAGATTCGATTGGTTCTTGGGCAAGTATGGGGAAGCTCTTTGTCACTCAATTTAGAGCATCTGTTGCATTTGCACCACCAACCAATACCTTAGCCAATATCAAACAAAGACCTAGTGAAACGTTGACAGAATATTTCAAGAGGTTTAATGCGGAGGTTCCTAAAGTTAGGAAAGCATCTGAGGAAACAATAAAGAACTTCTTAATTGCTGGAGTCAAAGGAGGCTCGGATTTTTGGAAAGCACTGCAAGGAAAAGAACCAGAGACATTGGCCGATTTTTATGCCCAGGCAGAACCCTTTCGTCTGGTGGAGGAGTCTCTAGCTGAGTTAAGGAAGGATCCAGATTTTGTAAGGCAAAGTGGAAGCAAGAGGTCGAGACAAAGGAGCCCCAATGGTCGTGACAATAAGAAGGTGGTTAGTCGCACATCCCAGGTGAAGCCTGAAGCTGTGAATCCTACTAAACCTGTCATGAGTCAGGTACCGCCACCAGCTTCCTATAACAACAATAAACATGAGAGACCTGTCTATGAAACTTTCACCCCTTTGGTAGCTCCGATTGATCATATTTACGCAGTGAATGAGAAGTCCTCATGGTTTAAGAAGCCTTTCAGAATCGGTCCCCCAGGGAATAAGAATGAACGCCCTTACTGTGACTTCCATTATAATAATGGGCATAATACTGCAGATTGTCGTCACCTCAGAGATCTAATTGAAACTCTAATCAGACAAGGGCAATTGAGTGAATGGGTGGCTCAGGAAGGAAAGAAGTATAGAGATGAGAAGACTCAGAAGACACAGACACAGGAACCTGTCGTGATGGAGGGACCACCTAAGGCTGGGTGCATACGCACAATTATAGGAGGTCCCCACATTGGAGGAAGCAGCAGGAATGCCATGGAGAGGTATACCCGTGAGGCTAAAGAACGTCCTTTGACCAGTATTTACAATCTGTCCCAGAGGTCCCTAAAGTTGTTCGAAGGAGAGGATGCAGATATTACTTTCACTGAAGAAGATGCTTCCTGGGTACATCATCCCCATACTGATGCTTTGGTTGTTGAGGCAGGAATTGGGTCGTATGAGGTTCATCGAGTGCTAGTTGATAATGGAAGCTCTGTAAACTTGTTATCTTACACAGCCTTCAAGAAGATGCATTTTCTGGATAAAGATTTAACTCCAACAAACGATACCTTGTACGGATTTACCAATAATCAGGTTCCTATCAAAGGTAAGATTCGTTTGCCAGTAACTTTAGGTGATAAACCATGTTGCATTACACAGTTGGCAGAATTCATCGTTATAGAAGAGAATATGAATTACAATGCTATTTTGGGAAGACCCATTTTGAAGGAGATGAGGGTAATAACCTCCATTTACCACCTCACTATGAAGTTCCCGACACCAAATGGAGTTGGTATAATTCGAGGATGTCAGTATGAGTCTAGAGAGTGTTACACCAAAGCTTTGCAACATGCTGCTAGAGCTGCTAAATTGCCTGAACCTATGGACGAGGTTCCTGATAGTTTTCCAGGAAAGAACCCAGACAAGATAACGGTCGACCTGCGCAGTTCGCCTTTGGAAGGTTTTGTGTCAGCATCCTGTAGAGCTATAAGAATTGAAGAGATCATAGAAGAGGAACCTCATGATGAGATTCCCGTTTTTCGGGGACCAGATACCCCCTACTTACTGATAGAAAGTGCACCCCCTACGGACAAGGATGGTGATGTGTGTATGGTAGAAGGGTTGGATGAAGAAAAATCCCGAAAACTGAAACATAATGGATGCAATGAAGACAGTCAGCCAGCATCAAAGAGAAGGAATGTCATGCACGAAGTGCAGGAACCGTCTACCGTCCAGGAACCTCAAGAGGACTCAACCACAGAGATGGAGGTAGACTTAGATCCTCGAATGCCAGAAACCATGGTTAAGGCTGGACCAGCTGGTGAAACTCTGGATGTGAAGATCAATGACAAAGATGGTATAAAGGTGTTGAAGATTGGAGCTCAACTCGATCCAGCCTTAAAGGAATCTCTCATTACTTTTTTGGGCAAGAACCTGGATGTGTTTGCATGGTGTCATGCAGATATGGAAGGGATAGATCCAAGGGTCATGTGTCATAAGTTGAATATTGATCCAGAAAAGAAAGGAGTGAGACAGAAGCGAAGACCAGTTAGTGGAGAAAGAGCCCAAGCATTGAAAGAAGAGGTCGACAGATTATTGGATGCAGGATTAGTTAAAGAATCTTTTTACCCAGTATGGTTGGCAAATCCTGTTTTGGTAAAGAAACCTAATGGAAAATGGAGAACCTGTGTGGACTTCTCAGATCTCAACAAAGCATGCCTGAAGGACAGTTTCCCACTACCACGGATTGATCAGTTAGTGGATGCAACAGCTGGACATGCCCTCCTTAGCTTCATGGATGCATATTCAGGTTACAATCAAATCCCTATGTATGAACCTGACCAAGAGCATACTTCTTTTATTACGGACAGAGGTCTTTATTGCTATGTATGCATGCCATTTGGGTTGATTAATGCTGGAGCTACATATCAACGGTTAGTGAATATGATGTTTAAAGACCAAATTGGCCATACTATGGAGGTATATGTGGATGATATGCTAGTTAAGTCTAAGGAAGCTGTTGACCATGTAAAGCACTTAGAAGAAATGTTTGGAATCTTGCGGAAGTACAGAATGAAGCTAAACCCTCAAAAATGTGTGTTTGGGGTAGAATCAGGAAAGTTTCTGGGTTTCATGGTAAACCACAGAGGTATCGAAGCCAACCCAGCCAAGATTAAAGCATTGATTGATATGAGGTCTCCGAGAACTGTGAGAGAGGTTCAGTCTCTTACAGGAAGAGTTGCAGCTTTGAATAGATTCATTTCGAGGTCCACTGATAAGTGTCAGGAGTTCTTTAAAGCTATAAAGAAAGGAAACAAATTTGAGTGGACCGCAGAATGTGAGATAGCGTTTGGAAAGCTAAAGGAGCATTTGGGGAGCCCCCCACTGTTAGCCAAACCTGTGGATGGAGAAACATTGATACTTTATTTGGCTGTGTCAGAGTATTCCATTAGTGCAGTTCTGGTTCGAGAAGAGAATGGACAGCAGAGCCCAGTTTACTATGTTAGTAAAAGGTTACTTGATGCAGAAACGAGGTACACAGGAATGGAGAAGTTGGTTTTCGCGTTGATTCTGGCTTCCAGGAAGCTGCGACCTTATTTCCAAGCTCACAAGATTGAAGTAAGAACCTCATATCCACTTAAGCAAGTGATGCATAGGCCAGAAACTTCTGGAAGAATGTTAAAGTTGGCTGTGGAGCTAGGTCAGTTCGACATAGAATATAAGCCAAAGACAGCAATCAAAGCTCAAGCTTTAGCAGATTTCTTAATTGAGTTTCCACCTCATGTAGAGGTTACTGGCCAAGAGGGGCCAAAAGAGGTGGTGGAAAAACAGGCAGACAATGACAACTGTGCACCTTGGTGGACACTGTATGTAGATGGAGCTGTTAACAGTGGTGGAGCAGGTGCAGACATAGAACTAGTTAGTCCAGAAGGGCACCAACTCTATAGCTCGATTCATTTTGCTTTTAAAGCCACGAACAATGATGCAGAATATGAGGCATTGATTGCAGGCCTCAAATTGGCTTTGGAGATGAAAGTAGAGAATATCAGGGTGTTTAGTGATTCGATGTTAGTAGTTTGGCAGATTCGTGGTGGTTTTCAGGCGAGAGGGCCGAGAACAGACTTATATTTGAGATACTCCCAGGAGTTGATCGCAAGGTTCAGAGAGGTGAAGCTGGATCAAGTACCTCGAGGAAAGAATACCAAAGCGGATGCATTGGCCAAGCTAGGGTCACAGAGAGAATCCACGTTATTGGGGGTAATTCCACTTCAAATCCAGGAGCAACCAAGTGTTTTCAAGGAAGAGGTAATGGACATTGAATTTCCAGTTGAAGATTCCTGGATGACCCCAATATATCGTTACATGGACAAAGGGGAGCTACCTCCCAATCAAAGTGATATCAGGAAGCTGAGGTATCGGGCAGCCAGGTATGTAATTTATGATGGAGTTCTGTATAAACGAGGATTCAATCAGCCTTTGCTCAAGTGTGTAGCTGGAGAACAATGCAAGTATATCCTCGAGGAAATTCATGAAGGAGTATGTGGAAATCACTCGGGGGGTAATTCTTTAGCCATGAAAGTCCTTCGACAAGGATATTATTGGCCAACCATCAAAGCAGATGCTACAAAGTTCGTGCAGGCATGCAGTAATTGTCAGAGGTTTGCCAATTTTGATAGTCGTCCGGTAGCACCTATCAAACCGATTGTTAGCCCTTGGCCATTCGCTGTTTGGGGAATAGACCTCATTGGTGAGCTCCCGAAAGGAAAAGGAGGAGTGAAATACGCAGTGGTCGCAGTCGATTACTTTACAAAGTGGGCAGAAGCAGAACCACTTGCTAAGATTACAGCGTCAAAATTGACTGAATTTGTGTTTCGAGCTATTGTATGCAGGTTTGGCATTCCACAGAAGCTGATTTCTGACAATGGGAAGCAGTTCGATAGTAGAGAGCTTAGAGGATTGTGTGAGCAGTTTGGAATCCAAAAAGCATTTTCAGCAGTGTATTATCCGCAGAGTAATGGACAGACTGAAGCAGTGAATAAGATTATCAAGCACACTTTGAAGACAAGGCTTGAAGATAAGAAGGGAAGCTGGCCAGAGGAGCTTCCTGGAGTCTTGTGGTCGTATAATACCACGCCTAGAACTACAACTGGTGAGTCTCCTTTTACCCTCACTTATGGTTGTGAAGCTATGGTACCTGTAGAAGTTGGAACAGGTTCCTTGAGAAGAAAGTATTTTGATCCCGAGAGCAATGAGGTCAATCATAGACTGTATTTGGACATGGTCGAAGAGTTGAGAGCAGATGCACAAGTGAAGTTAGCAGCATATCAACAGAGAGTTCGAAGGTATTACGACAAAAAGGTGAAGGCAAGACCTTTTAAAGTTGGAGACCTAGTTCTGAGAAAAGTCATGCCAAATACCAGGGTTCTGGCACATGGAGCTTTTGGAGCAAATTGGGAAGGGCCTTACCAGATAAAGTCAGCCATTTGGGAAGGAACCTACCACTTGATGGATATGGATGGGAACCTCATTCCGAGAGCTTGGAATGCAGAGCATCTCAAGAAGTATTATCAGTAACTCTTTTTTATGTGTTTTTTCTTAGGAAAAGTAAGGCTCTTTCAGCCCAAGAATAAAGGCAGCTTATTAGTTATAGCTGACCAGCATTTTGATTTCAGTATTTAATTATGCATGTACTCGGGGGGTATTGATGTGAACCTCCCTACTTGCAAGACAGTTTTTTTTTTTGGAACCAGGTTACCTAGATTAACAGGTTCCTGTAGCATTGTGTTGCATTTTGCAGGTTACCTAAGCTGACAGGTTCCTGTAGCATTGACAGTATGTGTGAAGTATGAGTATGAATTGACAGAATGAGCAGACTACGATTGATTGATCAGAATTAGCTTGTAGATAGATTGTGTTGAGCAAAGTATTAAGCCTTGGGCAGCTTCCCGAGCAAGCATTGAGAAAAGTCCCAGGTAGCTTCCTGGGCATCGAGCAAAGTCCCAGGTAGCTTCCTGGGCATTGAGCAAAGTCCCAGGTAGCTTCCTGGGCATTGAGCAAAGTCCCAGGTAGCTTTCTGGGCATTGAGCAAAGTCCCAGGTAGCTTCCTGGGCATTGAGCAAAGTCCCAGGTAGCTTCCTGGGCATCGAGAAAAAGTCCCAGGTAGCTTCCTGGGCACGAGAAAAGCCTCAGGTAGCTTCCTGAGCAAATGTGATTGAAAAGCCTCAAGTTTCTTGAGCATGTGAATTAAAGTCCTGACAAAAGGCACCTAAAGTCCTGACAAAAGGCATCTAAAGTCCTGACAAAAGGCACCTTAAAGAGAAGCCTAATAAGCTCTCCCTCATGTGGAACCGCCTTTGGCACATGGGAAGAAGGGGTAAAATCCTTAGCATTTACCTTCATAAGATGTCTAGCCTGACACATGGAGAAGAGGAATCTGTGTGGACTCCCAGAACGGCACACAGGTTCCTAGAATCGCCCCGAGGCATAAAAAGGAACCAACATGCCTCGAGGCATGTTGGGACCTAGAGAATAGGATTGGGAACCAAGCAGGTTACCTTTCCAGGAGAAAAAAGGAACCAACAGGCCTCGAGGCATGTTGGGACCTAGAGATTAGGATTGGGAGCCAAGCAGGCAACCTTTCCAAGAGATGACCCGAATTAAACAAAAGAAATTTTACTAACTTTAACTAGCTTTTGTTTTATGTTTATTTTGCAGGTTTAATGGTCGAGGAACCTGGTCAAATTATTTAGGATCTAGGGTTCTCAGAAAGGGTTTTTAGTTCAAAAGGAGACTATGACAATGTTGAGTGAAGCATAGGAAAAGACGTGTTTAGGCTTACAAAGTTGATCAGGTATTTTGTAGGGAACCTGGTTTAGACCTGGGAGGAATCTCTAAGGAAAACTACAGTTCAGATTACGGTGGTGAATACATGTCTCGAAGTATAAACAAAAAAGGGTTCCAAGTCTGCAAGTAAGCTGTATTTAGTTACATGTTACTCTGAGAAAATTATAAGTGAAAGTATGGATGCATCCTGTTTCTTACAACGGGTTATCCCACGTAAGCTTGGGTGTATAAGTATGAACACTAATTAATTTTTAAGATGCATGATGATAAAATATTCTACGAGGTTTTGGAAAAAAGGTGTGCAGTATTAAGTACAGACGCAAGTTAAGAAACTAGGCATGAACAAGCAAAAGCGAGAGATATAGCAAAAGTAGATAATAGTCATTAGAACATAAAGAGTTATAGGGTACAAGGACCCTAGGCAAACCAAAGTTAAAGGCACGAAGGCCATTGAAACCAAGTTAAATTACATCCCGCGAGGCACTACGAGGGGCCCGCAACCTCAAGAAAAGTTATGGAAAGTTCAGAAAACTTATGAAACTCTAGGCAGGAGATACTTTACTAGATTCTTCGATGGCTGAGGAAGGTGGAAGAGTGGTTGGAGTAACGTCAGGAGCAGGAATCTCTGCAGTCTCAAGGGTGGCACCCGGAGACCTCTCAACCGTTTTCACGGGAGGTACAGAGATTGCAACAGCAGCTTCATTTTCAAAATCCTTAATCATCCCTACTACATCCTCGCCTAGGAGAGACCAGTTCAACTCGGGCATTTTTTCCCAAATGGATCTCATGTAGTCACGAACGCCTTCATCATAACCTTCATCATACCTAGCTTTTTCCTGGATGAGCAGAGATGATTTGACAGTCACGGCTGCAGCATTTAGAGCATCAACCTGAGCTTTCAGTTCATTGACTTTCTCTAGCATGGATAATTTCTCATCCTGCAAACTCTTCACCTGTTCTTGAAGTTCATCCTTGCTATTCTTCAATGAGGTTTCAACAGCTTTAGCCCTCCTTACCGCAGCAGTGGCAACATTCACACTCTCCTCTTTAGCAGCCAGCTCCTCTTTGAGCTTCGAGATCTCCCCTTGTAGCCTGAGGTCATATTGGATCTTCAAGGCAAAATCATCACAGAACCTAAGAGTAAAGAAGGTGTTCTGGGCCGCAGAGAACCTCATAGCTTCCAGAGCTTCAGTAGAGTCCATTTTCGACCAGCCGGTAATAGTCTCAGCAGGAACATGAGTGTCAATCAAGTCCTTAAACTGGTTCTGAGCAGCGGTAGGTTCAGTCTTCACAGCTTTGTTTTTCCTCATGGATCTGGTTTGAGAGCTCCCTGATAAGTCAAGTGTGGTCTGAGCCAATTTACGTTTTGAGGAACCCGATGGTTGAGTCTGGACAGATACAGGGGTTGGAACTTGGTTAATTGGAGTTGCATCAAGCGGAACCTCCTTTACATTGTCTTCAACCTTGAAAATTTCTTCCACATTTTTAGATCTTTTCACAAATGAAGGAACTTTTGGAGCCATGTCTGCATAAGTCAGAAGATTAAGGTTAGAGGTATATATATGAAGTGAGCAAATGAAATTGCACAAATATAAAGAAAGGCATCACTATAAAAAACTCCTACCAGAAGTTGAAGGAATAAACCCTAAAGTCATCAGGTTATCAGGGGTCATTAAGACCAGACAATCTCTAGTGGAGGCTGATAGTTTCAAAATCACAGTTGCTCTTTCCAAGCAGACTCCCGTAAGAACGGTTTGCTTAGGGATATTGGGACGACGATTAAACTCATATCTAACGTAGGAGCAATAAAGAAACTGTTCCGACCATTGTTCAAAGTTTTGCTTAACATTTTTTATGCACTGACCCTGGTGACAAGGCCAGGCTGAAAGGTAAAAGCAACCAGAATTTCTTCCAGTGTCTTTCAGTCTGAAGAAATAGCCCAATTCAGGGGCTGTCAAAGGAACTGTAAACTTGCTGGAATATAGTATAAAAGTGCTGATGGCTAACCGATAAGAATTAGGGGTGAGTTGCATTGGTGCTAATTGGTAAAAGTCAAGAACCTCTCGTAAGAAAGGATGAAGAGGCATGGAAACACCTACCTTCAGGAAAGCGGCAGATATAACAGCATGGGGGATACCTTGTTTTGGGATTTTCAAATCAAACCTGTGAGCTCTCTCACCAGGTTCTGGGACTGTTATCTTACAGACAGGGCGGTGACATTCCTCGAATAGTCTTTCCAGTTTAACTGAGGTCATGATGGAATCAGATTTTTCACAAAAAGGGACAATCTCTTGTTTGAATGGTTCTCTTTCTACAGATATCTCACTTTGAAAGTCGGGTTCTAGGAAGGACTCAGGTTCAAATTCAGGTTTTGATACCTCTTCATTATCAGACCAGTCATCTCCTAAATCAATTAAGCTTAAAGGCCTTGAGGGATCGATAGCATTTGGAGGTTTCATCAGAATATCTTGAGGATCACTAGTGTCGGGAATCAAGACCCTAGACCTAGTTCTATTACCTACAGATGCGACAAAAACAGGTTTTACGGAAGAGAGGTGGTCAGAATGTGTTGAATCAGAAGACATCTGCAAGAAACAGACGAAGAAAGGTCAGACTTTGGAATTCTTAAAGGGAGACCTGTGGTCTAGAGACGATTGAACTACTTTGATTATGTCAAGTAAGTTTCTTTTTAAGAGTTATATGGAGGTTGTACATTCACAGAGATAAGTATGAAATATGATATGAATACGAAACAAATTGAGATAGAAGACAAACAGACAGTCAAAAGTTTTCAGTAAAATCATAGTGATGAAACCACAAATCGGTGATGGAACTACCAGTAGAGAAGGTATTATGGATGGTTATGTGTGTGAGAGATGAAAACCATATACAAACATTTATCAGATAAAAGACAGCATGCAAGATCGAAGTAATCAGATAGTTAAAAATGCAATCGAGATTATGAGAAAACAGAAAGAAAGGATTCAGAATCATACCTTGGATTGAAGAAAACGGCGACAGAGGGTTTGGATTAAGCAGATGACCGTCGGACTTCTTCTCTTTTTCTCTCTAAGGGTTTTTTTTAAAAAATATTTGGTAAAGGTAAAAATGAAGATGAAGCCATTCATGTGTTTATATAATCGAGGTGAATAGGAGGCAGCAGTGAACACGTGGCAGCAATCTACTGGGCAGTAATTAAAGAGATACACGCATTAGAGGCGTGTGAACCTTGGGAACTCATACATTAACTGCGGCTTTGGTAAGTGATAAGTTTAATTTGAATTTTGAATTATCTCCAGCTTACCAACCATTATCTCTTCTTAAATTATTAAATTTAAGAAATGTGGAGTTGAATGACAAGCGAGCAGCAAGATGATTTCGAGAGCTGAAGTAAGAAAAAGGAAATAGCGAGATAACAGGTTCCTTAATACAAAGGAAGCTTACTCAAGATTATATCAAGCTGAAAACATTTTATGTCCTGTTTCCTATACCGAGTTAGCTCATATAGGCTTGGATATACAATGCTGAAGCAAGATATAGTTACCAGGATGGGTTAACATTAAACCTCTGATTGTAGAATTAGAATAGGTTCCTTTCACATTACATGATTTCAAGGAACCGGGGGGTACTTGTTGTGCCCAAAATCTCCGTGGACTAGATTTAGGCCCATTAATCAATAGGGTCCGATCCATACAAGTTAGAAGATTGATCCAATACGAGCCAGGAAGATCAAATAGAAGAAATGACTAAAGAAGTACGAATATCAGGAGGTTCCCAATGGTCAGGAAGCTGAGCTGAGCACTAGAAGACCAGGTTCCTCCAAGCAGAAGAGTTCGAATTAGCATAGTAACAGCCATAGAGATGATAAAAGCATGTGAAGAGTTATCCAGTCTAACTAGTTTGTTATTTGTGCAGATATTGACACCAAAAGGGAGGTCCCTAAGTGATATGTCCCGAAATAAGGAGGTCCCTGAGAAACAGGCTCCTGAAATGTAGGTTCCTGAGCACCAGGTTCCTACGAGTTGCCAACAGAAAGTTCTAGAAGCCATCTAGAACAGATAAACGAATTGGTATCTGAGTATGATTCTAAGGCGCAGATGATCCTAGAATAACTCTAACCAATGAGAGAATCATAAGTGGGGTATGAACTCGAGTTCTACTCTACTTAGCCAAACTAGTTCGTGAAAGGCTCTAAAGGAACCTGAGTCCTACACGAACTAGGTGACCGAACAACAGCTATTCCAGTAAGAGACAAAATCATACTAGAACTACGTGAGCTTGATCCCTATAAATACAAGGGTACGTAGGCACCTCAGGGGATGACGCATTAAGTTCTCTAATTTTCTCTAAAGGCACCTGAGATTATTGGAGATACCCTCGAGCTCAGCTCAACCCCCACAAACACAACCCAAACCTTTTTTCGTAGAACAGTTGATCGCTAGCCTATACAACTACCTGTAGACCTCACATAAGTTGATTACGAAATCCACTCATCAACAAAACACAAGAAAGATATTAGTATCTTTAGTTCGATTTCAAAAATCTGGCAACTTATACTAGCTAGTAGCTACTTCAATATTTTAAAAATGTCCAAAACAAGAAAATTCAAACCACAACCTTACATGATTGCATTCCTCAGAACACATAGTAGAATTTAAAGTATCATATGATTTGACATCAAAGTAGATGTTAACACGTCAGTCAAAAATTTAGGGTTCATTCTCAATAAAGCGCGTGAATGACAACAACAGAACACCTACAAGAATCAAGAATCGATTAGATTGGATCAGAACACCTACATGAATCTATCATTCTTAATATATACACTCAGATATTTCCAAGAAAAACAAGTAAAAGTCCTTCGTATAATCTTTAATGTTAAGGAACAACAAAAATTCAAACCCCATCCAATTAAAGCTTGTCTGGAGAAAAAATTATTAGTGTATAGAGAATATCTGTAAAAACACATACAAGAATCTGTGATTTTATACACACCACTTGTATTACATAACATATTTTACGGGTATGTAAGATCGGAAACAAAGTCGCATAAGAAGAACATATACAAGAAGTTTACCCGTTAAGTAACTGGTTCATAACCCTCAAGTAACAGATAACTTATCTCGATTGGATAATCATTTGTTCCAAACATCAGTACTGAACAAAAACACGTCTCTCTAATCCACTCTTTTTGTTCTTCAGATAGAGACAACAAAACTTCTGATAGTAGTTCTGGTCTGAATCTAAATAACGATTGTGTTTCTCCATCTATTTCTAACAAGTCTGGTTTTGATACCAAATCCCGTCGCTTTAATCCAATCTTTTTGTTCTTCAGTCATAAACAACAAAACTTCTGATAGTAGTTCTGGTCTGAAACTAGATAACGACTGTTTTTCTCCATCCTTTTTTGACAAGTCTGGTTTTGCTGACGATTCCATAATATAACTGCATTCTAGATGACACAAAAGATTCTGTTCAGTGTTCGAACATCAACAAAGTATATAAATAAAAAATTCAAAACTATATACCGTAAGATTTCAATGTTTTGTTTGTGTTTATCTGGGTTTTTCTTCACGCTTCTATGATTTTCTGTATACCTAGTTTTAGAAATTTGATAATGTCGGCAAATTATTGTTAGTGTAGGTGCCCTAGAGGCAATAAATTGTTTCTTGAACAAACCTTTATGTCATTTGATTATTAAATAAACGTATTTATTATGACTTTAATTACTGTGATATATTTGTTAGCATAATAAATGTCCTTAGAATCATGATACACATTGTATAGTTTAAGTACATGACTTGAACTTGAGATTATATAATATATCATATTCTTAAAGGTCCCTAGTCGATTATTATTATATAGGACAATAATAATACATAAATAGACTAGTATGTTGTTTGACAGATAACCACATCTCATTGGTTATATGTATGGAGATACTAAAGTCAATACATAGGTACATGTAGGAGTACATGGTACTGGACAGACCCATAGTGAGATTCTTCATGTTTAATAAAGTCATAAGAATAACTCACAGTGGTAATGGTGTAATGATCCTTTGACTTGAGATCATTATATTTCTATACGAGGATTAATATACTTTGACAACATTAAAAGTTACCTTTGACCGGGTGATGATAAAAGTGGACATCGGGTATATCATGAGTCGTATGAGAAATATGAATGATAGATAAAGGATTTAACCCTCCTATAATTAGGAGAGATATTATTGGCCTCTTGATTGAGTGAGACTATAAAATGCATGGCCGTGCTCAAATAATGATTTGTTTTTAATAGTCTACTCATTGATCAAGTAAATCCGGATTAAATGTTGAAGAGGATGACTAAAAGCATGCCTCGAGTTTAATCTATAATATTTGGTTAAAGGGATTATATTACACGGAAACATTAATCACGAAAGGTTTTATCGAATCACGATTTAATTATTGTTTAATTGGGTAGCAATGATGTATTACTAGATACCGCTCATTGTTTATAATTTTATTGGAGAATAAAATTATTGCCAATTAAATAATAGCCTATAGGGTCGCACACATTGAGCACTTAAAGGAATAATTAATTTAAATTATGGATTTAAATTAATTGATGATTATTTGAATTTTATTATATTAATTAAGTGAGACTTAATTAATTGAAATAATATAAATTCGAATTAGAGGAGTATTTCTGCACATAATAATTAAGTGTGACTTAGTTATTAATTAAATAATAGAATTTCGTTTTATTATTTAATCCTAAACCTAATCAGGTTGGGCTTTTCCTGTTAGGGCCTTTTAACCGGTCATTATAAATAGATAATGATAGGTTAAGAGGATTGACGTTTTTGTGAAAAACCCTAGAGAGAGGCAGCAAGGAAAAAGGCAGAAAAACGAATCATCAAGAGGGAGGCTAGTACGTCCGTTCCGAAGTCAAGTTCGTAAGTCGTTCTTGAATGTGCTCGTGTGGATACCATAGAGGTGTTTTCCGAGAGGTAGACACAAGTCGTGAAAGCTAGGATCTCCGTTGAGTTCGTGAAAGTAATTTTTTTGAAAGGTACGATTCGTTATCTCCATAATCTGTCCATAATTATACATGGATCCTGCGTTTGGGTTTTGAAAATTTTGTTATATTTACATTATTCCGCTGCGTTTTATGCATCGGAACCCAACAATTATATCGTAAAGCATTACCGACAAGTATGTTCAATCAAGGATTTGTTTCCAAAATTAAAAAGATCCGACTATTCAATCAAATATTGTTTGATGTACAGATTCCTTAAGTAAATCAAGATAGACCGTATATTCTAAAGAATTATACACAGAAAATAACCTTGCTTGTTAAATGTATGTACATAACTGCCATTCTACAAATTATTATTTGATTTATTAAGATCTAAAGATTGAATGGTCAGGATTGAGTTCTCTAGTTCTCTTACTAAGGAGGTTCTCCCTATAACCTTACCCTATATATATATAGGGAGCTATTCTAATGAGAACATGTTATTATGAGAACTAGAAACTAGCCCAAATATCCAGTGGCAATTTTATAAATTAGTACAAAACTAAGGACACGCACGAAAACAAAAAAAATACCGTTCGAGCACTTAACTACCTCATTTAATTTGCACAACTCTCAAATACACAGTTTGTTTTTTTGCTATCAGACCAACAACGCTATTAAAACCTCCATTAAAATTGAAGAAAAAGCTTCAAAAACCTCGAATAAAACTGAAGAAAGCACCGATTCGAAGGTAAGAAAATCTCTTTCTATCACTATATCATAATCTACTTCCTATTTTGAAGAAAGTTGCATGGATTGGTACTCGTACAATCACTGAATCGTAACTTATTAAGTTGTTTTATAACGTTTTTTTTGCTTTTCTAGAAACGCGAATCAACAACACGGAACAGAGATGTCTAGGAACACATGAGGTAGTTTTTTAGTTTTTGTGTATTTCTTATATTTTTTAGTTTAATTTTGTGATTTCAGTGTTTTTTTTATTAATTTTAGATCTAGAAGTTGTAAAAAATTTTCTGGTGATTGAATATGTGTTATCACTGATTTAGGTCTATTTTTCACTGATGTGTTATTTTGTGATTTAGTGATTTAGTTTTATCACTAGAATAGCAACTCTTTTGTGGATACATTTTTTTTTTTTGTGATTTTATACGTGTAAAAAGTGAGCTATCACTTATTTAGGTATATTTTTTAATGATGTGTTGTTTTGTGATTTATTTTATCACTAGAATTAACAACTCTCTACTGGATACCTTTTTTTTTGCGATTTTACATGTGTAAAAAGTGATTTAATATGTATTTGTGGAATACGTAATGACTTAAGAAGTTTTTTTTGTGATTTTAGTGTTTTTTTACAGATAATATTTTTTTTAATGATTTGACTTAAGAGATGATTTGGTTACAATATCTTATGTGATATCACATTTGCAGATTCAACTTAAGAAGGGAAAGTCCGAGACTAAAATTGCAGAAAGCATCTTACACTAACCCACTACAAATTGATGATCAGAGTTCTGAGCAGCAGCCTAATAGAATAGGTGCTCTACATTTTTTACTTTGTTTTTTCACTTTGTTGCTTGTGTAGTAATTTATGTGATTTGATAACTCTAGATTCAATTGTGAGAAGAGAAAGTGGGAGGCTAAAAATTCTGAAATCGCAAAAAGCAACCTATAGTAACCCGCTAGTACTTGATGAGGGGAGCGCCGAGGAGCCTAAAAAAAGAGGTGAAAACTAATTTAATGTCTTAATTTAAATCAGTAACTATTTATTTGTTATCACTAATTAAATTTACTATGAGCTTATTTTTATTGTCCATCAGATACTAGATCTATGCACTTTGATGACGATGATGATTTTGTAACTCCACCGATTAAGACAAAAAGAAATGCATTAATAGTAATAACAGATCCATCAACTGTTGCGACCAAAAGGAGACTTGATGTTGAGGTATAAAAATCACCTTTGCACAAAAAATTACATGAACAAATCACTGTTATAAAAATATATTAATACATGGTAGGAAATTGGACAAGAAGAGATAGAAAAATATGAAGGGAAAAATTGAAGATCATACATTAGAAGACCAAATCCCGACTTGTTGATGGGGTAAAATAGTAACTTGTTTTTTATTATTATTTTACACAGGTCCTATAATTTTTCTCACTGTAAGTACACTTGCAACTAATTTATATTTCACAAATGCTTTTGTTTATGTGTCAAAAATCAGATCTGATTCATATTTATTTAATATAATATTTGTCAGATCTTTTATGTCGACCGTGTAACATTTAAAGAGCTACAACTTGTGGAAAGGCAAATTCCAGCATTTAAAGGTTGGACAATGGAGCTCCTTAAGAAAAGACAGAAATTTGAAAAGGACTATGGAAATTTTGGAAAAGGGTTGGTGATTGAACAAATGCAAGCACAAAATTATGAACTAACTGTAACTTAATATTTTATTTGTATTCGTACCTTAGTTATAGAAAAACTTGATTTAATTTTTATTTTTTCCTTAATAATGTGCAGGATTATGACAGAGTTGAGGAACACTACTCTAACCATGAAGGTGAACAAGGACTTGGAGGGCAGTTAAAATGAAGATGGATCAAATATAGACGGAGCCACCAATTCAGTGATCAAAATTACTGAATTGTAAATTTAGTGATTTTGTTCTTAATTTTATTGATTTTATTGATCACCAAAAAATAATTACTAATTCAATAGTAACAATCACCAATTAATAATTGGAAATTACCAATAATTTAGTAATTTGAATGTAAAAATTTTTAAAACTGATTTTTCGTTTCCATTGATATTTTGTAGGATGGTTTTGATCATGTGAGGAATGATGGAAAAATGTCCCTGGCCAAGGAAAGACAAGAGGTAGTGTTCGATGCAATAAACTTGCCTTTCCTATAAACTTACCTGGTCATTATAAGTTATCTTATTGAATTATTTGTTTTATTAAAACTGGTTCAATAGTTTAAATGTGAAAGCTACAATGGTGATGGATGCTTTGGAACGATATAGAGCTGACTTGCAAAATGCTAAGGAAATTCATCCAAATGACGTGAACATTGCTCATCTTGAAGGGAAAATTGCTAAATCTTTGCAAAGTTTCATTCCAAACAGTAAACCCGAGACTGTCCCTGAAAATAAAGAGATTGTTGAAGAAATAGAGAAGGATTTGGAAGTAGAAGATGTTGCAGCTTTGGCAATAGAAAGTGCAAAAATTGATCCTTTTGTATTAGATCATGTCGAGCTAATAGAATATTTGTTCTCCCAAAGGAAGAAAGACATGGAAATAGACTTCGAAAACTTGTCAATTCCTTCATTTGCATTTGGGATTGATTTTCCTATTTATGACAGTAATACATGCAAGGACATAAAAAGGGAGCATGGAAATGAAAACAATGTTGAGCAAGAGACAGAAAAAGATGATTATAAGACACCTGCACTTGAAGAACAGAAAAGGGAAAGCAGGGAAACCAAAGTGGCGAACAATGTTGAGCAAGAGACTGAAAAAGATGATTATAAAACACCTGCACTTGAAGAACAACAGAAAAGGGAAATGAGGGAAACAAAAGTGGCTGCAGCATATCGATCGCCATATGTTCAAAGGGAAATAGACATCACAAAGAGCTACACATCACAAGACTATGTTGTTTGGAGATGGTTAACTAAAGAAGGCGAAGATGATATGTAAGTATTTCTTAAAAAAACTTGTTATCTTTTTAAGTTTTCATTTGGTCCTTGTTAATATAGTGATATTATTGTATCAGGGAGCATGTTTTTGAGTATGGAGAGCAATACTGTACTAGAGAGCATATGGTAACCCTAAAGCCAAATGAGAAGTTGTATTATTCTGTTATAGATGTGTGGTCTACTTTGATGAATGATAAAGAAAAGTACAAGGCACCTGAATCACCTCTACGTGTATTCTTCGACGTTGGCTTTTCGATAATTTAAATTTGTATTACTATTGGCTACACTCTATACAAGTTTGAATCACCAAGTACTAATTTCTTGACTTAAAACCAAACAGATTGGACCACTGGATGCAACTAAGTCTGAAGAGGATCAGTATGAGATGTTTTCTGTTGAAATGGATCACTTCTTTAATAGATACCCAAACATGAAGATTGAAGACTGCAAGCTGGTACATTTTAATTGCTTCAATTTTATTTATAATTATGAGTGTGATTTTAGTTGAATAATAATTCTTTTACAGTCCTCAATCACCAAATGGCTAAAAAAAATTTGTAGATATTCTTTCCAATTCTACAAGATGAGCATTACTACTTGGTTTGCATGAATAAGAAAGAAGATAGTTGTGAGGTAATTGATAACATCAGAATCGGTAGAGCAGTCACAAACTTGTATGGGAAGAGTGTTCGTAAACTGGTAATAATAAAAAAAATTGGTATCTTAATACTACTATCGAGCATAAAAGCACAATATTAACAATTTTTTTGTATTCCTATGTTTGTTATTCTAATTGCAGAAAAGCCACTTTGTGAAATACTTGGAAGATAAAGAGGAAAAGTTTTTAGCAAAGACAATAAATAAAATGAAGGTTTCTTATTTGTCCATGAGTTGGCAGACACTCGAAAATGACGTAGATTGTGGAGTTTATCTTATGCGGCACATGGAGACATACAAAGGCAGTCTAAACAAGTGGAAAACTCAACTAAAAACAGAAAAGGTAATTCATATATTTTCTGATAAAGAAAATATTAGTGATTTGTCAGATTTTGCTTGAGATGATGAAAGTAATCGTTTACTGTATTGCTGTAGGCGGCGGGACAGAAAGGGCAAATGGAGAAGCTAAGAACAAAATATGCAAATGCTATTTTGACTTCACAGGTCAATGAAATGAGACAATTTGTCCAACAAGAAACTGCAACTTTTTACAATAAAATAGCAACTGAGAGCTTGGTGAGCATAATTGAAGAAAACGCAAGTGCAAAGAAGCCAAGAAAATACAAAATGCATGGGACTGTCCTGTTTTCTGATAATTGCAAAGTTGTAGAAGAGAAAGCAGGTGAAGAGAAAGCTATTGAGTAGAAAACTAATGTAGGTGATGTGTAGGCTGGTTTTAAAAGTTACATTGAAAACTTGTACTGAGGCAACTAATATTTGGTGAATTCTGTTGAAATTTTATTTGTGTTGGAGCAAAAATTCCTTGGTAAATGGTAGAAAACGAGAAGGTTTTTCGTGGTAAAAATGTCAAAGTTGTACTTTATTGTTCTTTTTTAAGTTGTTTTATGATACTACATTTTGTAGTTCTATTGTTGGTAAATTTAGCATACATGAACTTTACTGTTTCAAATAGTAGTAGAACATAAATTGACTTTGAATGACTAAAATGTAGGAAATGGGGAAAATTGAATTAACCAAAAAAAAATGCAAAATTACCAAACTCAATAGGCCAATGAAAACAATAATCATAAAAAATTAAACAAAAAGATAACAAGAGAAAAATTACAAGAGTTGACAAGAGAAAAATTAACAACTTAGGACATGAGAAATGAATGAAACTAAGAATTGACAAATGACTTTATATCGTATTATCGCAACAAAGTACACATCATATTGGTTGAAACGTAGTAGAAAAAGTTTTTAAAACTACGATAGAATACAAATAACTTTCTACTCAATCTGAACATCAGCTGACACCATCTCAACATGGACAGTAGGAACATTGGTAGTAGGAATAGTGGTACTAGGAATAGTGGTAGTAGGAACAGTTGTAGTAGGTTTAGTGGTAATAGGAACAGTGGGTTTATCCGGACATGTTCTGGCATCATGAACTACGGAAGTACAGAACTTGCATTTCCTAGGGCGCTTTTTTCCTTCCATTATTGCCTTCTCCCTATGACTGATGAACCACTTCTGTAATACCCCAACCTAAATTTCATAATTAGATTATTTTAGACTTTGACTGATTGGATTTTAATTATTGATGCCGAGGTGAAGAATTATAAATCTGTACTAATTTTATTTAGTCCATAAGCATGTAGCTGAGGCTTAATGTTGGTAGTGTACAAGTTGGTAAATATAATAGTAGGAGATAGTATTAACTTAAGTCCCCTCGATGTGGGACGAGCGAAGGTAGTTTAAGAAACTTAAAGCTTTTGGAGCATATTTATTTCCAAGTACAAGATGGATTTTTAGTCTCCTTACATAAAGAGATGAAGGTAACTAGTTTTACATTTGTCTCTAAGTGGGATAATGTAAGAATATGAGATAAGAATAAAAGAATATGGCAAAAATCCGATTTAAGTAGCAATGAAGGATTTTATAAACACATCAGTAAACCTTTAACCTTTAACATCAGCTAAGTAGCCTTGTAAAAGGATGAAGAAAATCTTATCTTAAATTTTATAGTTTATTTTAATTCCGTCAGCAAAGAACACGTTGAATATCTTGCTTCACAAAATGGCTTGAAGTCTAGATATATAAGAAAATGAAGACATCTTACTCCACATCTTAACATCAGCTAAGTAGCCTTGTAAAAGGATGAAGAAAATCTTATCTTAAATTTTATAGTTTATTTTAATTCCGTTAGCAAAGAACACGTTGAATATCTTGCTTCACAAAATGGCTTGAAGTCTAGATATATAAGAAAATGAAGACATCTTACTCCACATCTTATCGATGTGGGACAAAATGAGATCTGAGGAAAGAAAAAAATATATATTTGGAGTAACCTTTCCTCCTTAATGTGTTTAAGTGTTAAGTATTAAAATCATGTCGTACACCTAAGGCACCTAAGGCTCGTAGCCATCCGAAATTTTGTAAGCCCAAGTATAAATAAGCTTTAAGAATAATAAAATAGACCAAGGTTTCCTTGAGTTTTGAACTCAAGCTCACCTAGCCTCCAAAATTTGAACTTTGTTACTTAGGCTTCTCCAAGGAAGTAGAGCCCAGGTGAAAGAATACTCAGATTTTATATAAGATTTTATGATATCTTCTCTAAGTTACTCGATGTGGGACTAGTACCAGAATGTTTTAAATGTAACTAGTTGAATCTAGGTAAGTTCATATAGGCACAAGGAAATGCATAAACATTCATTTAGAAGTTTATAGGTCCAACCCTATTATGTTTTAAAGGGCATATCAAATGTGAGTTTCAACTGTGAGAAACCCATACTTTGTCCTTTTAAATTATTGTACTATGAATCATCATAATAGCGAATATGGTGGCAAAGGTCCTTTTGCTACTTATCGAGTGAACTACAAGGATTTCAACTCAAATCCCAAATGTGGGTCAAGTAAAAATCTTATCTACTTTAAGCATTGGTTCCCCAAGTCGTTTATATAGATGATTGAAAACAAATTGCCTACATCTTCTCGATGTGGGATGAATTGTGAGATAGGAAAATAATGGGAGAGCTTTCAGTCCTCCTCTTCATGTTTTACAATTTAGAACTATGCCTTCAGAGTATGATAACTTCTCAAGTGGAAGCAAAGCCAAGGTTTTAAATTTTTATTGTTCAAAAAGATCAGCCTTAAAGATTAAACTTTAGGGAGACACCACGATGCCTTGTTGGAATACAAGGAGTGGAAGTAGTCAGTTTATATAAGAGTTGCAAGAACCTTGCTCCATATGTTATCAATGTGGGATAAGTGTATATGTAAGAAATAAAAGAACCTATGCTCCCACATTGGAAATGAAAGGAGCGATGATTGACAATATATAGAAAGACTTAGCAACAACTTTCGTTAGAATTAAAAGGAAATTGGTAAACTACTTCCAAGTAGTCAAGTATCTCATGAGTAGTTTTGGGCTGTTATTTTCCTTCTCTACCATCTGGTACCACATCGAAAAGGAAAGCATAGACTACCACTTTTACTTCTATATATACAAATAAACTTACCATATTTAGAAATTGTAGCAAGGGCCAACGAAACTGGTTAGTTTCTGTCCTCCTCTTCGTTTAAGTTTATTTATTATTTTTATTTTATTTATTATTTTTAGAGTTAAATAGTTTAAATAATGCTAGTATAAATGGAATGATTTTGTTAGGATATTAAGCTGAATTTAAGGTTCTGACCAGGGATTAGGGGCAATCATATTAAAAGTTAAAGCGGCATAAGGTAAGTATATATTGTTTCATTTTATTCTAAAAGCAAATATGTATTGGTTGGTTTTAAATTGTTTGGAACGTTGTTGAGCTACATAATTTAATGATGTCTACACAAGTAAATTATTCGTATGATTTTTTTTAATGCTAATGATACTCATTGATCGGGTATTATTCAAATTCGATGGTTATTCAGTTCTAAAATAGTTTGTACACGTAAGTAACTAAAGTTGTTGGTTAGATATGAGATGATAAGATTATTGTAGTATGTTGGTTGAAGATGGTTGGCTATTGTTCCGGCTAGCAGTTATGTTATTGAGGTTGCTAGTCAATTGTTCTGGCTAGGAGTTACATTTCGATTGAGAATGATATAATTCAAGTGGAATAACAATTATTTGACTGAGTTTAACAACTCATTTTATGGGGTATTGATGATGAAGATTACCGAAAGGTAATAGTTAAGACAGATTGCCTTAAGTGCATCTGGAAAGACGAATGGATCCATTTCGTGGTTACGAAGATTACCGAATGGTGATAGTAAGACAGATGATCATAATTGCATCTGGAAATGATAAGGTTAAGAGACCTAATAAGGTCGCTCAGTCAAACACAAGTTAAAGTCTTCCAAGATTTTTTTAAAATTATTGTCACTTTGTGATCTTGTCAATATCTGCTATCTTGACATTTTATATGCTGGTAAGGTTTTATGAATCGTTGTATCGAAAAAAAAAATCAAATTTTTATAAATTGCAATATATACTTGTTGAGCTTCATAGCTCATTCCTATTATATAAATGACATTTCAGGAAGGAACGAAGTAGGTGAAGGATCTAATCCCTCCGGTAGGGGAAAAGAGAAAGCGACTTAGGAAAAAAAGGTTGCTTAGAAGAATTTTATGTAAAGTGTGTAAAAGATGTTTTGGCGATAGTATGTAGCATGTATAACTGCGAGAGTAGAACAGTTCTCTTGTCGGTTCTCTTGTAACATTTTGTATTGTATCTATATATGTAAGCATAAGACGTTTAATGTAGAACTTTATTGTTGGTTTAAGAATAAAAGTAGTATGACGGTCCCGGGTCGGGTCTTGGATGTGGGATCTGAGTCGGGGCTGTCACAGGTGGTATCAGAGCAGTAATTAGGGACCGTAAGAATCCTGTAAAGTAGAATATCTTAATAAGGATATTTATGAGGATATTAAGAGGGACCAACTATGGTCTAGTTATTTAGGGTTCCGGTTGGCTAAGGTAGTAAAACTAGAGACAGACCCAAAAGTTAGGTCTTTCGTTTCTAGTTGCTAGTTGTACTAAGATAATAATAGCATATACCATGCATACTATATCATCAATCATATTATGACATAGTTTATTACCAATAAGGTTATCACGATGGAAGGAAATGGTGCAAGACAACATAATGAAAATGGGGAAGGATCGAATGCGCGAAACATTCCTAACAGGACTTTAGTATTAGGTGCAATGAGGAGGTTGGTGGATGCGATGACTCCTGAACAACATCAAGCTATCTTAAGTGGCACTCCCATACAGGTTGGGACGCCTACTGAGACTACAAAGGAGACTGGGAAAACCAAAAGGTGTACTTATAAACAGTTTAGGGATGCCGACCCACCAGCATTTAGAGGTGAGCCTAATCCACATGTAGCTGATACGTGGGTTAAGGAGATGGAAAGAGTTTTCAAAATTTCGGAGTGTCTTGAAGATCAAAAGGTAAAATTTGCAACTCACTCGTTTAGGGGTGAAGCTGTGTTTTGGTGGGATTCTGTGGAACAGACTGAGGATATCGATAAGATGACTTGGAGTAGGTTTAAAGACTTATTCTATGAAAAGTATTACCCTAAGAATGTTCAAAATGAAATGGAGGTGAAATTTCTGAATTTGAAACAAGAAAACATGTCTCATGAGGAGTATCTCTCTAAGTTCTTAGAGTTGTCTCGTTTTACGAAACATCAAGTGGATACTGAAGCTCGCAAGTGTCAGAGGTTTCAGGAAGGTTTAAAGCCACAGATTAGGAGTAGAGTATCTATGTTAGAATTGGAGGATTTTGATAAGCTGGTGAGTAAAGTGAGGATTATTACGAAGGATTGTGAGGAAAGGAATCAGTTTTTCAATAATAAGAGGAAAGAACGAGATATGCGTGTAACTAAGAAAGATGTGAACCAGGGACCAAAGAAATTTCAGAAGAGTGATAAGGAGACTAACCAGAAGGACAAAATTCCTACTTGTAGAACATGTGGGAAGAATCATTCAGGAGAGTGCATGAAAGGGAGTATCAATTGTTACAAGTGTGGGAAGCCAGGACATAAATCATTCCAATGCACCGAGACCAATGTGATCACGTGCTATAATTGTAAGAAGCCAGGACACATAGCTTTCAATTGCCCATTGAAAAATAGTGGAGGAAATGTTAAAAAGGAAAATAGGAATGAAGAATCAGGAGCCTCAAAGCCAAAAGCAACTGCAAGAACTTATGCTATGACAACTTATCAAGCTGAGAAGTCTAATGATGTGGTGTCAGGTACGCATCAACTTTGTGCTCAAGATGTTCATGTTTTATTTGATTCTGTATCTACTCATTCCTTTGTGGATATTAAGTGTATAAATAAGTTGAATGTGCTTGTTCAAACCTTGAGTAATGAATTACTAGTTAAGCTTCCAAATGGAAGGAATTTGGGTGTAGATAAAATTTATAGAGATTGTTCCTTAGTGATCGGAGGACAGACCTTTCTAGTAAACTTGTTGCCTCTAGAATTATGAGAATTTGATGTAATTTTAGGAATGGATTGGTTAGCTAAGTACAAAGCTAACTTGAACTGTGAGAAAAAGCGAATTTGTCTGATCGGGTCGAATAAGAAGAAAGTGTACTTTAAAGGAGATAAGTTAGAAAAGTCTAAGGTTATGATTTCGACCTTAAAGGCAAGTAAGATGCTAAAGAAAGGATGTGAAGGCTTTTTAGCTTATGTAATAGGGGAAGAGAAGAAAGAGAGTAAAATTGAGAATATTCCAGTAGTTCAAGAATTTTTAGATGTGTTTCCTGAAGAGTTACCAGGGTTGCCACCAGAAAGAGATGTTGAATTTGGTATCGATTTAGTACCAGAAGCACAACTTGTATCTAAAACACCCTATAGGATGGCACCAAAGGAATTAGAAGAACTAAAAGTTCAATTACAAGAATTGTTAGATAAAAAGTTTATAAGGCCTAGTGTATCTTCTTGGGGAGCGCCGGTACTATTCGTGAAGAAGAAGGATGGTTCCTTACGATTATGCATTGATTATAGAGAGTTAAACAAGTTGACAGTGAAGAATAAGTATCCCCTGCCACGAATAGATGATCTTTTCGATCAATTGCAAGGAGCTAAGTACTTTTCAAAGATTGATTTGTGCTCAGGTTATCATCAGTTAAGTGTGAAGAAAGAGAGTATCCCGTTGACGGCATTTAGGACTCGATATGGTCATTATGAGTTTGTAGTTATGCCGTTTGGAGTGACGAATGCACCGGCAGTATTCATGGATTTGATGAATCGAGTGTTTAAGGATTATTTGGACAAGTTTGTAGTTGTATTTATTGATGACATCCTTATATACTCCAGAAGTGAGGAAGAGCATGAGGAACATTTGAGAATAGTGTTACAAACCTTGAGAGAAAAGCAACTATATGCTAAGTTTTCTAAATGCGAGTTTTGGTTAAGAAGAGTTGCTTTTCTTGGACATGTGATTTCGGAGGAAGGAATTTCCGTTGATCCTGCAAAGATTGAGGTAATAATGGATTGGGAAAGACCGAAGACAGTAACTGAGATACGAAGCTTCCTAGGCTTAGCTGGATATTACTGGAAGTTCATTCAAGATTTTTCCAAGATAGCAGGGCCGTTAACGAATCTCACAAGAAAAGATGTTAAGTTTGTATGGTCCGACGAGTGTGAGCGAAGTTTCAGCGAACTAAAAAGACGATTGACGTCAGCACCGGTACTCGCGTTGCCATATGGCACCGAAGGTTTTGAGATCTATAGTGATTCTTCAAAGAAAGGACTGGGATGTGTATTAATGCAACATGGAAAAGTAATCGCGTATGTATCTCGTCAATTGAGGACTCATGAAAAGAACTATCCCACCCACGATCTAGAATTGGCAGCAGTAGTTTTCGCTCTTAAGATTTGGAGGCATTATTTATATGGAGAAAAATGTAAGATTTATACGGACCACAAAAGCTTAAAGTATATTTTCTCCCAAAAGGACTTAAATATGAGGCAAAGAAGGTGGTTGGAATTGTTAAAGGACTATGATTGTGAGATCTTATATCATCCTGGTAAAGCGAATGCCGTAGCCGATGCGTTAAGTCGAAAGAAAGTTGGGAGTTGTTCGAATGTTATAGTGGAATCAACCAATCTTGAAGAGCTCTGTAGACTTGGAATCGAATTTATTACGCCAGAAGAAAGTGGAAGTTTATTGTACCAGATCGATGTTAGGCCGATGTTGTTAGAGAGGATTAAGCGAGCTCAATCACAAGATGAGCGGTTAAAGGAAATTTGGAATAATTCTAATTCAAACTTGGGAAAGAAGGATTTCAGGAAAGGGAATGATGATATTGTAAGGTTTCGAGATCGAATATGTGTACCATCCGATGCAGAGATTAAGAAAGAGATATTATCAGATGCTCATTCATCACCTTTTTCAGTACATCCTGGATCTACGAAGATGTATAAGGACTTGAGACAATATTTTTGGTGGCCTAAGATGAAGAGAGAAGTTGCGGAATGGGTGGAGAGATGTTTAGATTGTCAACAGGTAAAAGCGGAACATCAAAGGCCTGGAGTATTGTTACAGCCACTACCTATCCCAGAATGGAAATGGGAACATATCACAAAGGATTTTGTTTTAGGATTGCCAAGAACACAAAGAGGAAATGACGTCATTTGGGTTATCGTGGATAGACTAACAAAGAGTGCACATTTCTTGGCTATATCTGAAACGTCACCATTAGAGAAATTACCAAAGCTGTACATTCAGGAAATAGTTAGGTTGCATGGAGTACCTGTTTCAATCGTGTCGGACAGAGACCCTAGATTTACGTCAAGATTTTGGAATAGTTTTCAACAAGAGATGGGCACCAAGTTGAGTATGAGCACTGCGTTCCACCCTCAAACAGATGGACAATCAGAACGTACTATTCAAATTTTGGAAGACATGTTACGAGCTTGTGTGCTAGATTTTAGAGGAAGCTGGGAAGAACATCTACCTCTGGTGGAATTTGCATACAACAACAGCTACCAAACGACAATTGGAATGGCCCCATACGAAGCCTTATATGGACGTCGATGTAGGACACCTTTGTGTTGGGATGAAGTAGGAGAAAGAAGATTGTTAGGACCAGAATTGGTTCGGGTGACTACGGAAAAGGTTAAGTTGATACAAGAGAGAATTTTAACTGCTCAAAGTAGACAAAAGAGTTACGCTGATAAAGATCGCAGGGATGTAAGTTTTAAGGAAGGAGACTTTGTGTTTCTTAAGATTTCTCCTTGGAAGGGCGTTATGAGATTTGGAAAGAAAGGAAAATTGAGTCCTCGTTATATTGGACCATTTGAGATTCTTAGAAGGGTTGGAGAAGTAGCTTATGAGTTGGCACTACCACCAAGTTTGGGTCACATACATAATGTTTTTCACGTGTCATATCTAAGAAGGTACGTTGCGGACCCCACACATGTTATCGAATATGAGCCAATAGAGATACAGGAAAATTTACAATACGAGGAATATCCGATAAAAATTGCTGATCATCGTGAACAGAAACTAAGGAATAAGACGATATCTTTGGTAAAGGTGATTTGGAGAAATCACAATGTTGAGGAAGCAACTTGGGAACCCGAAGAAATGATGAGATTGAAGTATCCTAACTTGTTTGGCGACTCAGGTACGAATTAAATTTCGAGGACGAAATTGTTTTTAGGGGGGAAGGATGTAATACCCCAACCTAAATTTCATAATTAGATTATTTTAGACTTTGATTGATTGGATTTTAATTATTGATGCCGAGGTGAAGAATTATAAATCTGTACTAATTTTATTTAGTCCATAAGCATGTAGCTGAGGCTTAATGTTGGTAGTGTACAAGTTGGTAAATATAATAGTAGGAGATAGTATTAACTTAAGTCCCCTCGATGTGGGACGAGCGAAGGTAGTTTAAGAAACTTAAAGCTTTTGGAGCATATTTATTTCCAAGTACAAGATGGATTTTAAGTCTCCTTACATAAAGAGATGAAGGTAACTAGTTTTACATTTGTCTCTATGTGGGATAATGTAAGAATATGAGATAAGAATAAAAGAATATGGCAAAAATCCGATTTAAGTAGCAATGAAGGATTTTAGAAACACATCAGTAAACCTTTAACCTTTAACATCAGCTAAGTAGCCTTGTAAAAGGATGAAGAAAATCTTATCTTAAATTTTATAGTTTATTTTAATTCCGTCAGCAAAGAACACGTTGAATATCTTGCTTCACAAAATGGCTTGAAGTCTAGATATATAAGAAAATGAAGACATCTTACTCCACATCTTATCGATGTGGGACAAAATGAGATCTGAGGAAAGAAAAAAATATATATTTGGAGTAACCTTTCCTCCTTAATGTGTTTAAGTGTTAAGTATTAAAATCATGTCGTACACCTAAGGCACCTAAGGCTCGTAGCCATCCGAAATTTTGTAAGCCCAAGTATAAATAAGCTTTAAGAATAATAAAATAGACCAAGGTTTCCTTGAGTTTTGAACTCAAGCTCACCTAGCCTCCAAAATTTGAACTTTGTTACTTAGGCTTCTCCAAGGAAGTAGAGCCCATGTGAAAGAATACTCAGATTTTATATAAGATTTTATGATATCTTCTCTAAGTTACTCGATGTGGGACTAGTACCAGAATGTTTTAAATGTAACTAGTTGAATCTAGGTAAGTTCATATAGGCACAAGGAAATGCATAAACATTCATTTAGAAGTTTATAGGTCCAACCCTATTATGTTTTAAAGGGCATATCAAATGTGAGTTTTATGTTTTAAAGGGCATATCAAATGTGAGTTTCAACTGTGAGAAACCCATACTTTGTCTTTTTAAATTATTGTACTATGAATCATCAGGCTGTAATAGCGAATATGGTGGCAAAGGTCCTTTTGCTACTTATCGAGTGAACTACAAGGATTTCAACTCAAATCCCAAATGTGGATCAAGTAAAAATCTTATCTACTTTAAGCATTGGTTCCCCAAGTCGTTTATATAGATGATTGAAAACAAATTGCCTACATCTTCTCGATGTGGGATGAATTGTGAGATAGGAAAATAATGGGAGAGCTTTCAGCCCTCCTCTTCATGTTTTACAATTTAGAACTATGCCTTCAGAGTATGATAACTTCTCAAGTGGAAGCAAAGCCAAGGTTTTAAAGTTTTATTGTTCAAAAAGATCAGCCTTAAAGATTAAACTTTAGGGAGACACCACGATGCCTTGTTGGAATACAAGGAATGGAAGTAGTCAGTTTATATAAGAGTTGCAAGAACCTTGCTCCATATGTTATCAATGTGGGATAAGTGTATATGTAAGAAATAAAAGAACCTATGCTCCCACATTGGAAATGAAAGGAGCGATGATTGACAATATATAGAAAGACTTAGCAACAACTTTTGTTAGAATTAAAAGGAAATTGGTAAACTACTTCCAAGTAGTCAAGTATCTCATGAGTAGTTTTGGGCTGTTATTTTCCTTCTCTACCATCTGGTACCACATCGAAAAGGAAAGCATAGACTACCACTTTTACTTCTATATATACAAATAAACTTACCATATTTAGAAATTGTAGCAAGGGCCAACGAAACTGGTTAGTTTCTGTCCTCCTTTTCGTTTAAGTTTATTTATTATTTTTATTTTATTTATTATTTTTAGAGTTAAATAGTTTAAATAATGCTTGTATAAATGGAATGATTTTGTTAGGATATTAAGCTGAATTTAAGGTTCTGACCAGGGATTAGGGGCAATCATATTAAAAGTTAAAGCGGCATAAGGTAAGTATATATTGTTTCATTTTATTCTAAAAGCAAATATGTATTGGTTGGTTTTAAATTGTTTGGAACGTTGTTGAGCTACATAATTTAATGATGTCTACACAAGTAAATTATTCGTATGATTTTTTTTAATGCTAATGATACTCATTGATCGGGTATTATTCAAATTCGATGGTTATTCAGTTCTAAAATAGTTTGTACACGTAAGTAACTAAAGTTGTTGGTTAGATATGAGATGATAAGATTATTGTAGTATGTTGGTTGAAGATGGTTGGCTATTGTTCCGGCTAGCAGTTATGTTATTGAGGTTGCTAGTCAATTGTTCTGGCTAGGAGTTACATTTCGATTGAGAATGAGATAATTCAAGTGGAATAACAATTATTTGACTGAGTTTAACAGCCCATTTTATGGGGTATTGATGATGAAGATTACCGAACGGTAATAGTTAAGACAGATTGCCTTAAGTGCATCTGGAAAGACGAATGGATCCATTTCGTGGTTACGAAGATTACCGAATGGTGATAGTAAGACAGATGATCATAATTGCATCTGGAAATGATAAGGTTAAGAGACCTAATAAGGTCGCTCAGTCAAACACAAGTTAAAGTCTTCCAAGATTTTTTTTAAATTATTGTCACTTTGTGATCTTGTCAATATCTGCTATCTTGACATTTTATATGCTGGTAAGGTTTATGAATCGTTGTATCTAAAAAAAAAATCAAATTTTTATAAATTGCAATATATACTTGCTGAGCTTCATAGCTCATTCCTATTATATAAATGACATTTCAGGAAGGAACGAAGTAGGTGAAGGATCTAATCCCTCCGGTAGGGGAAAAGAGAAAGCGACTTAGGAAAAAAAGGGTTGCTTAGAAGAATTTTATGTAAAGTGTGTAAAAGATGTTTTGGCGATAGTATGTAGCATGTATAACTGCGAGAGTAGAACAGTTCACTTGTCGGTTCTCTTGTAACATTTTGTATTGTATTTATATATGTAAGCATAAGACGTTTAATGTAGAACTTTATTGTTGGTTTAAGAATAAAAGTAGTATGACGGTCCCGGGCCGGGTCTTGGATGTGGGATCCGAGTCGGGGCTGTCACATCTTCAAACTCGAACATAAAAAATAATCAAAAATATTAAATAATCACCAAAAATATGGATTCTTAATAAAAAAAGGCCAGATCATCAAAAATATTTTTGTCAATCACCAAAAAACTAAATAAGGCAACTATTGAAATGTATTTATATGAGTAGACAAATAACCAATTATATTAAACATGTAGAACAAAATCTAACTAAAAAAATTCAGAATCATAAAAAGAAGGAAAATATTAAATATAAAGGCAAGGAAGTTGACATACATATTTATATCAAATGTGGCATCAAACGAAACAACATCACCATAAATCTCGTAATTCTTCCTAGCAACTGAATTAGCCCAAAACAGTTTTGTCAAATGTCCTTCTGCATCAACATCGTATGCATAGTAAAACGATTCACAGCTCTCATGTTTAACCTTAAATTTGTCAATAATCATTTGTGCATCGCGCTCACCAACATATGCCTTCAAATCCCTACTAAAATTTCGGTAATCCCTAACTGTAGCACCAACATTGGCATATCCACCAACCATTTCCTTCATCAACCTAAATGATTGACTAGTTCCAACATTAACCTTTGAAGAATCAAAGACGAATTTGCGTGAAGTGTAAGACATTTGACGGTTAACTTTTAAAAATTGTCGTCCCTCTTCAGAAGCTACATCATGATTATGTTCCTCAACAAAGATAGAAATCCTATAGCTCTCACCCGAAGCAATTTTCAAAAAGACCTTCGCATTACAACCACACCTGTTAGAAACTGTCCTCCTCCGAATAGCTTTACTAGTACTATAATTAGATATCTTTTTTCTCTATTTAAATCCAGCTCGACTACAAACAACATATTTAGTTATTATAGCTTTCTCCAAAGAGTCAAAATTCTGATTGACAAACGGTTTAGAACTATCATCGACACAAATAGGTACATAATAACGATGACCACCAGGGGTAACACTACACCTTGAAATAGCATCATCACTTTCAGTTGAACCAGAAAGACTAGTAAAAGCATTAGCACAATCAGAAATAGTATCTTCAATAAATCGACTAATGCTTGAAGAATCACCACTGGTAATTCCTATATATAAAACAATGAAGACACATAAATAATAAACTAATTAAAAGTAAAATCAGAAAAAATCACTAATATAAAAGCACTAATTATAGAAGTACTAAATCACAAAAACACTAATTACAGAAGCACTAATTACATAATACAAAAGCACTAATAACTAATTACACAATACAAATAGCACTAAATCACCACTTGTAAATAAGTAATTGTTCAATCAAATAGCAGGAACTTAACAATATGATAAGAACAATTTGTTTTTTTGAATTGAAGCGTTAACTTATCAACTATGGATTTAGCAACATACAAAATATACAGTTTTAGAAGAAATTACCTTGATTAGTACTGATTCGTAACAAATCCTCTGTTATCATGATGAAGAACACCAATTTATATCAATTTGATTGATATAACATGGAATCAAATAGTTACAAGCAGCTAAATTCAACGTAATAATAATGATGAAGATGAGTGTAGAGATTGTATATAGAGAGAATGTGAAGATCGTATACAGAGAGATGCGGCGAGAAAGAGAGGTACAGGGAAGGAGTGTATGTGTGTGTGTGTGTGAGAGAGAGAGAGAGAGCACATTAAAGAGAGATTGGATATAATTATTATTTGTATCTTTGTCTGTTACGAAAGTTATAAAAACAGACGGTCAAGATTAAAAGGTATAATATAAAAATGAACGGTGATGATGGAGACTAAGTTCTCATTTTAATCCAGGTTCTCATTTGATCATCTCCCTATATATATAGGGGCTGCTCAAATGAGACCCCTCTTATAATGAGACCCTCTCTTATAATGAGTCCCCCTCATATTTCTTTTATGCTAAAGGGCCCCGCCAGGGGCACTCAATACGAAAAAGTATTATAATTATATCCTCTATCCATTCATCAAAAAAAATTCTAAATTTTTTTAAAAAAATGAAAAAAACAGCTGCCACATCATCATTTTTTTTTGAAAAAAAATTATTTTTAAAAATTATTTTTTTTGATGAATGAATAGAGGGTAGAATTATAAGATTTTTTTGTATTGGGTGCCCCTGGAGGGGCCCTTTAAAATAGATGAAATATGAGGGGGGCTCATTATAAGAGAGGTACTCATTATAAGAGGGGTCTCATTTGAGCACCACCCTATATATATATATAGAGGATAGTATCCCTTTCTTATTGGTTAATTTAAGCTACGTTACACGAGATCATCATCCCACGTTTAAACACATCACACACATGTTTAATAACAATTATAATATGATTTAATGTTATGGTATCAGTTGGTTGGTGTACTATATCATCGTTCTGTATTTTTCACTATAGTTTTTCACATATGGAATATAAAATACTTTATAAAATAAGAAAGTGATATAATTCTTATATTTTCATTATGTATTTGAGTGTGTTCTGTAAATTTATTGTGTTCTATAATTTTTATTTTTATTTTGTATGTTTACTTTTTTTATTTTTTTATTTTTGTTTTAAATATTCACTTTTTTCTGTATATTAATTTTGTTTGTATATTTTTTATGTTATACATTATAGTTTTTTTGTAAATTTCTTATGTTCTATAATTTTTGCTAGCATTTGTTGTTTCCAATTTTTGTTTGATTTAATATTTTTTATATACTAACTTTATGTTTGTATATTATTATGTTCAGTATTTTAGTGTTTATAACTTTCTTGTGTTTTGTAGTTTTAATTTTTATATTTTTAATTTTTTGTGTTTTTTATTGTAACATCCCAAGTTTTTAGATTAATTTTAGTAAATAATTTGATGATTTAGTATTAATAATTTAGGATTTAAGATTATAGCATTTTTCAATTTTAGAGGAATTATTGCAGAAATTCATTAAAAATAGAAGATTAATAGTTGTAACTCATAATTGATTTTTAAGTTTTGAATTTTGGCTAAAAAATATTAGTTTTTTTTTTAATTAAGGAGGATGTATCATTAAATAATAATTAGTAAGGATAAAGACATCGGTCATAAAAGAATATAGAAAAACCCTAAAATTCTAGATAGCAGTCATGTAAAGAAAAAAGAAAGGCCGAGAGAGAGGAAAAAGAAACGCCGAGAGAAAGAGAGAGAGAGAGAGAGAGAGAGAGAGAGAGAAGAACACAAGAGGAGAAGAGGAAGAGAAGAGGAAGTCTCATAACAAGAATAAAAAGAAGGGGTAACGATTCTTTAATTCTCTTGATGTTCGTGTTAATTCATGTGTATTATACTTGATTGACTTTGATTATGTTAAGGATCCTTGTATGTTCTCTTGAGAATTTGTATAGGTGTAGAATCTCCATGAGTTAATTATTTGTATAGATGCTTCGCTATCCTTTTTATCTTGGTATTAGTACTTTGATTTTGTATGTACATTATATATCAATTCTGAATTCTTGTAAAATTCGTATCTGATTCGTTATTCATCGGAATTTCATGAAATTAGTCTTTCTGAAAGGTTATTTGAATTATCTACAACTTTTCTTCTTTAACTTTTCTGAAATTCTGCATGTAAATTCGTGTTTTCTGTGATTTTGTGATCTGACCTGCTTGTTTTCGAAACTGAGTGCCCAACTTTGAAAATTCATAGTAAATTGAGTTTTTATCCAAAAATTATGAGCGATATCATTCTGGAAAGATATTTTCTAGCTCTACGTTTTTCGTTTACATTCCTTCATCAAATGTTGTGATTTTGAAGTCTTAAACAGCAAAATACTAGAGAAGTCACGGTCTGATTCTGTTCTGCAGTCCGCAAATATCTACTTTCTGAATTCGTTACTTGTTTGTTTTTATCGAGCCTTACCATTCTGGAAAGGTCTCAGAATTGTCTACGTTTTTCGTGCTTTATGATTTTTCATATAAAATCATTTTCATAGAGTAATTTGCCAATTTACAGAACTGATCAGGGCTGATTTTGTTAACAATGGTCTATTTTGTAAGATATTTTGGTGTGTGATTTTTGGAATTTTCTTTGAGTAAGTTATATGTAGCGCCGCATGAGTTCTATTAAGGTGTGTGCTTGTTTGCTATATTTGATTGTTAATAGATAATGAATTAATATTTAGGATTGGTTGTGGTTTTATTTTCAGGGGTACGATATCGACATCGAGGTAAGTAACTTTTCGTTGCTCATTAGTACTGTTAAATCTATTTTTATTCGATTAAATATTGTTTTATTCGAAATATGTGATCAATTTGAATTCTGAAAATTGTGTCATCGAAAATCGATTTTAGAAAAGATTTTTTATAAGAATCCCCAGTTTTAGTTGCGTATCGAATCATAGAATCCGGTCACTGGATAGTGTGACACATAGAACTAGTTTACGCACGTTCCGGAACACATAGATACCTTGTTGAGTTTGACTTAACGAGGGACGTAAACTAGCCCCCATCGAACTATAGAAGCCGTGTCACTGGCATAGTGTGACCGTAGTTTAGAACTGTGGGAATATAATGTGATTTTACTATTAGAATTGTTTTATCGATTTACAGCTTTAGAACTTTTGTTTTTTTTAAAGTATTATTTTTGAGCTGTCGGGCGATGGTTACTTGCTGGGCTTTGCAGCTCATTGTTTTAATATATTTCAGGTTACTAATCTTTGGATCGAATAAGGACGTCAACTTTGTGGAATTTCTTGTCATTTGATTTGACACAATTTGTTGTTGTGCTATTAGAATTAATTGTTTTGTTAAGTGTAAGACATTGATTATTGAATTTGTGAAGCTGCATTTTTAATTTGATTGTTTCAGATTATTGTGTTGACTTTGGGTTTGACTTTCGTTGAATTTGGATTTATTAAATAAAGAATTGTATTTTATTTTAGTTGAGAATTTAGAAATAATTGTCCGAAAATTCGGGTTTTTACAGTTGGTATAAGAGCTCTAGGTTATTTTCCTGTAGACTGCCTAATAGGCTTGACTTGTGGGTAATTTAGGTAGCTCGCGAATTTTCGAGATAGGGTGTGGTTCTAGAAATATTATGATTTTTGAGAATTTGGGGACCAAATTCCTTTAAGGAGGGTAGTTTGTAACATCCCAAGTTTTTAGATTAATTTTAGTAAATAATTTGATGATTTAGTATTAATAATTTAGGATTTAAGATTATAGCATTTTTCAATTTTAGAGGAGTTTGCAGAAATTCATTAAAAATAGAAGATTAATAGTTGTAACTCATAATTGATTTTTAAGTTTTGAATTTTGGCTAAAAATTAGTAGTTTTTTTTTAATTAAGGAGGATGTATCATTAAATAATAATTAGTAAGGATAAAGACATCGGTCACAAAAGAATATAGAAAAACCCTAAAATTCTAGATAGCAGTCATGTAAAGAAAAAAGAACGTAGAGATAGGAAAAAGAAAGGCCGAGAGAGAGGAAAAAGAAACACCGAGAGAAAGAGAGAGAGAGAGAGAGAGAAGAACACAAGAGGAGAAGAGGAAGTCTCATAACAAGAATAAAAAGAAGGGGTAACGATTCTTTAATTCTCTTGATGTTCGTGTTAATTCATGTGTATTATACTTGATTGATTTTGATTATGTTAAGGATCCTTGTATGTTCTCTTGAGAATTTGTATAGGTGTAGAATCTGATGTATATCCATGAGTTAATTATTTGTATAGATGCTTCGCTATCCTTTTTATCTTGGTATTACTACTTTGATTTTGTATGTACAGTATATATCAATTCTGAATTCTTGTAAAATTCGTATCTGATTCGTTATTCATCGGAATTTCATGAAATTAGTCTTTCTGAAAAGTTATTTGAATTATCTACAACTTTTCTTCTTTAACTTTTCTGAAATTCTGCATGTAAATTCGTGTTTTCTGTGATTTTGTGATCTGACCTGCTTGTTTTCGAAACTGAGTGCCCAACTTTGAAAATTCATAGTAAATTGAGTTTTTATCCAAAAATTATGAGCGATATCATTCTGGAAAGATATTTTCTAGCTCTACGTTTTTCGTTTACATTCCTTCGTCAAATGTTGTGATTTTGAAGTCTTAAACAGCAAAATACTAGAGAAGTCACGGTCTGATTCTGTTCTGCAGTCCGCAAATATCTACTTTCTGAATTCGTTACTTGTTTGTTTTTATCGAGCCTTACCATTCTGGAAAGGTCTCAGAATTGTCTACGTTTTTTGTGCTTTATGATTTTTCATATAAAATCATTTTCATAGAGTAATTTGCCAATTTCCAGAACTTATCAGGGCTGATTTTGTTAACAATGGTCTATTTTGTAAGATATTTTGGTGTGTGATTTTTGGAATTTTCTTTGAGTAAGTTATATGTAGCGCCGCATGAGTTCTATTAAGATGTGTGCTTGTTTGCTATATTTGATTGTTAATAGATAATGAATTAATATTTAGGATTGGTTGTGGTTTTATTTTCAGGGGTACGATATCGACATCGATGTAAGTAACTTTTTGTTGCTCATTAGTATTGTTAAATCTAATTTTATTCGATTAAATATTGTTTTATTCGAAATATGTGATCAATTTGAATTCTGAAAATTGTGTCATCGAAAATCGATTTTAGAAAAGATTTTTATAAGAATCCCCAGTTTTAGTTGCGTATCGAATCATAGAATCCGGTCACTGGATAGTGTGACACATAGAACTAGTTTACGCACGTTCCGGAACACATAGATACCTTGTTGAGTTTGACTTAACGAGGGACGTAAACTAGCCCCCATCGAACTATAGAAGTCGTGTCACTGACATAGTGTGATCGTAATTTAGAACTGTGGGAATATAATGTGATTTTACTATTAAAATTGTTTTATCGATTTACAGCTTTAGAATTTTTGTTTTTTTAAAGTATTATTTTTGAGCCGTCGGGCGATGGTTACTTGCTGGGCTTTGCAGCTCATTGTTTTAATATATTTCGGGTTACTAATCTTTGGATCGAATAAGGACGTCAACTTTGTGGAATTTCTTGTCATTTGATTTGACACAATTTGTTGTTGTGCTATTAGAATTAATTGTTTTGTTAAGTGTAAGACATTGATTATTGAATTTGTGAAGCTACATTTTTAATTTGATTGTTTCAGATTATTGTGTTGACTTTGGGTTTGACTTTCGTTGAATTTGGATTTATTAAATAAAGAATTGTATTTTATTTTAGTTGAGAATTTAGAAATAATTGTCCGAAAATTCGGGTTTTTACATTTATTTTGTTTTATAAATTAAATTTATGTTTCATATGTCTTTTTTTTGTGTTTTACATTTTTCTTAATCACTTTCTTGTATTTTTATAAAATTTTATAAATCTTTTAATTTTGTAAATTTTAAAATCTTCTATTTTTTGTGTTCTGTATTTTGTTTATTCTATATATTTCTCTTGTTCTGTAATTTTTTATTGTTCTGTAATTTTTTGTGTTCTGTCATTTTTTGTTGTTTTGTAAATTTCTTGTGTTCTGTAATATTTGGTTTATGTTTGTATTCTTTTTTAGTGTTCAGTGATATTTATAAAAAGTTTGTTTTGAGATTTTATAACTTTTTCGTGTTTGTGTTCTAATTTTTTTTTATGTATTTTGTATTTGATTTGTTCTGTATATTTCCTTTTGTTCTTCAAATTTTTCGTGTTCTGTAATTTTTTTTTGTATTCAAGAATATTTATAAAAAAAACTTTGTGTGGGATTTTTTGTGTTCTGTAATTTTGATTTGTTAATTGTGATACATAATGTTTGTGTACTTTATCATGTTTTCTGTTACCTGTTATAATCACGTGTTCTAGGTTATCTATTTAATGTATAAAGCCTGAAGGCTTTTGAGCTGTTTAATGTCGAAAATGTCCTCCTACTTTTCATATCATTACAGTATTTTGCCATTACTTTTTTGTATAATACCTATTATAATTGTATATACCGTATTGTGATGCTTCCTTCGTATCTTTCCAATCAAAATTTGAATAATCTTTTTCTCTCTTTTTGCTTTACAAGTAGTAAGGTACTATTTTAGATTTTGAATTTCATTCTCCTCTCTCCCATTTTTATGTACCCAAAGTTGTCAAAATTTCTTTTAATTTTAGATTGTTTCATTCTTTGTTCTTCTAATTCGTTTTTGATTTTGGTGCTAATTAATTAATTGTTTGATATGATAATAAATATCGCAACTAATCAATTTTAAATGTTGTATTTGTCAGATTTATAGCTAAAAATCAAGCATTTGATGAGTTACTTGCAAAAGGTTTGTAGCTGAAAATTAGACGTTTGATGATGATGATGACTGATTAAAATGTTCGTTAACATGATCTTAATGGATGTTGTAATATTGCAGTAATGGAAAGATATGTGAATCTTAGTTAATGGTGAAAACTTAAGAATTGCATATCAAGTGTTTGATTATAGTTCTGAAATAGTGTTTAATTTATTGAAGTGTTTAAACCTTTGATAAATAATATGTCTAATTTTTGTTGAAATGTTGTAGGTGGATTTGAATCATGTATACAACTCCTTCTCCATTTCATTTGTTATGAGGTACTTTGTATTTTGTTCAAATTTCAAAGTTCATTATGAATTATATTCTTTCTTTTAAAAGAAAGAAGTATTTTTCGATCCCTCTCAACTCTGTTTAAACTTCTGATAAATGATATATTTTATATTGATTTTGTGAAATTAGTCATGACATTATTCAATATGTATTTTTACCACCCGTGCAACAAATTGGTTGGTCTGCCAAATCCAAGCATACTATGATCCATACCACGTGTTTTACATTCCATTCAAACCTGTCTACGTGTTCCACATGCTGCTATGTTCTATTAACCTTTAACTTTAAACTTGGTAAGGTTGTATAGCCATGAATCATTTTGAAGTACAAACATTGTGCTCTTGATTCTATAAATGATGAATATAGCATTGACTTATGTAGTTGCAGACCAACTGTTTGATTATATTTTGGAGAGAAGTTTGAAATCTCTAATAAATCGTCTATTTTATATCCGTTTCTTGCTCAGTCTTTCCAATGGTTGTAGTTTTCTCATTGTCTACTCAAAAGTTTCTCATAGTTTCTTTGCGGTAATCTCATAGTTCCAATGGTTGTATATTATGTTTATGTTTAGATGGATTTACTTTGCATAATCTGTTGATATACATTTTTTTCATATACCAGATCTTATTCAAGACAGTAGATAATGTTTGAGGATTTGAATTTGTATACTCTTCTCACTGAATAGTGGTTCATCATCAAAGGTGATAAGGTTTTTGTTTTTACCTATTCTTGATTGCACTGTTATTTTTTTACAAGAACATTTCTACATAATGTATCAAACATTATCTGCAAAACATGCAAGCTGTAGATTTTTGTGACTTTATGTGGCATGAATCCTTTCATTTCTAATGTGTATCGACAATGTGTGTGTATTTATGTGTTTGTGTATTGGTGCAAAAGATTCTATAACATATCAGTCATGCTAATATCTTTAAATTGTTCATCACTTTAGGTTGGAACTGTGTTATGGTACAAACCTGATTCCAAAGAAGTTATGCTGATTCCAGTTCCAGAATATCCTGTTATTCCTGATCTTCACTGTGTGGATTGCAACCCTCTTGATGTAAATTTAATATTGACTAGGTACGTATACATTCTCAAAATTTCTGTTTGTGCCAGTCATTGTTGTCCAAATTGTTATTAATCAATTTTTTGGCTCTCAAGGTCTGCTAATAATTCTATACGCATGTTTGATCGTCGTAACCTCACTTCGGGACCTGTACACATATTTGCGGGTCATAGTGAAGGTGTCCTCTGTGTTCAGGCATGTATATATATTTATATATGGATTAGCTCCTGAATCTTGTGAGTGAGTAATAACTGTATTTGCTAAGCTATTGATTATCTTATAAACTAAAACTTGCTTCATCTTCGGTGGTCTCCAGATAGGTCATCTGTCTTCGGAATTTCTGTAAAGGATGGCATTCTGAACATATGGGATCATAAACTGGTGCGAATGAAAACCTCGGATGCTTTTATTAATTTTGATAATGTTTTTGTCATCATCATATGGAAATTTGTAAAGTTTTGGATCCGGACAAAGAACATAATAAGACATAAAATAAAGAAATGGAACATAATATATATAACTCATTTATGGAGATTAATAAAGAAATGGAACCATTTGATATATGACGTTTTAAACATACAGGATTCTGTTACTTCACCAGGAAAGCTTGAAAAGTGGCTTTATTCTGTTTATATCAAATATACTTCTTTGTAAAGTTTAAGCATTATTCTGTAAATGGAACATGTTACATGTTACATGATTGGGAGCACCCCACTGTCAGCTGCAAGATGGATCGGCTCTTTTAAATATACTTCTTATAATTGATAGTTAATAAGACAGAAAATGAAGAAATAGAACATAATATATAGTTAAGGTAAGGTAGCGTTAGGATTGAGGCTTGAACTTCTCTCTGACTATGCTATTAGAATATCTTACCAAGCTCTTTTAATTTCTAAACCATGTGCCATTGTGAACTTTCCATTATATTTTATATGTGCCAATTTGAACTACATTGTTCATAGGACTTGGTAGATTGTAAGGGCATGAAATTTTTAAAGGTTATTCCAGTGGACCATTTTAAAAGATTTTTCTGTAAGTACCCCTTGAGAACACCTAATTTTAAAATTTTATTCAAAATCTAATAATACATACATTATATTAAAATAAATAAATATAAAAAATTCCAAATAAATAAATAATTTGCATCAACCATTTTAATAAAATATATACCATCATAAAACATATTATTTTTTAAAATATATACCATCATAAAACATATTAATTTTAGGCTTTCAGTAGTATTGATATATGTTAGTTTTGTCCACATAGATTATGTGATGGTTTCTTTGATATATGTCTTCTTCTTTTTTGCAGGTTAGAGGCAACTTTCAAAAAATTATTTTACAAGAGAGAAGCTCTGAATAGGTCTTAATCCTCATTCTTTGTTAGTTATGTGATTATGTTCTATTTATAATTTTGGGTTGAACAAGCTTAGGAAAAGATAATTCTTAGGTAAAATATAGTTACTTTTTACATGTTTTATTATATCGCAAACATGCTTTTGTTTGGAGTTGTGAAAGCAATTGTAATTTTGTGATTGTGTATTGTTTAACATGATTTTATATAGTTAGAAAGCCATTGTAATTTTAAGTATTGTTCGGATGGTGTTTTGTCATTTGTAGTACCTGCAACATGATGCTGTTGCATTTGTGTTTTTCTACTGTGCACTGTGCCTTTTTTGAGAAGCTGTTCTTTTCTCATTTTACGTTAGTAGTATTTTTTAATTCGAAGTGTGGAAACTGTGTGTAATAATTTTCCATTCCAAAACTTGGCATATATAAAGAGGTATAGGATTACAATTATGCAATCTTTAGCTTTTTATATCTTCTATTATACAAGTAGTTCAACGGCTAGATATTTGTTTACCATGATTTTGCAAACACCAATTGTAAATATTGATTTTGCAATCTTTAACAGGTTTGATTTCATTTTTTGATTATAAAAATGTTATTTGTGAGTATATGTATTTTGTATGCTAATTAATGTCATTATCGTTAGTAGACCATATCATCCGGGTAATTATAAATTATAGTTTGTGAGTACATGTATTTTGTATACTAATTTGAATGGAATTTTGGGTGTTTATCTTTCGAGATCTATAGTTTCCGTGTTATTTTTGTTTTATGCACAATTATTCAATTTTTGTGGCAAGGTGACATAATTGGTCTTTTGTTCTCTTTGGATGCAGGGGGTTCCTGTATGATTAAAGTATGTTCTTGGCATTAGCTTTCGAACAGATCGATAATGGACCATTCAAGGTTTCGAATCCTATACAATTCGTATAGTAACTAATCAATTTTTTTATGTGGTACATGGTAACCTGAAGCACACGAGCATGCTATATCATTAGTACCATGATGTATTATTTGTATTGAACATTGAATTGAGTTTTTAGTGCAGAACAAAAAGCTGCTTTCCTAATGTTCTTTTACTTTGTTTTGTGTTTAATAGTTTTAAACTTATCTCAATATACTGATGATATGATTCTTGCCGGTTAATATTGTCCCTTTTTGGTGATATTTCTCAACAGGAGTTTGCCTCTTCTGCTCAGAATGAAGACACGATGGAAGAAAAATATATGCCGCAAAAAATGAAAGTCCTAAATAATAAGGTAGACCATCTAACTTTCACAAATTGCATCTTCACGAATGATGTCACTTAAATAAAATCGGGGTTTCATAGTCCAGAATGAAAATATTGGTATGTACTTGAGTTTTTACCCGCTTGGCATACATTTATTTATTTATCATTTTTTAGCATGTTAAGCTAACTTAATTCATCTAAATATCTGCCTATAAATATATTATCTAATTATATCCTATGATTCTTTTTGTGGTAAGTATTTACTCACTTGATGAACCTTAATTACAATTTTAAAATAAGTAACATTAAAAAATTAATTAAAACTTGATGAACCTCAGTTTGTTACGGACAACTTGGTAAATGAAGATGGAGATAACACTTCTAAACAATAAATTTTCATATCATTATTCAGATGATTATAATTCAATAGATATAGATATAAAATTTTAAAAATTTAATTTAAAATATTAAAAATCGAGGTACCGCCAAAGGCGATGCCGAGAAGCTATCATAACTGAAAGAAGTTACAAGATGAAGTACAACACCTTTTCCTTTTACAAACCTTTTTCTTTTAGAGATAGTTACATATAAAACAGTTACATAAATCAACTTAGAACATTATACAAATTTTTTAACCAACAAAAGATATAGTCTTTAAACCAGAATGTAATTATTTTTGGTAAATAAAAAAAATTAAAAATTCTGCACCCATGCGATGCGGGCAATAATCCTAGTTAGTTGTATGTAGCCATTTCTTTCTTTGTTTAATCTAAGAGTTAGGATTAAAAGTTACTCATATAAGAAATTCCTCACAGAGACTTACCCTATATATATATATATATATATACATACAATACATACTATATTATAATAAGCGAAATAGAGTATAATTTGTAGTTTCGTTATCCCCTTATTTTTTGTTATCTCCTCATTCACAACCGTTATATCTTCAACTCAAATAGATCATGACCGTTAGATATAACAATACTAAAAGTTATTATATATAAAGATCTAATGTTCGATTCCTGCAAACTACATATTAATTTATATTTAATACTAAAAATTATTGTATACAAGGATGTAAGATTCGAATTTTTTCAATAACATATTAAAATTAATATTTATAATATTATAATATACTATAAACAAATTTGAAAAAATTAAAAATAACTCATGCTTTTCACGGAATATGAGCTAGTATATTTAAAAGTTACACCCAATTTTCTTAATTTTCATTTTCTGAAAAAATAATCAATAAAGGCGCAATGGTACCATCAACTACACCACAAATGTGTGATATTTTACAACAAAACCCCAAATGGACAAACAGGTCAGTAGTGGACCAAACTCTGACCCAATCATTCCTCAAGTACCATCTGAAATGGGCTTGTGCCAGTCTGCCTAACATTTTGTAGCCCCGCTGAGAAAAAACACATCAAATCAGTGAAAGCAATTATACAAGTAATGAAATAGGACTACACATTACTCGTAAAAAAAAAAAAAAAACTACACAGTGCACATAATTCATTTGATTCTTGCTTATTTAGATGCTTGTAACCATTCTCAACCAAACATTTCCTTTGAACTACAAACACTGAAATTTTAATGTTAATGTTAAATTAACAGTGAAAAACGTGTAATTGTAATTAATGTTAAATTTTCATTTTTAAATTAAATTAAAATTTGAGTTCTTTTCTTTGATAAAAATCTAATAATTTTTACTAAAAATAATTATGCATTTTTTATTGCTAAACATACATGTCAAAAAGTTAAGAAGGTGTTATTTGGAACAAGAGGGAGTGCTTCCTTTATCCCATCCTTTATATATACTAGATTATAGCCCGTGCAAAGTACAGGTTACTTTTAATTTTTTATAAATTTTATATAGTGTAATATAATATTATAAATATTAATTTTAATATATTATTAGAAAATTTTGAACTTTACATTAATTTATAATGTTAAATACAAATTAATCCTTTTTTCGCTTATTATAATATAGTATATTATTTGTAACATTAATTAATAAAATTAAAAGTAATAATAATAATAGTTATTTAATAAATGACATGTATTGTTTAAAATAATAATATAAAATCTTAATGTAAATTTGTTGTTGACGGGATTCGAACCTTGGATCAGAGATTTAAATATATAATATTTCTTATATAGAATATTTCTTATTATTAGATCTAACGGTTATCATCTGTTTACTAAATATCTAACGGTCACTATTCTTTTAAGGCTTGACATTAATTAATAAAATTATAAGTAATAATAATAATAGTTATTTAATAAATGACATGTATTGTTTTAAAAAATAATATAAAATCTTAATGTAAATTTGTTATTGACGGGATTCGAACCTTGAATCAGAGATTTAAATATATAATATTTCTTATTATTAGATCTAACAGTTATCATCTGTTTACTAAATATCTAACGGTCACTATTCTTTTAATGTTTGGTTGAACCAAACAACCAAACTACCAATTATCACCTAGTTTGCTTATTATATATTAGTATAGATGCCAACAAGCCTTTCAAGCATATTTAGTAATTTACTAATTTGCCCGTCTGTCATGAGTTTTGAACCCATGACCTTTATGTAAAGAAATAATTATTTTCACATCTCCAACCACTACACCAAAGAAGTTTTTAGAATCTTTTTATAACTCATTAAATACATACTCCAAGAACTCACTTGTTATAATGTTCAATATTTCTATTAATTCATATATTTTACAGTTAAACCTGAACCGAATTGTTCATCGGACTAATTGGAACTTTACCGAGCAAATTTCAAGTTTTAAATTACTCGATTCTTGAGATTCGCGAGACTAATCGAACTTTTAATATTTAATTTTTTTAAATATTATAAATATTCAATATTTTATATAATTCATATATTTTATCAAGTTAAATTCGTGTCGAACATAAGTCGAACCATTTATATTCAAACTTTTTTCACAATAGGTTAAATCGATTAGAGCTTTCAAGCTTTATGAGTCAAGTTTCGAGATTAAAATTAAAAGACAAATTGAACTTGAGCTCGAGTTCAAGCTCGACGGAACTTTTTAGCAGAGTTTGAGCTCGAGTGTGGCAATGTTCGACTCGACTCGATTACACCCCACTCTCATTGCTATTGGGCAAAATATTTTGATAGACTAGAAAAAAAAAATTTAAGGAAAACAAAACAAAACAAAAATTATTGCAGATGAGATTTGAACCTCATATTATATATTAGATAAACATTTAGATAAAACACATAGTTAGGTCAAAAATATTTATTAAAAAATAGATTAAAGATACTCTTTTAAAAATAATAGATTTAAAATGTTTAACTATATTATTGAAATATGATACTTAGTAGATAATATATCGCAATATACATGAATACAAACCAAAATTTTAGCTAATTTTAATATAAATTACAAGAATATTAATCACTGTCACATGGCCACTTACACGCCACCACTACCACGACCATGACATGCACCACTACCAAAATTTTATATGTAACAACATGAACACCACCACTTACACCATCAAAATCACCAATATCAAAGCAAAATCACTACGAATTCAACTAAAGTTACCAAAACTTAAACGTAAATCACTAAAAAATTTAAACGCAAATTACAAAAATATTCCGGATTTAGAATTGTGTAAATATTCGAATCTGTTGGTAATGGTGTTTACAGTAGTAAATTGAGTAAAAATGTCATCCATAGACGTTACAAACTTAGATCTATTGATAGAGGTATGAATGAATTAGTGGAGGTATGGTCAGGAATGTGACTAGAATTCGTGACAAACATGTTCATCAGTTACTTTCAGAGTGGTGGTCGATTTGGTGACAACAAAAGATTGGAGAGTGATGATGGTATATACACACACACACTCTCTCTCCCTCTCACCCATTCACACATTATACATATGTGTGTGTATATCGTGAATGATTAGGGATGTGAAAAAAAATCCGATCCGATGGATACCCGACCCGAAACCTGAAATTTTGGATAATCCGAACCCGATTTTTTGGATTTGGATATGATTTTTAGACCCGAAATTTTTTGGATATGGATTTGGATATTACGTATACCGATCCGAAACCCGATCCGAAACCCGAAAACCGATCCAAACCCGATCCGAACCCGAAACCCGAATATATATATATATATATATATATATATATATATATATATATATATATATGTATCCTAAATTTAATTTAAAATTTGTACACATCCAAGTATTCATGCTAACTATTTTTGTGATGGTATTACCTAATTTTCTAATAATTAGATTTTTCCCTCTTTTTTAAGTAGTTTGTAAAATTACTTGATAAATTAAATAAAATTAGGAAAAAAGTCATACTAACTAATTTTGTGAAGAATTTTACCTTACTTCCACTAATTTTCTTATAATTTGATTTTCCATTCATTTTTCAGTAGTTTATAAAGTAAATTAAAAAATTAAATTAAATTAGGAAAAAAGCCAAAATTTGGATAAAAATTCATACACACTAAATTAGTCATACTCACTATGAACTTTACAAAACAACTAAAAATAGTAGTAGCAATAGTAATACTAGTACGAATGTTAGAAATTTTAAGTTTAGTGGTTGACTAGGGTTCAGGGTTTCTAGGGTTTCGATTTTCGATTTTTTTAAAAATATTTTTAAATGATCCAACCATATGAATGTTAAGATCCATCTTTTTCAATGTTATTGCCAAAATTTCAGGAAAAAATAATTTTATTTGATTTTGTAATTTAACGGTCAACGGCTCAACTTGTACTTTGACTAGTACCCCTAAACAAGGGTTCGTCCCTGATTCGTGTTTCAATTTTTTTCAAAATATTTATCGACGATCCAACCGTACGGATGTTAAAATCCATCCTTTTAAATGTTATTGCCAAAGTTTCAGGAAAAAATAAATTTATTTGATAGGTTAATTTAACGGTAAACTAGTACTTTGACTAGTACCCATTGAAAATTTAAAGAATTAATTATTAATTTAAAAATTCAAAAATAGAAAAATATAAGTTATATATATATATATATATGTATATGTATAATACATTATTTGTAATGTATAAAAATATAAAATATTAATGTATAATGTATTGTTTAATTTAAGAGCAAAAAGATAATTTAGACTTCAATAATCAGAAAAATGAGATTAGGCCCATTAGGGTACTTCACTTCACAGTTCACACTTCACTAGTGAGTCGTGACTTTCAGATCGCCAGACCGCCGCCATCGCCGAGATCGTGAGAGGGAGAGACTCCAGACCGCCGCGACTTATTCTTTTGGTCAGCCCCTTATTTCACTTTTGATTTCGATTAAAAGTCCATCATACTTTTGATTTCCCCTTATTCTTTGAAGAAGTTTCTTTCTCTTTTTAATCGTCATCATCCTCAATAGTTTAATAGTTTAATTAGATATTCAATTAATTAAACCTAGAATCTTTGATTAGTTATGTATAGATATCATATAGATGTTCAATTAATTAAACCTAGAATACTTTGATTAGTTAATCTTTGAATCATTTTCTATCTTTGTTTCGTATATAGTAATTTTGATTTAGTTTAATATAAAACTTAGAAGTTAGAATCTATGTTAATTATTTTTCCCATTTTGTTTTTTCCAGCTCCAGTTGATAAAATACACGAACTGTATGTTTATATTTTTTTATGTATATGCAGCCATGTCAACTAGATCTTCAGCCCCTGATTCTCAGTCCATCCCGGATGTAAATTCTCAACCGTCATCAACGCCGGAGCTACAATCAACCCCTGCTGCTACTGGAACTAACAGTAATTCGAGCCCTGAACCTCATGTGATTGAAATCAGTAATGATGATGCTAATGTTGAAGAACCAACTCTTAAAAAAGGGAAGAGTGAAGTTTGGTTGCACTTTGATAGGGTGAAAATTGACGGTGTTGTGAAAGCGGTGTGCAAATATTGCAAGGCCAAACTTAGAGATGATTCAGGTTGCGGGACTTCTCATTTACATAGTCACTTCAGGACGAAACATCATAACAAGGGTCAAAATAGTATAAGGCAGAAACTTTTAGCAAGCAACTTCAACAAAGAACATCTGGAGTTAGCCTCGTATAATTTATAATAGTACTTGTTTAATATTAGTACTTGTTTATATTATGAGGTATAGTTTATAATAGTACTTGTTTTATTTGTTTTAGGTTTATTTATGTTCCTTGTCCACACACTAAAGACGTCCTATGTGATCAAATATTCACATGTTTGATGGATTGGAATTTGGATAGAAAAATATCTTGTCTCACACTTGATAATTGTTCGACTAATGATGCCATGGTTGAGCTTTTATTGGAGAAGTTGGATACTTCTAAACTTATTGCAGGTGGTTGCTTATTCCATATGCGTTGTGCTGCTCACATTCTGAATTTGATTGTTAAAGACGGATTGGATGTGATGAAAGTTGGACTCGAAAAAATTCGAGATTCCGTTGCTTATTGGACGGCAACCCCTAAGAGGGAAGAAAAATTTGAAGAAACGGCCCGACAGTTACGTAATACAAATACAAAAAAATTGGGGCTTGATTGTGCAACTAGGTGGAATTCAACTTATTTGATGCTTAAAACAGCTATTTTGTATAAGGATGTGTTCGGTCGATTGGCTCAAAAATATTCTCAACAATTCAAATGTCATCCTTCAAAAGAAGAGTGAGAGTTTGCTGAAGATGTTTGTAGTAGATTGAAATTCTTTTTCAAGGCTACTGAGGTCTTTTCCGGAACAAAATACCCCACTGCTAATTGTTGTTTCATTAATATATGTGAGATTCGACTAGTAATCACGGAATGGCATAGAAGTTCAACCTTTCTGATTCAGACAATGGCAAAAAAAATGTTGATCAAATTTGATAAATATTGGGAAGTAATGCACGGTGTTGTAGGAGTTGCTGCGGTGTTGGATCCTAGGTACAAGATGGAAGTATTGGAATTCTACTTTGGGAAGATCTTCGGAGAAAGTGCACCGGCTAAAGTTGACCAGGTTCGGGATCTTTGTTATTCTTTGCTTAAAGAGTACCATCGAAAGAATGTGGAAGATAAAGAGGGCAATGGTGATTCATGCGCTATAGGCTCGAGTTCTGTTTCTAATTCGGATAATGCATCACAATATGATTTATTCATTAGTACTAAAAAGAGAAAAAGCGTGGACTCTATAAAAGCTGAGTCGGATCATTATTTGGATGAGGATGTCGTGCAAAAAAGTGATGTATTGACTTGGTGGAAGGTAAATGAGCTTAAGTATCCTACTTTGCAACTTATAGCTCGGGATTTCTTAGCTGTCCCAGCATCGTCAGTTGCATCCGAGTCTGCGTTTAGCATTGGAGGTAGGTTGGTAAGTTCGCATCGCAATAGGCTTTGTCCCGATACAATAGAAGCATTAATGTGTGCTCAAAATTGGTTGTGGGCTGCTGAAATGGAAGGTAATCACATGATATTTTGATGGTTTTTTATGGTTTAATGCTTTGATGAAGCTTTACAAATTTAATGCTTATGTTTGCAACTTGTCAAAATTTTAGGTGAGGCGTTTACCGGATATGCAACTATATACAAAGATTTGGAAGTGGAAGATTCATGTATCACACGCGAGGTAATTAAAATCATTCAATTTAAGTAAAATCAGAATGTTTTTCTTATGTTAATGCCTTATGTTTAATTTACTGTTTTTCTTAGGCATGAAAATTCGGAGACAAGGACTACTAGTCTACTACCACTGCTATCTTTGTAAGGTTAGCTGCTCTGCAAAGATCTCTGCACATGTCAACTGTATGTTTATATTTTTTTAATGTATATGCAGCCATGTCAACTAAATTGTGAGCCCCTGATTCTCAGTCCATTCCGGATACAAATCTGATCATGTAATATTATGTATATCTGTCATATGCTAAATGTAGTTTGAGAAACGTGCTTGTTTGGTTCTTTTATTGAAATAACATGTGTTTGATTATTATAAGCACACATGTGGTTTCATTTATTTTTATGATTTCATTTGTGTCAATTTGATATGTCTGTGTGTCTAGGGGTCTGGTCATGTGTGTTAGTGACTCAGTGTGGTTTAGAAGACCATCTCCAATTGTGTTCTTCTGTTCATGCCCTTGCTAAATGAGAGTTGTTTTTCTCTGATCATACCAGTTTGCTTGTCAAATGTCCAGTGGTAGACTGGTAGTGATTTAATAGGAGTGCATTAGACTCTTAGCATTCTGCATTGTTGATTTTCTTTCAATATTTTTTCAAATTTAAAGATCCCCGCTTAAATAGAGGCTTCATGAGAAGTATACAGAGTCTCTATGCTTTATCATTAATTTATTAATCTTTATGATGGCCTTACTGTTAGATCATAGTCTCAGATCAGGATTCTAGCAAAATCGTCATAATAACAACATAAGTTATCATGTGTATCCTGTTTAAAAACAAACCTTGCACTTTTGCGTTTCAGATAATATTTACTAATAAGTTGCTTAGTTTATGCAATGACTCTTTCATTTTCAAAAATTAACAGTTTGCCTCACATTGTAACTCTGTTTCTTTAATACTTTTGTAGCTGATCAGTACGAGAGAGCATTCTTTACTCTGCAATCTGCATACTTTTTTCTTTTTGCACACACTTGCTCAATCAAACATGAGCTTACAGTATTTTTACTATCTAAAATGTGGCCCTTTTGCTTCTGGTAATCATAATATTAGAGAAGGTCAGTTTTTTGGCTTCGGTTTTACAGTACCTCTTGAGTGGCCTTGAAAAGCAACCAAGATTGAATTTTAGCAGTTGGTGGTTGATATGGAATTATAGATGAGAATTGTTATATATGTGATTTTTCATATATAACTTTGTATATAACTGCTGTACTAGTTCCATGTTCCAATAGATTTCACATTAATATCTTTTCTTTGTAAATTTGACAATGGAAGCCACTAAAATTTTCTGATGTGGTGAGCTAATCTGCTAAATCTGGAAACATGTTGTGCAAGTGCAAGACTGCTGCTGATTGGAATTTGGAAGACTGCTACTGGCTGATTCAGATTCAGATATTTAATTGTTGTAATGTACTGCAAAGTCAGGATAATATTTGCTGAATTACTGCTCTTAAAATTTAAATGTTAAATTGTTAAAATTTTCGGGTATTAAAATTCGGGTTTCGGGTATTCAAAAAATTTCGGGTATCGGGTATATCCGAATCCGATCCGAAATCCGTTGGATCGGATTTGGATATTAATTTTTGGGTATTTTTCGGGTTCGGATCGGGTTCGGGTATTGGATAAATTTTCGGGTATGGATATGGATATTGCCATATCCGAGCCTATTCGACCCGATTCCCATCCCTATGAATGATGATGACAAATGGAATGAGGTGGTCATGATAACGGCGGTGTAAAGCAAGTGATGGTGTCTAAGGTCACCGAAAATGGAAGGGGCATAGGAGTGGATGTTGGTGAAAGTTGAGATGTAAATTAGATTTGAATGTGGGATTATGATTAGTTTTTGATTCTCATATCTATAAAATTTTATTTAGGACTTATCTATATATAAACACGTGAGGCTATTGACTCGTGATTAGATTTCTAAATTACGTAGTGTTTAATTATTCTAAGTTATGTTTTTTAAAATGTTAGATGTGATTGTATTGTTATAATCAATTATGAATTTTAGGTAATAAATTTGAGTTATTACAAGTATGTATAAAAAATACCACACTAATAATGTATAGTGTTTCAAAAATTAGAAACATCTATTTAAAAAAATCAAAACAACAACATTTTACGAATTTAAATGGTGCCCGTGTTTTGCATGAACTTTCATGCTAGTTAATTATTATTCATTGACCAAAGTTGGATCTGTCTAATTTTATATTTTACTATTTCCTCCCTTCTAGTTTACATGTTTTTTTATAAAAAATATACATATTATGAGAAATGTTAGTTATATAAAAATTTTCAACTAATATCCTTAATTAATATATTAAAAATGAAATCATCATTAAGTTTGAAAAAAATAAAATTTTAAATATAATAAATGTAGAGATAATTTTGAAAAATTATCCTTAATTTTTTATTAAGAAAATAAAAGAAACATATAATATGAAACAAAATTATTTTATTAAGAAGTATTGGTGCATTGGGCCTTAAAATGGATTTTTAAGTGGTACACTCCCTCACCCCGCAGAGCCCATGTTCGAGTTGGACAACAGCTGGACCATAAATTCATTCAGTTACAAATAAAAGCTTCCTGAGTCCTGCCTCTTGAACTTTGAAGGGTGCAGATCGCAGAACAGTTTATTGTTAGTGCATGTTTTTTGATATTTTTTCCAGAAAAACACGAAGCATAAGTAATGCAACTGAAGTTAATTATACGTGACTCTTTTACTTTTGTGAAACAAGAAAAATTGATCAGAAAAATCACATAATAATCTTTAAATGAATACTTAAAAATAAAACGATATGAATTCAGGGGCGGAACTAGGGGCTAGCCCGGGCGCTAGCCCCAACCGAATCAAAAAAATCAAGTAAATTTTTTTTTAGCCCGGGGTATTTCTCGGATGATGACCTGATTGTGCTTTGTTCTTGACATCAAAACTATATTAGTCCCGGATGATGATCTGATTGTGTTTTGTTCTTGACATCAAAACTATAGTCCAGGTAGTAAAAATAAGTCACAAGCTCAACAGTCTCATCCCACTCTCACCCTCTGCTTTCTTTCGATTGTTTCTTAACATCAAAACTATAGTTCAAGTAATAAAAATAAGTCATTTTTTGTCCAAATAGTAAAAATAAGTCATTTATAGTGGTAACATTGTCGGATCCAAAAAAATTTCCCGTCAACACTGGCACTAAGCTATTTGAACCCCGGCTAAATTCAGGTTCTGGTTCCGCCACCGTATGAATTGATCTGATTCCAACTACATCTAGTTATACATTGGTCTTAACTACTGAAACCTCATATGAATCGAAATTCAATGAATACATTCAGACGATATGTTTTTAATGAAAAGTTGTAATATATGTAATAATCCGTGTTGTAAAAACTTATATAATCCAATAATCTTTAAATGAATACTTGAAAATAAAACGATACCTAGCATTCGAATAAGTACTTAGAATGTCGCAAATGGATATTCTAACATTTAGACCAAATTTCGAATTTGAATTGTAACATACATGAGTTTAACCAATTTTCAATTTTTAATATAATGCATGCAACTATGAAAGTGGGGAAATAGATACACAAAACAAATACGTAAAAGAGTAATGCTAGGTATTTCGAAACGTTTTTAAATTAATGTAAGTTTTTGAATGATGTGACATGATTGATATGACATTTTGAGAAATTTTAATTGATGAAATTTATGTAAATACTTCCTACGTTTTTTATATTAGTCATTTGCTTTTTTTGTACGTACTTTTATGTGTTTTGATTGCATAGTTAAAATTAATTTTTTTCAAATTAATTTTTTTTTACATATTTTTATTCAAAAAAAGGAAATTTCAAAAACAATAACTTTAGTTATGTGGTCGATGCACCTAAAAATATGTGCATAAAAATCAATTAGAGAATTTAGCATTTCCTCAAACAAAATACAGTAACGAAGAAGATTACGGAGTACTCCATCCGGTCCATTCACGTAGTTTTTGGTGTTTTAACTACATAGTTAGAATTATCATTTTTTAAAATTTCTTTTTCTGAATGAAAACTAAAATATTATATCTTTATTCAAAGAAGAAAATTTTGAACAATAAAATTTTTCTGGGAAATGCTAACAATAGCTCTAAGGGCTATGGTTAAGCATTAAATATTGAGAAAAAAGACCCTGAGATATATCTTACGGAACTTTTCTTAAGATACATGCTAAATATCCTTTAAATTTTGTTGGGCCCGCAGGGCTAGTTAAAAATATTTGAATTTACTAAAATACCCATCCCATTTTTATATATAAAAACTAAGTATCTCAGGAAATTTACCTGAGATATATCTCAGGCTCCCTACTCTCTTAAATATTCTCATCTTTTCAACATTGACTTTAGTTATTTAATTATTTTTTAGTTTTTCAATGCTTTTTTACAACATCAATTCAATTTTCCAAGTAATAATAGTAGACCCCCTGCATTCACATTAATTTCCACTAATAAAAAAATCCCAAATTGCTAAATAATTATATTAAAATTCGTGCAAACTTGATGTATTAAGTGTAAATTGACATTTTAAATGTATTTATCCACTTACATTAATGCTTAATCATAAGGGCTATGTTTAGCATTACCCAATTTTTTATATAGTCAAAATACCTAAAATTACGTGCAAAAAAATCAAATGCCAACCCAGGGAGTATTAAATGTGTAAAATTAAGAGGGCCAAGTCAAAGGATCGAAAAGCTAGCGCTGACTCTTAAAATCTTTCATTCAATATTGTTGAATTTGGCAGGAAGCAGGATTAATTGATATAGTACTGATGTATTTCGAAATTTTGTAAATAATTTTAAAATGAGCGGTATTAAGAACCCTAAAATAATTTTCAAATGATGAATATCTTCTTTTAATTAATACAATTCATATGAATATATGAAAAACTTTTTTATTTTAGAAATTTATGTTTAATCAAATTTTAACAACTAAGTATTTGAGAATGATTTTGTGTCCACGTTTCTCTTTCAAATTTTACACAAAAACGTACTTAAAGAATCTATTTTTTTTGACGAACAAGAAAATTTTATTAATACTTAAACAATGGAATTATGTCGGAACAAATTCTCAAACTATCAATTACAACCTGATTGTAAAATAAAAAACGAACTAAACGAATAGCCAAGAATCTATTTTATGTACCCTAGATTTACAGCAGAATCTCTTACACAATCCAAACTCTTCACACAAATCTTACTACTCCCTCCGTCCCATATTATCGTTCTGATTTCATATGTCGGTACTGTTCATAACATAAGACAAATTACTAATTTACGTCTAATCTATAAGACCAAATATAGTCATGAGTGATCTTGTTGGATTCGTATTTATGAGTACTTTAATACAGTGAAGTTTTTATATTTAATACTAATACGAAATTCAAGATATTAACGATCAAAAGTGTGCATTGGCAAACGTGTCCAGTCAAAACAGGAAAAACATTAAGGGACGGAGGGAGTAGTATCTCACAGCAAAAGTACACACTATCTCTCTCTGATATTTTTTTTTTAACAGTAAGTACACACTATCTCTAATCACATCACTTTTAAATATAAAACCCCCCACTCCCCCTTACATCAAATCAAACGTAAACAAAAATCCAACGGTCATTACCCCCTCACCCCCACTCTATCCCCAGTACACACCACCACACCCTACCATCTCCCCAACAAACACTAATAAATACTATTAGAAACACTACTTACTGTTATTTTCTCTCTCTCACTCTCACTTCGTTGTTTTCCAAGCTCCCTCACTTTCCCCCTTTCTCTCTCTACAATACTTACACTATACACACAGCCATCAAAACCCTAGACCTCCCGATCTACATCAATGATCGACATTCTCTCCGATTCATCTCCCGATTCCGATCCAACTCATGACTCAACCGAGTTGCATCGAGTTCAATTGAGTTAATCAAGGTTGCGATTTTTTCTAGGGTTTTAGAGGTTAATTTGGGGATTTTTTGTTTTTGAGAAGAAGGAAGGATGTATAAGAACCAGCTACAAGAGCTGGCGCAGAGGAGTTGTTTTAATTTACCGGCGTATACGTGTATTCGAGAAGGTCCTGATCACGCGCCGAGGTTTAAAGCTACGGTTAATTTTAATGGAGAGACGTATGAGTGTCCTAATTATTGTACTACGTTGAGACAAGCTGAGCATTCGGCTGCTGAAGTTGCGCTTAATGCGCTTGCGAATCGCGGCCCCTCCAATTCGCTTGCTGCCAGGATTCTGGTGAGCTTGATTTCGATTTTAGGGGTTTTTGATTTTTCGGAATGTTTACGTGATTGTTTTGGACTGGATTTTATGATTTTGTGTTGGATTTTTGTTGATTTAGGAGAATATGTGAATTGTAATGTGTTTGTTTGTTTTGAAGTTTAGTGGATTTGTTTTGCGATATTTTGAGTTTGTTGTGTGTTTGGATGTGTATTTTTAGGGAAAGATGCGATGTGGACAAAGATGGGAGTAGAGTAGGAGGATAATGTAGTTGTGTGGAATCTAGAACATGATTTGTTAAGTTTATAGAATTTGGGTTTTTATTCGAATATGTGACGTTAGATGTTATTAGTTATTACTTTAGCTTTTACGAAAGAAGTACGAGTTGTAGGCATTTTGGTTTTGGTATATGCGAGGCTAATGGGGTTTTGGTATATGTGAGGCTAATGGGCTTGTTCTTTGCGGTTGTAGAGAGATACCATCATACCGACCAATTTGGGGGGTGTTTGGTGTCTTTGACTTAAATCGGGGATTTCAGTTGACTTGTTGCCTGCCGTTTTTTGTATAGTTACCAAGTAGATTTTTCTTTCTTTAAAAAAAATTTGTATACTAGCAACTACCTGGTAACCATATACTAGAATGATATGATATTTGAAGATGTAAATGGCCTTATCTAAAGACGTTGAAGACCTGTTTGTGCTGTTAGCCTGTTGCCCTTGGTTATTGCACATTCATTTGACCCTGATACTTCATAATTTTTCTGTTTGTTGTTTCCAGAGGTATTAATGTGGTTTGGGTATATTATTTGTTTATCTTAATACTTTTGTGGTGGGGAAACTACTGTTCACTAACCAAATTTGAACTACTGAAGAATCTTGTATTGTAATTTATCCGTATTTACCATGTCACTTTGATTAAAAGGTTTCCTTACCCCTCTAAAATATTTTGTTTCGAGTTACTTTTTCACAGTTTGTTTTAAGATAGTTGACTGGACTGAGAGAGTAAGAGGTAGAATGTCAGGTAGATAATAGGATTGCAGGTTATATTTTTTGTTGTAGGGGTAGTTAAGCTGGTCTCTGCTGCTTTTAGTTAATATATATAGATGGGCTAACGGTTAATTTTCTGAAATCCTTCTTAAGTTGATATTAAGAGGCTTGTAGGAACTTCTTTTGGAATTAGATTTCTTTATCCTTATAATAATATTAAACATCAAGGTTGTTACTAAATTGATTCACTTTGTTTCCACATGTGTTCTTTTTTGGTTGACCATATATCATTTCCCTGTAGTCCATTTTCCAACAATTGTTGGCAGATTCTTCTTTCAGAATATGCAATATACTTGTTGTCAGCTTAAATATTATTTTCCACAAATTCTTGTGCATGAATTGAAATGTTTCATTTTTTTTAGTTGCGCCTTCTTTTAATTTGCATTCCGCACACACGTTAATATATATTTATATATATTTTGTGTTATATTAATAATTAATTTGAATGTCATACAATTCTGTACTAGGTTGTGCTAGTTTTAATCCAAAAACTACAATGAAGCTTGGATATTCTGTGACATAGTTTCCAAATCTTTTTTTCTCCACTTACTAGACTAGATTTTCATGTTTTATGTAATCTATTTGTTATAGATAAATTCCTTTTCTAACCTGCAACATTTACTCTGAGATTTCTATTAAATTAGTGACTTTGTGTTGCACAGGCATTCAACAGTAGTTAAAACAAAGGTCAACATAGTGCTACTTTCCTCATAAGAAGATTAGTTAGTGAATGTCATCTAGAAAAAACTTTATAGAGATGTGCATCATAATCTGCAAAACAAATAAAGCATCCTAGTTGCGTGTCTGCAATCATTTTTTTTCTCCCTAGATACCAGTCTGGTATTCGTTATTTTTGTTTTCTCAGCAAATTATACACGAGAAGTAATTTGAAACCTTTGTTAATACAACATTCTGCAATACTATAGTTTTTGTTATTTATGTTTTCTCAGCAAATTATACGTGAGAAGTAATTTGAAACCTTTGTTAATATAACATTCCGCAATACTATAGTAGTCGCTATATTTTGTTGGTTTATGTATAAAATTTAAATCAACTTTGCCAATGCTCAGGATGAAACAGGGGTCTACAAAAATCTTTTGCAAGAAGTTTCACAGAGAGTAGGAGCATCATTGCCAACATACAAAACTTCTAGGTCTGGTCTTGGACATTTGCCTATATTTACATGCACAGTGGAGCTGGCTGGTGTAACATTTACTGGTGAACCAGCAAAGAACAAGAAACAAGCTGAAAAGAATGCAGCCATGGCAGCCTGGTCAGCTCTAAAACAATGTAAGTTATCTGAAAATGTAAACTTGTTACAGTTGTTTGGAACTTTTTTCGTTCTGATAATTTTGATCAGAAATTGATGCTAAATTTTGGATTACCAAGGTGGAAACCTTGAATTTGTGTGAATAAGGTTCAGTAAGGCATACGACATCGCTATTCTCGTGAAATATTATTTTAAACGGAAATGAAATGGTATACTGGTAATCCAGATTTTAGATACATGTCAACTTTTGGATGCATAGGACATAGCTATTGTGTAAACAATGATTTGAAACGGAAATAAAATGGTATGCTGGTAATCCAAATTTTAGACACATGTCAACTTTTGTATGCCTCGTGGAAACAATCTTCGTCATCCTACTCATTCACCTGATGATAGTGTTTCTAGATTTTTTTTTCTTTGTCCTTTTCCCATCTAATTGCTGTATCTATCTCCCTTTTTCACTTTCTAACTGGACATGAACAATAGTCTTCCTGGATTATTTGCTTATATTTTACGCCAACTTATGGTTCATTTTCGTTCACATCATTTAGCTGAGAAAGATTTCCACCTCATGTGCCCATAAAAGGATACCGACTAGTGCAAATGAGTATAAGAGCATCTCCAAGAGACTCCTAGTTCCTTCTCTACATATAATATAAAACATTGGCTCTTAGTCATATTCATATAATGTGTGTTAATCTCAAACAATGCTCTTTATATTTACTTAATTTTAAATGCAAATTGAATTCATGTGAGTACAAAGAAAGTGGAGAAATATCAAGATTGTCTTTATAATATATTATAAAATATTAGTTAGGAGTGGGAATCTCTTAAAAATTGAGGAGAGAGATGAGACTCTTACTGATTTATAAGAGTCTCTTTGAGCAACAGTCAATACAGAGATTCTTGGAGATCCACCTGATGATAGTATTTCAAGTGTTTTTTTCATTGTCCTTTTCCCATCTCATTGCTTTATCTTGTCTCTCTTCTTCTCCCTAACTGAACATGCACATTAATCTTGCTTAATTATTTGCTTATGGGCTATGGCTCATCTCCGTTCGCCTCATCTAGCTGAGAAGGATTTCCACCTCATTTGGCCATATAAGAATTCCCACTAAAGGTAAAGGAAATGAGTATAATAGTTTAAATATTTTTATTGTTGTGAGATAGATTTAGATAATTTTTCTGACTAATATCGTAGCCTAGCATCCGGTGATCTGTGATAGTTGAGAACAGGGGTGGATTCAGGAAGGGGGACCCATGCCCCCCCCCCCTTCCCTGCAATTTTTTTGGGTTGTTTCAATCTTGGAGTTATTGATAAAAATACAGGGGCTTTCCCCACAAAAACAGGGAGTCCCCCCCCCCCCCCCCCCCCCCCGGCCACAAAAAGAAAAAAAAAACCTAGATCGACTTTTGGGCAAGAACATTCAAGAATTTTACTAGTCACTCATTTCCAGCTCTCTACCTAAATGTCACCACCTTATTTGTCCCAGACTTGAAGACCACTGAATAGGGTAGACAACGAAAATATTGGGTTTGATTAATAATGTTTTGATGCAGCTTTCCTGAAAATAGTCCTACATGACTATTAAAATTTAGCAAGTTCATAAACTCTTCAAGTGCGTTTTTAGTTTGAAGTGAAAATGTGGTGACTCAGTGGGACCTTTTTTACTATGTCATACTGACATCTTGTTTTTGGTTGTGCAGTAGCCCAGCAGTCGGAGAATTCATCCCAAAAGGTCAACACTGATGAGCAGGAACATGTCACTGTAGCACGTGCACTTCAAAAGTATCGTATTAGGGCAAAGATGTCTAATATACCCTTCCCAATTAGATATCCCATGCCAAAACCAAGAACAGCAAGTACACAGCAATCTCCAGCTGCAACATCAAAAATCCTTCCTTTAATTTGCGCAAAGCCAACTCCTTGGAACAGAACTGCTGGAACATCAACAAACAGTGGTTCCACATGTCCCAAGACAATCTCTCAGAGTAGATATATCAATCCGACCAATGACATACTTGGGGGCTCATCTTTACCTGTTAGACCTCCAGGTTCTTCTCTAAATGAGTGGTCAACAGATAGCTCTAGGTTCCTGCCTCAGAAATTTCCTGCGGCTGGAGCAGCTCCCTACATTCCCTTGAGGCATTTTAGGCCTCATCACGGAATGGCACCACCAGTAACTATAAGACATGCAATCCCAGCATACTCCGCACCACCATTCCCTCCTATTCAACCGGTCAATGCGATGAGGACTCCACACATGGGTATGGCACCTCCTGTGTCTATAAGACAGGTTGTGCCAGCTTTTGCTGCTCCAGTTCGGCCACAGGATTCACCAGCTTTTAGGGCTCCAATCACCCAAGTAGCAGCTCGTGTAGAGGATTCACCAGCTTATAAGTCCCCAATAACAACACCGTCAGCTCGAGTGGAGGATTCAGCTTCCAAAGTAACTATGACTCCGGTCACTCCACTAGGTCAGGAGGAGACTTCACTGGCTTTCAAGTCTCATGCTGTTCCGTCACATGTTCATTTAGAGAATCCATCAACTGCAAAGGCTCCTTGCCATCCAGTTTCTGTCGGAGTGGAGAATGCATCAAATTTGAAGTTTCCCGACAAGACATCAACAGTTAATGTTGAGATTCAACAAACCTCTGAAAATCCTGTCTGTCCACCCCTTGTCTCATCTACGACAGTGGAGGCAGAAATAGCAGCAGTTGAGACCAAGTTGCCAGAGTCTTTGATGATCGAGGAGTTGAATGAGCTGAAGGTCTAATGTGGGGGATGAGGAAGAAGGTAATAGATTGCAAGAAACTTTACTAGGATTTTGTACTTTATTGTTTATTGAAGTTAATGTAGGTTTTGATTTCTTGTTAAAGTTTCTTAGGACGAGCTAGTTGGCTTGGTATAATAGTAGGCTTGAGCCGTCTTCAATTGTGGAACAAGTTGTACCACCTTTAGATCACACGGGGAATGCTTGTCAACTTGCGCACATCAAATATAAGGCAGAAGAGAGTTGCAGAAAAGAAGAGTGGAATGTTTAAGACATTTTAAAAAAGAGATCTAGGAGGGAATCAACAATGAAAATTACTTAATGCTGTGATCTGTTTATGGTGGCCTAGACACCAGCAGTGAAATGACTCTCATTAGACCTTGGCTGAAGTTAAGTAGTTCTACTAAGTAATGAGTTTTGGTCCAAAGCCTAGTTTCTTTTGTAAAATTATATCTTCCTATGCATCTACTTGTACATTTTGGTCCTGTGGTAGTTAATGTGGTGCGAGTACTGTATGTTCCAAAAGATACGTCCTGTTGATGTAAGTGGCAATATTATTGTCGCTTCTAAAACTTGCCTCGCCTTAGTGATATCCAATCGTTTTTTCAAATGTCAAATTTATATTAATATAAATGTGGTTATATTTACCTAGTTTGCACATGTTTGTGTATAAGAATTCAGTTTTATTTTTTAAGCTCATTTCTAGTTTTCTATTGTGAAAAAGAAAAAGAAGCTTTCCTGTTCTTATTTTGTAATATAAGAAGTTTCAAAGTTGTGTTAAATGTTTAGAGGATGAAGAGGGAATTGTCAATGTATGATTACTGTGCAAATATGTATAGTAGATCATTGATCATTGCCAACTACAGAATAATAATATAAAGATAACAAAATTTGTAGCAAATGTTTTATCCATCAAATTCCGTAATGATATATGATGATATATGCGATATTCTAACCAGTTTTTTTACTTTTCTTTTTCAAATGTCATTCTCAATTTTTTGTATTTTTAAAATTTTCAAAAGTAGTAAAAAAATTTAATATAAAAATTAATTATGTCCGCTACTTTATTCTATTATATTCACATTCTACATTAAATATTGATCTATCTCATTTATTTAATTTTACTTTTTCTTTTTTTTCTTCATTATTATTATACATTGTTTTTTAATATTAGTGTGTAAAAAATTGGTAAGATAGTAATAATAAATTAAAAGGAAATTGTCATATCTATTGTTTTTCCCATTCGTATAAGAGGATGGAACTTGTATATCACTCGAAAAATCCAATAATTTCCAGAAACGTAATTTCCAAAAACGTTTGGAGAACCGTTTACATGATGATTTTTCATTATTCTTTTTTTTTTTTGATTTTAATATAATAGTACTGCTTATAGACAGTGTGATGTGTAATAAATTTTATATAATGTACAATTATAATTTTATATAATTATTATTTTCAATAATCATTTTAGTTTAAATTTAAACAATATAAATTTCATTAATGATATGCATGTTTTAAAACTAGTATTATGACATTTTAATTTAAATATGCCCGGAATTCGAAAGTTGAATTTTTAGTAAAAGTAATTTAATCAAATAAAATCTTTAATTATTAGATCTAACGTTTCCCATTTATTATTAAAAATCTAACTATCATTATTTATTAGTGATCGAAAGATATGGTGTTATATTTAATTTAATCATATGAAATATTTAACCATTAGATCTAACGGTTCTTATTAATTACTAAAAATCTATTGGTCATTATTCTACGAATTTTTTTTATATATTTTATTAGTGATTGGAAATATTGTGTGACATTTGTGGGTATATATATTAATGATTATAAGATCATGTTTTAATTAAAAGATACCATATTTTAATTAGAAAAAAATATTAATGATTGGAATATACGATATTTTATGTGTTTCTAAAGGGTATTATATTCAACTAAATCAACTAATTACCATGAATTACATTATTTTATTATTTATTTATTTTAATTATTAGAATAATTGTAATTTTAAAAAAAATCATTAGAATAATCGTATTGAAAACTAAAAATCAAAACGTTTAATGTTTTAGATCTATTTATATTATTAATAGCACTACATGAGATTTTGTGAGACAATTTATTCAACGTGAAATTACTAATTTATCCTTCTTACATTATATTAATGAAAAAAATTGTTTGAGAGAATTGAACCATTGACCTCTAACTTAGAAAAAAGATTCATTACCACTATAATAGATATCAATTTTGGATATATTATAAAACTCATTATTAATATATCATGAGACAATTTAATTATCATGAAATTACTAAATTACCCCTCCTATATTATATTAACAATAAAAAAATTGTTTCTAATGGAAATTTAATCCTTTACCTCCAACTTAGAAGTGAGATTCCTTATCATTATGCTAAATATTAGTTGTGATTATATTATAAAACTTGGATTTAGAAGATAGATACTATAATTTGTGTATTAATTTATATCTTACGCATATCTCTTAATCCGGATCAAAATGCACAAATTGGTTGTGGATGATCAGGCAGTCACTTTTAATATAAATTCTTATCTGCTCGGAACTCAGTCATTTGAACATTCGTTCGAAAAGACTAGCACATTAAAATTTACTTATTTTTAGTGATACATACATCAATCATCATGATTCATGAATAGATAATTTCTTAGATGTGTTTTGCGTACTAAACATTTACATGTTGCAAGCACCATTTAATTACAAAACAATATAAATACATATTAACATGATTTTACTAGCAAAACTCGAGGGGTAAATTGCATGCACATTAACCACCTATATATTAACATATTTAATTATAGTGGAACAGAAAACATGTTGGGATTTATGGGTGATAGCTTAGAGACAACTTAACTAAACTTTATTATGCTGAGTTTATTTGTATAGGCTAAGTAGAACATACTGTCACAGCTAGAGTGTGTTCTTGTAATCAAATAATTTACTGTCATAAAATAAATGTACATCTTGGAAGAACTTCACTCAAATGTTCAAGCCTCAAGAAGTACATCAGTTCGATAGCAAGAATAAAGTTAACTGTCAAAGCAATTGAAAGCAAGGTTGCAAGAAGATAGCATATTGCAAGTCATGACAGCAAACTTGATAGCAAGTCTGGAATTCCTGACAACAACACTGACGGGGATTCATACTGTCATCCAAGGAACATTCTCTTGATAGCAGACTTGGCGGTTAAGGTTACTGTTTCAATGGAATATTTGAATTGGGAATTTATCTCAGTCAAACCCGTGACAGTTTAGATGTTCAAGAAACAGATTTGCTGCAACACTTCAAAGATTGTGGCAGACCTGCAAGACTACGATAGAAGCTTGAGAGATCACAAAACAAAGCTTACCAATTCGAGAGTATGACAAATCTACATCTACTAGAATTGTGTTAGCTTAGTTTAGAAATTATCCAGATTGTTTTATGTATAATGATAACTCTAATTGTATAGCAATTTAGGAAAGTCACATGGGTGTGCAAATTGTAAGGAGCTGTCACTTGAAAATGACAGCACCCACAACCCATATGATAGAGATGTTAGAACAGATTAGCTTTATAGAGATTCATCCCTCATTATTTCTATATCTCTCATTCTTTATGGAGAAAACATTATTTTCTCTAGGTTGTAGCAACACTTTGCAAAATAAATAAAACATTTATTTTGTGAGAAACATCTTGAGTTACTACTTGTGTTTGCATTTCTTCTACTGATAGATTAGAATTTTTATTACTGTTATTGAAGTAAAGATTTGAATTTATCAGTATTGCATTCAACCCCCTTCTACAATACTCCAGGACCAACAAAACGCATCGATCCATTATCTCCTTCTTATGACAATATGGGTTTGGGAAGTTCTCTGCTTGCTCTCTCCATTTTTTAAATTTAGGCAGCCCATTCTGGTAATATAAGCTCAAACAAAAAAATGAAGCACTAATTTAAGGCACTTGGTTTCATGGTGTTTGGATCACACGGTTGATCCCCAAGTGTTAGTTACAGAGGCATGCCTGTATACATCTAATAACAAGCCTAATTGTTTGTAATACTTTGCATTACTTACATGACCTCTTGACTGAGGGAACCTCTAGTTGTAGAGTTTCTGTTTGTATTGTACTTGTAGTAGGCATCAAATCCTAGTTGAGTAATTGTACTTATAGAGTCTAGAATATTGCTTGAAAGAAGTTCCAAGGTTCATGCCTCAAGCAAGAAGATAAAGACTGTCAAATAATCACAGTTGGGATTTGGAGAAATGAAGAATTTGCCTAAGTACCAATTCGGGAAGTATATTTGCCTATTCGAGAAGTTCAGCATTCGAGAAGTCAGGGATTCGATATCTCAAGACACTATTCGATATCTCTGAATACACTGTTCGATATCTCATTCGATATCTCAGAGATTCGATATGTCTATGTACTCTATTCGAGAACTCAGGAAGTCAACAAGTCAAAGTAGTATTCGAGTTCTCAAGGAGTCAACAAGTCAAAGTTCCATTCGATATCTCAAGGACTCAGAAAGCTATTCGATATCTCAAGGATTCGACAAGTCAAGTGTTCTATTCGACAACTCAAGGAATCCTGAAGAAAAGAGCTATTCGAGAAGTAATTCGACATGTCAATATAACAGTGTTCGAGAACTCAGAGTTATCGATCAAGTCAACTCAAGTTCTCGAATCACCTACTTAGTCACTTCTCGAATACATTCTTGGAGACAAAATACTGAAGATATTGTACAAGTCAGAAACCTGCAACAAGCCAATGCACTTTATGGATCACAATCTGTAACGTGCTCTGGAAAGCCTACAAGGAAGCTTGGAGAGATATAGAAGAGACAAGGGGCTAAGGAAGTGGATCTGAACAGGCTTTACAAAGTCAAATCTGTAACCGTTTGGACACTTACTCAAAAAGGATAGACAGACTAGAAAGTAATTTGTTCAACTACCTTATTTGTAGTAAGTAGGGTGTATCCATGTTCTATAAGGATACAGCCTCACTTCCCTAGTCATTAACTTTGTAACTTTGTGAGTCAAGTTTTTCATACACTGTAAGCTGTATCTCTCTGAGAAAAACGAAGCTGAGAATACTATCATTTGTATTCACAGATTTTAGCAACCTTTATCTAATAATACATTAGATTAAAGTGATACTGTGTCTTGTGTTGTTCTTTATCCGCACCTTCACTTCTGCACACACAAACACTTATTTGCTACATAGACTCTAGCCAAAGAAAAGTTCAAGAATCCATTCACCCCTCCTCTGTATTCTTTTATCATATTCAATACTCAACAAGTGGTATCAGAGCGGGCTGTTTATTCAAAAACAGAAAAACGATCATGAGTTCGAATACACCAAAGACTACAGGAACGGTGAAGGTCCCTAAGTTTGACAAAGAGAATTACAACCTCTGGAAGATAAAGATGATGTTGTTCATCAAAGCCTCTCATCCTTTGTATCCTGAGATTCTCAAGAATGGTCCTTTTGTTCCACAACAAGAGATACCAGAGAAGACTGTTGGAACCACAACTATCCCAAGATCTTATGAGGCCAAGGATCCATCAAAATGGACAGAATCAGAAAGAGAGAAGGTTTCTCTTGACAGCCACCTCATGTTGCTTATAATTGATTCCATGGACATGTCAATGTTTGCAAACATTGCATTATGTACATCTGCCAAAGAAATCTGGGATCACATTGAGGTGTTGTGTGAAGGAACTGATGAGGTTAAGGAAAACAAGAAACAGATACTGGTCACACAGTATGAAGCTTTCATGGCACAGCCCAAGGAAAGCATTACTGAGATGTTTGAGAGATTTCACAAGCTAGTTACTGAGTTGCAGATGAATGGCAACGTTTACAGTACCAAGGAGTTAAACATGAAGTTTCTGCTTCCTCACCAAACCATCTAGAGCAAAGGGTCATTTCTCTAAGGGAAAGAGATTTGAACAAAGTTACATATGATGTGCTCTATGGGGTTTTAAAAACTCATGAGCTTGAGTTGCTTCAGAAAAGGGCTATCCAAGCCAATCAAGGGAGAATGGTAAACACATCATGTGCCTTGATTGTCAACAAATCTATTCAAGACCTAGAAGCATCTACAAGCCAGTTAAGGATGGAGGAGGTAGTAGAAGAGGAAGAAACTGAACCTGAGGTAAGTGAACCTGTTGAGGAGAAGGAGGAAGAAGAGTTTTACACTCTTGAAGAACTAGATGGGATGGAAAACACTTCATATGCTTTCATGGCCAGAAAATTTCCAAACATCAGATTCAAAAGGAATCAACCCTTAAAACCCAAAACCCAGAACCATTCATTCAACAAGAGCAAGGCACCTGTGAAACTAAACAAGAATAATTTTAAAACCAACCATGTGGATAGGTCATCTGTAAGGTGTTATAGATGCAATGACCTAGGGCATTTTGCCAGTGAATGCAAGAAGCCTAAAAAGAAGGATAGAGATTATCTTGAGCTTGAAGCTAAGTATGAGGCCCTTCTGAAAAAGCAGACACAAGGTAAGGCCTACATAGCTGAAGGGAAGTGTTGGGATGATTCTGACAGTGATGGAGAGGAGCAAGAATTCTGCAATTATGCCTTGATGGCCAATTCCAAGGATGACACATCTCCATCAGACCCTCAGGTACCATCTCTCACTACTATAGACATGTCTGTTTCAGAGTATAAATGCATGATTGAACAACTATCTGTTGAAATGTTTAACATTCATACTAGTATGACTGCTACTAATGAAGAGATTGCTAAACTGTCTACTAGAAATGAAATGTTAACCAAAAAGAATGAGGAACTTGAGCTAACTGCTATGCAGGTAGAAAACCTTAAGAAAGAAGTTGAATATTTGTAGAACAAGGTTTTATGTGCTAGTCAAGTTGAAAAGGCTCTTAGGGATGAATTAGCTGAAAATGAATTCAAACTGAAAACATTTAAGAACTCATCTGGTCTAGTGCAATCCTACTATGAGGAAAAGGTTTTATGTGGATGCTCAAATCATATGACTGGTGATATGGCCCTGCTATCACAGTATGAGGAAAAGGCTGGCCCAATGGTTGCTTTTGGAGATGACAGCATGGGTAACACATTGGGATATGGCAAGTTAAAAGTTGGTAATGTCATCATTGAAGATGTAGCACTAGTCAAGGGGCTCAAACATAATCTGCTAAGTGTTGGTCAGTTTACTGATAGGGGATTCAAGGTGGATTTTGACAAAGATGAATGTTTGATCACCCACAAGAAGACTGGTGATTTTGCTCTATCTGGAGTAAGAAAAGGAAGCCTGTTTGTAGCCAATATGGACTCTGCAAACAAGGACAAAATTTGTTGCTTTTATTCAAAAGCATCAAATGAAGATTGTTGGCTGTGGCACAAGAAATTATCACACCTGAACTTCAAAGCCATTAATTCTCTAGTCAAAAGAGAGTTAGTGAGAGGCATGCCTACACTTGAATTCTGTCAATAAGGAGTGTGTGAGGCTTGTCAAAAAGGAAAGATGAAAAGATCAAGCCACAAGACAAAGACAGTGACATCTATAACCAAGCCCCTACAACTCATTCATATGGATTTGTTTGGGCCTGTCAATATTATGTCACTAGGAAGAAAGAAGTATGCCTTGGTGATGGTTGATGATTTTACAAGGTATACATGGGTGGAATTTCTGGCATCAAAAGATGAGGCTCCACAAGTAATCATTGAGCATATAAAGAAAGTTGACAAGGAAGCAAAGGCCAACAATGCAAGTGTGATTACACTGAGAAGTGATAATGGAACAGAGTTCAGAAATGCCATACTTGAAGCATTCTGTAAAGAGAATGGTATTTCTCAGCAATTCTCAGCTCCAAGGACTCCACAACAAAATGGAGTTGTTGAGAGGAAGAATAGAACTCTAATTGAGGTTGCTAGAACAATGTTACTTGATGCAAAGATGCCTACATGTTTTTGGGCTAAGGCTGTGAGCACTGCATGCTATATCCAGAATAGAACTCTCATCAACAAAAATACTGGAAAGACACCTTACAATTTGATGACTGGAAAGAAGCCTACTCTAAAGTATGTTCATACTTTTGGAAGCAAATGCTTTGTATTGAAGGATAATTCTGAATATGTTGGAAAATTTGATGCAAAAGCATTTGAAGGAATTTTTCTTGGCTACTCTATGGAAAGAATTGCATACAAGGTTTATGTCATCAGTCAAAAGAAAATTATGGAAAGCACAGATGTGACATTTGATGATAGCAAACTACCTGGACTAGAAGAAGCCAATGATGAAGATAAAGATCCATTGAAGTTTGATAATCTAGATGATTCTGATGAAGAGACTGAAACTGAAGTTGAAACTCGAGTTCAACAAACTCAAGTGAATGATGATACAAGAGAAGAATTTGTGCCAATCAATAGTGAAGAAACAAGCATCCAAGACACACCTGTGAGTAGTGGCAACTTCACAGGGGGAGTAAATGAGAATGACCATGATGTGGATGATGAAGCAACATCAAGAATGAGAAAGCAGGCTGAGCACTCAAGGAAATGGGATAGATCACACACTGCAGAGCAAATCATTGGAGATCCTAATGCAGGAGTAAGGACTAGGAGAACAACTCAGAATGAGTGCCTCTATGGCTGTTTTCTATCACAAGTTGAGCCTAAGAAACTTGATGATGCACTGTTGGATTCAGATTGGATTATTGCTATGCAAGATGAGCTGAATCAATTTGAAAGGAACAAAGTATGGGAACTTGTGCCTGCACCAAAGAATAGAACCATTGTTGGAACAAAATGGGTTCTGAAGAATAAGATGGATGAAGATTGTGTAATTATAAGGAACAAAGCTAGGTTGGTTGCAAAAGGATACTCTCAACAGGAAGGCATTGATTATGATGAGACATTTGCCCCTGTTGCTAGATTGGAAGCCATCAGAATATTCTTGGCATTTGCTGCTCATTCAAACTTTAAAGTTTATCAAATGGATGTCAAGAGTGCATTTCTGAATGGAGAATTGGAAGAAGAAGTTTATGTGCAACAACCACCTGGTTTTGAGGATCCACACTTCCCAGAATTTGTCTACAGATTGCTTAAGGCATTGTATGGACTTAAGCATGCTCCAAAAGCATGGTATGATACCTTATCACAATTTCTTCTTGAAAATCAATTCACTAGAGGCACACTGGACAAGACACTGTTTTACAAGAAGCATGGTGATGATTTTATCCTAGTTCAGATCTATGTGGATGATATCATTTTTGGTTCTACAAATGAGAAGCTGTGTGAGAAATTTTCTAAACTCATGCAGAGCAGATATGAGATGAGTATGATGGGAGAGTTGACATTCTTTCTTGGGTTGCAAGTCAGTCAAAGGAAGGATGATATCTTTATCAGTCAGACCAAGTACATCAAAGATTTATTGAAGAAGTTTGACTTGGAAGATTGCTCACCTGCAAAGACACCCATGGCCACTGCCACTAAATTGGATGAAGATGCTAAAGGCAAGAAAGTAGATATCTCAGTCTACAGAGGCATGGTTGGTTCTCTACTCTATCTCATTGTAAGTAGGCCAGACATCATGTTTGCTACATGCTTGTGTGCAAGGTTTCAATCAAATCCAAAAGAATCACATTTGATTGCTATAAAAAGGATCTTTAGATATCTGAAGGGCACTCCAAACTTGGGACTATGGTATCCTAAGGACACAGGGTTCAATCTGGTTGGTTATTCTGATGCTGATTATGTTGGATGCAGAGTGGATAGGAAAAGCACCTCAGGTAGCTGCCAGTTTCTTGGACAAAGGTTAGTCTCTTGGTATAGCAAGAAACAACAATTTGTGTCAACTTCTACAGCTGAGGCTGAATACATAGCTGCTGGAAGTTGCTGTGCTCAAGTGCTTTGGATTAGAAATCAACTTAGAGATTATGGACTTGTGTTGGAAAGAATTCCAATCATGTGTGACAACACAAGTGCAATCTCTATAGTTGCCAATCCTGTCAATCATTCTAGGACAAAGCACATTGACATCAGATATCATTTCATAAGGGAACATGCAACTAATGGAACCATTGAGTTGCATTATGTTTCTACAGATAAACAACTAGCTGACATATTCACTAAGCCACTAGATGAAGCCACCTTCACAAGGTTGGTTAGTGAGATTGGAATGCTGAATTCTTCAGATTCTGGCTAAGTGAATATATCATCTAGATTGTTGCAGCAGTAAACACTTACTTTATCTAAATTCTCAATATTTTTGGAGTAAGTGTTGGCTGAAATATGATTTATAAATATTTCAAATCTGTTGCGTATTTTGAAAATCATATTTTCTTGTTAACTTGAAATTTCTATGAAATTTTGAGAAAATCACTGTTTAATTTGCTAGAATATTCGTGAATGAATATGGCTGGTAAATTTTGAAAAGATAGTGAAAATTGAATTTCTATGAGTATAATTCGACAAGTCAGACTTTTCAAGTGATTCACTATTTGACATCTCTAACAAGTCTCTTTAGAGCACTCTCGAGTTCTCGAATAGAGTCATTTAGAGTTCTCGAATAGAGGTTTTCATGACTTCTCAAATATAGTGTTTTAGTTCTCGATTGACTGAGTTCTCGAATACTATATTTGAGTTCTCGAATCATCTGAAAAGGCTGATTTCTCGCTGAATTTTAACCGATTTTGGATTTTTATTCAGAATTCAGAATTACTCATAAAAACATATTTTACCTAATTTAGATTTACTTCTAAGTTAGATAACTGCCAGCTGTGAGTTACAACCTGCTTGAGTTATCGAATAAGCCTTTCTTGACTTCTCGAATATTTGTTTTCTACTTCTCGAATGCCTGACTTGTCGATACAGAACATACATCTAATCGACAATTCAAGTACTTCATACTTTTACAACTTCACATCTATTCGATTCATTTCATTCGATTTCTCAAGCATCCAAACTCCCAAAACCTCTGAAACCCTAACTGCAAAAGCTAAATTTCTTCTTCAACCTTCGATTTCTTCTCTCTCTCACACACACAAATGGCAACAGTAAAGTTCAACACCAATTTCATTGCTCTAACTAGTGATGTTGAAGCACCCAACGCCAATTTCAAGTGCTTTGTGAAGTGGATGTCTGAATCGTACATCAAGAATGCTCTATCTGTTAACCCAACTCTGTATCTCGACATTCTAGAACAGTTTTGGCAGTCTGCTACAGTGGAGGTGGTGGCTCTTGACTCTACAATATCCTCGTACATCATCTACTGCAAGATTCAAGACAAAAATCTCACTATCACCACAGAGGATATGAATGAGGCACTTGGGATGGGTACCAAAGGAGAGGTGTATGACCCACTTGCTACAAATGCTGAATTGGAAGACTTCTTTGATTTCATCAAATATGCAAACAGAATCAGTCTTGGGCACTTGAACAGGAAGCATTTGAGGAAGTAATGAAGTTATGTGTTTGCTACACTTTTTCAAGTCTTCACTGCAAGAAAATCCAGCTATGACCAAATCAGTACTCCTGCACAGCAAATAGGCTATGCCTTAGCTTATGGAAAGAAGATAGACGCTGGTCTCATCATTCTACATGAGCTGTATGGGAGACTTGGTAAGAATTCAGCCAAGAGAGGTAATGAAATTTTCTTCCCTCGTTTTATTCAATCTGTCCTTAATTTCTTAGATGATAAATTGATTGAATTAGATGGGATGAATAAAAATAGAATAGGCTATCCTAAATCCATGACCAAACTCATTTTTGGTAATTTGGAGACTAGGAATGATATGGATGTAAGACTTAACATAACTCCCCATATGGAGAGTTTGTTTAGAACTTACCCCCACAACATGCCAACATTTGCCTCTAAGTCTGAGTTAGCTAAGCCCAAGCAAGTAGAACAAAATGCTAACCCAGGGCTAGCTAACCAACCCTCTCAACCAAACACTCTACCAATCACTGAGCCAACTGCATCATCCTCTCAAAAGGGTGATGTTAGTAAAAAGAAGAGAAAGGAAGTAATGTCTGCACCCTTAAATATTCTATCTGAAGCAGCATTAGCTGTTGAACTAGGTCTAGAAAGTGAGGAACCAGAGTCACCCTTACTAAGGCCAAAGAAGAAGAAGAAAACTAAGACCACCTCTTCAGTCACACAAATGGCTGAAGTTGTAAAATCAGGGGCAAACAGCTCACTAGATGTGTCCTCTCAACAGGGTGCATCTATAGAATCAAGCATCCTCCCCAATGCACTTTCTTGTATTGAGTCAGCACATGGGAGTGATAAGGCTGGCACTACACTGAGTGGAGAGCACATCACACTTGAAACTCCCTCTATCTCTCAGGGGGAGTTGCCAAAATCTACTCTACAACACACTACTCTTCTAGAATCTTCATCTCAAATTTCTTTGGAGCCTGTAATTCAAGAAATTGAAGAGCAAGGCATTGATCACCAAGAATCCTTTTCTCTTGGTGAGCCAATGGACTCAAGTGACTTAGTGCATGACACTTTGCTCACCACCCAGGACCCACATTTAGATGGTGAGGGAATGCATGCTGGGGCATCTCCTAATGACACCATCACAAACACAGAGGTTCCACTAGTGTTCACTAGAGACTCTGTGCCCGTGTCAACTACTGGTGTACCTCATCCCACTTCTGTGGAGACACCAGTAGGAGAGTCAATCCATCCGGTTGCAGAAGTTGCATTTATAACTGAGGAGTCTAGCTTGCCTAGCTCTAGCTCTTACTTCTTGTCACAATGGCTGAAGCCTGTGCAACATGACAGTGCTTCAGGATCAGGGTCTGTTCCACCACAATTGACGGTTGAAGCACTTCAAAGCTTGGTTATGGATCAGATTCCTGAGTTTGTAAAGATTGCCCAAAACTTGGTCACCTCAAACCTACCCAATTCTGACTATGAAGCCATCTTGCTATGCCATAAAGAAGATGTAGAGCATCAACAACAGAAAATAGTAGATGAATCTGCAAGAGATGGAAATGTGGATGCTTGGCTACAGGGCAAATACTCTGTACCTCTCTCAGAAGGCCTCCAACATCTAAGAGAAGAATACATCACTTCACTGGGGTCCAATGCCAAATCTCTAACTCCCAGTGATGTGTATGAGGCTGTCAATGACATCTACAAGGGGATCTTGAAGGCTGCACACTTTCTTGGTAAAGGCCTGCAATCAGAAGTGAATGAAGTAGTTGCAGCCACAATCCACCAAGTCAATGAAGTCAAAAGAGAATTCCTCTCCAAATTTACCCAGTTGGAGTCAGTCATCAAGGACATTCTGGAATGCAAGTCTACATGCACCAAGATGGACAATGGTTTGGCTCTTCTAAAAGATTCTGTCACAGGTCTGGGGCATCAATTTCAGGTTCTATCTGATCAGACTACAGAATCCACTACCATGCTGAGGACAATGTTCAAAAATCTTTATGGAGACAGGCTAGTGACTGAGGTCCCTATTCATGACATGACCAAGTATGAAGCCCAAAGACTCAAGGATCAATTACTCTCTGGTTTCAGGGCACATGAGCTATTCACTAAGGTGGATACTCTTGAAAAGGAGGTGGCTACTCTCACTAAGTCCAATGCTCATCTTACAGACAAGGTTGCACTTCTCAATGATCAGTTGGACACTCAAGCAACCACCACAGCTGATGTTCTTCTGCATCAACAATCTATGTTGGCTGCTATAATGAAGCATATGGGTCTTTCTCTCCCTGAAGAATCTTCCACCCCAAAGGTCACTTCTAAAGCCTCTGTGCTTGACAACAAGCCTAAGGGGGAAAAGAGGACAAGGAATTCAAATACTAAGGGGGAGAAACCCAAGGAAAAAGGGATAAAGTTAAGAGAGGGTGATCACTAAAGGGCAAATAAATCTCCAACTCATGTGCCAGGCAAAGGAAAAACAAAGGTTGATGAGCCTCCTACCTCACTGCCAGTTGTTACTCTACCAACTGTGCATGTCATTACTCCTGGTGGCCAGAAGCAATCTATCACAACCACAGTGGTTGAAGGGAGTATGCCATCTGACAAACCTCCATCCTCCATATCTGAAAGTGCCAAGCCTATAGAAGTCAAAGTAATTACTGAGGCCAAGCTGCAAGAAGTTGCTAACTCAAATGTTTATCATGATAAAGCCTTCTTGGAGTTTCTGAAAGCCACAAGGGAACAGGCTGGTGACACTCAGTTCTATCTGAGGGAGTTGAAGGAGTAGATTGACTATATCACTGTCATCCCCAAGAAAGTCAATAATATATGGTTCAAGGAGATAGTGATGATATCCAAATCAAAGATATGGCATCTAACATACAAGACTCTACAAGCCCTAAAACACTCAGAGATAGATGCCATACTTGAGCTTATTGAGAAGAGAAATGAGAACAACAAAAGTCTATTTGATGATTTGAGGAATGGCCAACCTTCAAGGCTGCCAGAAGTGATCAAGAAGCCATGGACAATTGTTATGCTAAACTGTTAGTTACAGAGGCATGCCTGTATACATCTAATAACAAGCCTAATTGTTTGTAATGCTTTGCATTACTTACATGACCTCTTAACTGAGGGAACCTCTAGTTGTAGAGTTTCTGTTTGTATTGTACTTGTAATAGGCATCAAATCCTAGTTGTGTAACTGTACAAATAGAGTCTAGAATAATGCTTGAAAGAAGTTCCATGGTTCATGCCTCAAGCAAGGAGTTAAAGACTGCCAAATAATCACAGTTGGGATTTGAAGAAATGAAGAATTTGCCTAAGTACCAATTCGAGAAGTATATTTGTCTATTCGAGAAGTCCAGCATTCGAGAAGTCAGAGATTCGATATCTCAAGACACTATTCGATATCTCTGAATACACTGTTCGATATCTCATTCGATATCTCAGGGATTCGATATGTCTACTACTCTATTCGAGAACTCAAGAAGTCAACAAGTCAAGATGGTATTCGAGTTCTCAAAGAGTCAACAAGTCAAAGTTCCATTCGATATCTCAAAGACTCAGAAAGCTATTCGACAACTCGAGGATTCGAGAAGTCAAATGCTCTATTCGACAACTCAAGGAATCCTGATGGAAAAGAGCTATTCGAGAAGTGGTTCGATATGTCACTATAACAGTATTCGAGAACTCAGAGTTATCGATCAAGTCAATTCTAGTTCTCGAATCACTTACTTAGTCACTTCTCGAATACATTCTTGGAGACAAAATACTGAAGAAATTGTACAAGTCAGAAACCTGCAACAAGCCAATGCACTTTATGGACCACAACCTGTAACGTGCTCTGGAAAGCCTACAAGGAAGCTTGGAGAGATATAGAAGAGACAAGGAGCTAAAGAAGTGGATCTAAACAGGCTTTGCAAAGTCAAATCTGTAACCGTTTGGACACTTACTCAAAAAGGATAGACAGACTAGAAAGTAATGTGTTTTAGCTACCTTATTTGTAGTAAGCAGGCTGTATCCATGTTCTATAAGGACACAGCCTCACTTCATAACTTAGTAACTTTGTGAGTCAAGTTTTTCATACACTGTAAGCTATATCTCTCTGAGAAAAACGAAGCTGAGAATACTACCATTTGTATTCACAGATTGTAGCAACCTTTATCTAATATACATTAGATTAAAGTGATATTGTGTCTTGTGTTGTTTATTTATCCACACCTTAATTTCTGCACACACAGGCACTTATCTGCTACACAGACTCAATCCAAGAAAAGTTCAAGAATCCATTCACCCCCCCTCTGTATTCTTTTACCGTGTTCAATACTCAACAAGTGGTATCAGAGCGGGCTGTTTATTCAAAAACAGAGAAACGATCATGAGTTCGAATACACCAAAGACTACAGGAACGGTGAAGGTCCCTAAGTTTGATAAAGAAAACTTCAACCTCTGGAAGATAAAGATGATGTTGTTCATCAAAGCCTCTCATCCCTTGTATCCTGAGATTCTCAAGAATGGTCCTTTTGTTCCACAACAAGAGATACCAGAGAAGACTGTTGGAACCATAACAATCCCTAGAGCTTATGAGGCCAAGGATCCATCAAAGTGGACAGAGTCAGAAAGGGAGAAGGTTGCTCTTGACAGCCACCTCATGTTGCTCATCATTGATTCCATGGATATGTCAATGTTTGCAAACATTGCATCATGCACGTCTGCTAAAGAGATGTGGGATCACATTGAGGTGTTGTGTGAAGGGACTGATGAGGTTAAAGAAAACAGGAAACAGATACTGGTCACACAGTATGAAGCTTTCATGGCACAGCCCAAGGAAAGCATCACTGAGATGTTTGAAAGGTTTCACAAGCTAGTTACTGAGTTGCAGATGAATGGAAAGGTTTACAGCACCAAGGAGTTAAATATGAAATTTCTGTTGTCTTCACCAAATCATCTGGAGCAAAGAGTCATTTCCCTAAGAGAGAGAGATTTGAACAAAGTCACCTATGATGTACTCTATGGAGTCCTAAAGACTCATGAACTTGAGTTGCTTCAGAAGAGGGCTATCCAAGCAAACCAAGGTAGGATGATAAACACATCATGTGCCTTGATTGTCAACAAATCCATCCTGGACCTAGAAGCATCTACAAGCCAACTAAGGATAGAGGAGGTGGCAGATGATGAAGAAACTGAAGCTGGGGTGAGTGAACCTGTTGAGGAAAAGGAGGAAGAAGAAGAGGAGTTTTACACTCTGGAAGAACTTGATGGGATGGAAAATACTTCATATGCTTTCATGGCCAGAAAATTTCCAAACATCAGATTTAAAAGAAATCAACCCTTCAAACCCAAAACTCAAAACCATTCAGCCAACAAGAACAAGGCACCTGTGAAACCAAACAGAAATAAGTTCAAAACCGGTTATGTGGATAGGTCATCTGTAAGGTGTTATAGATGCAATGACCTAGGGCATTTTGCCAGTGAATGCAAGAAGCCTAAAAAGAAGGATAGAGATTATCTTGAGCTAGAAGCTAAGTATGAGGCCCTTCTGAAAAAGCAGACACATGGTAAGGCCTACATAGCTGAAGGGAAGTGTTGGGATGATTCTGAGAGTGATGAAGAGGAACAAGAATTCTGCAATTATGCCTTGATGGCCAACTCCAAGGATGACTCATCTTCATCTGATTCTCAGGTACCATCTCTCACTACTATAGACATGTCTGTTTCTGAATACAAATCCATGATTGAACAATTATCTGTTGAAATGTTTAATATTCATACTAGTATGACTGCTGCTAATGAGGAGATTGCTAAACTGTCTACTAGAAATGAAGTATTAACCAAAAAGAATGAGGAACTTGAGCTAACTGCTATGCAAGTAGAAAACCTTAAGAAAGAAGTTGAATATTTGGAGAACAAGGTTCTATGTGCTAGTCAAGTAGAGAAGGCTCTTAGGGATGAATTAGCTGAGAATGAATTCAAACTTAAAACTTTCAATAAATCATCTGGTTTAGTGCAATCCTACTGTGAGAAAATTGAAGCTAAACCTAAAGCAGCTATTGGACTTGACTATGACTCTCTCAAACAAAGGAAAGGCTATGCTGTCATCGAAGAGGACACAGCTGTTCATGAGAAAGTGCCTCACATTTTGAGAAAGACTGAAAATCCAATTTTTAAGGAATCAACATTTGAAATTGATGAGGATGCCTTACTCATCAAGCAAATGTTGAATGATGAGGATGAGGCACAATCTAGTGAACAGCAAGCATCCTCTAAGGGTGAGAGTGCCAAGTCAAAGACCAAGAAGCCAGTAGTTGATAGGCCAAGACCTAAGAAGTTTGTTAAGTTTGTATCAGCTGGGAAGAGTGAGTCAGAAAAGGAAGTGACTAAAAAGAAACAGAACAGAAATGGCAAGTTAGGGATTAACAAGGATAACAACTATGCTTATATGCCTAATGCCCCTAGGAAAACTTGTCAGAACTGTTTCAGTACCAACCATCTAACTCATGCATGCAAGAAACCTGTTGGTAGTGTGTCTAAACCTTTCTATGATTGTTCTGTGCCTCTAAGACATAGAGATGCACCCTTCTGTGATAAATTTGACTGTATGCCATGCAATATGAATGTTATGACTAGTTGTTTTAATTTAAGAAGACAGTTCATTGATGGTTGTATCAGTCACAATTCTCACACACACTACACAAGGTCAAAGTCTTCAAGTCCTCCTAAAGCTAGGAAGGTACCTTTGTCACCTAAGTCTGAAACCTCAGGTTCTAAGACTTCCAACAGTGACAAGAAGACTGACACTAAGAAAGTTAACAAGCATGTTGTTTATGATAAAACTGTCTCTAAGTCACATGGACCCAAACTTGTTTGGGTACCAAAGGAAAAGTAATACCTTTGTGTTTGCAGGGCAAAGAAAGTGAGAAGAAGGTCATGTGGATTTTGGACAGTGGATGCTCAAATCATATGACTGGTGATATGGCCCTGCTATCACAGTATGAGGAAAAGGCTGGCCCAATGGTTGCTTTTGGAGATGACAGCATGGGTAACACATTGGGATATGGCAAGCTGAAAGTTGGAAATGTCATCATTGAAGATGTAGCACTAGTCAAGGGGCTCAAGCATAATCTGTTAAGTGTTGGTCAGTTTACTGATAGAGGATTCAAAGTGAATTTTGACAAAGATGAATGTTTGATCACCCACAAGAAGACTGGTGATTTTGCTCTATCTGGAGTAAGGAAGGGAAGCCTGTTTGTAGCCAATATGGACTCTGCAAACAAGGACAAAATTTGTTGCTTTTACTCAAAAGCATCAAATGAAGATTGTTGGCTGTGGCACAAGAAACTATCACACCTGAACTTTAAGGCCATTAATTCTCTAGTCAAAAGAGAGTTAGTGAGAGGCATGCCCACACTTGAATTCTGCCAAGAAGGAGTGTGTGAGGCTTGTCAAAAAGGAAAAATGAAGAGATCAAGCCACAAGTCAAAGACAGTGACATCTGTAACCAAGCCACTACAACTTATCCATATGGATTTGTTTGGGCCTGTTAACATAATGTCACTTGGAAGAAAGAAGTATGCCCTGGTAATGGTTGATGATTTTTCAAGGTATACATGGGTAGAATTTCTGGCATCAAAAGATGAGGCTCCACAAGTAATCATTGAGCATATAAAGAAAGTTGACAAGGAAGCAAAGGCAAACGATGCAAGTGTGATTGCATTGAGGAGTGATAATGGAACAGAGTTCAGAAATGCCACACTTGAAGCATTCTGCAAAGAGAATGGCATTTCTCAGCAATTCTCAGCTCCAAGGACTCCACAACAAAATGGAGTTGTTGAGAGAAAGAATAGAACTCTAATTGAGGCTGCTAGAACAATGTTACTTGATGCAAAAATGCCCACATGTTTTTGGGCTGAGGCTGTGAGCACTGCATGCTATATTCAGAACAGAACCCTCATCAACAAAAACACTGGAAAGACTCCTTACAACTTGATGACTGGAAAGAAGCCTACACTGAAGTATATTCATACTTTTGGAAGCAAATGCTTTGTACTTAAGGACAATTCTGAATATGTTGGAAAGTTTGATGCAAAAGCATTTGAAGGAATTTTTCTTGGCTATTCTATGGAAAGAATTGCATACAAGGTTTATGTCATCAGTCAAAAGAAAGTTATGGAAAGCACAGATGTAACATTTGATGACAGCAAACTACCTGGACTAGAAGAAGCCAATGATGAAGACAAAGATCCATTGAAGTTTGATAATCTAGATGATTCTGATGAAGAGACTGAAACTGGAGTTGAAACTCAAGTTCAACAAACTCAAGTGAATAATGAGACAAGAGAAGAATTTGTGCCAATCAATAGTGAAGAAACAAGCATCCAAGACACACCTGTGAGTAATGGCAACTTCACAGGGGGAGGAAATGAGGATGATCATGATGAGGATGATGAAGCAACATCAAGGATGAGAAATCAGGATGAACACTCAAGGAAATGGGATAGATCACACACTGCAGAGCAAATCATTGGAGATCCTAATGCAGGAGTAAGGACTAGGAGAGCAACTCAAAATGAGTGCCTCTATGGATGTTTTCTATCACAAGTTGAGCCTAAGAAACTTGATGATGCATTGTTGGATCCAGATTGGATTATTGCCATGCAAGAGGAGCTGAATCAATTTGAAAGGAACAAAGTATGGGAACTTGTGCCTGCACCAAAGAATAGAACCATTGTTGGAACAAAATGGGTTCTGAAGAATAAGATGGATGAAGATGGTGTAATAATAAGAAACAAAGCAAGGCTGGTTGCAAAAGGATACTCTCAACAGGAAGGCATTGATTATGATGAGACATTTGCCCCTGTTGCTAGACTGGAAGCCATTAGAATATTCTTGGCATTTGCTGCTCATTCAAACTTTAAAGTTTATCAAATGGATGTCAAGAGTGCATTTCTAAATGGAGAGTTGGAAGAAGAGGTTTATGTGCAACAACCACCTGGCTTTGAGGATCCACATTTCCCAGAATTTGTCTACAGATTGCTTAAGGCACTGTATGGACTTAAGCAAGCTCCAAGAGCATGGTATGATACTCTATCACAATTTCTTCTTGAAAATCAATTCACTCGAGGCACATTGGACAAGACACTGTTTTACAAGAAGCATGGTGATGATATGATCCTAGTTCAAATCTATGTGGATGATATCATTTTTGGTTCTACAAGTGAGAAACTGTGTGAGAAATTCTCTAAACTCATGCAGAGCAGATATGAGATGAGTATGATGGGAGAGTTGACATTCTTTCTAGGGTTGCAAGTCAGTCAAAGGAAGGATGGTATCTTTATCAGTCAAACCAAGTACATCAAGGATTTATTGAAGATGTTTGACTTGGAAGATTGTTCACCTGCCAAGACACCCATGGCCACTGCCACTAAATTGGATGAAGATGCTAAAGGCAAGAGAGTAGATATCTCAGTCTACAGAGGCATGGTTGGTTCTCTACTCTACCTCACTGCAAGTAGGCCAGACATCATGTTTGCTACATGCTTGTGTGCAAGGTTTCAATCAAATCCAAAGGATTCACATTTGATTGCAATAAAAAGGATCTTTAGATATCTGAAGGGCACTCCTAACTTGGGATTATGGTACCCTAAGGACACAGGGTTCAATCTGGTTGGCTACTCTGATGCTGATTATGCTGGATGCAGAGTGGATAGGAAAAGCACCTCAGGAAGCTGCCAGTTTCTTGGACAAAGGTTAGTTTCTTGGTATAGCAAGAAGCAACAATCTGTGTCAACTTCTACAGCTGAGGCTGAATACATAGCTGCTGGAAGTTGCTGTGCTCAAGTGCTTTGGATTAGAAATCAACTTAGAGATTATGGACTTGTGTTGGAAAGAATTCCAATCATGTGTGACAACACAAGTGCAATCTCTATAGTTGCCAATCCTGTCAATCATTCTAGAACAAAGCACATTGACATCAGATATCATTTCATAAGAGAACATGCAACTAATGGAACCATTGAGTTGCATTATGTCTCTACAGATAAACAACTAGCTGATATATTCACTAAGCCATTAGATGAAGCCACCTTCACAAGGTTGGTAAGTGAGATTGGAATGCTGAATTCTTCAGATTCTGGCTAAGTGAATACATCATCTAGATTGTTGCAGCAGTAAACACTTACTTTATCTAAATCCTCAATATTTTTGAAGTAAGTGTTGGCTGAAATATGATTTATAAATATTTCAAATCTGTTGCATATGTTGAAAATCATATTTTTATTAACTTAAAATTTCTATGAAATTTTGAGAAAATCACTATTTGATTTGCTAGGATATTTTTCAATGAATATGTCTGGTAAATTTTTACAAGATAGTGAAAATCAATTTTTTTTTTTTTTTTGAGTGATGGGTATAGTTCGATAAGTCAGACTTCTCGAATGATTCACTATTCGACATCTCTAATAAGTCTTATTAGAGTACTCTTGAGTTCTCGAATAGAGTCTTTCTGAGATATCGAATAGAGGAATTCTAGACTTCTCGAATATAGTAACTGAGTTCTCGAATGATTGAGTTCTCGAACACTATATTTGAGTTCTCGAATCATTTGAAAAGGCTGAATTCTCGCTGAATTTTAACCGATTTTGGATTTTTATCTAAAAATTTAATTCACTCATAAAAACACATTTTATTTAATTTAGAATTATTTCTAAGTTAGATAACTGCCAGCTGTGAGTTTCTATCTGCTTGAGTTATCGATTAAGCCATTCTTGACTTCTCGAATAGTTGTTTTCTACTTCTCGAATGCCTGACTTGTCGATAAAAAACAGTCTGCTAATCGACAATTCAAGTACTTCATACTTATACAATCTCACATCTATTCGATTCATTTCATTCGATTTCTCAAGCATCTACACTCTCTAAACCCCTGAAACCCTAGCTACGAAAAGCCAAATTTCTTCTTCAACCTTCAATTTCTTTTCTCTCTTCTACACAAATGGCAACAGTAAAGTTCAACACCAACTTCATCGCTCTCACTAGTGATGTTGAAGCACCCAATGCAAATTTCAAGTGCTTTGTGAAATGGATGGCTGAGTCATATATCAAGGATGCACTCTCTGCCAACCCAACTCTGTATCTCGATATTCTGGAACAATTCTGGAGTACTGCTATTGTGGAGGTTGTAGCCCTGGAAAACGCAATCACTTCCTATGTCATCTACTGCAAGGTTCAAGATAAGGAAATCACTATCACTACTGCAGACATGAACCAAGCACTAGGACTACAACAAGAGTCATTTGACAGAATGGCCACTAATGCAGAGTTGGAGGAATTCTTTGAGTTCATAAACTACTCAGATGGGATTAACCTTGGAAAGCTAAACAGAAAGAATCTGAGAAAGGAGTGGAGCTATGTGTTTGCAACTCTTCTCCAAGTCTTCACTGCCAGGAAATCAAGCTTTGATCAAATCAGTGCACCTGTGCAGCAAATTGGATATGCTTTGGCCTATGGAAAGAAGATAGATGTTGGCCAAATCATACTTCAAGAATTATATGGGAGACTTGGTAAGAACACAACCAAGAGAGGTACTGATATTTTCTTCCCTCGCTTTATTCAATCTGTACTTAATTATAAAAATGCTTCATTGATTGAATTGCCTGGGATTGATAAAAATAAAATAGGCTATCCTAAGTCCATGACCAAACTCATTTTTGGTAACTTGGAAACTAGGAATGATGTGGATGTAAGACTGAACATAACTCCCCATATGGAGAGTTTGTTTAGGACTTACCCCCACAACATGCCAACATTTGATGCAAAATCTAAGTTAGCACAGCCCAAGCAAGTGGAACAAAATGCTAACCCAGGGCCTGCTAACCAACCCTCTCAACCAAACACTCTACCTCTTACTGAGCCAACTGCATCATCCTCTCAAAAGGGTGATGTTAGTAAAAAGAAGAGAAAGGAAGTAATGTCTGCACCTTTAAATATCTTGTCTGAAGCAGCATTAGCTGTTGAATTAGGTCTAGGAAGTGAGGAACCTGAGTTACCCTTACACAGAACAAAGAAGAAGAAAACTAAGACCACCTCTTCAGTCACACAAATGGCTGAAGTTGTAAAATCAGGGGCACACAGCTCACTAGGTGTATCCTCTCAACAGGGTGCACCTATAGAATCAAGCATTCTCCCCAATGCACCCTCTTGTATAGAGTCAGCACATGGGAGTGATAAGGCTGGCACAACACTGAGTGGAGAGCACATCACTTTTGAAACTCCCTCTATCTCTCAGGGGGAGTTGCCAAAATCTACTCTAAAACACACTTCTCTTCCAGAATCTAACTCTGAAATTTCTTTGGAACCTGCAACTCAGACAACTGAGATGCAAGGTATTGATCATCAAGAATCCTTTTCGCTTGATGAGCCAATAATTTCAAGTGACTTAGTGCATGACACTTTGTTCACCACTCAGAACCCACATTTAGATGGTGAGGGAATGCATGCTGAGGCATATCCTAATGACACCATCACAAACACAGAGGTTCCCCTAGTTTTTACTTGAGACTCTGTGCCTGTGTCAACTGCTGGTGTAATTCATCCCACTTCTGTGGTGACACCAGTAGTAGAGTCAATCCATCCGGTTACAGAAGTTGCATCTGTAACTGAGGAGACTAGCTTGCCTAGCTCTAGCTCTGACTTCATGTCAACATGGCTGAAGCCTGTGCAACATGACAGTGCTTCAGGATCAGGGTCTGTTCCACAACAATTGACGGTTGAAGCACTTCAAAGCTTAATTGTGGATCAGATTCCTGAGTTCACAAAGATTGCTCAGCACCTTCTCACTGCAGACATGCCCAATCCAGACTATGAGGCTATTCTGTTATGCCATAGGGATGATGTGGAAGTGCAGAAGTCAAAGATCATTGATGATGCTGAGAGAGATGGCAATATAGATGCCTGGTTGCAAGGAAAATATGATATTACTCTCGATGAAGCACTTCAGTATCTCAGGGAGGAATACATCACTTCACTGGGCTCCAATGCAAAATCCCTGTCACCTGGTGAAGTGTATGAAGCTGTAAATGACTCCTACAAGGGTTTCCTCAAGGCTGCACACTATCTTGGCAAGGGAGTCAAAACTGAAGTCAACAGGGTGTGTGATAAGACAGCCACTTCAGTAGCAGAAGTCAAGAGGGCCTTTGATGCTAAATTTCCTCAATTGGACAGTGTGTTCAAGGACATCAAACACTGCAACTCTACCTGCACTCAGGTGGACAATGGGCTGGCTGTGCTAAAAGATGCTGTCACAGGTCTGGGGCATCAATTTCAGAATCTATCTGACCAGACTACAGATGCCAATGCCATGCTGAGGATAATGTTCAAAAATCTTTATGGAGATAGACTAGTGACTGATGTCCCTGTGCATGAATTGTCTAAATATGAAGTGAAGAGGCTGCAGGATCAATCTTTATCTGGCTTCAAGGCCAATGAGTTATTCACTAAGGTCAACACTCTTGAGCAGGAGGTAGCTACTCTCACCAAGACCAATGCTCATCTCACAGAAAAGGTTGCATTGCTAAATGATCAGTTGGACACTCAAGCATCCACCACAGCTGATGTCCTTCTGCATCAACAATCCATGTTAGCTGCAATGATGAAGCATATGGGTCTCCCTCTACCTGATGAATCTTCACTCCCAAAGGACATTTCTACAGCCTCTGTGCCTGACAACAAGCCTAAGGGGGAGAAGAAGGCTAGGAACTCAAATTCAAAGGGGGAGACAAAGGGAGAGAAAGGCATAATAATCAAAGAGGGTGGTCAACAAAGGGCTTCTAAGTCTCTAGCAAATGTGCCTGGCAAGGGAAAAGCCAAAGTAGATGAGCCTCCATCTATCTTGCCAGTTGTCACCTTACCAACTGTGCACATCACTACTCCTGGAGGACAAAAGCAATCCATAACTACCACAGTGGTTGCAGGGAGTATGCCATCTGACAAACCTCCAATCTCTATATCTGAGAGTGCCAAGCCTGTAGAAGTCAAAGTTGTTACTGAGGCCAAGCTACAAGAAGTTGCTAACTCCAATGACTATCATGATAAAGCCTTCTTGGAGTTTCTAAAAGCCATAAGGGAACAGGTTGGTGACACTCAGTTTTATCTGAGGGAGGTGAAGAAGCAGATAAACTACATCACTGTCATCCCCAAGAAAGTCAACAATATATGGGTCAAGGAGATAGTGATGGTTTCCAAACTAAAGATATGGCATCTAACATACCAGACTCTACAAGACCTAAAGCACTCAGAGATAGATGCCATACTTGAGATCATTGAGAAGAAAAATGAGAACAGCAAGAGTCTGTTTGATGATTTGAGGAATGGTCAACCTACAAGGCTACCAGAAGTGATCAAGAAGCCATGGACAATTATTTATCAGTCTGGTACCAGAATTGAAGATATCAAGCAATTGGTCATTCCTCATGATCTCACCTCCAGAAATCACAGACTGATCATTGCTATCATTGATCAATTACAGAAGAAGGTTGGAGCCAGAAATGCTGAAGAAATTGAGGCACTGCATATCCTCAGAACCTATATTGCAACTGGTGAAATTCCAGAGATGGCTCAACCTAGGAGAAATAAGGATGATGATTCTGAAGACAAAGGTGATGGGAGGAGAAGACATCACAGGAGAGATAAGGGTGATGAAGATAAGAAGAAAAAGGGGGACAAGGATGAAAAGGATGATGATGACCAGGGTAAAACATATGTGAGAAAGAGTGGAAGACAGCAAGCCTTAGGCAATGCTAGCAGTAATCTCACCACAACACAAGACTCTAAGTCTAGGGTGAATACTGTTGGTAGTGACCTAGCAAAATCTACATCTATGGCTTCTGCAACTGTCTTACCATCTCAAGAAAAGAAGAAGATTCAAGTCAAGAAACCATGTGTATGTTTCAGAAAGCAATCTGCTAATGGAATACTACTATGGTCTACCAACCAAGGTTAAAGATTTCTGCCAAGCAACCATGTCAAGAGGATAAAATTTAAACATGCTGCAAGGAGAGTGAAGCTATCCAAATCTAGAGCCCTAACAATCCTTCCAGGATTAAAGCTCCAGCCACTTGATGAAGACTTTGATGAAGAGCAACTGCTATTTCTAAGAGCTCAAAAGATATGCTATGCTGCAATTGTGGATGACCACCTTGTAATCAAGTACACTGATGGGAAAGAAATGAAATTCAAACAAGGGGGTTGTCAACATTGGGGTAAATTGTATGAGATAGAAAGAATCATTGCATTGCTGGATTCTAAGGATAAGGTGGAGAAAGTATGGAAGCTGGAATTGATTGACTTTGTGAAAATGAAGAAAGAATATGCTGAGAAGATAAGGAAGGGCTGCTATGAGAAATGGTTAGAAAGGGAGAAAGAAATTGATAGACTGGAGATTGAAGCAGAAAAGCTAAGGGCAAAGGGATTGTGTAGAGTTCAGTTTGATCCCTATGTGGTGAAGTATAGGAGGAGAAATGGAGACAATGTCAATATAAGAATGAACCTACTTAGTCACTATCCTGCCAACATTCTGAAGCCAGTGCTTGAAGATTTCAAAAACTCTATTATGATTGAAGAATTGGATGCTATGACAGAAATCATGAGAGCAGTAGATGAGATTGCAAGAAAGGAGAAAGAAAGGAAACAGAAAGCATATGATGATCTACAAGCCAAGGCAATGGAGATGCAATCAAAAGAAAACGGCTAGTACCTCATCATACTGTAAGAAGTATTTATCTTGTAATTTCATTTATGTGTTCAATCAAATCACATACCTGTACTTTTAAAAGTTTTATCTTTAATGTATGTTAGGCTTGTTATCAGACATGAAATTGTGACTAAGGGTCTCACTCACAATTTGGGGGAGATTGTTAGTTACAGAGGCATGCCTGTATACATCTAATAACAAGCCTAATTGTTTGTAATGCTTTGCATTACTTACATGACCTCTTAACTGAGGGAACCTCTAGTTGTAGAGTTTCTGTTTGTATTGTACTTGTAATAGGCATCAAATCCTAGTTGTGTAACTGTACAAATAGAGTCTAGAATAATGCTTGAAAGAAGTTCCATGGTTCATGCTTCAAGCAAGGAGTTAAAGACTGCCAAATAATCACAGTTGGGATTTGAAGAAATGAAGAATTTGCCTAAGTACCAATTCGAGAAGTATATTTTTCTATTCGAGAAGTCCAGCATTCGAGAAGTCAGAGATTCGATATCTCAAGACACTATTCGATATCTCTGAATACACTGTTCGATATCTCATTCGATATCTCAGGGATTCGATATGTCTACTACTCTATTCGAGAACTCAAGAAGTCAACAAGTCAAGATGGTATTCGAGTTCTCAAAGAGTCAACAAGTCAAAGTTCCATTCGATATCTCAAAGACTCAGAAAGCTATTCGACAACTCGAGGATTCGATAAGTCAAATGCTCTATTCGACAACTCAAGGAATCCTGATGGAAAAGAGCTATTCGAGAAGTGGTTCGATATGTCACTATAACAGTATTCGAGAACTCAGAGTTATCGATCAAGTCAATTCTAGTTCTCGAATCACTTACTTAGTCACTTCTCGAATACATTCTTGGAGACAAAATACTGAAGAAATTGTACAAGTCAGAAACCTGCAACAAGCCAATGCACTTTATGGACCACAACCTGTAACGTGCTCTGGAAAGCCTACAAGGAAGCTTGGAGAGATATAGAAGAGACAAGGAGCTAAAGAAGTGGATCTAAACAGGCTTTGCAAAGTCAAATCTGTAACCGTTTGGACACTTACTCAAAAAGGATAGACAGACTAGAAAGTAATGTGTTTTAGCTACCTTATTTGTAGTAAGCAGGCTGTATCCATGTTCTATAAGGACACAGCCTCACTTCATAACTTAGTAACTTTGTGAGTCAAGTTTTTCATACACTGTAAGCTATATCTCTCTGAGAAAAACGAAGCTGAGAATACTACCATTTGTATTCACAGATTGTAGCAACCTTTATCTAATATACATTAGATTAAAGTGATATTGTGTCTTGTGTTGTTTATTTATCCGCACCTTAATTTCTGCACACACAGGCACTTATCTGCTACACAGACTCAATCCAAGAAAAGTTCAAGAATCCATTCACCCCCCCCCCTCTGTATTCTTTTACCGTGTTCAATACTCAACATAAACTCACGCAAGCGCACGTGGTCACAAGTAATATATAAGGTTAAGTCCAAATTCGTTCCCACAGGGATCAAGTTATGGTTCTATTCAGAAAATATGCCTATGCAACAATGTATGGTTTTAATTCACTGCTAAGAAAAATAACAAATATGGGTTTGATTACCTAAATTAAACTAAAGTGCAAATTTATAACTAAGAATTAAACAATTAACGAAAATAACAATCGAATTACTTATATGAGAATAAACATGGAATCCTAGTTTCATTATCTACTTCACTTAGAGTTGCAGCCTTTAATTAAAACATGCGATGGTTTTGATATCTGATCGAATAACACGAAAAGAGTAAAAGTTACCTCTCGGTATACTAGTACCAATCTACACATACATCCACAAAAGAGATAGAAGATGAATAGGCACATATTATGTTTAGACCCTATATCTCTATAGAATTTGAAAACATAAAGGTTGAAGCACAAGTTATCCACTTAGATCACATAGGGTAGCATAATATCTCTATTCATGCCACAAATCATGATGCTTAACATCACCCTATCCTATGCTAGCATGGCAAGTTCTAAATCTCAAGATCCACTCTCGTTTAGCAAGAGATTAACTATTCAATTTAGATGTTAGCTACGCATCTAAAAGCATTAAGATTAACCATACGAGGATATCAAGAATTCACCACACATAATTCTTTAAGGCATGAAAACTACTAAGCTACATAGATAAATCCACTAGGATCCCACGATAACGATTAGTTCATAATCGAACCTTTCGTCACCATGGGATTTGACGAAAGCATGATATCAAACAAGATAATGAAGATGAATAAATCAATAATAGAATAAGGTTTAGTGAACAAATCCGTGAAAGTAACAAGCATCCAAAAGATACGCCTCCACAAAGGAATACAAGAAAACTATATCTAGATCTTCTTGTCGTCACGATCCTCGCCTTGGCTTCTCTCTCTCGTGCTCTTGAACGAATTGTGTGTAGATTGTGTAGATGGGTGGCTTTTCTGTGCCCCAAGGTGTGTATTTATAGCCCCCAAGTGCCTCCTTGACCAAGCAATTACCGTAATTGAAATAGGATAGAATTCCGGTAATTTTCCTTCTTTGATTGAAATAGAATTGCAATTCCCTTGTTTAAACTGACTTCCAGAAGTTTCTAATCGTCCCAATTGATTGCTATCTTGATTAGGAGAAGAAAACGGCAATTTCCCCATTTAAAATCAGATTCCAGGAACTTCAGGAATTTTCTACCGCGCACAGGCGCGGCCGCGCGCGCTTCCCACTGTCTCCAAGCGCGCCCGCGCTGTATAATGTAATGCTGTCTCTCCTCGCGCACCCGCGCTGTCCACCTGCATATCACAGGCGCGCCCGCGCTGGGCTACTGACCTTGCAGAACTGTACTTTACTTTTGCTGATTTTTCCTCCGTCTTCAAATGCAATTCCCGGCACTTGTTCTAGTGACCTTCAAAACACCATATAATCGCTGAACTCTATACCTGCATCAGAGATACACCCTGCACAATTCTACACAAAAACACGTCAAATCACACAAATACTTGAGATACAAGACACCAATTTAAGCCGAAATAGAATGATCCAAGTGGATATAAATCCACTTATCACACCCCCAAACTTAAACCGATGCTTGTCCTCAAGCATAAACAGACAAAAATATATACAACTAACTAGTACCACTTCCGTAGGTGATCACGGTTGCATTTGGCATATGCAACAAGCCCTTTAAACCCCTAGGCAGCCCTAGTGGACGAGTAAGGTCTCGTGAGGGCCTATAGTGAATGTACCCACAAAATCCATGTAACCTAATGCAATGCAATGCATGAATGCAACTAATATGAAAAATGCAAAGATCCCCTTCAAACTCACCAAAACCAACTAACAAGCAAATATCTCAACGAATGCAACAAATCCAAGCAGAGCTCGACTAAGTCCCCGTATACTAACAATACATGAACAGAAACGTGCGTGTGTTCAATGCTCATCAGAAATACCCCCAGAACTAGGTCAAAAATCATACATGCCTTCCGTCAAGACAATCACAGGTTTATAACTAGAATAGATTGTAGACACTCCATAACCTAGGAACACCTCCACCCTTATCCAAGGTAGACAAAAACTCATGCTTTATTACTATGACACATATATATACAATACGCATGCTTATTTAACCGTGCAATGAATGAGACCCCAAAAGGCTTATACAATAATATCCATGTAGCGAGTGTTGGGTCAGTGGATCCCAGACTGTAAAAGCCTTAGGTCACTAGGACTAAGTCCCCTCAGACTTAATTACTCGAGTATTAAAGAGCTCACACTGGTTAATTTTGCATTAACAAACAAAAATTGACTCTTTTTTTTTTTTTTCTGGTTTTTTTTTTCTTTTTTTTTTATATATGCAATCTGGAATGAGCCTTTCTCATTTCCAACCCTAGACTACTCATATAAATATGAGCCGGCTACTAGCCATTTGACGCCTAGCCATTATTAACAACTAGCATGAAATTCCTGTTTTCCCCCAAACTTAGATTTTAGTGTTCCTACGCTATAAAGGGAATAACGAAAATTCTAAGAATAAACAAGTGATTAAATCTCAAAACATCCAACAGGCATGACTCCAACCTAACCCAAAAAAGCACCCCAATGAGACTGTGTAATAATTTTGTTTCCGAAACATGCAAGTCAATTACCTAGGAACTATAAATCAGCCCTCTACTCATCATCATCACACCCAAATCAACATCTACCTATCAATCAGAATCAGCTCATTTTAAGGGATCGTGAAAAATGCATGCCATGAAAATGCAACTAATATGAACTCACATGGTAACAAACAAACAATAACAAAATGTCCTATATGAAACAAACGTATATAATACGAACATAAAATGCATGACTTACACTAATATGCAAAACATGATATCCTAACATGAACACAATGAAACATATACAACATATACAATACTTTTCCCCCAAACCACCCCCAAACTTAAAATATTCAATGACCTCATTGAATGGAAGTAAAACGAGGGAAAGTAAATACATACCTACACCGCAGCGTCATCACCCTCTTCGGGTGGAGAATCAGGAGGTGGATAAACTGTGTCCGATCCAAAGACTGGCCACTCAATATGGGCACCACTAGCTCCAAAAGCAGTACTGAAAGCCTGTGTTAACCTCGCTGAAAAACGGCTATGGCTCTCATACAATGCATCCATCCGCCTCATCATCCGTCTATCATGCGAAGCACTCGAGATGGCAACAGGCACCTGCTGAACTGGAGGAGCACCAGCAATCTCATAGCCCAGACCCCTAGGATGAGGAATGCCGCCAGGCCATTCCACCAACTTCGACAGATCAATGGGTCCAGCTGGCATCTGAATCTGCTCCTCAGACGACCATGTCACCCCAGCCATCGAACACAATCTCGTAACAAGAGAGCCATAAGGAACTGCCCCTGTCGACCCCCTCAAGAACCGCAACATACTCTGATTCACCAAATATCCAACATCGATATAATGGCCATTCAGGATAGCCCACAACAAGATAGCTCTCTCAACTGTCACCTCATGTGTATGCGTAGTAGGCAACAGATTAGCACAAATAAACGAATTCCAAGCCCTAGCATATCTGTTCATCGAAGCAGATGCAAATGTAGCCTTCTCAGCCGACCCAACCTTCAATTTCCATGTCGTACCTGGCACACACAGACGTGCCACCACCTCATCTAAATCAACCTCAGACCTGGCCTTAAAAGTCCAGTCCTCCGCCCCAACAGGTCTATCCGGCAACCCAAGCAAAAGCCGAATAGCACGAGCAGTATAATCTATAGTAAACCCACGAACAATCGAATAACCATCCCTCGTTTCCTTGGCATTAGCGTAGAACTCCCGGACTATACTCAACGGGACAGCGGATGCAAGCTCACACAGATTCTGCCAACCCCTTTCCTCAATCATAGCCACAATCTCACCATCAGCAACAACAGGCAACCAAATCCTATCCTTCGCCACAGACCGAGTCATCAATTTCACATACTCAGCCCGAGCCTCATCAGAACGAAACTTACCCATATCATCATCCCCCGAACTCGAGTCAGAACCGGACAATGACCGACCACGAGAACTACTACCAACAACTCGAGCTCTCTTAGGTGCCATAATAATCAAGAACAACAATAAAATCACACCCCAACTGCCAAAACTCTGCCCAAAAATCGTACACAAAAAACCCACAATTTGCAAGAACTACAATTCGAAATATCAAATAAAAAGAGTAGAGATTACCCAAATCGAATAGAAGAGGTAGCACTTGCCAAAATCAATTCCCCAAACTTGAAATTCGTAGCCCCTTGAAGTCCAATTAGGGGTTGAGAATTGAGAATAATGAGTAATTGTGTATGGAGATGTAAGTATAGGTTTGTGTATGTGTATGATTATGATATGAATTGGGATGGAAAGATGTTGAATTAGGGTGTTATATAACTGATGGATGAGAGTAATAATGGGGAAAATCGAATTAAGAGAGAAAAATTAGGGTTGGGACACTTAAAACTCAACTTCCAGAACTTCTCCTTTTCTGTCCAGGGGTCCGCGCGGCCGCGCCCAATATAGCCTACTCTCCGCGCGCCCGCGCCCAGGTAATTTCCAGAATTTTTTTTTTTTTTTTTGATAAAGATGAATACCTCCCTACTGAATTCTACAAAAATACCTAACACCATGGGTTGCCTCCCACGAAGCGCTCGTTTTACGTCATTAGCTTGACTTACTTCCGAAATTTCACAATTCTGACAAAACGGAGGCAACCGTCTCACGGTTCACCGTTCCTCCATAATAAAGCTTAAGTCGATGTCCATTTACCTTGAAAGCATCATTGATAGACCCTCTAAAGATCTCCACCGCTCCATGTGGAAATACCTCCTTAACTGTAAACGGACCAGACCACTTTGACTTGAGCTTTCCAGGAAAAAGTTTAAGGCGAGAGTTGTAAAGCAAAACCTGTTGACCCGGCACAAATGCCTTGTGCACCAACTTTCTATCATGCCACCTTTTAACCTTCTCCTTGTACATTTTTGCATTTTCATAAGCCTGCTCACGAAATTCCTCAAGCTCATTCAACTGAAGTAGACGTTTTTCACCCGCAGCTGAGATATCCAAATTTAACTTCTTCAATGCCCAAAAAGCCTTGTGCTCTAACTCAGCCGGTAAATGACAAGCCTTACCAAACACCAACTGATAAGGTGACATCCCAAGAGGTGTCTTGTAAGCAGTTCTATAAGCCCAAACCGCCTCATCTAACTTCAACGACCAATCCTTACGAGATGGATTTACCACTTTCTCGAGAATTCTTTTGATTTCACGATTCGATACCTCCGCTTGACCATTAGTTTGGGGATGATAAGCAGTGGCAACACGATGCGTCACATTGTACCTTGCCATCATAGCAGTAAACTGACGATTGCAGAAGTGTGTCCCCTCATCACTGATTATAGCTCGTGGAGTTCCAAAATGCGTGAAAATCTGCTTGTGAAGAAAATTCAGAACCACCTTAGCATCATTGGTTGGCAAGGCTTTCACCTCAACCCATTTAGACACATAATCCACAGCTAGGAAGATGTACTGATTGTTGCAAGATGAAATAAACGGACCCATGAAATCAATCCCCCACACATCAAAAATCTCAACTTCAAGAATAGTATTCAACGGCATCTCATTCCTCCTAGAGATATTACCAACCCTTTGACATCGATCACAACTCATCACAAAACGATGAGAATCCTTAAACAGAGTCGGCCAATAGAATCCCGCCTGAAGTATTCTCTGAGCTATTTTATTACCACCATAATGACCTCCATACGTGGTAGAATGATAATCATGCAAAATAGCTTCCGTCTCACTATAAGGAATGCACCTCCTCAAAATCTGATCCACACCAAGCTTGAACAGAAAAGGCTCGTCCCAACGGTACCACTTCACATCATGTAAGAACTTCTTCTTTTGAGCATAAGAGAATTCCGGAGGGATGACATTACTAACAAGATAGTTCACATAATCTGCAAACCATGGCTCTTCACCTTGCACCCCAAAAAGTTGCTCATCTGGAAAAGATTCATTAATAAGAGATTTAGCATGTGAATCCTTACCTTGGTCCTCCAGACGTGAAAGATGATCAGCTACTTGATTTTCCGTGCCCTTCCTATCCTTGATTTCCACATCAAATTCTTGTAATAACAACACCCAACGAATCAATCTAGGCTTCGAATCCTTCTTCGACATGAGATATCGAATAGCAGCATGATCCGTGTAAACAATCACCTTCGTACCAAGCAAATAAGATCTGAATTTTTCAAAAGCATAGACAACTGCTAGCAATTCCTTTTCCGTAGTGGTGTAATTAAGCTGTGCCTCATTGAGGGTTTTACTAGCATAGTAAACCACATGAAAAATTTTCTCCTTCCTTTGACCCAGCACAGCTCCAACCGCATAGTCACTAGCATCACACATAAGCTCGAACGGTTCCTCCCAATTGGGTGCGGTAATGATAGGAGTAGTAGTTAGCTTCTTTTTCAAAAGCTCAAAAGCCGCAAGACATTCATCATCAAACTTGAAAGGAACATCTTTCTCTAACAAGTTGCACAAAGGTTTAGAGATTTTCGAGAAATCTTGAATGAATCGCCTATAGAATCCCGCATGACCAAGAAAACTGCGAATTCCTTTAACTGAAATAGGTGGAGGAAGATTCTCGATTGTCTCCACCTTGGCCCTATCCACTTCAAGCCCCTTCCTAGATACCTTGTGCCCAAGAATAATTCCTTCTTGCACCATAAAGTGACACTTCTCCCAATTAAGTACCAAATTAGTCTCCACACACCTCTTCAAAACCAAACCAAGATTATGCAAGCATTCATCATAAGATATACCAAAAACTGAGAAGTCATCCATAAAAACCTCCACATTCGAGCCAATCATGTCTGAGAAAATAGCCATCATGCACCTTTGAAAAGTGGCAGGAGCACCACAAAGTCCGAAAGAAACTCGACGAAAAGCAAAAGTGCCAAAAGGACATGTGAATGTAGTCTTCTCTTGATCTTCCGGAGCAATGCAAATCTGATTATAGCCTGAATAACCATCGAGTAAACAATAATACTCGTGACCAGCCAACCTGTCTAACATCTGATCAATGAATGGAAGAGGAAAATGATCTTTTCTTGTGGCTTTGTTGAGCTTCCGATAATCCATGCAAACTCTCCACCCCGTGACTGTTCGAGTAGGGATGAGCTCATTCTTCTCATTAGCAACAACTGTCATGCCTCCTTTCTTTGGCACACATTGAACCGGGCTCACCCAAGAACTGTCTGAAATAGGATAGATAATACCCGCATCAAGCCACTTTAGAATTTCCTTCTTCACCACCTCCTTCATAATCGGATTGAGTCTTCTTTGATGTTCAACAGTAGGCTTAGCTCCTTCCTCTAGCAAAATTTTATGCATGCAATAAGAAGGGCTGATTCCCTTGATATCTGCTATAGTCCAACCAATTGCTGACTTGAACTCCCTCAAAATACGCAAGAGCTTTTCTTCCTCGATATCTGACAGATTAGAAGAAATAATAACAGGTAGTGTAGAGGTATCACCAAGAAAAGCATACCTCAAGTGATTAGGCAAAGGTTTGAGTTCAAGAGTAGGAGCCTCCTCAATAGATGGTTTAAGACGGATTTGCGACTTTTCCAGCTCCTTTAGTCCAAGAGACTCGAAAGGCATGTCAAATTTTCTCTTCCATGAATTTGCATTCAACATCTGTATTTGCATCCTTTCATCTTCATCTTTCACCTCAGAGTTCCCACTCAATGCTTTTTCCAAAGAATCTATTAGCAACAAATGATCAAGATCTTTGGCTACCACGGAATCAACCAAATCAACACTGAAACATTCTTCTTCATCAGATGGAAGCTTCATAGCATTGAACACATTAAAGGTGACATTCTGATTTTGTACCCTCATGGTGAGCTCTCCTTTCTGCACATCGATCAAGGTACTACCCGTAGCTAGGAATGGCCTTCCCAAGATTATGGGAATCTTCTTATCTTCCTCGAAATCCAAGATAACAAAATCAGCAGGGAAGATGAGCTTATCAAATTTCACCAAGACATCCTCCACTATGCCTCTAGGATAGGTAATTGAACGATCAGCCAACTGTAGCGAGATATTAGTTGGTTTTGGATCCGGTAGACCCAGTTGCATGTATACTGACAAGGGCATGAGATTGATGCTAGCTCCCAAATCACACAAGCACTTCTCAAAGAATAGATTACCAATAGTGCATGGAATAGTAAAACTACCCGGATCCTTTAGCTTTGGAGGCAATTTCTGCTGCAAAACGGCACTACACTCTTCCGTTAAGGCAACGGTCTCTAATGCATCGAGCTTCAACTTACGCGAGAGGATACCCTTCATGAACTTGGCATAGCTCGGCATCTCTTCAAGAGCTTCCGCAAAAGGTATGTTGATGTGCAACTTCTTGAACACTTCTAAGAACCTAGCAAACTTGTTATCCAAATTCTGCTTCTGGAGTCTTCTAGGATATGGAGGAGGAGGGTAGATCTGATTATTCTTTGTAGACAACTCCGGAGAAGCCTTCTCCACAGATTCCTTGCTCTTCTCTAATTCACTGTCAAGCTGATCAGCTACCAAGTCAGATTTCTCAATTTCGGGTACTGCAGAATTTTCGACTTGCTGATTCTGTACTTCTTCATTCTCTTTAGCGGCTGATTTAGGATCTGATGTAACCTTCCCCGATCTCAAAGTTACGGCCTTCACCTGCTCCTTGAAGTCCCTCCTACCTGGATTTGCTTCCGTATCACTAGGAAGAGTTCCTTGTGGCCTACTACCTAAGGCACTTGCAATCTGTCCTATCTGAGTTTCCAAGAGCTTCTGACCAGCTTGTAAGTTCTTTAATGCTATCCACATCTCATCAGATTTATCATTAGAAGATTGCCCCACATGAGTCTGAGGTTGTTGCTGCTGAAATCCCGGGGGTTGATAAGGTGCCCTATAAGGTTGTTGATAGCCCTGATTGTACGGCTTCGCTTGCTGATAAGATTGTTGAGTATTCTGATTGTTGCTCCAGCTGAAGTTAGGATGATTCCGATTGTTGGGATGATAAGTGGCTGGAACCGGTGCAGCAGGTCTCTGGAAATTACTCACGAACTGTGCTGATTCAGAAGAGATAGCACACTGATTCGTCTCATGTGCGCCCGCACATAACTCACAAACACTAGCCACCTGCTGAACTCCATAATTAGCAAGAGAATCCACCTTCATAGCAAGAGCCTTCAACTGAGCTGTAATCATTGAAGCTGTATCTACTTCCAAAACTCCTGCTACTTTGCCTTGAGAAAGTCTCTGGGTTGGATTCTGGTATTCATTAGCAGCCATCATCTCGATAAGTTCATAAGCTTCATCATAACTCTTCGCCCACAGAGCTCCACCTGATGCTGCATCTAGCAAAGGCCTAGACTGTGCTCCCAACCCATTGTAAAATCCATTAATAACCATCCAATCAGGCATGCCATGATGAGGACACTTCCTTAGCATCTCCTTGTAGCGTTCCCAAGCCTCACACAATGACTCGCCAGATTGCTGTTGAAATTGAGTCAACTGGTTCCTTATTGCTGCAGTTTTCGCCATAGGGAAGAATTTAGTAAGGAACTTCTGAGCAAGATCTTCCCATGTAGTAATGGAACCAGGTGGTAAAGAGTGTAGCCAGCTCTTAGCCTTATCCCTCAGAGAGAATGAGAAAAGCCTCAACCTGATAGCATCATCCGTCACACCATTACACTTGAAAGTGTCGCAGATTTCGATAAAGTCCCGAATATGCATGTTTGGATCCTCCGTAGAAGCTCCCCCAAACTGGACTGAATTCTGCACCATCTGAATTGTGCCCGGCTTGATCTCAAAGTTGTTCGCTGCAATAGCTGGTCTAACAATGCTAGACTGGATATCATTGAGCTTCGGCTGAGAATAGTCCTTCAAAGCCTTGACTGCTGCTGCTGCATCACCCATCTCTACAGTAGTTTCATATTCCTCTTTATTCTCTATATTCTCTACACGACCGTCTTCTGCCAGTTTTTGTAAACGAGCTTGCGAACGTGTTTGCATACAAACTCAAGTACCTGAAACACCACGAAACAAACAAACTAAGTAAGATTCCGAGTCAGTGAACGCTAACGACCACTATTGACAAGCACATAAACTGAAATAAAAACACCGATGTTCCCCGGCAGCGGCGCCAAAAACTTGTTATGCTAAACTCACGCAAGCGCACGTGGTCACAAGTAATATATAAGGTTAAGTCCAAATTCGTTCCCACAGGGATCAAGTTATGGTTCTATTCAGAAAATATGCCTATGCAACAATGTATGGTTTTAATTCACTGCTAAGAAAAATAACAAATATTGGTTTGATTACCTAAATTAAACTAAAGTGCAAATTTATAACTAAGAATTAAACAATTAACGAAAATAACAATCGAATTACTTATATGAGAATAAACATGGAATCCTAGTTTCATTATCTACTTCACTTAGAGTTGCAGCCTTTAATTAAAACATGCGATGGTTTTGATATCTGATCGAATAACACGAAAAGAGTAAAAGTTACCTCTCGGTATACTAGTACCAATCTACACATACATCCACAAAAGAGATAGAAGATGAATAGGCACCTATTATGTTTAGACCCCTATCCTATGCTAGCATGGCAAGTTCTAAATCTCAAGATCCACTCTCGTTTAGCAAGAGATTAACTATTCAATTTAGATGTTAGCTACGCATCTAAAAGCATTAAGATTAACCATACGAGGATATTAAGAATTCACCACACATAATTCTTTAAGGCATGCAAACTACTAAGCTACATAGATAAATCCACTAGGATCCCACGATAACGATTAGTTCATAATCGAACCTTTCGTCACCATGGGATTTGACGAAAGCATGATATCAAACAAGATAATGAAGATGAATAAATCAATAATAGAATAAGGTTTAGTGAACAAATCCGTGAAAGTAACAAGCATCCAAAAGATACGCCTCCACAAAGGAATACAAGAAAACTATATCTAGATCTTCTTGTCGTCACGATCCTCGCCTTGGCTTCTCTCTCTCGTGCTCTTGAACGAATTGTGTGTAGATTGTGTAGATGGGTGGTTTTTCTGTGCCCCAAGGTGTGTATTTATAGCCCCCAAGTGCCTCCTTGACCAAGCAATTACCGTAATTGAAATAGGATAGAATTCCGGTAATTTTCCTTCTTTGATTGAAATAGAATTGCAATTCCCTTGTTTAAACTGACTTCCAGAAGTTTCTAATCGTCCCAATTGATTGCTATCTTGATTAGGAGAAGAAAACGGCAATTTCCCCATTTAAAATCAGATTCCAGGAACTTCAGGAATTTTCTACCGCGCACAGGCGCGGCCGCGCGCGCTTCCCACTGTCTCCAAGCGCGCCCGCGCTGTATAATGTAATGCTGTCTCTCCTCGCGCGCCCGCGCTGTCCACCTGCATATCACAGGCGCGCCCGCGCTGGGCTACTGACCTCGCAGAACTGTACTTTACTTTTGCTGATTTTTCCTCCGTCTTCAAATGCAATTCCCGGCACTTGTTCTAGTGACCTTCAAAACACCATATAATCGCTGAACTCTATACCTGCATCAGAGATACACCCTGCACAATTCTACACAAAAAAACGTCTATTAGATATTGATTCAAGAGATGATCAGGATCTGGGTGTTACTGATCAGATACTGATGCTGGCGTCATCAGGAATACAACGTCAGTATTGGATTATCAGGATTAGAAGCTGGTCAGTATTTGATGAAGATTCTCATCAGACCAGAGATCAAGGAAGATTGATATGTCGGTTCCTAATTTGTAGGGATGCAGCTATCATACAAGATATGCATTCAGAGATATATGTAATTGATTTAGAATATCTTGTAATTGATAGTGCAATTGTGTACACTATATAAACACAGTTTAGGTTTTACATTATGTAATCGCTTACACGAGTTATATTGTAACCTAGCAGCTCTTAAGAACATAAGAATTTCTTAAGAGAGTTTTGTAACAGTTTTATATCAGAGTTAATAAAGCTGTTATTGATTCATACTTGTGTTATTTGTTTTAAGTCGAAAATCTTATACAATTGTATTCAACCCCCCTTCTACAATTGTTATTTACTGGGCAACAATTGGTATCAGAGCAAAACTGATTAATTTAAATCAGAAACGATCTTAAGATGTCGACAAGCAAGTATGAAAGCATTAAAATTCCAATTCTCAAGAAGACTGAGTATCCAACCTGGAAAGTGAAAATGTTAATGTATCTGGAAGCAACTGATCCTGACTATCTTGACAGGATCAATGATGGACCATTTCTTCCAACAAAACTAGTTGCAAGAACAGAGACTGTTGCTGAACACTATGTCATTAAGGCAAAGAGTGAATGGACGACAGAAGAAAAGGTTCAAGTACTCAAAGATGCAAAGGTAAAGAATATTTTGCATAACAGTCTTGATAATGTCATGTCTAACAGGGTAATAGCATGCAAGACTGCGAAGGAAATTTGGGATACTTTGGAAACTCAATGTCAAGGTACTGAATCTATCAAAAGAAACAAAAGGGCTCTGTTGATTCAGGAGTATGAGCAATTCGATGCTAAATCTGATGAAAGCCTTACTGATATGTATGATAGATTCTTGACTTTACTGAACAATCTATCACTGGTTGGCAAAGAGTATGATCCAGAGGATTCGAATACCAAGTTTCTCAGAGCTTTAACTGAAGAGTGGGATACTCAAGCTTCAATCATAAGGCATCAATATGATTTGAAGATGCTGTCTCTTGATGAAGTCTATGGGATGCTAAGAACTCATGATCTTGAGGTTCAACAGAGGAAGAACAAGAAAAATGTCAAAGCAAAATCTGTTGCTTTGAATGTTGAATCAAAATCAAATGGAAAAGCTGAGGAGGTTTATAACCGAAAGAGTAGAGTGGAAGAGTCAATTCCTGATGACTCATCATCAGATACTGATACTGAGTCTGATCCTGATACTGATGATGACTCTACTGATTCTGATATGATGGAAATGGTTGCTATGATAGTCAAGGGCTTCAAAAAGATGAAGTTCAGAAAGGCTAGGAAGCAAGGGAAATTCCAGAAGAAAACCTTCAATGCTGACAAAGACAGGTACAAGAAGAAAGAAGGCAAAAACAGCAAGTTTGACAAGTCAAAAATCAGATGCTATAACTGTGATGGAATGGGTCATTTTGCAACTGAGTGCAAGAAGACCAAAACCAAATCTCTCATTTCTTCAAGCAAGGATTGGATGGACTCATCATCTGACTCTGAAGAGGAAAAAGTGAATTATGCTTTGATGGCTAAAACTGATGAGACTTCTGCTGGTGAAAATAAGGTATCTGAAGTTTTATTTGATTTTGATACTAATAATGTTTCTGAGCTAAGATCTTTCTTAAAATCTCTGCATATTAGTTTTAGGAGTCAATCTCTTGAAAATACAAGAATAAAATCTGAAATGGCAGAGGTTGTTAAGAGAAATGATCATCTAGAAGCTGAGTTAATTTTCTTGCATGAAGTTCAAGCAGAATGTGATAATGCTAAACACATGAAACTTGAAACGGAGTTTAAATGTAATGAACTTGAGAGGCAACTTAAAGATGCTAATGAAAAACTCAGAACCTGGACACATTCTGGTACAAAAACTCATGAAATTATTTCTGATAAAAACTGGAAAGAGTGTCTAGGGTATAAGCCAGAAAATGAGAAAAAGGACAAAGGAAAGGTTGTTTCATTTAACCCTGGAAGAGTTATAGTTGATGACTCAACAAATCCAAAAACCTACAGATATGTTACAGACAGTACTAAAACCAAATTAAAACCAGTTAATTATGTGTATCCAGAAATTCCCAAATCTACTTCAGAAGAGGGATCTACTTCTACACATCATTCTGAGTCTAGAACTGTCAAAAACAAGAATGTAGGTCTCTTGTCCAAGAACCAATTAAGGGATAGAATCTGTGAGGTAACAGATAGGAAGAGAGTTCCAACTGTCAAAAGGAACAGGAATGGTAAAGTTGGAATAAACAAGGAAAATAATTATAAGTATATTCCAAATGCACCAAGAAAAGCATGCTTTAACTGTGGTAATTCTAATCATCTTGCTATTGATTGCAGGAGGAGTAAAAAGAAGCCAACTGTAGTTCCTAAGTCTGACATTAGGAATAAATCAGTATTCTATAAACCACAGAATCCTTGTTTCCATTGTGGCAGTAAATGGCATTCTATTTATACATGTGAAGAATACCATAATTTGTACTATAATTATTATGAGCCTTTGCCTAAGTTCAATAAAAGTGCAAATTTTGGAAAAACAAAGAACTTGAATACTAATCATGCATCTGTCAAGATAAAGACTAATTCTGATGGAGTTAATTCTGATGAAAATGTCTTTACAAGAAAATCTTCTACTGATAAAGATGTTAAGTTGCATGAAAAGAGAACCCAACAAGTGTGGGTTCTTAAAAATTCTAACTGAGTTCTTTGTGATTCTGATTGCAGGGTAAAAAGAAAAATGTGTTAGTCATGGATAGTGGATGCTCTGTGCACATGACTGGAGACAAAACCTTGCTATCAGAATTTGAGGAAAAGGCTGGCCCAACTGTGTCTTATGGAGATGGCAACATTGGACAAACTTTGGGATATGGCAGCATTGTAATTGGAAATGTCATCATTGAGAAAGTAGCTCTGGTGAAAGGACTAAAGCACAATCTGTTGAGTGTTAGTCAGATCACAGACAGAGGTTATCGTGTCAACTTTAATGATACTCATTTTGAAGTTATTAGCAAATCTTCAGGAAAGATTGTTGTTGATGAGTGGATTTCGTAACAACTTTTGAGAGGTTTATGGTGAGTTGTAAAGGCTAACGATCAACTAATCTATGGAGAATGGAGGTTTTTTGTAGGGGTTGAACTGAGCTCGAGAGCGTTTACAAGAATCTCGCGAGTTCCTTTGAGGCTTGTGTCGTGTGTTCTCAAGAATCTCGTAGGTGTATTGTGAGGCTTGTAAAACATGTTCTCAAGGTGCCTACGTACCCTTGTATATATAGGGATCAAGTTCACGTAGTTCTTTTTAGACTAGAAGTCTGGTTAGGCAGCAATATTCTAGGTTCCTAATTCGTGGGGACCTCCTTTTCTCTAGATTTCAGCCACGAATAGGCGACCTAAGTCGAATAGAACTCGAGTTCTAGTCCGACTAGGAGTATGTTTACAAGTTCTCGTCCTATTAGATGTATTCAAGGATCATCTGCGCCCAAGGAATACATTCCAATAAGGAGTTGATGTTCATGACTTGCTCCTAAAGAATAGGAGGCTTTATCGTACTATAAATCTGCTGGAATAAATCTATTTTCGCACAGGAAGCTGTCTCTCAGGAACCTGTCTGCAGGAACCTGTTTCTCGGGAAGCTATCTGCAGGAAGCTGTCTCTCGGGAAGCTGTCTCTCGGGAATCTGAACCTGTCCAGATCTATTTCACCTGCTATTTAGCCCCATTTAACTTAAGGGACCTCAATCATAACCCATATTAATCATACGGATTGGATCCTTAAGCCCAATGGGCCTAAATCTAGCCCATGGAGATTTTGGGCACAACAACTACCCCCCGGTTCCTCGAAGTCATAGGGTGCGAGAGGAACCTAAATAGCCTGATATTTTAAGGTCCAATCCCTTCAGTGCTCCCATGTTTCTTCTGAGTGAACCATGCGGGTCTTTATCTTCTTGCTTGAATCGTGACAAGGGCACAAAGTGAATCCAATTAGGCGCTGAGTGAATCCTTTGATGAGGGCACAAAGCGAATCTAATTGGGCACTAAGTGAGCCTTAAGAATGCTAAGGGAACCAAGTGAATTCAAATAAGGGCATAAAGTGAACCTAGTTGGGCGTTATGTGAACCTATGCTGAGGGCACAAAACGAATCCAATAGGGCATTAGATGAATCCTTAAAAGGGCACGAGGTGAATCTTAAGATTGTCAAGGGAACCACGTGAATCCAAATAAGGGCATAAAGTGAACCTAATTGGGCGTTATGTGAACCTATGCTGAGGGCACAAAACGAATCCAATAGGGCACTAAATGAATCCTTAAAAGGGCACGAGGTTAACCTTTAAAATCATAACTTGATTGCTCAAGAGACTGCTTCATCTTCTAAGCTGCTGTTTGTTTGACTGTCTAGTGTTTGTCTATCAGAGGTACTTTAGGATCAGCTGCGTCCTAGGAGTACTTTCCAATAATGATTCTGCATTTCTCTAGCTGGCTTCTTGATCTCTCTGTTGTCTATGCTCAGGAACCTGGTGCTCAGGAACCTATGTGTCGAAATCTGGTTCTCAGTAACCTCACTACAGGAAACTGTGCCTGCACAAATAACAAATTTGTTAGTCTAGGGAGCATTTATGTGGTTCACATGTACTTATTGTTGTCCTCATGGCTGCTGCTAGGCTGACTCGGGCTCTTCTACGGGGAGGAACCTGGTCTTCTTGTAATCTACTCAGCTTCTGGTTCTTCAGGAACCTCTTGATGCTTGTCAACTCTTAATAATCTCTTTGTCTAATGCTCATTTCTTCATGTCTGACCTTCATATTTAGTACTGGATACAATCTGTCTCCTGGCTCATACAATACTTGTTGGTTGGAACCTACGACTTGATAGGTCTAAATCTAGCCCATGGTGATTTTGGGCACAATACTAAGAAAACTAGAAAAAGTGGATTAGTAATACGAGCTGAAGAGTTCACATATAAGTGATGCATGTATGCAAGTATGAATGATTATCTACAATATATATGTTCCTACCTTCTCAAGTGGCATATCAATTATCTACTTGACTAATTCAACTAACAAGTTCGAGATCATAAGCTAAGCATATATCTTGTGTAAACTGTAAACCTATAGGGCATGACAACATCCTAAGCATAAGTTCACATAAATTTCATTTCTAAAGATCATGGAATATGCGCATTTAGAAGCAATATGTATCTAAGCATGACAGAATATAAGCACGCATTGACATAAAATATGCATGATAGTTAAGAATATAAAGGCATGAAAGTAGAACTTATCTGTGCTTCATTGTGCCGGTTTGGATTGAGGTTCCGTTGCTGAACCTGGAAGATGGAAGCTCTTCTCTGTGCAAACGTAGGGGAATTGAGCTACCCCCCGAGCCGTCATGATGCGTGAACCTCCTATAGCTTGTTGAAGCGGTTGACTGAAAGCTGCTTGTTTCGGCTGAATATCACTAAACTTGGAAGCTGTAGCTATAAACTGTTTCGATCATATACAAGCTTTATAAGTGGGAGTATTCATCTATATATCACTTTGATGAGGGCACAAGGCGAATCCAATTGAGCTCTAGGTGAATCCTGGGAAGGGCACTTAGAGAATTCAATTGGGCGCTAAGTGAATCCTTAGTAGGGCATAAGACGAATCCAGTTGAGCTTTAAGTGAATCCTAAGAAGGGCACTTAAAGAATTTGACTGGGCGTCAAATGAATCCTTTTTTGGCTTTAGGGAGCACGAAGTGAATCCATCCGGGCTCTAGGTGAATCATGGCAAGAGCACGAAGAGAATCCGGTTGGGCACTAAGTGAATTCCTTTGTGGCATCAAGTGAATCCTTATAGGCTCTAAGTGAATCCTGCAGAGGGCACAAAGAGAATCTATAGGGCACATGATGAATCATTTCAAACTCTAGGGGCACCAAGTGAATCCGTATGGGCACAAGGTGAATCCCTTCAAATGCTAGGGGCACCAAGTGAATCCGTATGGGCACAAGGTGAATCCCTTTAAAGGCTTTTCAGGTACAATCAAACTCTAGGTTAGGTTACCCATGATTAGGTTCCCAAAACCGTTAACTAGGTGCTCACATGCTTATGGGACTTTTGAATTGTGCCTACGATTCATAGGGCTTTTCGATGTGAATCTCTCGTGCTTGCAAGTCTTTTCTAGCTATCGAGTGCCTGTAGCTGACAGGACTTTCAAAGTGAATCTTTCTGGGCTCTATGCAAATCCTTGTAAGGGCATAAGGTGAATCCAACTGGTTGTTTATGTGAACCTCTGCTTAGGACAATAACCGTAACCAATCGGGCACCAAATGAATCCCTAAAAAGGTACAAAGAGAATCCATTAAGATACCAAACAAATGTGCGTGGATGCATGAAGCGCCAAGTGAATCCTTTTGGGCTCTAAGTGAACCTATACGGGCACATAGAGAATCCATAAGGGCACTGGGTGAATATATGAAAATTCTTAGGGAACCTAATGAATCCTTCTGGGCTCTAAGTGAATCCTTGAATGGAGCACAAAAAGAATCCAGTAGGGCACTAGATTAATCCTCTAAAGGCATGAAGCTCTTGCTATAAGTACACTTTCTTCTATTCAGGTATCAGCTGGCTGGGAACTTCAAGAAGGAAGCTGCTAATCAGAAACTAACAATTGGCTTCTGTCAATGAACCTGGAAGCTATTACATACAAGCTTCAGGTATATATGAATGAACCTGCAAGATGTCAGTTACAGGAAAATAACAAGGAATCTACTAGACACATATAAATGCAACTAGACCTGGAAGCTGTTACCTACGAGCTTCAGGTGAGTAACACAAAACCTATTAACTAAAGGTAAATACATGGAACCTGTAAGCTACAGGTAAATATCAAGGAACCTGGGAGGTTTTCTACGAATATGTGAGCATAAATGTAGAGGTATCACCTGGATCTTTCTGTAGACTGATCAGATGTGAAGTGGAAGCCTCCGTTAAGATTTGAAAACTCATTGACGTGTTCCTGATGCAAGCATGCTGCTCTTCAAGATGCCAGGCCAAATCAATCAATAAGGTTCTTCAACCAAATCTGAGCTATGAGGTTCCAAAACTGCATCCTAGCCGTGAGGTTCCCAAGCCAAATCGTGAGCTTCCTGGACCTGATGGTGAGGTTCCTGGACCTGAATTCTCTAAGTTTTGAAATTCTCAACTTTCAAAGTACCATGTGCTATAGTAATTGTACTACCCCCCAGTTCTTCAGGGAAGCTTGTCTTTGATGAAGAACTAACTCCAGGAAGCTTCACAATTCTTCGATAATCTCTAATAAGTCACTGAATATTCATCCATGAAATTGAGTACTGTGTGTTTTCTTCAAGATGCTCATATCATATTCTTGTAGATACTCTTCATCAAAATCTTCAACTATGTCGAATTTTCTCTAACGCTCGAATAAATACTATAACCTCTTCACATCATTCTTGCTTGTAGCTTTAACATGTCTTCTCCTTTCTTCTTTATCTTCTTACGAAACATGCTGAGAATGAACCTCTATACAAATATCCCAATACAGTACCTCTAAGCTTACGCGAGCTAACTCATTGTAAGAAACAAGAGATACTTAAAGAAATTACTTGTGAGGTATTTCTCGCAGGTCACTGAATTGAATGAGGTATGTTCCTTGTTTTACAAGCTAAATATAAGCTCATGTATGACGTAATACAAGGAAAAGAACTACTCATAATTTTGTTGAAAACTACTCGAAAGAAATAGGTTTACTTGCTAGGAAGGTATACATGCACTACCCCCCAGTTCTAAGAAGGAAATACATATATAAATAAAGGTCTCTCAACTATACTTTAAGGAAGCTCTCAAACTTTCAACTACTGGTCACCTCGAGCTATCCATTCCGCGAGCTTCCCGGCTTTAATCAATTCCTCAATTTGGTTTTTCAATGCTCTGCATTCGGAAGTATCATGGCAATTATCCTCATGGAAGTCACAATATTTCTTTAGATCTTTCCTTGCTCCTATTGGTAAAGGTGCAGGCTTTACAAATATTCCTTCTTTCCCATAAATCGTGAAGATGTGGTCCACTGGAGCAACCAAAGAGGTATAACTATCACACTTTGTCTTCAAATTTGCTTTACTTCTTTTGGAGGAAGCTCGATCCCCAATAACATATGCTTGCGGGCTTGGAGACCTCTCTCGCTTGCTTCCTTTGTGACTAGCTTCATCTCCAAGATCTTCTGTTTCTCTCAACTTCAACAAGGATTCTTCCACACACTTATATAGTTCAGCTTGTTTGTAGAAATCAACTAGTGTACCAGGTTCACGTACTTGTAACTCCTTCCAGAAGTCTGAACCAGCTCTAACTCCAGCAATCAGGAAGCTCATAATGACCTCGTCAGGAGCTTTCTTAACTCTGGGAACCTCTGCATTAAAATGTTTGAGGTACTCTGTCAAGGTCTCACCTGCTCTCTGCTTGATGTTCGCCAAGGTATTGGTTGGGGGTGCAAAAGTCACGGAAGCTCTAAATTGAGTAACGAAGAGCTTCCCCATATTTTCCCAAGAATCTATAGAATCTGATGGTAACCTCTTAAACCACTGATGAGCTCCACCATGAAAGGTTGCAGCCAATAATCTACACCTTGTTGGCTCCTTAACTTGATAAACTTCCATCTCGGTATTGAAACGACCCAGATACTCCATAGGATCCGTAGTGCCATCAAATTTAAACTCGTTTGACATATGATAGGATTTAGGTAACGGGGATTTTCTAACCTTCTTGGTGAATGGAGATGAGGTCATCGCACCTGTTATTGACTGCTTTTCTTCCTTGAGTTTCACTAGAATCTTCTTGATGTCTTCAGCATTCAAATCACCAGCTCCACCGTCCTTTGCTTCCTTATCTTTATCATCGGCTTCTTGTGAATCTGCTATACACGAATCGTTCGCGATCTCGACTGAACTTGAATCATCTTTAATTATCTCGATGGAAGGTTCCTTAACAGGAGGTTGTTTATCCTTCGGTTCACCATCTTCTTCACCTTCAGTATCTTTCTTTGGGTCTTCGATCTCCTCCTCGGCCTTTTCTTCACGTTCTTCTTCATCAACGTCCAACTGCTTGGGATTAACCTTAGCTTTTTTACCCTTCTTACCTGATGCCAACTTTGACTTCTTCTTCTTTTTCGGTGTTATTTGTTCGAGGGTTGTAAGCCTTTCTTCAATCGACTTTAGATGCTCTAGGACGTCAGCAGGAGTAATCTTTTTCGCTTTCGGGGTTTGATCTTTCTCTACAGATTGTGTTGCTTCGCTATCTGAACTGCCTGCCATCTTTCCACTCTTAAGATGATAACTCTGCCCTCCTTCTAGCGCCAATGTTGATGAGTGGATTTCGTAACAACTTTTGAGAGGTTTATGGTGAGTTGTAAAGGCTAACGATCAACTAATCTATGGAGAATGGAGGTTTTTTGTAGGGGTTGAACTGAGCTCGAGAGCGTTTACAAGAATCTCGCGAGTTCCTTTGAGGCTTGTGTCGTGTGTTCTCAAGAATCTCGTAGGTGTATTGTGAGGCTTGTAAAACATGTTCTCAAGGTGCCTACGTACCCTTGTATATATAGGGATCAAGTTCACGTAGTTCTTTTTAGACTAGAAGTCTGGTTAGGCAGCAATATTCTAGGTTCCTAATTCGTGGGGACCTCCTTTTCTCTAGATTTCAGCCACGAATAGGCGACCTAAGTCGAATAGAACTCGAGTTCTAGTCCGACTAGGAGTATGTTTACAAGTTCTCGTCCTATTAGATGTATTCAAGGATCATCTGCGCCCAAGGAATACATTCCAATAAGGAGTTGATGTTCATGACTTGCTCCTAAAGAATATGAGGCTTTATCGTACTATAAATCTGCTGGAATAAATCTATTTTCGCACAGGAAGCTGTCTCTCAGGAACCTGTCTGCAGGAACCTGTTTCTCGGGAAGCTATCTGCAGGAAGCTGTCTCTCGGGAAGCTGTCTCTCGGGAAGCTGAACCTGTCCAGATCTATTTCACCTGCTATTTAGCCCCATTTAACTTAAGGGACCTCAATCATAACCCATATTAATCATACGGATTGGATCCTTAAGCCCAATGGGCCTAAATCTAGCCCATGGAGATTTTGGGCACAACAATTGCATTAACAGGTCAAAGACATGGTAACATTTATGAAGCCAACATTCACACTAATACTGAAAATTCAACTACATGCCTCATCAGTAAAGCATCTGTAGATGAAAGTTGGAATTGGCATAAGAAGCTTTCTCATCTCAACTTCAACAATATAAATGAGTTGGTTAAGAAAGACTTGGTGAGAGGATTACCAAAGGCTCTATATACTCCTGATGGACTCTGTGATGCTTGTCAGAAGGCTAAACAGAGAAGGACATCATTCAAGAGTAAATCTGAATCCTCAATTGATGAACCATATCACATGCTACACCTCGACTTGTTTGGACCAGTGAATATTATGTCCATCAGTAAGAAAAGGTATACTCTAGTCATTGTTGATGAATATACTAGATTTACCAGGGTTCATTTTCTTCACAGAAAAGATGAAACTGCTGAAATACTACTGGACCATGTTAGACTTATTGAAACTGGCACGGAATACAAAGTCAAGATTCTGAGAAGTGATAATGGGACTGAATTCAAGAATTCAGCAATGGAAGAGTTCTGCAAATACAAAGGAATAGTTCAACAATTCTCTGCTCCTGGCACTCCTCAGCAAAATGGAGTAGTTGAAAGAAAGAACAGAACTCTTATCGAAGCTGGCAGAACTATGTTGGAAGAAGCTAAACTACCTACATATTTCTGGGCAGAAGCAGTCAACACAGCTTGTTACACTCAAAATATTACACTAATCAACAGACATGGTGTAACTCCTTATCAGATGATTAAGGAAAAGAAGCCAAGTTTGAAGCATCTACATGTGTTTGGCTGCAAGTGCTTTGTTCTAAGACCTCATCCAGAACAGCTAGGAAAATTTGAGACAAAAGCTGATGAGGCCATCTTTATTGGCTATCCAACAACAAGAGCCTTTAAAGTCTACAATCTAAGAACAAAGACAGTCATGGAGTCTATTAATGTATCTTTTGATGATAGAAAGCTAACAGGAATAAAAGAAGACTCTCATGACAGTTTGACTTTTGCAAATGAAGCTACCAACAATCCTGATGAAGTCACGTCAGATACTGATATTCCGTCAGATCCTGACGATCGATCAATTCCTGATCAAACACCTGTTACTGATGATGACTCAAATAATGCAAATGTTGAGGTGGAGCAAGAGCGAGACATCACTAGTGCTGATACAACTCAAACATCAAGTAAAGATTCATCAGAAACAGACTCAAGTGACAATCAAGATAGTATATCAGAAAGAGATAGCACTATCTCAGGGGGAGCTTCTAGCAACTCTAGTTCTTTTGAAGAAAACACCAATCCAGGGGGAGCATCCAGTTCAAGAAATGACTTACCATCAGCAAGGAAATGGACAAAAAGTCATACTCCTGATTTAATCATTGGAAATCCTGAAGCAGGTGTTAAGACAAGAAGTGCAACTCAAAATGAATGTTTATATAATAATTTTCTGTCAAAGGAGGAGCCCAAGAAAGTTGAAGATGCACTTAAGGATGCTGATTGGGTGACAGCTATGCAAGAAGAACTGAATGAGTTTGAAAGAAATGAAGTCTGGAAACTTGTACCAAGACCCAAAGGAAGGTCTATTGTAGGTACAAAGTGGGTATTCAGAAACAAGACTGATTCAGATGGCACAATTGTGAGAAATAAAGCAAGACTAGTAGCAAAGGGGTACTCTCAACAGGAAGGAATAGATTATGATGAGACTTTTGCTCCTGTTGCAAGACTGGAGGCCATCAGAATTTTTCTGGCATATGCAGCCCACAAGAAATTCAAAGTATTCCAGATGGACGTAAAAAGTGCATTTCTCAATGGAGAACTGGAAGAGGAGGTATATGTTGAACAACCTCCTGGATTTATTGATCCCAAACATCCAGATCATGTCTATAGACTGGATAAAGCACTTTATGGACTAAAGCAAGCTCCAAGAGCTTGGTATGAAACCCTAGCTCAATTCTTACTGGAAAGTGGATTCAACAGAGGTACAATTGATAAAACCTTGTTTTATTTGAATCATGGTAAGGATTTGCTGTTAGTTCAAATATATGTTGATGATATCATTTTTGGGTCAACTAATACTAAGCTGTGTGAGAAGTTTTCAAAGCTAATGCAGTCGAGATATCAAATGAGCATGATGGGTGAAATGAGCTATTTCTTAGGTCTTCAAGTTAAACAGACTGATGAAGGGATTTTTATCAATCAGTCAAAATACACAAAGAATTTACTAAAAAGGTTTAACATGCAAGACAGCTCTACAGCTTCAACTCCTATAGCTACAGCTACAAAGCTTGATCCTGATCAAGGAACTGAAGTAGATGTAACCAACTATAGAGGAATGATTGGCTCACTCTTATATCTAACTGCTAGCAGACCAGATATCATGTATGCAACCTGTCTATGTGCAAGATTTCAAGCAAATCCTAAAGAACCACATCTCATAGCAGTAAAAAGGATTTTCAGATATCTAAAGGGCACATCTTCTCTTGGCCTTTGGTATGCCAGAGAATCAGACTTTAGTTTATGTGGCTATTCAGATGCTGATTTTGCTGGATGCAAAATAGACAGGAAAAGTACTTCAGGCAGTTGTCAGTTTCTTGGAGGAAGACTAGTTTCTTGGTTCAGTAAAAAGCAAAAGTCAATCTCCACATCAACTGCAGAAGCTGAGTACATTGCTGCTGGAAGCTGTTGTGCTCAGATCATGTGGATGAGAAATCAGCTAATGGACTATGGTTTGTCATTTTCAAAAATACCTATTTATTGTGATAACCAAAGTGCTATTGCTATGACAGGAAATCCAGTTCAACATTCTCTTACAAAGCACATCAGCATCAGGTATCACTTCATAAGAGAACAAGTACTGGAAGGAACAATTGAACTTCATTTTGTTCCTACTGATCAACAGTTAGCTGATATATTCACCAAGCCACTACCTGAGGCTACTTTTACAAAGTTGGTGAATGAACTTGGAATGGTAAACTATGGCAGTTCCTGAGAGAAAGAAGTCATCAGATACTGACGACTTGCAAATACTGATGGAAAGTCAATCCTGACAATGGTCAACGTCGAATCCTGATGCAACGATTCGATAATCAGTATTTTGTCAGAATCTAACTGTCTTCATTTTATCTCACTTTCCTGATTCAAGCTATGTTTAATGTTATTGAATTCCTGATAATGTGATCACTTTAATTAGTCCTCATATTTATTTTCAGATAACATGTTAAATCAGGAAAAACATTGAATAGAATAGAATAACTAGATTTTTCATTGATAATAAGAAAGAGTTTACATTCAAAGATTACATCTTTTGTGTTCTCTATCTACTAATCTATTCAACAGGAAATAAGAGACCAATCCACTCCATTGTTAATAGTCATCCCAGATCCCATCTTTGCCACTTTGTTTGGGTGGAAGTTGACAGGGATAAGGTTATTTTTGCTGACATATTCATTAACAATGGTTGATGGAGTTGGATGAGGATGCCTTAGATGAAAGCCATACGAATGCTGTTTGGAGGGCAGCATCAATGTCGATCACTTTTGCAGGTTTTTCCTTCTCGATTTCTTCAAGACCTGCATCCATCTGCAACCAGAGAGTCTCCAGTTGTCTTTCCCAGTCGAAAGAATCAAACTCTTCACGAGTATAACTAAATATATCTCTTTTCTCTAAGAGATGGAGGTTTTTCTCAATGATGGTAAGGTTCAACATTGTTAAAATTTTTGATGAGAAGGGTGTTTCTGATTTTTCTTACAGGAGAGAATGAAGCGTTATAGAAGTAAGTGGACAAGTCTCTAAGATTAAATAGAGAAGGGTGGAACGAGAATATGAAACGATTCATATTACTGGTGCAAGTACCAGGTATTGTTCGATTGTGATGTTTTAAATTTCTTTATTTAAAACAAAATTACCATGTTTTATTTTGGTCACAATTTTATTTTCCGAATAATGCGTAGCGCGTGTGCTCACTCGTTGCTTACATACAGTTATAGATGTAAGTCATGACGCGTGTAATCCTCACCACTCTCTCACGTAATTTGGTCCATTACTTTAGCATAATCGAATGATTTACTGACACATGTTTTTGAGAAGTTACAAGTATTGTCTAATATCAATTTAGTTTACTAATTGATTTATTTTTCTCAAACTATCAGTAAAGCATCGTCTCTCTTTGTCTTTGCACTCTCAAACCCTAATTTCAAAATTAACACATCTTTTGTGTTTGAAATTCCAATGGAGAACTTATTCATGAACAGCAAGGTGGTAATCAATGGAGTTACTTTTAATACCAATAACTTCACTGCAGTTCTAGATCATCAGGACTTGCCGAGTGATTTCCACATTATTCAGGACTTTTTAGCCTCAAGCCCAATCAATTATGCACTAACCCAACCTGCCAAGATATCTTTTAAGTCTGTTATGCAGGTTTGGAACACAAGTGTTTTTGGGAAAGGTCTTCCATCAGAAAATCCTCAGATGAGCTTTGAATATGACAATGTTACATACTATGTGACTCCTGAGACTGTCACTGAAGCCCTACACTTACCATCAATCATTGGTAAGCCTGTATTCAAAGTTCCTGATGCAAAACTTCTTGAGTATGTTGTAAGCTTGGGTTACAATGGAACACCAAAGAAGTTTGGAGAGCTCTACAGGACAAAGCTCAAGAAGGAATGGAATTTCTTCTTTGACACTATCAGCAGATGTTTCTTGAATAAAGTATCAAACTTTGATGCTTTACCCACAGGTTCAGCCAAAATTGGGTACTCTCTAATTCATGATCTCTCATTTGATTATGGTTCCTTTATACTAAAGGCATTAAGTGAAAGAAAAGCAGATAAATGTGGTTATGTTTGCTTTCTTAGATTTTTTCAATTAATATTTTCTCACTTATGTCCTCATGCTGTTTTTTAGAATGATACAATTTTGCCTATATGTAAAATCTTAGAAAACAATATAAAGAGTCTAATCAATTCTGATAAGGCAAATAAGTTTGTGGGTACTCCATACATTCCTGATGAAGTATGGTCTCTTTTAAAAGAGAGAATGCCTATTCAATATGGCCCAGCAACTGGTGCTATGGAACAGGACCTTACACATCCTATTCCTGACACAAGCACACAACCTAAACACTTACCTAAACAGTTAACCACCTCTGGTGTCTCACAAAAGGCATCAGTTGTAAAATCAAAGAAATCAGCTAGATCTGATGTGTCTGAGAGGCAATCAGGGTCAAAGGATTTCTCCACTCCAACTCACTCTCAAATGAAGTCACAAGGGGGTGAACAAAGGGTTCTTGAAACATCTGGTTTGAATAAAGGAACAGGAGTGAAAAGGAAAGTTGATCAAGGAGCTATTTCTGATTCTGATGATGATACAATGCCTATATCAGTCTTGTTGAAAAAGACGGAGATTGATGTTGTTGAAACAAGAGAAGTGGCTGTCTCTGAAAAGCCAAAGAAAAGAAGAAGATTAATCAGTAAAGGCAAATTTGTTGATCACACAGAATTTCTGAATCTTACTGATGCTACGGAAGGCAATCCTGATGTTGTTAATCAGGATGGATCATCAGTTCCTGACGCTACTGCTAATCCTGACATCTCTACTCCAAATAATTCACCTATGAAGACTGTTGAGATTTCTGATTCTCCAGCATCTGAATCTCCAAAGAGAAGAATTATTGAGAAGTCTGTCGATCAAGTAAATGCTATTGCTGCTCAGCTGGGTGTTAAACCTTAACCACTTGAAGTAAAAACTGCTGAAGCAAATGTCTTTCACAGACAGAAGAAACAGAGGACTACTGTGTCATCTCTGAGAGGATCCAGCCCACAAGAACCTGAACTTCAAAGGAGTTCAGAAGCTATTGCAGATCCAGTCACACAAGAACCACCTACTCATAGTGTAGGTGCAGACATTTCTGAAGGAATAGTCCCACAAGAACCATCTTCTCAAAGGGAAGGTGAAGACAAGAATATTCCTGCCCCACAAGAACCATCTTCTCAAAGTGAAGATGCTGGCAAACTCACATCAGCAGGGGAGTTTCCTGACAATACTCAAGGGGCTTCTGAAATTGAAATTAAACTTGCTAGAAGTCTGGCAGAAAAAGCTGATCATGATTTGCACATTGCTGAATGTGATAGAGTGATTGCTGACACTGCATTTGAGGGAAGCACACAAGAACCTTTGACTCAATGTGTTGAAGAAGCTTCAAAACCTCAGGCTACACAAGAACCATCAGTAGCAAATACTGATGCAAGTCATGCTATAGTTGCAGTGGTCAATCCTGATGAAAGTACTACTGATCTAATTATTCCATTGCTTATTGAGCCAATTTCAGCAAGGCCAATGGATTCTTTAACTACTTCATCAGGTAACATCTCTTTCTCTACTTCATTTACTACTGATAGTATGATTACAGATAGACCTGATAAAAGGGATACCTCTATTTGTATGACTTCAGACCACTCTTCTCAGCCACCTCTTATTTCTTCACATTTAATGAGCCAGAACCTTTCTTGTGAGATTGAGAGTGAACATTTAGAGAAAAAGAAGAGTGATGAGAGGCAGTCTCCTGAACTGGCAAAAGGAGAGGTAGAAAAGAGTGAGAAGTTATTAACTTCTAGTGAGGTAGAAGTTGCTATTGAAAGTAACTTAGGTAACATTGTGAGAAGTGATGAGATCACTTTAAAAGAAAAGAGAGATTTAGGAAATGTTACTAATTTGTCTGCAGGTCATCAGGATTCACCAGCTGTATCCACTGGTGTTTTGAAAATGAAAGGTGTTATGCTTCCTGATGACAATATTGAAGATAAACTTCCTGAGGCTGGTGGTGGCTCAGATGATGATGATGATGATGATGATCATGCTGATCTTGAAACAAAGCAAATGCAGGCAGCTATAAAAGCAAGTCTCCAATCTACTTATGGGTCTTCAAGTAGATACATGCAGTCAATGACTCAAGAAGAATTCAGAGGGGAGTATAGTTCACTTCTTCCTCCTGATACTCGAGCTGCAAGGGGACATGAATGGGATACAGAATGGAATGAACCGACTGCTGAGATGAATTTTCAAAATGCTCTTTTTTATTCTGGTCATATTGCTACGCAGATGCCGACACCTGAACTTAAGGCTATTCTCAAAACCAATGCTCTTCTAGCAAAGGGATTGAAGAGTGAGATTGACTCTATGAAGGCTGTAACTGATAAATTTCAAGCGGGTATTCAAACATCTGTTTCTATATCTGCTACTGCTTCGCAAGCACGCCTTCTTGCAGATGATATTAAAGCTCTTGACAAGAGATTGGATTCTAGAATGACTGTCTTGGAATCAAAAGTTGATACTATTGATGAAACCCTCAAGCTTATATTGTCTTTCTTCATTCAGGACGATACTGATGTCAAAAAGGGGGAGAAGATAGTCAAAACAAAATGTTCACCTGATCCAGTTGTACAAAAGGATGATGATAATTCTGGAAATGATGGTGGTGCTAAGTCACATCATAAAGTTGAAACCTCTGATGCTGCTTTAGTGTCAAAGAGAACGAAGACTCAAACTAAACAGTCAACTCATGTTTCTGAATCTGGAAAGAAGACAGTGACAATAATGATGCAATCTCAGAATCCAAAAGAAGAACAGTTTGTGACACCTGGTCAAACTCTGTCAACTATTCCTGAGGATGATGTGTATGTGGAACAGGATGAAGATGCTGCTAATCTGTTTCATGAACTTGACACTGGGGATGGTCGTGTTCTTAAATTATTTCATAAAGACAAAAGAGTTCAACAGTATCATGCTGAGAAAGCACTTGTTTTATCTACTGAAGAAAATCCAAACATGACTACTGATGAGTTCTTAGAAGAACAGAACAGGATCTTTGAAGAGTTTGCAAAATAGAATAAATCTCTTGCTGCAAGAAGAGGAAGAGGCAGAGGAGGAAGATACAGAAGTAGAGGAAGATTATCTGCTCAAACAAGTACAAGGCAAACAAGATCTAGTGGAATCAAATTGAAAGATGTTTCTGAAAATGAAAAGAAGAAAACTCCACTATCTCTTGCATCAACTCCAGACAACAGATTCAATGCTCCTGAAGAAATTGAAGAGGAGATATTGCCTTTGAAAAGGAAGAGTAAGGTAGCTGTTCAATCTACTGCATCTAATGAGAAGTCAGTCGTTGATTCAATTTCTGATGTTGTTTCTGATTCTGAAGAGGCTGAAATTTTAAAAGAACTTAAGATTATGATTCTTAAGGTTGTGGTTGAATTTCACAATATGAAAGTTTTTGAAGATACATTGGAGTATGAACAAGAAAACTTCAGTAGATTTGAGAGAGAAAGTGAAATCAGAGCTAAAGCCAGAAAAGCAGAAAAGATAACAACCAGAGATTACTTAAGAAATGTTCATAGATCAGACAGGAAGTTATGGTATGATAGAGATAGATCTGTTCCTGAACATCAGCAGGATTATCCAACAAATGAGAAGAAGAAGAGTAAGAAAAGGGAGGAGGATAAGGTTGATTATAGAAAACCAGTTGTGTTCATATCAGCTGGATTGATAAAAGAGTCTTCTTTGATCAATGAATTTCTGATTGTTAAAACAGAGTCTACTACATTTATTGCTGAAAGTCCACCAAAATGGGTGAGTATGCAATCTGGTTTGAGAGGATGGGAACCTGGCACAAGAGGAGGAATTGGATATAGTCATGCACTGGTTATTTTCATTGCACAAACTGATCAATATGCTCTAGTTGACAAGATTGGGGATGAGTTAACTGTAGATCATCTTTGGAAACTTGAAGCTGTTGCTATTATTGTTGATTGTCATGCTGATGCAAAGAAAATAGAGAAGCTGGTGTACTTCATGAAAGATGGAAGTGTGAAGAAGATTCCTATTCATGAATTGTTGTGTAAATCTGCAAAAGAGCTGAAATATGTTCTGTATCTTCTCAGAAGTAAAAGAATAAATGTTAGTGAAAGAGAAGTTTATCAAAATTGGTGTGTCATGATTTACATGAAGATTAGACAGAGATTCATGGATGGAGGAACAAGGTATGATGGCAATTATATTCCCATGTACTTAAATTTAAGAGATATTGAGGTTGAAATGAAGAAAGGTACAGCTGTTAAAGAAGTGTATCTAGGCATGGAACAACTGTCTCTAAATCCAGATGGGAAGGAAATTGCTTATGTGTTGCTAGGTGACTTAGATCTTCCGAGAAACTCAATTCAGAATCTCAGGGCAGCTATTTATCAGATTAATGAGGAAGATGAAGAACTCAAAAATCTGAAGAAGAAACTGATTCAAATTCTTGAAAGCAAGGAAGAAGAATTGTTATCTGAATTCTTGAGACTGAATCTGTTTTATCAAAGAATTTCTGAAACTGTTCCTGATGATTTTTAGAAGGTATTTTGTTTTGAGTTTTTGACATCTTGAATCAAGGAATTTGTGCTTTGTTTTATAAAGAACAAATTGGGGGTGATTGTTAGATATTGATTCAAGAGATATCAGGATCTGGGTGTTACTGATCAGATACTGATGCTGACGTCATCAGGAATACAACGTCAGTATTGGATTATCAGGATTAGAAGCTGGTCAGTATTTGATGAAGATTCTCATCAGACCAGAGATCAAGGAAGATTGATATGTCGGTTCCTAATTTGTAGGGATGCAGCTATCATACAAGATATGCATTCAGAGATATATGTAATTGATTTAGAATATCTTGTAATTGATAGTGCAATTGTGTACACTATATAAACACAGTTTAGGTTTTACATTATGTAATCGCTTACACGAGTTATATTGTAACCTAGCAGCTCTTAAGAACATAAGAATTTCTTAAGAGAGTTTTGTAACAGTTTTATATCAGAGTTAATAAAGCTGTTATTGATTCATACTTGTGTTATTTGTTTAAAGTCGAAAATCTTATACAATTGTATTCAACCCCCCTTCTACAATTGTTATTTACTGGGCAACAACGTCAAATCACACAAATACTTGAGATACAAGACACCAATTCAAGCCGAAATAGAATGATCCAAGTGGATATAAATCCACTTATCAACAATCATCTATCAGTCTGGCACCAAAATTGTAGACATCAAGCAATTGGTCATTCCCTATGATCTCACTTCTCGAAATCACAGACTGGTCATTGCTATCATTGATCAACTACAGAAGAAGGTTGGAACCAGAAATGCTGAAGAAATTGAAGCACTGCACATTCTCAGATCTTTTATAGCAACTGGTGAAACTCCAGAGAGGGCTCAACCTAGGAGAAATAAGGATGATGACTCTGAAGACAAAAGTGATGGGAGGAGGAAACATCACAGGAGAGATAAGGGTGATGAAGATGAGAAGAAGAAGAAGAAGGTTGACAAGAATAAGAAAGATGGTGATGACCAAGGAAAAGTCTATGAGAGGAAAATTGGAAAATAGCAAGCCTTAGGCATTGCTAGCAGTAACCTCACCACAACACAAGACTCTGAGTCTAGGGTGAATACTGTTAGTAATGACCTACCAAAATCTGATTCGATGGCTTCTGCAACTGTTTTGCCACCTCAAGAAGAGAAGAAGATTCAAGTCAAGAAACCATGTGTATGTTTCAGAAAGCAAACTGCTAATGGAATACTACTATGGTCTACCAACAAGGGTCATAAGTTTATACCTAGCAATCATACAAGGAGGAGTAAATTTAAGCATGCTGCAAGAAGGGTGAAGATATCGAAGTCAAAGGCATTGACAATAATTCCAGGATTGAACCTACCACCTCTGGATGAAATCTATGATGAAGACCAACTGTAGTTCATATGGGCTCAAAGAATCTATCATGTTGCCATTGTTGATGATTTTCTTGAAATAAAATATACTGATGGAAGACAGAAGAAATTCAGACAAGGAACATGTCAGCACTGGGGCAGGCTATATGACATAGAAAGAATAATTGCAATGTTGGATTCTGAAGACAGAGTGGAAAGGGTATGGAAGCTGGAGTTAATTGACTTTGTCAAAATGAAGAGAGATCACCAGGCAGAAATGAGAAAGAACAGTGAAGAGCTACTAAAGAAAAGGGAGGAGGAGTTTGCTACAATGGAAACTAAGGCTGATGAATTGAGAGCTATGGGTCTGGGTAGAGTCAAGTTTAATCCTTACATCATTGAGTGCAAGAAATATGGTAGAAATGTAAAGATTAGAATGGAATACATCAGTTCCTATTATGAGAAACAGCTGAATGAAGTACTTAAGGATTTATCAGGCTCCCTTCTAATTGAAGAACTCACTGCAATGGAAGACATTATTCTTGTCATGGAGGAAAATGCAAAGAAGAAAGCTAAAGAAGCTGAAGAGAAGATGAAAAATGAGAATCTGCAAGCCAAAGCTCAAGAGATGAATCCAAAAGGATATGGCTAGTAGTTTCTCATAACTTGTAAGAACACTTCTATGTACTTTCCTCAATCAATCTACATACCTGTACTGTTAAAGTTTTATCTTTATGTATGTTAGGCTTGTTATTAAACATGAAATTGTGACTAAGGGTCTTACTCACAATTTGGGGGAGATTGTTAGTTACAGAGGCATGCCTGTATACACCTAATAACAAGCCTAATTGTTTGTAATGCTTTGCATTACTTACATGACCTCTTGACTGAGGGAACCTCTAGTTGTAGAGTTTCTGTTTGTATTGTACTTGTAGTAGGCATCAAATCCTAGTTGAATAACTGTACTTATAGAGTCTAGAATATTTCTTGAAAGAAGTTCCAAGGTTCATGCCTCAAGCAAGAAGATAAAGACTGTCAAATAATCACAGTTGGGATTTGGAGAAATGAAGAATTTGCCTAAGTACCAATTCGGGAAGTATATTTGTCTATTCGAGAAGTTCAGCATTCGAGAAGTCAGGGATTCGATATCTCAAGACACTATTCGATATCTCTGAATACACTGTTCGATATCTCATTCGATATCTCAGAGATTCGATATGTCTATGTACTCTATTCGAGAACTCAGGAAGTCAACAAGTCAAAGTAGTATTCGAGTTCTCAAGGAGTCAACAAGTCAAAGTTCCATTCGATATCTCAAGGACTCAGAAAGCTATTCGATATCTCAAGGATTCGACAAGTCAAGTGTTCTATTCGACAACTCAAGGAATCCTGAAGAAAAGATCTATTCGAGAAGTAATTCGACATGTCAATATAACAGTGTTCGAGAACTCAGAGTTATCGATCAAGTCAACTCAAGTTCTCGAATCACCTACTTAGTCACTTCTCGAATACATTCTTGGAGACAAAATACTGAAGAAATTGTACAAGTCAGAAACCTGCAACAAGCCAATGCACTTTATGGACCACAATCTGTAACGTGCTCTGGAAAGCCTACAAGGAAGCTTGGAGAGATACAGAAGAGACAAGGGCCTAAAGAAGTGGATCTGAACAGGCTTTACAAAGTCAAATCTGTAACCGTTTGGACACTTACTCAAAAAGGATAGACAGACTAGAAAGTAATTTGTTCAGCTACCTTATTTGTAGTAAGTAGGGTGTATCCATGTTCTATAAGGATACAGCCTCACTTCCTTAGTCATTAACTTTGTAACTTTGTGAGTCAAGTTTTTCATACACTGTAAGCTGTATCTCTCTGAGAAAAACGAAGCTGAGAATACTATCATTTGTATTCACAGATTGTAGCAACCTTTATCTAATAATACATTAGATTAAAGTGATACTGTGTCTTGTGTTGTTCTTTATCCGCACCTTCACTTCTGCACACACAAACACTTATTTGCTATATAGACTCTAGCCAAAGAAAAGTTCAAGAATCCATTCACCCCCCCTCTGTATTCTTTTATCGTATTCAATACTCAACACCAAGCAATTTGGAGCCAGGCTCTCGTATAAATTCTTCAATCGTATTGAATATATGCAAGTTCAGAACGATCACTATTTGTGTAAATACTTTTATAATCCTTACTCAAGCAAGTAGTAATCCTGAGATTAGCACATTGTGTTGAGTATTGAATACAGTAAAAGAATACAGTGGGGGGGTGAATGGATTCTTGAACTTTTCTGGATTCTTGAATCCGTGTAGCAGATAAGTGTTTGTGTGTGCAAAGTTTAGGTGTGGATAAAGAACAACACAAGACATAATATCACTTTAATCTAATATATTATTAGATAAATGTTGCTACAATCTGTGAATACAAATGATAGTATTCTCAACTTCGTTTTTCTCAGAGAGATATGTCTTACAGTGTATTAAAAAACCTTTTACAACTAGAGAAGTGAGATTGTATTCTTATAGAACATGAATACAACTCAGTTACTACAAATAAGGTTACAAGATAAATTACTTTCTTGCATGTCTATCCTTTTTGAGTAAGCATCCAAACGGCTACAGATTTGACTTTGTAAAGTTCTGTTCAGATCCACTTCTTTAGCCCTTTGTCTCTTCTATATCTCTCCAAGCTTCCTTGTAGGCTTTCCAGAGCACGTTACAGATTGTGGTCCATAAAGTGCATTGGCTTGTTGCAGGTTTCAGACTTGTACAATTTCTTCAGTATTTTGTCTCCAAGAATGTATTCGAGAAGTGGCTAAGTGATTGATTCGAGAACTAGGATTAGATAACTCTGAGTTCTCGAATACTGTATGATTGACATATTGAATCACTTCTCGAATAATACTTTTCCCCAGGATTCCTTGAGTTGTCGAATAGAACACTTGACATATCGAATCCTTGAGATATCGAATAGCTGTCTGAGTCCTTGAGATATCGAATGGAACTTTGACTTGTTGACTCTTTGAGAACTCGAATACCACTTTGACTAGTTGACTTCTTGAGTTCTCGAATAGAGTATTTAGACATGTCGAATCTCTGAGATATCGAATGAGATATCGATTAGTTCATTCAGAGATATCGAACAGTGTCTTCTTAGATATCGAATCTCTGACTTCTCGAACACTAGACTTCTCGAATAGACAAAAGTACTTCTCGAATTGGTACTTAGGCAAATTCTTCATTTCTCCAAATCCCAACTGTGATTTATTTGACAGTCTTTATCTTCTTGCTTGATGCATGAACCTTGGAACTTCTTTCAAGCATTATTCTTGACTATATAAGTACAGTTACACAACTAGGATTTGATGCCTATTGCAAGTACAAAACAAATAGAAACTCTACAACTAGAGGTTCCCTCAGTTAAGAGGTCATGTAAGTAATGCAAAGCATTACAAATAATTAGGCTTGTTATTAGATGTAAACAGGCATGCCTCTGTGACTAACACATTGCAAATGATACCTTTTTTTAGCTATATATATAGTTGATATACACTGTGAACACATAATTCCTTTTGGACTTATTTGCATTCTGAACATCAACACACTGAAAATACTATTTGATTATTTGAATATAGAGCAACACAAATACATATTAACATAATTTTGTTAGCAAGCCTGTGCCTTACACGGGCTATAAAACTAGTTTAATGTAATTGTATAAATAGATGTAAAATATTTCAATTTTTGCTCATGTATGTACAAACAAATGAAGCGGAGTTCAGAAGTGGTGGCATCGTCAAAAGTGGCCCTTAATTAATGGTAATACGCTCAAGACAAAATATTCGATACGTTTTTTGGTCACATAACCGATGTGGATGGAGATGAGCAATGAACTGTTCCAGATGATAATATGATTAAGGTTAATTGTGATGTCTCAATCTTCGAAGCAACGAATTGCTACAGTTTTGCTTTCGCATCAAGAGATCACATTGGGAAGTGTAGTTTAGAAAACATAGCACCGAAAAATATAGAAGTTATCGGTGTAAGAGAAGTACTTAGTTGGATCAAAGAACAACAAGTCCGCGATATTCTGGTGAAGACATATTGCCTCGTTGTGGTGTAGGCAATAAGAAGTTCTGGTGTTCCTCTTTCATACGTTAGCAACGCTTTTATCTGAGTTGAAAGATAGGAATGTAATTGTTAAGTTTGTTAAACGATCTGCGAATATGGTAGCACACATTCTAGCTAATTATACCTATTCTATAACTGATCGTATTTGGCGGTTGTGTGACAATCACCCGGGATTCATTGATGTATTGATGAACGATTTGATTCATGAATAAAATCATATTTCCTTTAGGAAAAAAAAATTCCAAGTTTCTTTTAAAGAAAATTGGATTATATACTTATGAAAAAAAGACTCCTAATTTTGTTATAAAAAAAAACTCTTATCTAAATGAGTACTACTACGTATTCTGAATATTTTTCTCAAAAAATTTCCGAATGACATGATATAACACATGGCTTATTTTAATTTGTGGGTGCATATTAATACACGTAAGGTCTCATATTATTATCAGAAAGAAACTTAATATATAAGTGTCTTATCATCATTTGGGAACGGTTTGGGGATAACTAGCATTTTTCTATCTAAATATAGTGGAAATATTAAAAAAAGAAGTACAACTAATAAAAATTGTTAAATGTTTGTTGCCTAGATTTTTTATTTAAATACTATTTGTTGCTGAGATTAGGGCTCCGTTTGTTTGCTAGAAAATATTTTACTGAAAAATGTTTTCTGAATTTTCCAGCGTTTGTTTGGATTCTAGAAAATATTTTACCGAAAATTATTTTTTGTGTGTTTGTTTGACTTTTTGGAAAATGATTTCCAAATTTTCCGGTGTTTATTTTATTTTTAGAAAAATAAAACATATTCCAATGGAGGAAAATTTATTTATCAAAAGTGATGACTTTTTGGAAAATGACTTCCCCTTCTCAATTTGGGAAAACATTTTCCAAACTAAAAGATTTTATTTTTGATAAATTTTTTGAGAGAAATTTTTTCCCGAGGTTTTTTCTGAGAAATATTTTTTGAGAAACTTTTTAAGAGAAAATTTTTCCCGAAATTTGTTTTCGTGAAAATTTTCTAGAGAATTTTTCTCGAGAAATTTTTTTCCTGAAAAAAATTTTCCAAAAATTTTTTCAAGAAATTATTTTCATGAAAAATGTCTCGAAAATTTTTTTCCTTGAGAAAATTTTTCCGAAAAATATTTTTTGAAAACTTTTTCCCCAAAGAAATTTTTTTGAATTTTTTTTTTCCCTATTAAAAATTTCTGAAATTTTTTTTAGCAAGAACTTTTTTAGAATATTGAATTAGACATTTATTTTTGTGGAATAAAAAAAATTTCCCAGAAAAATATTTTATAAAGAAAATATTTTTCTAAAAAACATTGTTTAACGAAAATATTTTTTTTTGACGAAAATATTTTACTCTTCCAGGAAATGAAGTTATTTTCCGGCAAATAAATGGAGCCTAAAAGTGAGAACTAGTAGCAAACGGAAACAAGAAAACTGTAATCGGAAGGGTTTATCGTATCATATCACATCGAATATTATTTACTGTCAGCTGAGCTCGTAAGTTTCTACCTCTCTCTTGGTTTGTTAGGGTTCTATAATTTGTTTAGTCGTTGCACTCCAAGTGTTTGTTTAAATGTCCCAACCATTCAAGACCTCAAGTTTGTACTGTCCTAAGTATCTAATGCAATCCCATTCACTTACTTTTTGTTATTGCGTATAACTTAACTTGCAGCTTTTCCAGTGGTTATTACATTTTAAGAGTCAAATTCAGTAGAGAATCGTATAAATTGAGAACCCGTGAACTATTGATCGTATAATTATGCTTGCTACTTGCTAGTTTAGCACCAAGTATTGCATATGGTTTTTGGCTTGTGTTCATAATCTCGTATTCTGGAAAATTATCTACCCTTGTCTTTTTAAGTAGAATCACCCTCCTTTGCCTGACAACACAATTGTTTTGTCTACTATGTGTGTATATAAATTTTACATGACCCAATGATGTAGTGAACCCAGAGACGGTTCCCGCCCTGCACTTTATCATGCACATGTGCTAGAACTGATTCTACAAGTAATTTGTGAATGCCTGAACAGTCAGTTTCCCTACCCATGGAAGTCTAATTATGTAACTATCCCATTTCGTTTGATGATTATAAGAGACTTTCCTTCCTGAAAAGAAGAATGAGTGCCAAGAATTAAAACACATATTCATTTTTTGTTGCAGATATATCATGTACTGTTTTGCTGGTTACTGTTTCTAATTCACCAAAATCCATGCATATAATCTGTTTGTGTATGTTAATTACTGAATGGGAAACCACTTAATTAAGTTTGTTACATGCTGGAGTATATCACATTTTTTTCGTTCCTTTTTTTTTTGGTTGCAGATAACTTCCTTACAACTATTTTGTGGAATTATGGAAATAGAAGAAATGGGACCAGTGTCAGAATTGAACAATATTTATCAGATATTCTCAGATTTTATGACTAGGTGAATTTATAGGCAGCATTTTTATGCATTCTTTTTCTTCTTTTTTAATTGGATTATTAGACTAACAATATAGGCTGCTACATAACTACATTATAGCCTAGCTGCAGTGTTATGCAATTTGATAAAGTATCTTTTTTGAGTTCTAGGAGAAATAAGGATCTTTATGCGGTTTGTTAACCTCCTTTATATTAGGTTATCCTTTTTTATATGTTAATGTGGCAGAATTGCTATAAATGGGTAAAATCAACATATTATGTCCATTTTGTAAGATGGATGGCATATAAAGGTAACAAATTTTTATGACTCATGGTTTGAGGCCGCGGCATCTGAAGACAATTGTCTGCTGCGGTTAATGTCATTATGTTCCATTATGTTCAGTGAATATGACTGGAAAATGACATACAGATTGCTCCTAAACATAAAAACATTTTCCAATGCAAAGCTATAGTTTATATTTTCTTCAGGATGGTGTTGGAGATGGATAGGAAACCCTTGTTTGGTAATTACGAGGATAAGTTTCTTTCTACCATAAAGGGTTTGTCTTGTCTAGAGTCTAAGGAGGATGCTGTTTGTCTTACAGATTCACAGCTTCCGCTACTGTTTTAGATATTTTTTGGGTGTAATCTACCCATGTTTTAGCAAGTCTCACTGAAAGCACGGACTTGAATATACAAATTCCATTAAGTTTACTACACCTGATGATGCTGCATACTTAATATTGCTGGGTCGATCTAGGCGGCAAAGGGAACCTAGCTCCTAGGATGCAGGACAAAGGTGAAGATGGGGAAGAACTATGGAATAGGATCTACTCTCCAGATGCAGAACATCCATAGAAACATAATAACTTCTCAAATTTATTACCCAAAATCTATTAAATTGATAAATTTAAATCTGATCAGAATGAGAAGATTACATCTCCTTGTGTAGGAGTTCATAACCTAACTTGGATAACATTAAAATATTCATAATAGTTATCTAGATTAGTAGTATAATCCAAATAGAAGATCTAATTACTTGCATTTTTATCCCTGATAAATAGAATAAAATAATATATTAATAATTCCACAATTTTCTGTTCCATGTTCTTCATCAGCAAGTTCCAGCAGCAGAGTTGGCTATCAGTATTTGCAAAAATACAGTATCTATTCATTCTAACTTATTTCTTCTTTCATGGTCAGATTTTTAAAAAAAATAAATAAATAATGTTTATTCAACTTTTAGGTATCTTCTGCTCATTTTAATATGACTTGCACCACACCCAAAGTTAAAACTCCTATATCTTTTGTTTTAAAGATGGTGTGTTTATCATCTAATGGTAGCTCGTTTGTACTAGGGTCACAAAGTTTGAGGAGTTAGTGGACGTGGGATGTAGGCTACTGAATGGTTTCCAACAAGCCCTTGGTACTTTTTCTGATATATTTATATATACTTTTTACTAATTTATTTGAATTGATAACTGGTAAATGAGATGAATTGTTTGTAAAGTTGTTGCGTTGGATCTATACAATTGCAGGCTTCCTTCGAAAACCTTCGATTGCTAAATCATCCGAATTGGTCGAGTCCATCATTAAAGCTAATGCTACTAGGAGGGTTTTATCTTATGTAGAAGCCGGATGTGTCAACACTCATGACAGAGTACAATATATGAATAAGTGTAAGCATGCCTGCACATTCACTATTTGAGTATATTGTATACATGGTTCACATGGAGATATTACTTACTTAGCTGTAGATAAAAGATGCAGTACGATAAAAAATTGTATGTCTTCAACGCAACCATGTCTCCTGTCCACATTTACTTGATTATTTGCTTTACTCTTCTTTATATTAGCAATTTGTTACACATTCACTTGGTTCGTTGCTGAAAACTTCCTCTAAAGTCCGGGTTTAGAAAATTTGTTTGTAACCTAAGCAAATTTTAGATCTAAAAATTTACCTGTATCCTCTTTAGAAATTTAAGGGTACTTCCATGCAGTCTTATCAGGCACTGATTAGTTTAATTAAGTAAAATGCTGCGCTAAAGCTTTCTATATTGTCCTGGCTCGTTTTCTTGCCAGATGTTTCTCCATGTAGTGTTTTGTCTTTGTTTTCTAGCGTATACTTGTGCAATTTAGTACTCTTCTGCAGAATTTGCTCTTTATTTTTCTTCTTATATTTTTATTGAGACTTGCCTATCTTTTATGATCTGGGACCTGCATACAGTGCATACTTGCCAAGTTGGACTGCTAAAACATCTAAAAGAAGGTAACACTTTTCTCTCCTATTTTTTTAATATATAACTGGTATAGTTATATTTGTTTTTATGCTAACAGTTTCTGTTGACGAGGCTTATTATTTTTTCTGACATCTGGGACAGAGGTCTACAAATTATTCAGATCCAAAAGCTAGTGTTAAAATAAGAAGTCAGATGATCCACAGTACTATAAAAGTCAGATGATCCACAGTATGTATATGATGTAATCAGTTACGTCAATTGCATATGTTTAGGCTTATATATAGAACATATCCGCAGTGTGTATATGATGTAATCAGTTACGTCAATTGCATATGTTTAGGCTTATATATAGAACATAAGCTCTCTTGTAATATATAACATATATGATAATCAATACAATCTCTTCTTCTAGCTGCTAATTCTATCAATTGTCATGGTATCAGAGCGGGTTTCGTCCTAAGGGAAACACACTTACAGTTTATCACATTCACAGAAGCATTGCAGGAGAAGAAAAAAAAAAAACCAACCAGTTTATGTTTCAGAATCAAACCAAACTTCATACCTATAAAGAAGAGCTATAGACAAACCACTGCCAGAAGTCCGGTCGTCAGAAACTGTACCACGCGCCGTCACGCGCCACCGGAAGAAGCCAAACGCCGCCAGACGCGCCCACGCGCCGGCGCGTGTGGCATCTTCCGACGTTTTTCCGGCGAAGTCGCAGAAGGGTTTCTTGTTCGCCACGATCTTCCGAGTCCAACAGTGGTACCAATTCTCAGTTCTGTGAAGTTTTTTATTTTCTGATATATAATTGTATGTATATTTGCGTATATACATACTATCTTTATTCTTCAGAACGAGAGGTCTGATATTGTCTGCTGCTGTGTTTAAAGTTGTTACAAGGTTGGGCTTTATATTGTCCGCCAAACACCTTATCTATTTGGGCTTTATATTTGATATATACACTACTGTCAAATTGCATATAAGTGCCCTAGTTTTTGTGCCCAGTTTTATACAGTCCCTGAACTTCTTGAAATTATAAAATTGTCCCTGTAATTGTTCATAATTACACTTTAAACCCACAATTTTCAATACCTACAAGATTTCTTTTTTCTTTTTATCCCTTTCGGCCCAACATCAACCAAGCTACAGCCCACTTCTTTTTACATTATAATGGCGGATACCGGAGACTCTGAAATTTCAAGCAAAAATACTGCTATAAGTAGCAGTAAATCGGGGTTCCATAGTACTCCATTTGTCAATCCAAAATTCGATGGGAAAAATTTCCTTGAATGGTCGAAGGCATGCACGATGGCTCTTAAATCCCATAAATTAATGAAATACATTAATGGGAAAGTCAAGCAACCCCTTGAAAAAGATGCAGACTTTGATGATTGGGATTCAGAAAATGCCATGGTGTGCTCTTGGTTATTCAACTCTATGGAGGTGCATATTCGCAAAAGCTATATCTTTATTGACACAGCCGAAGAAGTGTGGAATTCTCTTACCCGGACATATTCTTTTTCCGGAAATGTGGCCAAGCGATTTGAAGTAAATCGGAAGATATGGGCATTGGCTCAAGAAGGAAGAAATCTTGCTCAGTATTACTCAGAGCTGACCTCCCTATGGAGTGAATTAGCTCATTACACTATTTTTGCATGCAAAAATGCCGAAGATCAGGAGAAATATCAAAAAATGATGACTGAAGAACGGGTGATGAAATTCCTGGATGGTCTGTCTGATGAGTATGACTCAATCAAAAATCAACTTATCGGACAGGTTCCCTTTCCGACTGTAGAGGATGCATATGGCCGTGTTCAATTAGAGGAAAGTCGAAAGCGAAGCATGGCTCCTACGACTCCCTCTGATAGATCTGCACTTATAACTGAAAAAATTCCGCAACTTGATCTAGAAAAGGCAGAGCAATCTCCAGTGGCTCTTATGGGTGAAAAATCTACTCTTCAGTGTGATTATTGCAACAAGATGAATCACACCCGTGAGACTTGCTTTATCCTACACCCTCATCTAAAAATCAGAGGACGTGGAGGACGCAGTCGAGGTGGCTATCGAGGTGTATCATCCAGAGGATCAGGCAGGAATATAGGCAGGGGCAATCTTTTTAATGCTCATTATGCAGTGTCAGAATATGAGGTGCCCCCTTCGACAGGAACAATGACTCCTTCAGAGCTCAACAACTTTAGACAGTTAATGTTCCAATTGAACACTACTCCGCCAACACCCACTGCTCACTCTGCTCATGGAGGTATATCTTGTCACTTTACCTCCGGTAAATGTTCTAATTCATGGATTATTGATTCCGGAGCATCAGCACATATGACTGGAAATTCTAGTTTCCTAGAATCATATAATGGTGAAACAGGCAATATTCGTGTTGCCAATGGAGCTATTGCACCTATTCATGGACAGGGCACTTCTCACTGCCTCTCATCATCATTGCCATTATCTGATGTGTTACATGTTCCCTCCTTAACAGCAAACTTATTATCTGTTCAGCGTATTACTGAAAATCTTAATTGTTCAGTAACCTTTTTTCCTTCTCACTGTGTATTTCAGGATCTGGCGACAGGCAAGGTCCTTGGCAATGGTAAAGTGGTAGATGGACTTTATGTTATGGAAGGGAATTCTATTTCTCCCTCAACTTATCAGGTGTCATCCAAGTTAAATTCTGCTTTTGAATCTTTGTGTCAGTGGCATAGACGGTTAGGTCATCCATCTTTTGGTGTTTTAACACATCTATTCCCTGTCTTAATAAAACACTGTAAGAAGGAAGAGTTTTTTTGTGAACCATGTGAACTAGCAAAACATAAAAGATCATCTTATCCATCCAGAAATAAAAGAAGTTCTACTTTGTTTTCTATTATTCATACTGATGTTTGGGGTCCATTTAGACATCCTACACATGATGGGTATAGATGGTTTGTTGTCTTTGTTGATTGTTATTCTAGGCTTACTTGGGTATATCTCCTTAAGCAAAAAAATGAAGTTTTCGAGTGTTTTAAATCTTTTCACCATATGGTACAAACACAGTTTAATGCATCTGTTAAAATTCTTCGGAGTGATAACGGTACTGAATATGGAGGTCCATTTAGATCTTATTTGGACACATGTGGTATAATTCATCAAACCTCGTGTGTCAAAACTTCTCAACAAAATGGGGTAGCCGAAAGAAAAATTGGTCACCTACAACAGGTTGCTCGATCGCTAATGTTAACAATGCATGTTCCCAAATACCTTTGGGGAGAGGCAGTCATGACTGCTGCATATCTTATAAACCGTCTTCCTTCTAGTGTTCTCAAATTCAAAACACCGTTGTCCTGTGTTCCTGCACCTTCTTCTCACCCACTACCCCTTCGAGTATTTGGGAGTGTATGTTTTGTTCATAATCATGCTCCCTCTCGGGATAAACTTGATTCTCGGGCACTTCGCTGCGTTTTCATTGGGTATTCACTAACTCAGAAAGGATATAAATGTTATCATCCTTCCTCACATCGCATATTTGTCAGCCATGATGTCACTTTCTGGGAAACCATTTCTTATTTTTCTCCGGGTTCCTCCTCCTTGCTTCAGGGGGAGATAAATCGACACAGTCTTGATAGTAAAGCAACAGATGAGTCACAGTCACTTCCATTTATTAACATACCTATTCCAAACACTAGCTCAAACAGGTCATCTATTCCTCCACATACGAGTAATGAGTCAGATGATATGAATAGGTTTGATATGCCAGATTTAATTACATATTTCAGGAAGAAAAGAAATGATATCACCACTTTACCGCATCCAGAGACCTCTGACCTTGAGACAGATCCTGCATCTCCTGTGTTTGAGCCAGAAACTGGTAATACTCTTGATCCTACTCTAGATCTTCCTATTGCTATAAGGAAAGGTGTACGTTCTTGCACTAACCATCCTATCTCGAACTTTGTTTCTTATAAAGCATTATCTCCTTCTTCACTTGCTTTTGTGTCATCTTTGTCCAGTGTTTCTATTCCACATACTTGGCAGGATGCTTTATATGAACCTAAATGGAAAGATGCCATGATAGAGGAGATGAATGCATTGAAACATAATGGCACTTGGGAGTTAACTCATCTCCCTGCTGGAAGGAAGGTAGTAGGATGCAGATGGGTGTTCACTGTGAAACAAAAACCTAATGGGTTGATTGATAGGTACAAAGCAAGACTTGTAGCAAAAGGGTATACTCAAACTTACGGGATTGATTATCAGGAAACTTTTGCTCCAGTAGCAAAGATGGCTTCTATTCGAGTCTTGATATCATGTGCAGCAAATCTTGGGTGGGAACTTCAGCAATTGGATGTAAAAAATGCATTCTTACATGGAGACCTGAAAGAAGAGGTTTACATGGATATTCCACCGGGTTTTTCTACAGCTGCGACCATGGGGAAAATATGCAAGTTAAAAAAGACTATTTATGGGTTGAAACAGTCTCCAAGGGATTGGTTTGGCAAATTTCAGAGAGCGATGATTAAATTTGACTACAAACAGAGCAATTCGGATAACACCATGTTCGTAAAAAGACGAGATGAAAAAATCACATTGTTAATTGTTTATGTCGATGATATTGTGATCACCGGCAACGACACGTGTGAGATTGCTAATGTTAAACGCAAGCTTGCCTCTGAATTCGAGATGAAGGATTTAGGAAAACTACGGTATTTCCTTGGCATTGAGGTCTCTAGAAGTCCGGGAGGTATCTTCCTCTCACAACGAAAGTATACACTAGATCTTCTGAATGAAACAGGGATGTTGGGATGTAGACCTGCAGATTCTCCAATAGAAGCAAATCATAAGCTTTGTGGAGATGCTGGTGAAATTGTCGATAAATCTCAATATCAAAGGTTAGTTGGACGACTAATCTACCTGGCACATACAAGGCCAGATATAGCATATGCAGTTGGAATTGTTAGCAGGTACATGCATGATCCTCGCCAACCTCATTTGGATGCAGTTTATATGATATTAAGATATCTCAAAGCTGCTCCTGGAAAAGGAGTAATGTTTACTAAAAACAGTCATCTCTGGGTTGAAAGTTATACAGATGCAGATTGGGCCGGATGTCAAGATGATAGACGTTCGACTTCAGGATATTGTACATTTGTTGGTGGCAATTTGGTTACTTGGCGGAGCAAGAAACAACCTGTGGTTGCCTTATCTAGTGCTGAGGCAGAATATAGAGCTATGGCTAAAGGTGTACGTGAATTATTATGGATAAGATTGTTTCTAGAAGAATTGGGACTTGCATCCGCTACTCCAATGAAGCTTCACTGTGATAATAAAGCCGCTATTGCCATTGCACATGATCCAGTCCAACATGATCGGACCAAACATATCGAAATTGATCGACACTTCATAAAAGAAAAGATCAATAATGATACCATTGGTATTCACTATGTAAGATCGGAGGACCAGATAGCTGACATATTTACCAAAGGTTTAAATCGGAAGATGCTTCATCCACTTATTGGCAAGTTGGGCATGAGTGATATATATGCATCAACTTGAGGGGGAGTGTTAAAATAAGAAGTCAGATGATCCACAGTACTATAAAAGTCAGATGATCCACAGTATGTATATGATGTAATCAGTTACGTCAATTGCATATGTTTAGGCTTATATATAGAACATAAGCTCTCTTGTAATATATAACATATATGATAATCAATACAATCTCTTCTTCTAGCTGCTAATTCTATCAATTGTCAGCTAGTGTACAAGTACATTATGGTGTTGACTGTTGAATATCAATATGAAGTTGGAAAATGCAAATTGGAATCATGAAGTAGTTTAGATGTGGTAAAAGCTACAAGAATCACTGCTAGATATTTATTTCAAACGAAAATTAAGTCGGTTCATTTGTTTTTTTTCCTGCAAAAAGGACACAAATATATGACTTAATATCATTCTTATGTTTGGTCCATAACTAAATATATTAGTTTGTAATATCAACTATCTCCCCCCCCCCCCCCTCCTCCCCCTTTCTCGTAACTCATAATCTTAACGTAACTGTTGTAATTGCAGCAAAAGATGCAGTCAATGAACTTGAAGGCCTTGTCGAGGATGTAACAGTTGAACTTGGAACTGCTACTGAAAATTTGGCACATTTGCATTACAAGGATTCCAGAAATGTGCTTGATCCGCCAGGAACTACTACAGACGAGGTAGTTTCCTCAGTTTTTACCATCTATATATGTACACTTCTATTAGCTATGCTTGATTACACACACGTATGTATATACTCTTTTCCAGAAAAAAATAATGTAAGGAACTGATATGATAATATGGATTTTACTTTAAATATTAAATATTACCGTAGCAACAAGAAAATTCAGAAGGACTTGTTTTTCCTATTTCTTTGTTTTTCATTCCCCGTCTTCTTTAATTCTCCAGTACCCACCTTAAGACACTTCTCCTAGGTTATGAGCAGTGGAAATGCACAGTACAGTGATTGTTTGTCTACGTCTCTTAACATACCTACCTTTTCGAAGTCTGCATTCTAGTTCTGCTTTATGTTCAGGACTTCATCATGTATGTTTTAGGAGAAACGAAATGTTGTAGGTTGCAGTTATACAAGCGAACACAAATATGTAAAGAAAAAATTATTTCAAGTGTTTTAATGTAATAATCAATGTTACCACAGTGACATGGTGATCTGCTTAAAGGATAGTTCTGTAGCATATGAAGAATTTTTTAGAATTCTACCATTGCAGATATTTGATTGACATCCTTTCAGTTCTTTCAGATTTATGTATCATTTGTTCGCCTCCTTATCTGTACACTCAGGAACATCTGATTTTGCATCATGACATGTTTGTTATATGTTTTTTAAATTCATTCAAAGCTATGTTGTAGTATCGAATTGTAATTCGCCATAGTAGGCAACTGATGTGATGTAATTTTCTTCTTTAACAGAATGTGTATTAACATTAAAATGTGAAAATTTTCCAAATCTTTTCTTTAGGAAATAATGTTGTCATCAGACACTCAGAAACCTGAGATTACTGATTATGCTACCATGATGGCTGTTATATACAGCATGGTGAAGCAAGATTACGTCATGCAGGTAGTGATCTTTCTCTAGTACAGTTGCAGTAGTACAAAAAATTAATAATATTCCCATCTTTATACAACCTTTGAATTGTCGCACAGAATGTTGATTACGATAATATGTTTTCTTGTGATCATCTCGTCTCTTTGTTGCAGGAAAAGATTATTTCTGCTCTTAATCTAAACTCTACATTCGAAGAACTAGAGAGCTATAGTCTGATGTGGTCATTACGTCCTTATATCGATGATGAAGTTATGCATCAAGCATGGAGACTTATTCACTGACTTCCATTGCCTGATTGAGTTTTCATTTTTTGCTTTTGGTCCAAAGAGCTGCCTTGATTATTTACAGCATGACGCCGACCTTAAGGAATTCCATAAATTTGGTTTTATAATTATCGGCAGAAAGCTATCGAAAAGCTGCTTGCTGCTGTCCTGACATCCAAGTACTTTGTCATGTAGTTGAGCTCCCATGCATCCAAGCACTTGACCTGCTCTGCGCCGTGATGCTACACAGACCTTTTTGTTTTGTTGGAATCTTGTCCTTTTTATAGGCTGTCTGTTTTAGTGTTTTTTATACATTTCAACACAGATCCAGAAAATTTTGCAACTCATCTCATATTTACAGACTAGTCCATAGTCAATTTAACGATATATTATCATTTATATACCATGATGTTGCGCCATATTTTCGGTTGTCTCTAATATATCCCAAATTTTCAAATATGAATCTAATAATAATTAACTTACTCCCCAAGTTAATTATTTCTTCTCCTTGAAATGAGGAATAATTTTCAATTAATGATAGAAAATATCTCCAAACGTTATTTTTCAAATCAGAAAGGTATCCCAACACGAATATAATTTAAAGAGATAAAATTTATTAATTCCCAAAATACATTCCTTAACAATCCTATTAAAATCGAAGAGGTATTATTTTTTCGTCTACTAATGTTTTTGAAGTTGATTGCAGTTGTGTTAAATTGGGGAATTTTGAGTGTTTGAATTATAATGATCAGTACTCATTTACGTTGAGCTTGGTACGTGTGCATAAGCTTAGTAATTGAATTCTGTGATTTGTTAACATTAATGCAATGTGCACATGTTTGGACTTGAGTTCAGAATATAATACCCAAATTGCAATTTGTATAACATTGTGATGATGAACATGCTTCCTGTGAAAAAAATTCCTAACGAACTCTTTACTTTAATGTTTCTATTTTGCTCTTAAAGTCTTTAATTGGAGGTTATATTTTCCGATACATGATATATTATTTTCCCTAGACTCTTCAGCATTATGGTCTTGGTGGTCCTTCAGGGAATATATATAAATAAACCCGCAATGTTCATTGCTTATTCTGGAAAATTTTAAATCTTTTTTTACGTAGACCATGTTTTGTTCTTGAATTAACCTCTGTTGGGTTTCAATCTTTTTAGAATGACATGAGGAAATGGAGCTATACAAGGAAAATGATATGACTAAGTTTAGTTTTCTTATAATATTTCAATTCAGAAGCATTTTGAGTAGAACTAGTACTAGTTGTAATTTTTTGGGGACACTTTTTAATGGCAATGTATGATTGATAGGAAAGGTGCAAGAGTATTTACAAGTAGAACTCTAAATTTTACCGGGATGGGCCTTTTGCAGAAATTAAATACATTGTACTAAAAAGCTACCTAATTATGCAAATTAGGCTGCTCATCCCATTACTTATTACTTCCTAATCAAAATTCTATTTGCTATGATTGCCTTTCATGTTTCTACCTATTACCGTTTATACTATTTTCATACATTTCCACAGTTGTTATTGTACAACTATCTGCACTAATATATTAGATGAGCTTGTACTATATTCTGATCTAAAATCATGGTTTTTTGTTCTCCAACATAACTTCACTTGACCAGAGATTAAACATGTACTATTCATTTTTTGAAACAGTCAAGTCAAAAAATGTCAAGCTCGTAGACATTATACACAAGTAGTAGGGGTCGATGGGTGTACATTTGATCTAGATGATGATGCTCATGTCTTGGTAAGAAGCCTGCTTTTATTGCATATATAGCATACTGCATGAAGATTTTTGGAATCATCGAAAAATAGTTCTATTATAATTCTCAAGTATTCTCAATAATTTAATTAATATATGTCAAATTAGTACTTAATTCAAGTGGGATCAAAGTAATAACCACCTGCTATCTAATGGTTGGCAGGGAAGTATAACTAAATCTGTAGAAACTCTAGCTTGGGTTACTAGGCAATTTAATTTGTGTAAAAATGAGTTGAAGAAAGACATCCATTTTTTAAAAAATATTTTTGATGAACCGGAGAGTAGTATAGATTGATGGAAAGGAGTTATATCCTATATAACTGTCTTAAAATGCAGGGTCTAACTTCAGTTCTTGTGTTATTAGAGCTAATTTATTTATTTGTTTTTTTTGTGCTATATCTATCTCAGGCAGGTGAAGGGGAAGATAATTATATATATGTAGGATCGTTTGGTTGGTTTTAACTGAATCTTGTCAAACAACAATACAACTGTGGGAATTTTATTATAAAAAGCTTCTACCATCTTTTTCGTATGTCATTTCTGTTTATGTGTGTCGTTTGACGTTGTTGACACTCCTGTGTTGTAAAGGTGCAAACTCACAATTTACAAAGAGTGAAAAGGTTGATATTGAGGTGAAAATTATATTGTTAAGCACGATTAACACATATATGTTTCTTATTTGCTAAGATAATAATTAATACCTAAAGTAGATGTGGAGATTGGAGAATTTGAAATTATCACCTGTTAGATGGAACTGATAGAGGATGGATAAACTAAAATTTTGTGACCTGCTTGTTTTGTACAAGTTAAGATTTTTTGTTAGTACATAAAAGAGAAGAATGCTTGCATGACCACATAACTCCATGATCTCGCTTTCTGCCGTGATATAAATGATCATTTGCAACGCACTAAACATAACCTACAGTTTACTGAAACGGGTAAAAATATGAGGATAACAGTCTTTAAGTTATGATGTGAGAAAGTGAGGCTGATAGTAGATTAAAAGAGAAGAACACTGCTTTGACCAAGTAGCCATAACACCATGATGTAAATGGTTTTTTTCTGCACAGTATACATTAACCTAAATGTTACTCAAGTGGATAAAATGTTGAGCATAATTCCTTGTTTGTACATTCCTAAACCTTTCAGAATCCTAAACCTTTCAGAATCCTAAACCTTGAAATCACTATTCCTCACTCCACCCAAAAATTTGTTCAATTGTACTGTTTTTTTTTAAGATGTTCCATTTGTTTTATTTGCAGTCGAATGTTGTTACCTACGATGAAGGTGGTGCTCCTAAATTAGAGGATAAGTTGTATTTGGGTGATGCGATTTCTGATCTTCTAGCAGTATGTATATTCAGTGTCTTGAGAATGACAGACTTTAAAATTTAAATATGGCAGATTGATTTTTTGTTTATATATTTTCATTTCATTTCCATGTATTTTATAGGTGAAAAATTATGAAGACCGTGATGAAATGCCATATGGCACTGATCCCAGAACTGAGTTTCAGAAGTTAAGATCAGGGGAAAAAGGTAACTCAAGTAATAATAGTCGTGAACAGGACTTAATGTTTCATCCTGAACTATGTATGCATTTTAAGGTTTGTTTTTATAATCTATTCAATTGGTAAATTACGTGCAGAGATGCTAGGTTCTGGACAGTCAAACAGCCTTCTTTATGATCGTCCACTTAAATTGAACATCGAAGATTATCAGCGTGTTTGTGAAATATCAGTTAAAAAGGTTTGAAAAACGCTTTACTAATAACAACGTCAATTTCGTGAGTAGGTTAAAACTGTTAATCTTTTCAATATGAATGCTACTCCCTCTGTCTCACATTGTTTTTCTTATTTGAAATGTCGGTCCTGTTCATAACATGAGACAAATTACTAATTTACGTCTAATCTATAAGATGGAATATAGTCATGAGTGATCTTGTTGGATTCGTATTTATGAGTACTTTAATACAGTGAAGTTTTTATATTTAAAACTAATACAAAATTAAAGATATTAATGATCAAAAGTACGCGTTGACAAACGTGTCCAGTCAAAACAGGAATGATATTTAGGGACGGAGGGAGTAGCTACTAATGTTTACATTTGAAACATAGGGTGCCAATTTTAGGGATTTTAAAGGTGTGAGAGCTGGATCTAATAATAAAGTGGAGTGGGATTCGGACATTGAACGTGCTCTTTTACCTTGGGAAAGCCTTTGGTATGTTGTGTTAATTGTTACTTGCAACTTTTCGTATTTGAAACTTTTTAAAATTTGACTAAATTATGGTTTCAAATTGCAAGGTCCCTGACTATGCAATGTCATTTGTCGGAGGAACTTCTTCAAAGTAAGGAATCTTTTATACTACTTATATTATTGTTTAATGTTTAATTGGAGAAAGCTGGTTGTGTAATGGTTCCATATATTACATCTTAGGCCATTTGGGAGATTATGGTGGGATGAGACTGTACCTACTGTAGGTACAAGGGTTGAACCACACAATCAAGTATGTTAAGATGTGTTTAATTCGATAAGATTAGTTTATTCATGTATGTTAGGTATAGCTGACTACATTTTGTTTTTTGCTAGGTTATTCATCCTGAACAAAGTCGAGTACTCACTATTCGGGAGAATGCCGGACTTCAGGATTTCCTGATTATTACAAGCTGTTTGGTCCTGTCAAGAAAAGGTAAATAGGTTAAAAGGTTTTGCTACTTTCATGTCATTATAAACAGCCAACAATTTACATTCCTCTATAACTTGACAAGAAAATCATTTTTTGATATCTTATATTTAAATAATACAGGTACATTCAAGTTGGCAATGCTGTTGCAGTTCCTGTGGCAAGAGCTCTTGGGTATTCATTAGGATTATCTGTCAAAGATGGTGGCTCTCCGTCTCAAGAACCAACATTCACCTTGCCGATGAAATTTCCTAACATTAAGGACTGTCAATCTCCTGCATTCGATAAAATCTGAAGGACAATTTACTCATTTACTCATTTGGGACATAAGTTTGTGCCTTGACTCTGGTAGTATTAGGAAAAGAATTTAATCATCCATGAACTTTTAAAATATCCAAATGCTTGTTATTTGCTATACTGCAACCAATAAAACAATATATTTTAGGTATTAATGCAAACTTTATGATGTGTTGGACATAACTTTATGATGTGTTAGACATAATTTAATATGTATAGCTGATGTGAACAAATGTTTCAAAACGTCCCGTATGGATTGCAAGGTTGGTCTTAAAGTTGCATATATTTTGTAGATCACCAAAGAAGGAAGCCGAATTGATCTGTCATCAATAGTCATGTATAGGAAAGACATTTTTAGCAAAAAAGAAATGAACGGCATATATGCAATATTGATTGTAAAGTATCAAATTTGATCATTGCTGAGTTCAATTAGCATTATCATTATCATGTATCAACTATATAAGAATTGTCTGATCATGAAATTTTACAACATGTAAACATTACTGCGACAAACGCTTTCAGACTTACACAGATAGATTCATAATTGATGGCAGTCAGAAGCTAGATTGGGATGCTTTAGATCTTGGCTAGGACAAATTAGCCATGATATATCTTGTTTGCAGATTTGCTCGTGCACTTAAGATCATCAACAGTGTAACAATGAGGCAACAGAGACTGGAAAGTCTTCCTGCTGCACAACCATCAGAGAGTTTCTACTTCGCAAATGCCAAACAAGCGACACTCTTGGATGGGGACATTTTTCTAAATTGCCTTACTTGTTTAACAAGATAATGGGCATTTGTATTCACATTAAATTCACCTAATGTGCATGGCCAGTCATATGGCTGAACTGTCTTCAGATTCATCATCTCAAATTGTTGTCCGGGACTCCTCACTCCTGGTAGCTAAAATAGAGGATAGTTGGGAAATGGCTAAGGCCCACTGTAGGCTGTAGCATAATATTCCTTCCGGAATATACATTCCCAAAGATCTCGTCATGAAGGTTGATAGTTTGCTTGCTATTGTTTGGGGCTTTTCTATTGTACCTAATGTTTGTCAGAGAACTTATTTAGTTGCGTAAATGATACTTCCAATGACAGACTGAGATTTTAAAAACTGCGAAGTTGATCAAAATTTAAGTCTGAACAAAGGGTACGTGATTGGGACGTTGACTAACTCTGGCAGATTGCTGTATCTTGCTAGGGAAGGACAACTTCAACAGAGAAGGTGAGAGGCAGTGTTACACACCTACCCAGACTCCACCGGAAATGTCATGGATATGTGTATGTGTTGAACTTGGACACAAACAGAAGTTAAAATTTTAACATATTTTTCTTCCGAAATGGAATGTTGATTGTTTAAAGTCGGTTTGAGTATTGTGCGTCTAACAGAGGCATTTAAGGTAAAATGAAAATTCGGAATCATGACTCTCTTCTCAACTAATTAGGAAATTCAGTCCTACGCATTAATCTGGGGATTGGATCTTACAATAGTTCTTTTTAATATATTTACCTCACAAGTCGCAACTTTCTCTTCTCTGCTCATACAGCAGAGGAGTTTGCAAATTTGTATTTATATCCCTGATTAACAGCGTATTTGAATATCCTTCTAGAACTGGAGTTGCATACCTATCAGATTTTTAATTGCAGAAAACTTGAGACGAAAGGGTATAGCTAAAAAGCACATGGTCAAAGCAGAAGCCCATGCCAAGAACTCGGGATCTCGTGCCATTGCATTGCACTGCAAGTAAACAACATTGGTGCTACAGAATTGTATAGAGCTCACCTCAAAAGCATAAAGGTCCCAGAAGGCGCAAAATGGCCTCAACCTAAGACTTCAAAGGATATTGACTCCTACTTTATGATGAAGCTCCTGTATACCCAGAAGGGCAATTAACTGTACTATTTTTCTTAGGAATACCAATAGAATGATACTGATAGTAAGGAGGTGAGGAAGGATGCCTGAAACTTGCTGCTTGCATGTAAATTTGTGGGAAATAATGTAACTGTGTATATAAAGAGATCATCTACTCATATAAAATATGCGGAAATCGCAACTGAATCTTTACTAGCTTATAAAGTCTGGGAAAAACTTAGATAAAATGGTCTAACATAGTGCGAATAATCAAACTGACATAATCAATAGGAAGCCAACATGTTTCACGGTTTCAACCAAAATAAGTTTGATAACGTACTAAGCCGACACCTTCTTCTGAATGTTTTCTAAGATCCTCAACCTTTCTTTGTTGGCTTTGTCCAGCATGTATCCATATATGAATTTCGTGGTGCTCAGAGTGATTCCTCTTGCCTCCAAATACTTGCCGAATTCTTCTTTCAGATTCTCGTTGACCTCACTGAGATTAAAAATTGATTCGGTGTTAGAACTGATGATTAGTATGAAAAAATGATATCGTATAATAGAAATCATTATGAATACCTCATAAGGACTTCATGACCAGCTTCTGCAGGGGCACTCGCGCTATGAACGTAGATTCCTTCAGGGCCTGCACCACATTTCAACTCAACTTTCCTTGATTTGGAACTCAAATCACTGACCAGAACAGTTAGATCCATACTAAACGAGCTGGACTTCTTTTCGTTGTAGTCATTGCACTGTCTGTCCAAAAATATCGTAGGACTCTCAACATAGACAGTAACAAGTTCGCCTTCATACTCCTGGGTCATAAGTATGTTTCCCGAGTAATAACGGTTTCCAATCTTAAAGGGAAAATCTTTGGGAATAACAGCAGCCTGCAATGAAATTCTCCAATAATTTCATAAATCATTACACATAGACTGTTGTTAGTTATAACAAGTACCATAGATGTTAACATTTGTGTATTGTTTTTTGGAGCACACATTGGAGAGGTTGAGGCACTAAGGCTTATCATTTGGGACCTAATCCAACATTAAAATAAACCAAATTTACGATGAAAATCCTGCAAACCATCTAAAAATCATACATAACTAACAAGATTAAGATTAAAAAAACTAACAAGATCAAAATATAAACGTATGAAAAGAATTTTAATAAAAAATCAATGCGAAAAATTGAACGAACATACCGGGGCAGAGAGTTCCATAAAGGTTTTAGCGCGCAATATCTCTGCTTCGATTTCTTTGAGCAGTTGTTCATTTTCCTTACTTTTTGGAAGTGAGTCATCATCAGGTTTAGGCAAAGTGTCACCGCTTTCAGAATTCTCATCACGTTCAGGCACCGTTTCACCATTTTCAGAAAGCCATTCATGGTCGCTGTTTTCGTTTTTGTCATCGGCTTCAGAAAGTGACTCATCGCTGCTGTTGTCATCACTGCTAGCATCGCTGCTGTCATCACCACCCTTACCTTCATCTTTGCTATCATCATCGCTCTTATCGCTTTCACAATCCTCAACTTCGCTGCTGTCAGAAGCCTTACCTTCATCTTTGCTATCATCATCGCTCTTATCGCTTTCACAATCCTCAACTTGGTCGTTGCTACTTTCAATAGCCATGTCTTTCAAAGAAGAGTCGTCATCTATGCCTTTGTGAACTGAATCTGACTCCTCGACGCCTTGACCTTGAGCCAGTGACTCCTTAGGTTGACTGTATGAATTACGAAGCGATTCAATGTGTCTTTCAAGTGATTGGACTTTTGATATGAGGTCATTCAGTGATTCATGCGGCCGCTTGGCATCATTAACAAGTGACTCATTATCCTTGCAACTCGAAGAAGAGAATTGACGAAACGCAGGCACCGAAGCACTAGGAAGAATCAAATTCCCGTAAATTCGATTGATGAAACGAGAAGCTGACCTTGACCTACCAAGGATGGTTGATAGAGCCATTTTCTTAGGGTTAAAGCACAAATAGGTTTACTGGTATAGATCAAAATCAATAAATGAATTTATATTTAGGACTCCTATATATCCCAACTTAACGAACCTTGGTAACCAAGTAACATCCAAATTTGTGATTATCAATTAACACCTCTTATCGTTTTTATTTACAATGTAAAAGTAAATTAAAAGAAATTAATCAATTATAATCATAAGCATCCAATTAGATTACCCTACTTACTTTAACACTTGCTCTAATTATTCAACTTTCTTTACACCGCGGTACTGCGCCGCTGTCAATTGATAAATGATAACTATACATTGTAGATAAAATTATTTAGGAAAATACTACATCCGGAGCAAGTTTTTTATATTCAGAGCAATTTTCTATGAAACGACAAATTTGTCCTTATTTTTGTGAATGGAGGGGTAGACTTGATTTAACATGAGGACATTTTTGTCTTTTCACAAGAACTTGCTCCGGATATAAAAAACTTGCTCTGGATATAGTAGTATTTCCCAATATTTATATTTTTAAAAAAAAATGAAAAAACAAATATAGAAGCAACTACCTGGTAACCATATATATAGTAGCATGACATGATTTTTGCGCTTTTAGCCTTGGTTATTACACATTCATTTTACCCAGATACTTGATAATTTTTCTGTCTTTGATTGAAAGGTTTCCTTACGCCTCTAAAATATTTTGTTTCGAGTAACTTTTTCACAGCTTGTTTTTAAGACAGTTGACTGGAGCTACTGAGAGAGTAATAGGCAGAATGTTAGGAGGTAGATAATAGTATTGCAGGTTATGCGGTTGTATTTTGCATATTTAGAAGTGTGGCCAAGGTCCCAAATGGGTCGTATAGTTAGTTGACGTTTTAATGGTATGATCAGTGTAAGTTAAATACATGTGTGCTCATAAGTAAGCAAGTTTTGTTATTAGGCAGAACTGTATTCTTTTTTATTGCTTTTTTCTTGTTTAGTTCTATTAGCTTTTACTCCCACTTGGTTGATTCCTATCTCCTTTCTGAATCCAAATCACTAGTCCTCACTCCACCCAAAAATTTGTTCAACTGTACTGTTTTTTTTAAGATGTTCCATTTGTTTTATTTGCAGTCGAATGTTGTTACCTACGATGAAGGTGGTGCTCCTAAATTAGAGGATAGGTTGTATTTGGGTGCTGCGATTTATGACCTTCCAGTCTTGAGAATGACAGACTTTAAATTTTAAATATGGCAGATTGTTTTTTGTTTATATATTTTCATTTCATTTCCATGTATTTTGTAGGTGAAAAATGATGAAGACCGTGATGAAATGCATATGGCACTGATCCGAGAACTGAGTTTCACAAGTTCATCAGATTAGGGAAAGAAGGTAACTCAAGTAATAATAGTCGAACAGGACTTAATGTTTCATCCTGAACTATGTATGCATTTTAAGGTTTGTTTTTATCATCTATTCAATTGGTAAATTACTTGCAGAGATGCTAGGTTCTGGGCAGTCAAACAGCCTTCTTTATGATCATCGTTCATTTAAATTAAACATCGAAGATTATTAGTGAGTTTGTGAAATACCAGTTAAAAAGGTTTGAAAAAGCGCTTTACTAATAACATCAATTTCGTGAGTAGGTTAAAACTGTTAATCTTTACAATATGAATGCTAGTTACTAATGTTTACATTAGAAACATAGGGTGCCAATTTTAGGGATCTTAGAGGTGTGAGAGTTGGATCTGATAATAAAATGTGGAGTGGGATCAACATTGAACGTGTTGTTTTGCTTTCGGGAAAGCCTTTGGTATGTTATGTTAATTGTTATTTACAACTTTTCTTATTTGAAACTTTTTTAAATTGGACTAATTTATGGTTTAAAATTGAAAGGTCCCTGACTATGTAATGTCATTTGTTGGAGGAACTTCTTCAAAGTAAGGAATCTTTTATACTACTTACATTATTGTTTTATTGGAGAAAGTTGGTTGTGTAATGGTTCCATATATTATATCTTAGGCCATTTGGGAGATTATGGTGGGATGAGACTGTACCTATTGTATTACAAGGCCTGAATCACACAATCAAGTATGTTAATATGTGTTTAATTCGATAAGATTAGTTTATTCATGTATGTAAGGTGTGGCTGACTACATATATTTTTTTTGCTAGGTTATTATTCATCCTGAACAAAATCGAGTACTCACTGTTCGGGAGAATGCCAGACTTCAGGGATTTCCTGATTATTACAAGCTGTTTGGTGCTGTCAAGGAAAGGTAAATAGGTTAAAAGGTTTTGCTACTTTCATATCATTATAAACAGCCAACAATTTACATTCCTCTATAACTTGACAAGAAAATCATTTTTTGATATCTTATATTTAAATAATAATGGTACATTCAAGTTGGCAATGTTGTTGTAGTTCCCGTGGCAAGAGCTCTTGAGTATTCAATAGGATTATCTGTCAAAGATGGTGGCTCTTCGTCTCAAATTTATATAAATAAATTTGGTATGTACATTTACTCATTTCGAAACATAAGTGCTTGTCTTGACTCTGGTAGTATTAGGAAAAGAATTTAATCATCTGTGAACTTTAAAATATCCAAATGCTTGTTATTTGCTAGACTGCTACCAATAGAAAAAAATATTTAGGTATTATTGCAAACTTTATGATGTGTTAACATAATTTAATATGTATAGCATTATCATGTATCTCCTATATAAGAATTGACTGATCCTGAAATTTTATTACATTTTACAATTAGCCATGATAGAGGAGTTCACTGATTTGCTCGTGCACTTAAGATCATCATCTGTGTTATACTGAGGCAACAGAGACTGGGACGTCTTCCTGCTGCACAACCATCAGAGAGTTTCTACTTCGCAAAGCCAAAAAAAAAAAAACTCTTGGATGGGGACATTTTTCTAAAGGAAGCTGGTCCCTGACAATCGATTGTCAGGGACCGGTTATTTAACAATCAGTTTTTAAACTGTTGGATCAACGATCCAACGGCCTCCCTGGATTACAAAAAAAATCCCTATCCGCGGAAATTTTCCGCGGATCGGTCCACGGAAATTTTCCGCGAAGCGTAAAATATTTTATTTTTTGATCTCAGCCGTTGGATCGACGGCTGAGAAACTGATTGTTAAATAACAGGTCCCTGACAAATGATTGTCAGGGACCGGGACCCTTTTCTAAATTGCCTAAATTGTTTAGCAGCCGACGGCCAGGACCTTTGCATACCCTTGAAAAACGTGGCATTTGGAAAAAAAAAAAATTGGCAACATTTTTCGAATTCCCTAACATTTTTTTAAAGATAATAGACATCTGTATTCACATTAAATTCGCCAGTTAAAATGTTGCATAGTGCCACACACCACGTCATTTGGTTCCCTAATTTCAGGGATATGCATGGCCAGACATATGTCTTCAGATACATCATCTCATATTGTTGTCCGGGACTCCGGTTAGCTAAAATAGAGGATAGTTGGGAAATGGCTAAGGCCCACTGTAGCGTATTCATTCCAGAATATACATTCCCATTAGATCTCGTCATGAAGGTTGATAGTTTGCTTGCTATCGTTTGGGGGTTTTTGATTGTACCTAATGGTTGCCAGAGAACTTATTTAGTTGCGTAAATGATACTTCCAATGACAGACTGAGATTTTAAAAACTGCGAAGTTGATCAAAATTTAAGTTTGAACAAAGGGTACTTGATTGGGACGTTGACAATGGAGTGGCTGATTATCTTCCGAGGGAAAGACAACTGCAACAGAGAAGGTGAAAGTAGCAAGTGCTTATCCTCTCTTCTTAAAGCTTTTTGACATTATCTCATCTCTGGTGCAACACACCTACCCAGACTCCACAGGAAGTGTCATGGATATGTGGAAGTGTTGGCCACAAAATAAGCTACTCCCTCCGTTTTTTTGATTTCTTATCATTTGTTTTTTGCACGTAGACCAAGATAGTGGATGTAATATTGTTAAAATAAATGTAGTAGTGGGTGTAATAGTAATTTTATTGTTAAAATAAGTGAAGTAGTGGGTGTAATAGTATAAAGGGTTGAAAAGATGGAGTGAGGTAGTGGATGTAATAATGTATTTTATTGTTAAAAGTTACTATTTTTAGTAATGTAAAGAAATGGAATGAACGGCCCAAAATAGAAAGTGTAAAGAAATGAAATGGACGGAGGGAGTAAAATTTAACGTACTTTTCTTCCAAAATGGAGTGTTGATTGTATTCGCGTCTTACACAGGCGTTTAAGGTAAAATAAAAATTCAGAATTACATGGCTCTCTTCCCAACTAGTAGTAGTTAGGAATTTCAGTCCTATGCATCCATCTGGGGACTGGATCTTACAATTGTTCTCTTTACCATATTTACCTCGCAACTTTCTCTCTGCTATGGCTCATACAAAACAAGCAGAGGAGTCTGCAAATTTTTATACATGTAACTACTAAACTTAAATACTTAGTGCTGAGAAACTAAGGTAGTTTACTAGCTATATACATAAGCTGTTGTATTTATATCCCTGACCAACAGCGTCTTTAAATGTCCTTCTAGAACTGGAGTTGCATCTCTATAAGATCTTTTAGTCACAGAAAACTTTAGACGACAGGGTATAGCTAAAAAGCTCATAGTCAGAGCAGAAGCCCACACCAAGAACTGGGGATCTCTTGCCATTGCATTGCACTGCAACATAAACAACACTGGTGCTATAGAATTGTATAGAGCTCACGGTTTCAAAAGCATAAAGGTCCCAGAAGCCACAAAATAGCCTCAACCTAAGACTTCAACGGATATTGACTCCCACTTCATGGTGAAGCTCCTGTATACCCTGAAGGGAAATTATCTGTACTATTTTTCTTAGGAATACAAATATAATGATGTTACACTAAAAGTTAGGAGGTGAAGAAGGATGCCTGAAAATTGCTGCTTGCATGTAAATTTGTGGGAAATCATAAAGAGAGCATTTATTTTTTATCACAGTAAAAATTTATTCAAGTTAACCCGTAACGATACGATGTGATCATATTACAACATGTTCCAGATCTGCAACTGCAATAATGGGAGATGTCATTACATGTACATATCTATTGTAACTTTATAAGCAAACTGTATAAACACCATTCCATCCAACTGTATTGTCCATATAACAAACACTTATCACAGACTTGCACAGCACCACCTGAGAAAGTATAGGTAACAAAATTTTGATGGAAAGTCGAAGCATGACCTCGAAAAGCCTCGATCTCATACTTTAACAAAATTTGACAACGCAGATGCATCTAAAGCTGGAAACTCATTTGCGGTAGACAATACAGCACGTCCGAGTTTTAGAGCATCATCTTTAGTTGAAGCCTAGGAAACAGTTCCATTGATTTCAAATTTTCAGTTAGCTAAAATACTTCAGAGGAAATAAAATATATGATATATCAGCATACCTCAATGTTGAGGGGCAAAACTGGGTCATGCAGAGAGAGTCTAAGAAGGAACCAGCCGCCATGACCAGAAACTCTGACCTGTTAATATGAAAAGAAAAGAAAGCAAAGGATGCTGATGTCAAACTTTTAAAAACTAATTCAGCCTGAAAATTATAAAAAGATCAATATATCAACCTTTAAGTTTGAATTTAAGATGACAAACATGTATATTGTTCAAAAATATCTCTACTAACTTGTCTGGACCTGTAAGATCTAAGTAAGGTCCTATGTCCACTCACCCACACCTCTTCTATTGACACAAATTTTTCTTCTTAAAAAGGGAGATCTTATGCTTTTGTCCTTTTGGAATTTGGAGGGGGATGCACTTACGCAAACTTTAAAGCACTAATCACAATTTGCTGGAATATTTGGCGACAATACAATGATTTAAATTGTTTGTGCAAGTTTTATCTTTGCAATAGTGAGGAATAATTATTGGCACTAAGATAATTTGAACAAAAGATATTGACCTCATTCAATATATGTAGGCTGAAGTAACTAAATCATTGACTACTATGATTGCAAGGAAATGACGGATAGGTAGAATAGAAAATCCCGGTAAGAACCAAGACACTGTTTTAATTATCGAGTCAGGGATCTTACTCCTTCATAGTTAACAGGAGCTTTCTGAAGCTTTGGATCTGAATCACTAATGTTCTCCAAATGTTTTAACACAGCCTCTCCATACTCCCGGAAAGATCTAAAATCATTATACTGAGTTAGCAATATCTACACAAGCCTTACATACTCATCCAAGCATTACCATGTGTCCATGTCCAATATCATACCTTCCCTTTAAATCTGCATGATTCTGGTCAATCTTTATTCTAAGTTCAACAGCCACAGCTGGTTCTTCCAAACCATCCAGCAAATCTGTCAAAACTTGGCTGCCGCCTCCTAGTCCTGAAGCTCTGGCTGATGCAAGTTTATTTAACAGTTTGACCTGCAAGTAGTGCCGAATGAAAACATATCATGTATATGGTCAGGTATTAATTGAATTACACCCTCAAATGCCTGCTGCAAATTCAAGCAATTGCTACATAAACCTGCAAATTTTGGTTTAATAATAGAATGCAATGTTGTACGCGACACAGTTTTTGAGACACATACAAACTAATTCAGTATTACTGTACAACTTACCATGAGGTATGCACCATCATCGAGCCAGTGGTTTTCCTTAAGCGCACCATGACCACTGGTTTCAATGGCCAAATGTGATTCTTCTCCAACTGAGTTCTGTAAAGAAAACTTTTTCTTTATCTAAAATTCTGAAGAAAATTTGTGAATACTTGATAAATAAAATATTACCACAAACATAAACATGGGAATATATAAATATCGAAACTACCACTATAGTATAGGTATTCAATATATATATGAGTTTTCTTGATATATATATATATATATACACAACTATATTGTTCTGCTCGCAGAGAGAGCGTTGAATTGGCAGCCAACCATGGGAAGCAAAATCGGGTTCTCTCGTCTAGGTCTAGGAACAAGAAAAAACACAATGGTAGACAAGCTCCCAGTACCTAGATCTAGAACCACCAAGTTCTGACCCTTAGGTTAAAAGAAATGCTCAATTTAGAACTCTCACATATTTGCAGTAACAAAAGATCATGTGCAAGCATGTTTAACACCGATATATCAGGCTTAAGTAAATAGTCCAAGGGGATTTACAATTAAAGACCAACTGCGGATAATCAGAAATTAAAGACTGATGAGGAAGATGCATAGACACATTTACAATGCATCAATAATTTCCAAGGTAATTAAACATTTCAAAATACTTATTTTTCCCTTTACTACTTCCTCATTTAATAACAGCACTTCGTCAATTCATTTTCAAAGATACATCGTATAAAATTAACCCCCCTACATCCAGTTTATTCTTGCTGCATTGCATTCAACAAATTATGGTTTCGTTTCTCTATTTCATAGCATGCTGCAAATACTTAATTTTACCCGAGGCCTAGCATTATTTCTATTTATCAAGATCAATAGGCACAGCCACACAGGTATAGTGAGAAAAAGAGAATAAACCTATTAAATGAACCACGTCTGTAAAAAAAAAAAAAAAATCAACATCACAACATACTGATAGAATTGCAGATAACTGTACGGTCGTGCACTTTAAAGTTAATTTTCCCTACTCAACAAACAGCCACAAGGCATAATGACATTTAAAACTTAACTTAAGATAACCCCTATTAGATGAATATTGAATACTAATCTTACCAAACGAATTGCTTCATCAATGACATTTTTATAGCCTCTCTTGAACCGATGATGCTTACCTCCTGTGAAAAATTAAGACATATAAACACTTTAAGGTGACAGAAATTTCAATCTGCTTGAATTTCCTCTTACCCAGCTTCTTCTCAATAAATGTAGTTAATCCATCCGATGTCACACTGTCGGTGACAATAGTTGTTCCTGGATGCTAGAGAAGGACATGAATGGAGTATATAGTTCAGACTCAGGTCTGAAATTAAAAAATTGAATGACAACTGTGACTAATAACACTTACTTCCTCTAAAACAATAGCCGACATTAAAGCAATCAGGCGATTCCGATTCAACTCAGAACCAGCAAAATCCACAGCAGCAGATCTGGGAAGAACTTGTATCAATAAAACCCCAAATAAATTTAAGAACATTAAATTTATGCATATCACCTGTCAACGTCTGTATCAAAAATGATCCCCAAATCAGCCTTGTTACTTAGGACTGCTTCTGTGATGGATTTCATTGCTGCCTTGTCCTCGGGATTAGGAATATGATTGGGAAATAAACCTAAATATAGATTGTTTAACCTAAAAATAAGTAAGGATATCGAATTTTTAGTTGTGAATCTAGGGTTTAAAACTGTACCATCAGGTTCCAAGAACTGACTGCCAGAAGTAATAGCCCCAAGAGGCTCAAGGACCTTTCCCTGATAATCATTATAAACTCAGTTACCATCTTGTACTGGATGGCCAAGGAAACATATTATGTCACAAAAGCAATTTTTTGTATCTTATGAATACACAACCGGTATTAATCAACCGACTGGTGCATAAATCATTCTCTCTGTTCTGCAAAATGATTACTATTTAGAAATACTTTTCTATCCATATCGAGGTCCATTTATCATAGGCGGCAGTATAAAATGACACCATCACCTCAAATTGGACATCGAAATTTCACTATCAGGCCATAGATTACATACAAAGAAACTCACATTCTTAACCTTTAAATTCTGAGGAATGAAAATGAAGCTTTAGTAAATCTATGTTTAACAATTGGATAGTTTTTGCTGAATGGAGGGAGTCTGTCTATAAAGAAGAGAAAAAGGCTGGCACATATGGTTGAAGGTACAAAGAGTTTCCGAATAAATGGATGATGGATCCAATCAATTAAATTATGCTTGTACAGGTTTCAAAATTGACGAGTTGTTTAAGTAATTAAGAACTTATGATCAGCATGAAGGTCTTATAGTTTAAACAGAAAAAAAAAGGCCTTCGAATGTTGTTTTGACCACATCTCAACTCAACAGTGGAAAAAAAACAAGTTACATTAATAATGTCACTCACAGCGAAAAAACCTCCCGCTCCATTGCCTGCATCAACAATTATATGGAAACCCTCCAATGGCTTTTCTGAGAATCCAAGAGAATTTAATAGGTTAAGTAGGATTTGACTGCAAAAATTCAGATACAAGGAGAGAGGAAGCAACTAGTAATAAATGAAAGTTAAAGCATGAGAATATTAAAAGATTGAACTTGCATCTTGTGTAAGATATTATGAATGATAATACTAAATCAGAAGAACTGTAAACTGTTACCTAAGAATTTTAATGCCCCCCAAATAACTACAACAATTTCCCTGTAAACCCCATCATGTTATTACCAGGATTTCCTGAAGCTTTCCGAACTGCTGCAACAAGATCAGATGAATATACACTCATGTAGTCGACTCTCTCTATAGATGAGGAAGCTTTTCTCTCAGAATCCAATAAGGATTCCGTGGTGAAGCACTGGTATATATCTGCTGCCCTTTCCAGAATGTCTTTAATGTCAGGTTTCCCAAGCCCACCCGCATTAGTGAAGAACTTAAAGCCATTTCTGTTGTAAGGAAGATGGCTTGCTGCAGCAGATAGCTTAAAGGTATTATTCAGGTGATCTCATCTTGTAGGCTATCAGAAAGCATGGAACCGATGATAAATACAAATGAAATGCAAATCTTTAATTGTTAAAAGTTTAGATTGAACTCTGTAATAATGAAGATTACAAGACTTCATTATCAAAGATTGATTACCACTTACCCAAATAAACAAGTGAAGATGATCATTTAATAATTAATATGTTAAAAACTGATTACACTTGGTTTGACAGTCAGTCTATATGGTGATTAACATCCTTTTTCTATTCTCATTAAATACTTTTTTGTCTTGAGTATTCTCTGCGTCACCAAATGCCATAATGAAGATTACAAGACTTCATTATCAAAAGATTGATTATCACTTATCCAAATAAACAAGTGAAGATGATCATTTAATATGTTAAAAACTTATTACACTTGGTTTGACAGTCTATATGGTGATTAACATCCTTTTCTATTCTCGTTAATACTTTTTGTCTTGAGTATTCTCTGCGTCACCAAATGCCTTGCATTTTTGGTACTTCTATTGAATATAATATTATCAAATCAAGGCCTCCTTCTAACACCTTAACGTTTTAGAAAGAGTTGGTTACGTAACAACTAGTAAGAGACTGAGACTTAAATATAGATAAAGACATGCTGCTAGACTAACACATAATCCAGACACGGGAAAACAAGCAATAAGATATGCCACAATATCTAACAGGAGCAAGTCATTCAAAGAACTGACCTGTTATCATAATGGATCCGTCAACAGGACATAGTAAGTCATCTTTTTCAGTCAGTGTGCTATTAAACATTGCTGGTGTTGATGCCAGTCTATCAAAACAAATACAGATATTATCAAATTCAACAATTCAATTCATTCGCAATGAGGAGAAATCTATTACTATGCATTAATTAAAGAATTAGATAATAAATTAGATACATGGACATGCTTTTCTTCAAATCAATTTATACCAAGTTCATCCAGCCCAAGACCCTAAGAAACAATTATATTCTTCGGGCCTTAACGCTTGCCCTGCATCATAAATTGTACGACTAGGTAGGTTTTAGCCTAATCAGCACGAAAAATGCTGATACTTGCGTTATATTTTGTCAATGGTTGGCAATTATTAAGTTCAAACAAAAAGACCCTCAGTCTCAAAGTGTCAATTATCGCCACATGGGGAATCGCTAATTCATCATCATGATACAGAATCATTAAAAATATGATATATCGTTAAATAAGAGGTAACCAAAAATTGAATAGAAAGGTATATTGCTACTGCGTTCTAAAAGAAAAGGCAATCTCACATTTCGGTGGGAAGTTCAACATAATTAATGATCAAGATCACAACTCACTTCAAAACCATGCCATCTAGCGCATTAATTTTGGAACAATCAACTCTTTGCCAAAGAGATTGTTTCTTTAAACTAGTTAACGACCTAATATAACAATCACAGGGTAAACTGCATGTATTTGTCCCCATAACAAGCATACCCAGTTATTACTGATCAAGATCACAACTCACTTCAAAACAATGGCATCTAGCGCATTAATTTTGGAACAATCAACTCTTTACCAAAGAGATTGTTTCTTTAAACTAGTTAACGACCTAATATAACAATAACAGGTAAACTGCACATATTAGCCCCCATAACAATCATACCCAGTAATTACTGAGGGTGGGCAAATGCACCGCCTACAATAAGATTATCGAAAAGTAAAATCCTTAGGTCATAGAATTATAATCCATCCACAATTAAGAAACAACCGAAATAAGAGGCTTGTCTTGTAGCCTCAGATACAATCTAGGCAAGACATTATTTACACAGAATTTTATAAGTTAAAACTTTTTGACTTGTCTTCGCTTCTGCCCATCTGAATTTGAGTATAGATAGGACAGATCGAGAGAGAGAAATTACTTTATACTGGTTTATAACGGGACCACATATCTTCTTTACCCCCATTCAAGCCAAATATATATAAACACATTGTAATATATAATAAGAAAAACTGCAGATACATATAAATAATTAGAATTATGATTAGACGGCTTTTATACATTGTAAGGTCATACCCACCCATACTGAACAACATCCAGACCAGCTCCTGCAATTCCTCGAGAAGCTGCATCCTGAAAGTTATAATAAAATCATGGTGATAGGGTGAACTAGCGAATCATGATGACTGCAGGCACATGCGAAAGAAAAAATCACTTTTGAACTGAGAAACTTATAGTTTTGTCTATGTTTTTAATCCATTAGGAAGAAACCAAGTATTTTTATTTATTAAACACAATATAATGATGCATAAGGAATTGCTCACGTATTTAGTGAGCTAACATATTAAGAACATCGTATAATATGTCAAGCATTGATGTAATATCTTCTATATATTTTTGCTATCACCAAATCTAGTTCTCATAGAACATGAGAAATGCGGAAATTTATTAAAGGGAACTGTAGAAGAGAGGAGAGAAAGAGATTGGTAGAGACTTAGGTTTATATATTATAATTCTACAATAAGTACTACAAGCAGGCTAAGCCTCTAACTATAGAACAATATGATAAAATTACTGCTTACAATATTACTGCAGTAATATTAAAACTTGTTGGCTACACTTCCAACAGTAACTATTATGTACGATGATGCTAAGCTCCGACATCGAGCTACAGTAAAACAATGACATCATGCTTGATTCCTGATGATATTTGACACTAGTAATTTCTCTTTAAAATAAGATTCATCATAATTTATTTGTATCACAAACTTCAAGCAATAGGTGTATTACATTTAGCATGTCTCAAAATCTACCGTTTTGTTGAGACTTGAGACACAAAACCTGTGTTTCCAATTCCTAAAGTTATTTAATTTCATGGTCTGCATCCAAGTAAGATATATAATCTTACATAGCAAAAAAGTAAAAGAAAAAGGAAGCATGAACATCTAGGGTTAGCCACAGCCTGTCTAACATTAAAAGAAACAAGATAAACTGAAATAGCCAACTGACTTCCATTAGTACCATCTTTTACACCCTTTTTATGTAAGTGTAAGTACGGAAGGTCTAAGATAAGATAGCCTATTACCAAGGTCTGCAATGAAGTGATATAGAACACCTCTTCCAGGTAACCACCACTCATTAACCTCGAATTCTTTTATACTATAAGATTATCATAGCCCATTCCCTTGCTATATGATCCAAGGCCAGGTATTTCTATGGTCGATAATCGATCGAAATCTGTGAATTAATTTTTATTTGGTTACATAGTACTTTAATTAAAAAATGTCACAAAAAAATAATAACAGGAATAACCGAAGAAGAAGTATTAGGTTGCGCCACTATATTTAAATAAACAATTCAAAAAGTCTAAATATAAAGGAAGCTGTAGTTAAGGAAAACCTCCTTGGCCTTTGCTATAACTTTAAAAAAAAAAAACAGCGAAGCCAAGTGAACTGTGAAGAGCAAGGCAAATAAGATGACATTATGACAAGCATGTGGTAAAGAGAATATATCCAAGACGACAAGCATGTGGTAAAGAGAATATATCCAATGCAACCTAATGCCATTATCTCACGAATCATGATCAAATTCAGTAATTACGATTCATTCAAACATTGAGTAGCAGTAAGGACATTGGCAGCCAATACCTGTAATTTCTGTGCAGATACACGAGAATCGTGGCCAATGGAAACTCTCAGCCGCCTAGTACCATTAGATTTCTTTTTATTCAAAAGCCATGCGGAAAAGGCAGCTGCTATTGCTTCTGTTACTGGTTCGGTGAGGTTAACAGGTTCCCCTTCTACACCAGCAACAGCAACACCACGGATATCACTGCACCAAAAATTGTTAGCGAATGTGGGTTTTTTCCATATCTGTATTCAGTTTTGCACACTGTTCATATGATTTCTTACTAATCTTATTATTTGTGTATATATTTCTTATAAAAAAAATTATTTTACCAAAAGGATACACAGTTACACACACGCAAATTTGCGGATTTTGAAACACACACTCAATTCTCGATGTCGCCTAACAGCTAACTCTCTAATGATGGATCACAATGGCACAGGCCTAAATCCAAATACAGAGAAACACCAAACATTTGACAGGACCTAAACATATTATTCATAAGTTGTCCTATTTCAAGTTGAGTGGTTAGAGTCTAACTGCATAAGCTAAGTGCATAAGCAGATCACCCAACCATTCAATATTGGATACAAAGGAAGCAGAGAAAGTCATGGAAGCCTGTGGAATTTATATACAACACGTTTATGTATTTAAATAGAGAAGTGTGCTGTGTAAGATAATGTTTACCTGCCATTTTGGAGCTTAATAAAATCAACCCTTTCAAGAGATGGTATTGCTGTAGCAGATTGAGCAACTGCAAGGAGAGTTCATCTAAAATTGTAACTTTGTAGTTGAATGAGAAAAAAACTCAAGAACAGTAACCATGACGGCGTACCATACTCAATGTAATAAAGTAATAAGATGTGATAATGAGTGGGGAATACAATCTGGAAAAACTGCCAGATAACTAAACCATCTCAGGGGTTTCTAAATCTAAGGTTGAATAAAGTCAACCTAAAGAGTGAGAATCTAGAACAGACCGTTGCAGTAAACAATTCCTCGGTTAAGTTTTGAGAATCTATGCGACTGCATGGTACAGGTTTCATCCCACGACAATTTAACTCCTTGAAAGGAAAGTAATTTGTGTGTGACAGGGGAAAATCTATCCCTTTGACATTGGGGACTGACTTGTCTGTTCTGCTTGCAGCACTGTGCAACCAAAACACTTTGTGATATTTTTCCAGAAATTGCTGCATAGAAAATTTCAGTTCTATCAGATTCCTCATTAGAAATAGCTCTAACAACAGTTCAAATCATTTTTTATGTTCAACGTCTCTCCGAGAGAATTTATCTTGAGGATTTCTTGGTAGAAGGTAACCTCCCAAAGAGTTACACTTAAAAAGTTCTACTTCAATTTTTTTTTTTATCATTTTTGCAAATGCATTGATGATTCACCACCGGTTGTTTAAAATAATTAGAATATAATCATGCAAGGTCATTTCCATGCCTAATTGTTAAGAAGACTTTCTGAAATTTCTGAAGAGTGTAACGTGGCAACAACATTCTCATAGCAACAATATTTGTACTTCTAAAGAATGATGAGGAAAAACCTAACTACAGCACTCTTAACAATCCTGGTGCTTAACACCTGAATTACTCCTATTTGCGATGGAACATTTAATACAATACAATAACATGAGGCAAATTTTACAACAAGCCAAAGCGGACAACCAAAAATTAACACACTCAACAACAGAAAAGGGTAGAAACTAGCCCTTGCTTCAGAATGTTATAGCAAGGCAACCTCCGTTCTGAACGTCAGGCTTGCTACGCTAGATAAGTAGTAAGGTCAAGATAGGGAGACTTAAAGAAGAAACGTCAAGGTATTCTTGTATTCTTGCAGACCATCAAATTTTCAAGTCCTGCCATAGCCATCTAGTTTCCCATTTCATATAAAATACATCCCTTCCAAAAACAAAAAATTATATCCCATTGCTTAGAAATAAGGACTGGACTGTTCTACTGGTCAAACATTTCGGTTGTCATGGTAGCATTTGTAATCAACATCATGATCGCATACAATCCACCAGTTCCGTAATGAAATGTCAGTAACTTGTCTATCACTTATTCATAAATAGACAGTCAATTTTCAGAAATGCAAGTCTAATTTCAAACCTGACCAAACACCATATTCCTAAACCTCATACCACAGTCCAAACAGTAATTTATCTCTTTTACCTCAACCGAACCAATGAAACGAAAGAGCAGTTACCTAAACAAAGAATAATAATCCTAATCACAACACGAAAAAGTCGAAAACAATCTACGGAACATCTTTAATTCACTTCACCGTATAATCAAACATCGAAAAATTCTGTGTTTAATTCAACATGACAACTTATATAAATTACAGAAATGCCTAATTTACAAGCTTGAAATCACACACACAGTTAAAATTAAAGAACAATTAATTAGAGAAATGAAACATAATTAACTAATTATCTCACTTGAATTATGAAAGCAAAGCATGAGATTATAAAATTAGACCATAAGAAGATAGATTTAAAATGTGTGTGTGTGTGTGTAATTGAAGCTGACCTGCCATCTGATCTCGCCGAGAATTGCAGTTAGGTTGTATGTATATGTGTGTGTATATGAATGTTAGTTGGTGAAGTAGAAGCAGCGGAGAGTACGAGAGACAAAATTGTAACAAACCGATTGAATTTCTCAGCTAGTGAGCTTAGCTGTACTGTTCTGTGCCAGGATATTCTTCAAATGTGATGGGCTTAGGAATGGGCCATCGTCGAGGGCTGGGTGGATATTACAGGGATCAGCTTATTTGTTTTTAAGGTCCAGTAAAGATATTTTGTTTTGTATGTACTTGAAGGTGGGCTTTGTTAATGATTGAGTAAAGTGATCCATAAGGCCTGGTTTATTTATGGTGATTTTTCTAAAAATAAAAGAAACTGTAGTGAGACTATTATTCGATCTAATTTTATCGGCAGCAAAGAGGAATGAATGCATGCTTTGCCAAAAAAAAAACTAATTTTCATTATGAATAGATAAAATCTAATTCTCTCTTTCATTCTCTGTTATTGAAATCAATCGATTTATGAAAAATCACCAATAAATCGGTCAAAAATCGATCAAATTTTGGAGTCGATTTTGCAAAAATCGCCAATAAATCACCGATTTTTCAACCGAATTACCCGATAAATCGTAAATCGATACTCAACCAAATAGTTTCGATTTCCAAAATGTGCAACAGTGCTTTCATTCATAAGTCAAATTAAACACAAAAATTTATTAATCTAAATAAAACTGCATTACACAGACATGCCTAAATGTAGACCATGATAGTGATAGAGGTGCGCATAGGGATCATCAAAGTTACTCCCTCTGTCTCTTAAAACATTTCCTGTTTACTAAATTGGGACTATCAAAATACTCTTCCCCTTTCTATTTTAAGCCAAAAACAATAATATTCAATACCCACTACTCCTTAAAAACAATATTCAATACTCACTACTTCACCCACTACTCCTTAAAAATAATATTCAATATCCACTACTCCACCCACTACTCCTTAAAAAATAATATTCAATAACCACTATCCACCCACTACTCTTTAAAAACTATATTCAATACTCATTACTCCACCCACTACTCCTTAAAAACAATATTCAATACCCATTACTTCTTAAAAACAATATTCAATACCCACTACTCCATAAAAAAATAATATTCATTACCAATTGTCTTAAAACCCGTGTTTTTAGTCAAACGGGAAAAGAAAAATGAGACGGAGGGAGTAAATAGTACTGTTGTTTGTCAGACTCCTCACATTCAAATGCAAGATTGTCAAACACAAAGTTAAGTTGTTTCGATGGAGCGTGACCAAACCAAACTCAACTAACTAATCAAATCCCCATGCATTCAACACATCCACTTAAATTACCACCTTTAATTCCGTTCCCATCTTCAGAGAGTATCCTATGACATTGACATTTTAATTTATAAGTATAAATCTGATTAAAGATTAATATTTTTCGCTCTATCTCAATTTATATGTTTTTTTTGTAAAAATTACGTATTTATAATATCAAATCGCATTTGAGTCGAATTATGTCGGTATTCAGATTGTATTTAAGTGAATTTCATAAATTTTATATATTAAAAAATTTAGATAGGTTATTTCAAAATTTGTGAGTCAATATTGCATTGACATGTCAAGTTTTATAGTAGTAAAAAAAAATGGACAATAATTACGACTTAAATAAATTTTATACATTTTTTTTTGGAGGTTGAACAAGAAAACCGGAGCTCAGCCACCAACACGGCGCAACCGTGGTTCCAAAATGGTTGACCCTTGCTCACGTGACCCCCAACTCTTGTTTTTACTGCATTACACAAACCACCCACCCCTCTCTTCGTTTCATTCTTTGTTTATACGAGTTGCAAGTTGTAACATTGAAAAAAACATCCCTAAATCACATTTCTTTACAAGGTCCATTAGTCATGGAGACATTTTGTAGTACTTTTTTTTTAATTTATCTTTGTGATTTTTTTTTTGAATAATTAATTTTACATATCTTACAAATGAGTGTGTATATTCTAATAAATCTTGGGGAATAAGGCTCTGTTTGGGATTGCTGTTAAAAATTGCTGTGCTGTTAGAAAAAGTGCTGGTAAAAAAAGTGCTGTTGTAAAAAGCTGAACACTGTTTGGTAATGTTTTTGATATGTACATATTTTGATGTAAAAATATATTAAAAATAATGCATTTGGTGAGGTTTGATGTTGAAATCAGCAACCGCTTTCCGCAAAAGTTGAAAAGCAGCTTTTCCCAAAAGCATGGGGGAACTGCTTTCTCTAAAAGCAGCTTTTAAGCCAAAAGCACTTTTCAAAAAAACAGCTTTTAAATTTTACCAAACACCTTTTCAGCTGCTTTTGAGAAATAAGCTGCTATTGCTGTCTGTAACAGCAATCCCAAACACACCCTAAGTGAGAATCGAATTCAAAAATTGAAATGATAAAAAATAAACTATTACCCCTTCTATTATAAAATGATAGTATGTTGAGTTTGAAAAATCAATGTCAAATTGAAGGTAAGTGTTCAAATAGTATTACAAAAAATTAATATCAAGAGTTCGAAAATTTAAATTTAAAAAAAAAAACTACTATATCAAACTTGCTTAACATTAAACGACCAACATGGATCAAACCCAATAGAGTAACCCTTAAAACAAATTTCGTTAAGCATCTGCCAGGCACAGAAGTCAGTGGAAAAAGTCAATAGCTAATCCGATCCGTTTGACTTTGACCGACAAACTCTTAAATTACCACCCTGGCTAATCCTTGGTTACGACAGTGTAATTAAATTCAATTAATAATGTATTCAATTTTTGCAGAGTTAGAATCCCAACAGATATCCACAACACCATTTGCGCCATAGCAGAAGCCTTTTTTTACACTTGCGATTTAAAATTAACAAATTGTACACTAATCAAAGGGGTCCGGATCCTCTGTCCCCTTCCTCCGTGTCCCCCTTGTGTCCCCTGCTCTTTTTAGTACAAAAAGAGTGTCCCTGCGGGGCCCATTTTAATAAATAATAAAAATGGGCTCTACAGGAGCATTTTTTTTTGTATTAAAAACAACAGGGGACACAAAGGAGACACGGAGTAAGGGGACAGAGGATCCCAGCTCTAATCAAAGTACGTTGATTACTTTAATCGCAACGTGTGGAGTACAGTCCATTTAAGTCGCACAATATTAAAAATTCAGCTTGCAAAACGTAAGTCGTAACCTATCATATTTCCAAGTAATTTTAACCGGTGGAATCAGATTGAGAGTTCTTTTTCAACTTTTAGTTACAGAGGCATACCTGTACACATCTAATAACAAGCCTAATTGTTTGTAATGCTTTGCATTACTTACATGACCTCTTAACTGAGGGAACCTCTAGTTGTAGAGTTTCTGTTTGTATTGTACTTGTAGTAGGCATCAAATCCTAGTTGTGTAATTGTACAAATAGAGTCTAGAATAATGCTTGAAAGAAGTTCCAAGGTTCATGCCTCAAGCAAGGAGTTAAAGACTGTCAAATAATCACAGTTGAGATTTGAAGAAATGAAGAATTTGCCTAAGTACCAATTCGAGAAGTATATTTGTCTATTCGAGAAGTCCAGCATTCGAGAAGTCAGGGATTCGATATCTCAAGACACTATTCGATATCTCTGAATACACTGTTCGATATCTCATTCGATATCTCAGGGATTCGATATGTCTACTACTCTATTCGAGAACTCAAGAAGTCAACAAGTCAAGATGGTATTCGAGTTCTCAAAGAGTCAACAAGTCAAAGTTCCATTCGATATCTCAAGGACTCAGAAAGCTATTCGACAACTCGAGGATTCGATAAGTCAAATGTTCTATTCGACAACTCAAGGAATCCTGATGGAAAAGAGCTATTCGAGAAGTGGTTCGATATGTCATTATAACAGTATTCGAGAACTCAGGGTTATCGATCAAGTCAATTCTAGTTCTCGAATCACTTACTTAGTCACTTCTCGAATACATTCTTGGAGACAAAATACTGAAGAAATTGTACAAGTCAGAAACCTGCAACAAGCCAATGCACTTTATGGACCACAATCTGTAACGTGCTCTGGAAAGCCTACAAGGAAGCTTGGAGAGATATAGAAGAGACAAGGAGCTAAAGAAGTGGATCTAAACAAGCTTTGCAAAGTCAAATCTGTAACCGTTTGGACACTTACTCAAAAAGGATAGACAGACTAGAAAGTAATTTGTTTAGCTACCTTATTTGCAGTAAGTAGGCTGTACCCATGTTCTATAAGGACACAGCCTCACTTCATAACTTAGTAACTTTTTGTGAGTCAAGTTTTTCATACACTGTAAGCCATATCTCTCTGAGAAAAACGAAGCTGAGAATACTACCATTTGTATTCACAGATTGTAGCAACCTTTATCTAATAATACATTAGATTAAAGTGATATTGTGTCTTGTGTTGTTTATTTATCCGCACCTTCTCTTCTACACACACAGGCACTTATCTGCTACATAGACTCAATCAAAGAAAAGTTCAAGAATCCATTCACCCCCCCCCCTCTGTATTCTTTTACCGTATTCAATACTCAACAAGTGGTATCAGAGCGGGCTGTTTATTCAAAAACAGAGAAACGATCATGAGTTCGAATACACCAAAGACTACAGGAACGGTGAAGGTCTCTAAGTTTGATAAAGAAAACTTCAACCTCTGGAAGATAAAGATGATGTTGTTCATTAAAGCCTCTCATCCCTTGTATCCTGAGATTCTCAAGAATGGTCCTTTTGTTCCACAACAAGAGATACCAGAGAAGACTGTTGGAACCATAACTATCCCAAGAACTTATGAGGCCAAGGATCCATCAAAGTGGACAGAGTCAGAAAGGGAGAAGGTTGCTCTTGACAGCCACCTCATGTTGCTTATCATTGATTCCATGGACATGTCAATGTTTGCAAACATTGCATCATGCACGTCTGCTAAAGAGATGTGGGATCACATTGAGGTGTTGTGTGAAGGGACTGATGAGGTTAAGGAAAACAGGAAACAGATACTGGTCACACAGTATGAAGCTTTCATGGCACAGCCCAAGGAAAGCATCACTGAAATGTTTGAGAAGTTTCACAAGCTAGTTACTGAGTTGCAGATGAATGGAAAGGTTTACAGCACCAAGGAGTTAAATATGAAATTTCTGTTGTCTTCACCAAATCATCTGGAGCAAAGAGTCATTTCTCTAAGAGAGAGAGATTTGAACAAAGTCACCTATGATGTGCTCTATGGAGTCCTAAAGACTCATGAACTTGAGTTGCTTCAGAAAAGGGCTATCCAAGCCAACCAAGGTAGGATGATAAACACATCATGTGCCTTGATTGTCAATAAATCCATCCTGGACCTAGAAGCATCTACAAGCCAACTAAGGATAGAGGAGGTGGCAGATGATGAAGAAACTGAAGCTGGGGTGAGTGAACCTGTTGAGGAAAAGGAGGAAGAAGAAGAAGAGTTTTACACTCTGGAAGAACTTGATGGGATGGAAAATACCTCATATGCCTTCATGGCCAGAAAATTTCCAAACATCAGATTTAAAAGAAATCAACCCTTCAAACCCAAAACTCAAAACCATTCAGCCAACAAGTACAAGGCACCTGTGAAGCCAAACAGAAATAAGTTCAAAACCGGTTATGTGGATAGGTCATCTGTAAGGTGTTATAGATGCAATGACCTAGGGCATTTTGCCAGTGAATGCAAGAAGCCTAAAAAGAAGGATAGAGATTATCTTGAGCTAGAAGCTAAGTATGAGGCCCTTCTGAAAAAGCAGACACATGGTAAGGCCTACATAGCTGAAGGGAAGTGTTGGGATGATTCTGAGAGTGATGAAGAGGAACAAGAATTCTGCAACTATGCCTTGATGGCCAACTCCAAGGATGACTCATCTTCATCTGATTCTCAGGTACCATCTCTCACTACTATAGACATGTCTGTTTCTGAATACAAATGCATGATTGAACAATTATCTGTTGAAATGTTTAATATTCATACTAGTATGACTGCTGCTAATGAGGAGATTGCTAAACTGTCTACTAGAAATGAAATATTAACCAAAAAGAATGAGGAACTTGAGCTAACTACTATGCAAGTAGAAAACCTTAAGAAAGAAGTTGAATATTTGAAGAACAAGGTTCTATGTGCTAGTCAAGTAGAGAAGGCTCTTAGGGATGAATTAGCTGAGAATGAATTCAAACTTAAAACTTTCAAGAAATCATCTGGTTTAGTGCAATCCTACTGTGAGAAAATTGAAGCTAAACCCAAAGCAGCTATTGGACTTGACTATGACTCTCTCAAACAAAGGAAAGGCTATGCTGTCATTGAAGAGGACACAGCTGTTCATGAGAAAGTGCCTCACATTTTGAGAAAAACTGAAAATCCAATTTTTAAGGAATCAACATTTGAAATTGATGAGGATGCCTTACTCATCAAGCAAATGTTGAATGATGAGGATGAGGCACAATCTAGTGAACAACAAGCATCCTCTAAGGGTGAGAGTGTCAAGTCAAAGACCAAGAAGCCAGTAGTTGATAGGCCAAGACCTAAGAAGTTTGTTAAGTTTGTCTCAGCTGGGAAGAGTGAATCAGAAAAGGAAGTGATTAAAAAGAAACAGAACAGAAATGGCAAGTTAGGGATTAACAAGGATAACAACTATGCTTATATGCCTAATGCCCCTAGGAAAAATTGTCAGAACTGTTTCAGTACCAATCATCTAACTCATGCATGCAAGAAACCTGTTGGTAGTGTGTCTAAACCTTTCTATGATTGTTCTGTGCCTCTAAGTCATAGAGATGCACCTTTCTGTGATAAATTTGACTGTATGCCATGCAATATGAATGTTATGACTAGTTGTTTTAATTTAAGAAGGCAGTTCATTGATGGTTGTATCAGTCACAATTCCCACACACACTACACAAGGTCAAAGTCTTCAAGTCCTCCTAAAGCTAGGAAGGTACCTTTGTCACCTAAGTCTGAAACCTCAGGTTCTAAGACCTCCAACAGTGACAAGAAGACTAACACTAAGAAAGTTGACAAGCATGTTGTTTATGATAAAACTGTCTCTAAGTCACATGGACCCAAACTTGTTTGGGTACCAAAGGAAAAGTAATACCTTTGTGTTTGCAGGGCAAAGAAAGTGAAAAGAAGGTCATGTGGATTTTGGACAGTGGATGCTCAAATCATATGACTGGTGATATGGCCCTGCTATCACAGTATGAGGAAAAGGCTGGCCCAATGGTTGCTTTTGGAGATGACAGCATGGGTAACACATTGGGATATGGCAAGCTGAAAGTTGGAAATGTCATCATTGAAGATGTAGCACTAGTCAAGGGGCTCAAGCATAATCTGTTAAGTGTTGGTCAGTTTACTGATAGAGGATTCAAAGTGAATTTTGACAAGGATGAATGTTTGATCACCCATAAGAAGACTGGTGATTTTGCTCTATCTGGAGTAAGGAAGGGAAGCCTGTTTGTAGCCAATATGGACTCTGCAAACAAGGACAAAATTTGTTGCTTTTACTCAAAAGCATCAAATGAAGACTGCTGGCTGTGGCACAAGAAACTATCACACCTGAACTTCAAGGCCATTAATTCTCTAGTCAAAAGAGAGTTAGTGAGAGGCATGCCCACACTTGAATTCTGCCAAGAAGGAGTGTGTGAGGCTTGTCAAAAAGGAAAAATGAAGAGATCAAGCCACAAGTCAAAGACAGTGACATCTGTAACCAAGCCACTACAACTCATCCATATGGATTTGTTTGGGCCTGTCAACATAATGTCACTTGGAAGAAAGAAGTATGCCCTGGTAATGGTTGATGATTTTTCAAGGTATACATGGGTGGAATTTCTGGCATCAAAAGATGAGGCTCCACAAGTAATTATTGAGCATATAAAGAAAGTTGACAAGGAAGCAAAGGCAAACGATGCAAGTGTGATTGCACTGAGGAGTGATAATGGAACAGAGTTCAGAAATGCCACACTTGAAGCATTCTGCAAAGAGAATGGCATTTCTCAGCAATTCTCAGCTCCAAGGACTCCACAACAAAATGGAGTTGTTGAGAGAAAGAATAGAACTCTAATTGAGGATGCTAGAACAATGTTACTTGATGCAAAAATGCCTACATGTTTTTGGGCTGAGGCTGTGAGCACTGCATGCTATATTCAGAACAGGACCCTCATCAACAAAAACACTGGAAAGACACCTTACAACTTGATGACTGGAAAGAAGCCTACACTAAAGTATGTTCATACTTTTGGAAGCAAATGCTTTGTACTCAAGGATAATTCTGAATATGTTGGAAAGTTTGATGCAAAAGCATTTGAAGGAATTTTTCTTGGCTATTCTATGGAAAGAATTGCATACAAGGTTTATGTCATCAGTCAAAAGAAAGTTATGGAAAGCACAGATGTAACATTTGATGACAGCAAACTACCTGGACTAGAAGAAGCCAATGATGAAGACAGAGATCCATTGAAGTTTGATAATCTAGATGACTCTGATGAAGAGACTGAAACTGGAGTTGAAACTCAAGTTCAACATTCTCAAGTGAATAATGATACAAGAGAAGAATTTGTGCCAATCAATAGTGGAGAAACAAGCATCCAAGACACACCTGTGAGTAATGGTAACTTCACGGGGGGGGGGAAATGAGGATGACCATGATGTGGATGATGAAGCAACATCAAGAATGAGAAATCAGGCTGAACACTCGAGGAAATGGGATAGATCACACACTGCAGAGCAAATCATTGGAGATCCTAATGCAGGAGTAAGGACTAGGAGAACAACTCAAAATGAGTGCCTCTATGGATGTTTTCTATCACAAGTTGAGCCTAAGAAACTTGATGATGCATTGTTGGACCCAGATTGGATTATTGCCATGCAAGAGGAGCTGAATCAATTTGAAAGGAACAAAGTATGGGAACTTGTGCCTGCACCAAAGAATAGAACCATTGTTGGAACAAAATGGGTTCTGAAGAATAAGATGGATGAAGATGGTGTAATAATAAGAAACAAAGCAAGGCTGGTTGCAAAAGGATACTCTCAACAGGAAGGCATTGATTATGATGAGACATTTGCCCCTGTTGCTAGATTGGAAGCCATTAGAATATTCTTGGCATTTGCTGCTCATTCAAACTTTAAAGTTTATCAAATGGATGTCAAGAGTGCATTTCTAAATGGAGAGTTGGAAGAAGAGGTTTATGTGCAACAACCACCTGGCTTTGAGGATCCACATTTCCCAGAATTTGTCTACAGATTGCTTAAGGCATTGTATGGACTTAAGCAAGCTCCAAGAGCATGGTATGATACTTTATCACAATTCCTTCTTGAAAATCAATTCACTAGAGGCACATTGGACAAGACACTGTTTTACAAGAAGCATGGTGATGATATGATCCTAGTTCAAATCTATGTGGATGATATCATTTTTGGTTCTACAAATGAGAAACTGTGTGAGAAATTCTCTAAACTCATGCAGAGCAGATATGAGATGAGTATGATGGGAGAGTTGATATTCTTTCTAGGGTTGCAAGTCAGTCAAAGGAAGGATGGTATCTTTATCAGTCAAACCAAGTACATCAAGGATTTATTGAAGAAGTTTGACTTGGAAGATTGTTCACCTGCCAAGACACCCATGGCCACTGCCACTAAATTGGATGAAGATGCTAAAGGCAAGAGAGTAGATATCTCAGTCTACAGAGGCATGGTTGGTTCTCTACTCTACCTCACTGCAAGTAGGCCAGACATCATGTTTGCTACATGCTTGTGTGCAAGGTTTCAATCAAATCCAAAGGAATCACATTTGATTGCAATAAAAAGGATCTTTAGATATCTGAAGGGCACTCCTAACTTGGGATTATGGTATCCTAAGGACACAGGGTTCAATCTGGTTGGTTATTCTGATGCTGATTATGCTAGATGCAGAGTGGATAGGAAAAGCACCTCAGGAAGCTGCCAGTTTCTTGGACAAAGGTTAGTTTCTTGGTATAGCAAGAAGCAACAATCTGTGTCAACTTCTACAGCTGAGGCTGAATACATAGCTGCTGGAAGTTGCTGTGCTCAAGTGCTTTGGATTAGAAATCAACTTAGAGATTATGGACTTGTGTTGGAAAGAATTCCAATCATGTGTGACAACACAAGTGCAATCTCTATAGTTGCCAATCCTGTCAATCATTCTAGAACAAAGCACATTGACATCAGATATCATTTCATAAGAGAACATGCAACTAATGGAACCATTGAGTTGCGTTATGTCTCTACAGATAAACAACTAGCTGATATATTCACTAAGCCATTAGATGAAGCCACCTTCACAAGGTTGGTAAGTGAGATTGGAATGCTGAATTCTTCAGATTCTGGCTAAGTGAATACACCATCTAGATTGTTGCAGCAGTAAACACTTACTTTATCTAAATTCTCAATATTTTTGGAGTAAGTGTTGGCTGAAATATGATTTATAAATATTTCAAATCTGTTGTATATGTTGAAAATCATATTTTTATTAACTTAAAATTTCAATGAAATTTTGAGAAAATCACTATTTAATTTGCTAGGATATTTTTCAATGAATATGTCTGGTAAATTTTTCAAAGATAGTGAAAATCAAATTTTTATGAGTGATGGGTATAGTTCGATAAGTCAGACTTCTCGAATGATTCACTACTCGACATCTCTAATAAGTCTCATTAGAGTACTCTTGAGTTCTCGAATAGAGTCTTTCTGAGATATCGAATAGAGGAATTCTTGACTTCTCGAATATAGTAACTGAGTTCTCGAACACTATATCTGAGTTCTCGAATCATTTGAAAAGGCTGAATTCTCGCTGAATTTTAACCGATTTTGGACTTTTGTCTAAAAGTTTAATTCACTCATAAAAACACATATTATTTAATTTAGAATTATTTCTGAGTTAGATAACTGCCAGCTGTGAGTTTCTATCTGCTTGAGTTATCGATTAAGCCATTCTTGACTTCTCGAATAGTTGTTTTCTACTTCTCGAATGCCTGACTTGTCGATACAAAACTCTCTGCTAATCGACAATTCAAGTACTTCATACTTATACAATTTCACAACTATTCGATTCATTTCATTCGATTTCTCAAGCATCTACACTCTCTAAACCCATGAAACCCTAGCTACGAAAAGCCAAATTTCTTCTTCAACCTTCAATCTCTTTCCTCTCTTCTACACAAATGGAAACAGTAAAGTTTAACACCAACTTCATCGCTCTCACTAGTGATGTTGAAGCACCCAATGCCAATTTCAAGTGCTTTGTGAAATGGATGGCTGAGTCGTATATCAAGGATGCACTCTCTGCCAACCCAACTCTATATCTAGATATTCTGGAACAATTCTGGAGTACTGCTATTGTGGAGGTTGTAGCCTTGGAAAACGCAATTACTTCATATGTCATCTACTGCAAGGTTCAAGATAAGGAAATCACTATCACTACTGCAGACATGAACCAAGCACTAGGCCTACAACAAGAGTCATTTGACAGAATGGCCACTAATGCAGAGTTGGAGGAATTCTTTGAGTTCATAAACTACTCAGATGGGATTAACCTTGGAAAGCTAAACAGAAAGAATCTGAGAAAGGAGTGGAGTTATGTGTTTGCAACTCTTCTCCAAGTCTTCACTGCCAGGAAATCAAGCTTTGATCAAATCAGTGCACCTGTGCAGCAAATTGGATATGCTTTGGCCCATGGGAAGAAGATTGATGTTGGCCAAATCATACTCCAAGAATTATATGGGAGACTTGGTAAGAACATAACCAAGAAAGGTACTGATATTTTCTTCCCTCGCTTTATTCAATCTGTACTTAATTATAAAAATGCTTCATTGATTGAATTGCCTGGGATTGATAATAATAAAATAGGCTATCCTAAGTCCATGACCAAACTCATTTTTGGTAACTTGGAGACTAGGAATGATGTGGATGTAAGACTGAACATAACTCCCCATATGGAGAGTTTGTTTAGGACTTATCCCCACAACATGCCAACATTTGATGCAAAATCTAAGTTAGCACAGCCCAAGCAAGTAGAACAAAATGCTAACCCAGGGCCTGCTAACCAACCCTCTCAACCAAACACTCTACAACATACTGAGCCAACTGCATCATCCTCTCAAAAGGGTGATGTTAGTAAAAAGAAGAGAAAGGAAGTAATGTCTGCACCATTGAATATCTTGTCTGAAGCAGCATTAGCTGTTGAATTAGGTCTAGGAAGTGAGGAATCTGAGTTACCCTTACACAGGACAAAGAAGAAGAAAATTAAGACCACCTCTTCAGTCACACAAATGGCTGAAGTTGTAAAATCAGGGGCACACAGCTCACTAGGTGTATCCTCTCAACAGGGTGCACCTATAGAATCAAGCATCCTCCCCAATGCACCTTCTTGTATAGAGTCAGCACATGGGAGTGATAAGGCTGACACTACACTGAGTGGAGAGCACATCACACTTGAAACTCCCTCTATCTCTCAGGGGGAGTTGCCAAAATCTACTCTTAAACACACTTCTCTTCCAGAATCTAACTCTGAAATTTCTTTGGAACCTGCAACTCAGGCAACTGAGATGCAAGGTATTGATCATCAAGAATTCTTTTCTCTTGATGAGCCAATAATTTCAAGTGACTTAGTGCATGACACTTTGTTCACCACTCAGAACCCACATTTAGATGGTGAGGGAATGCATGCTGAGGCATCTCCTAATGACACCATCACAAACACAGAGGTTCCACTAGTTTTTACTAGAGACTCTATGCCTGTGTCAACTGCTGGTGTAATTCATCCCACCTCTGTGGTGACACCAGTAGTAGAGTCAATCCATCCGGTTACAGAAGTTGCATCTGTAACTGAGGAGTCTAGCTTGCCTAGCTCTAGCTCTGACTTCATGTCAAAATGGTTGAAGCCTGTGCAACATGACAGTGCTTCAGGATCAGGGTCTGTTCCACAACAATTGACGGTTGAAGCACTTCAAAGCTTAATTGTGGATCAGATTCCTGAGTTCACAAAGATTGCTCAGAACCTTCTCACTGCAGACATGCCTAATCCAGACTATGAAGCTATTCTGTTATGCCATAGGGATGATGTGGAAGTGCAGAAGTCAAAGATCATTGATGATGCTGAGAGAGATGGCAACATAGATGCCTGGTTGCAAGGAAAATATGATATTACTCTCGATGAAGCACTTCAGTATCTCAGGGAGGAATACATCACTTCACTGGGCTCCAATGCAAAATCCCTGTCACCTGGTGAAGTGTATGAAGCTGTAAATGATTCCTACAAGGGTTTCCTCAAGGCTGCACACTATCTTGGCAAGGGAGTCAAAACTGAAGTCAACAGGGTGTGTGACAAGACAGCCACTTCAGTAGCAGAAGTCAAGAGGGCCTTTGATGCTAAATTCCCTCAGCTAGATAGTGTGTTCAAGGACATCAAACACTGCAACTCTACCTGCACTCAGGTGGATAATGGGCTAGCTCTGCTAAAGGATATTGTCACAGGTCTGGGGCATCAATTTCAAAATCTATCTGACCAGACTACAGATGCCAATGCCATGCTGAGGACAATGTTCAAGAATCTTTATGGAGATAGGCTAGTGACTGATGTCCCTGTGCATGAACTGTCTAAATATGAAGTGAAGAGGCTGCATGATCAATCTTTATCTGGCTTCAAGGCCAATGAGTTATTCACTAAGGTGAACACTCTTGAACAGGAGGTAGCTACTCTTACCAAGTCCAATGCTCATCTTACAGAAAAGGTTGCACTGCTAAATGATCAGTTGGACACTCAAGCATCCACCACAGCTGATGTCCTTCTGCATCAACAATCCATGTTAGCTGCAATGATGAAGCATATGGGTCTCCCTCTACCTGATGAATCTTCAATCCCAAAGGACATTTCTACAGCCTCTGTGCCTGACAACAAGCCTAAGGGGGAGAAGAAGGCAAGGAACTCAAATACAAAGGGGGAGAAAGGCATAATAATAAAAGAGGGTGGTCAACAAAGGGCTTCAAAGTCTCTACCAAATGTGCCTGGCAAAGGAAAATCCAAAGTGGATGAGCCTCCATCTACCTTGCCAGTTGTCACTCTACCAACTGTGCACATCACTACTCCTGGAGGACAAAAGCAATCCATAACCACCACAGTGGTTGCAGGGAGTATGCCATCTGACAAACCTCCAACCTCTATATCTGAGAGTGCCAAGCCTGTAGAAGTCAAAGTTGTTACTGAGGCCAAGCTGCAAGAAGTTGCCAACTCAGATATTTATCATGATAAAGCCTTCTTGGAGTTTCTGAAAGCCATAAGGGAACAGGTTGGTGACACTCAGTTTTATCTGAGGGAGGTGAAGAAGCAGATTGACTACATCACTGTCATCCCCAAGAAAGTCAACAATCTATGGGTCAAGGAGATAGTGATGGTTTCCAAATTAAAGATATGGCATCTAACATACCAGACTCTACAAGACCTAAAACACTCAGAGATAGATGCCATACTTGAGCTCATTGAGAAGAGGAATGAGAACAGCAAAAGTCTGTTTGATGATTTGAGGAATGGTCAACCTTCAAGGCTACCAGAAGTGATCAAGAAGCCATGGACAATCATTTATCAGTCTGGCACCAGAATTGAAGATATCAAGCAATTGGTCATTCCCCATGATCTCACCACTAGAAATCACAGACTGATCATTGCTATCATTGATCAATTACAGAAGAAGGTTGGAGCCAGAAATGCTGAAGAAACTGAGGCACTACACATCCTCAGAACCTATATTGCAACTGGTGAAATTCCAGAGATGGCTCAACCTAGGAGAAATAAGGATGATGATTCTGAAGACAAAGGTGATGGGAGGAGAAGACATCACAGGAGAGATAAGGGTGATGAAGACAAGAAGAAAAAGGGAGACAAGGATAAAAAGGATGATGATGACCAAGGTAAAACCTATGAGAGGAAGAGTGGAAGACAGCAAGCCTTAGGCACTGCTAGCAGTAACCTCACCACAACACAAGACTCTAAGTCTAGGGTGAATACTGTTAGTAGTGACCTAGCAAAATCTACATCTATGGCTTCTGCAACTGTCTTACCACCTCAAGAAGAGAAGAAGATTCAAGTCAAGAAACCATGTGTATGTTTCAGAAAGCAATCTGCTAATGGAATACTACTATGGTCTACCAACAAAGGTCAAAGATTTCTGCCAAGCAATCATGTCAAGAGGATGAAATTTAAACATGTTGCAAGAAGAGTGAAGCTATCCAAATCTAGAGCCCTAACAATCATTCCAGGATTGAAACTCCAACCACTTGATGAAGACTTTGATGAAGAGCAACTGCAATTTCTAAGAGCTCAAAAGATATGCTATGCTGCAGCCTGCAATTGTGGATGACCACCTTGAAATCAAGTACACTGATGGGAAAGAGATGAAATTCAAACAAGGGGGTTGTCAACATTGGGGTAAATTGTATGAGATAGAAAGAATCATTGCATTGCTGAATTCTAAAGACAAGGTGGAGAAAGTATGGAAGCTGGAATTGATTGACTTTGTGAAAATGAAGAAAGATTATGCTGAGAAGATAAGGAAGGGCTGCTATGAGAAATGGATAGAAAGGGAGAAAGAAATTGATAGACTGGAGATTGAAGCAGAAAAGCTAAGGGCAAAGGGATTGTGTAGAGTTCAGTTTGATCCCTATGTGGTGAAGTATAGGAGAAGAAATGGAGACAATGTCAATATAAGAATGGACCTACTCAGTCACTATCCTGCCAACATTCTGAAGCCAGTGCTTGAAGATTTCAAAAACTCTATTATGATTGAAGAATTGGATGCTATGACAGAAATCATGAGAGCAATAGATGAGATTGCAAGAAAGGAGAAAGAAAGGAAATAGAAAGCATATGATGATCTACAAGCCAAAGCAATGGAGATGCAATCAAAAGAAAATGGCTAGTACCTCATCATACTGTAAGAGTATTTATCTTGTAATTCCATTTATGTGTTCAATCAAAATACATACCTGTACTTTTAAAGTTTTATCTTTATGTATGATAGGCTTGTTATCAGACATGAAATTGTGACTAAGGGTCTCACTCACAATTTGGGGGAGATTGTTAGTTATAGAGGCATGCCTGTACACATCTAATAACAAGCCTAATTGTTTGTAATGCTTTGCATTACTTACATGACCTCTTAACTGAGGGAACCTCTAGTTGTAGAGTTTCTGTTTGTATTGTACTTGTAGTAGGCATCAAATCCTAGTTGTGTAATTGTACAAATAGAGTCTAGAATAATGCTTGAAAGAAGTTCCAAGGTTCATGCCTCAAGCAAGGAGTTAAAGACTGTCAAATAATCACAGTTGAGATTTGAAGAAATGAAGAATTTGCCTAAGTACCAATTCGAGAAGTATATTTGTCTATTCGAGAAGTCCAGCATTCGAGAAGTCAGGGATTCGATATCTCAAGACACTATTCGATATCTCTGAATACACTGTTCGATATCTCATTCGATATCTCAGGGATTCGATATGTCTACTACTCTATTCGAGAACTCAAGAAGTCAACAAGTCAAGATGGTATTCGAGTTCTCAAAGAGTCAACAAGTCAAAGTTCCATTCGATATCTCAAGGACTCAGAAAGCTATTCGACAACTCGAGGATTCGATAAGTCAAATGTTCTATTCGACAACTCAAGGAATCCTGATGGAAAAGAGCTATTCGAGAAGTGGTTCGATATGTCATTATAACAGTATTCGAGAACTCAGGGTTATCGATCAAGTCAATTCTAGTTCTCGAATCACTTACTTAGTCACTTCTCGAATACATTCTTGGAGACAAAATACTGAAGAAATTGTACAAGTCAGAAACCTGCAACAAGCCAATGCACTTTATGGACCACAATCTGTAACGTGCTCTGGAAAGCCTACAAGGAAGCTTGGAGAGATATAGAAGAGACAAGGAGCTAAAGAAGTGGATCTAAACAGGCTTTGCAAAGTCAAATCTGTAACCGTTTGGACACTTACTCAAAAAGGATAGACAGACTAGAAAGTAATTTGTTTAGCTACCTTATTTGCAGTAAGTAGGCTGTACCCATGTTCTATAAGGACACAGCCTCACTTCATAACTTAGTAACTTTTTGTGAGTCAAGTTTTTCATACACTGTAAGCCATATCTCTCTGAGAAAAACGAAGCTGAGAATACTACCATTTGTATTCACAGATTGTAGCAACCTTTATCTAATAATACATTAGATTAAAGTGATATTGTGTCTTGTGTTGTTTATTTATCCGCACCTTCTCTTCTACACACACAGGCACTTATCTGCTACATAGACTCAATCAAAGAAAAGTTCAAGAATCCATTCACCCCCCTCTGTATTCTTTTACCGTATTCAATACTCAACATCAACTTCGATTCATCTTCAACTCTTAGTGATGATATTGTTTAGATTCAATTCTTTGCAAATCTGATTCCATAATAATATATACTTCATACATTACGAACAGTCGTAGAAGGATTTCGAAATAATTCCAACTAAATTATAATATCCACTTTAGTTCTTTAATAATAGCAAGAATTTAAAGAATTATTTTTTTAAAAAAATATATGTTGTTTTTCTTGAAATCGTTCCCAAATACTGAATTATCATTGTATAATTGGTTAATTTTTTATAAATAAGATGAATTTTTTTTTACATTAATATGAATCATAGGAATAAAATAATATCATGTAACATTCGAAAATTTTGGTTGAGTGAGGAATAGGGATGACAATCGGGTCGGTCGGTTCGGGTTTTGTGAAAACCAGACCCGGACCCAAATATATATGTTGGATCCAGATCCGGACCCAGACCCGATTGAAATCCTAATGCCTAGATCCAGACCCGATCCGTTGGGTTTCGGTTCGGTTCGGGTTTTAATCGGGTCTCAGTTTATTTATACAATTATTTATCAACATGTTTTTTTGAAACAATAATTTATCAACTAGAACACTATATTTAATCAAATATCAAGGAAAATGTAAATTTTAATTAAGCACATCATCATCCAAATACATATAATTAAAAAATGAATAGTAAAAATATGTCTATCAATTTGTAACATTTATATGTCAAAAATTTACTTAATGCTTTATAAGAGACGATTCTATTAATAGTTTATGAACAAAAAAAAACTGTTGACGAGATTACAAGAAAGATATAGTAACCATAAGTTGAATGCAACTTAAATTAATAGCAGTAAAATAATTAGATTATTAAAAAATTAGTAACTAAAAACATATTATTATATACATAATACACTATATTATACACAAATATTTATGTATATATTTGTATTTCGGATCGGATCCGGGTTTGAGATGGGTTCGGTTCAATTTTCGGGTTTCGGGTCCGGTTCGGTTCGGTTTGGACAAAACTCAAACCCGACCCAAAATTTATTCGGGTCTAGAAATAAATCCCAAACCCAGATTCATATCCATAATTTCGAGTTCGGTTAGACCCAATCGGATCGAAACGGGTCGGGTATCTATCGGGTCGGGACAAATTACCATCGCGATAAGGTGGAAGCTTCGACCACTCGGACATCCCTAGTAGGGGTGAGCAAAACCGGATATCCGGTCCGGTTTTAAAATTCGGATCGGATATCCGGTTTTTCGGATCATGAAAAATCTATTCCGGTTCCGGTTTCGGTTCCGGTTTAACCGGATATCCGGAATTCGGATATCCGTTTAAACCGGATCGGAAATCGGATAATCCGGATCCGAATTAATTAAGTAAATTTTAGTTAAGTTTGTATAAGTAAATGAATTTTATTACATTTTCAATAAGTTATCATTAAATTTATAAATGAAAATTTAATTAATAAAATTTTAGATATCATCATCTCATATTTTAACATGTGTATATTCATTTTTTCCCTAATTTTATTTTGACCTATCATAAACTATCATTCATTTCTTTAATGAGTTCTTATAATTTTTTTAAGAGATATTAATACTCTATTTATTCCGTTTATGTTGGCCATAAATCCATTTTTGCATATCCCAAAAGTAGTGGTCACATTTTCTAAATAAAAAATAAAGCAAATTAAGTATTAATAATATTATGTTTTTCAAAGTATGCAAACAATTGAGAGTAAGTTTGTCACTTGATTGCTCAATAGGTATTTTTTGATTAAATGTCAATATAAACGGGATAGAGGGAGTAACACTAGCTCTAGAATTCATAATTTTAAGTGAAAATTATTATTAAAAGAAATTATTCTTCCATTTGCTTTGTTTTTATTTTTTTTAACATCTTAATTTCTTAATCAATCACTTTGGATAAAATGATTAAGTAAGAGAAAATATTTATCAAGGTTGATTTAGGAAAACTTACATGAAGTTCCGAAATTTTCACATACAAATATATAGAGTTGTATTTATAAATTCACATTTAAGTGCATACATATTTAAGTTTTTACACCTAAAATGCTTATAAACTTAGGTGATACACAATAAATTCATTAATTTATTAGTGATAATTCATTACTTAATTTAATATATTCAATGTTGAATTATTTGTCTAAAATAAGTTCATTATTTATTAAAAAAAATTAATTTTTAATAAATATTAAAAACCGGATCGGATCCGGATATCCGGATTTGTAAAAAGTTGTGATCCGGATCCGTATCCGAATTCATAAAAAAAAATCCGGATCGGATATCCGGTCCGGTTTTTTCAAATCGGATATCCTAATTTCCGGATTTTCATAATCGGATACCGATCGGAAAATCGGATAATTCGGTTTTCGAATTTTTTTGCTCACCCCTAATCCCTAGTGAGGAAATGTTAAGATTTTTTAAAGGACGAGTGAAAGTCACTTCCCAGCAGTGTGGCTGGCGTGTGGATGAGGAACGTTCCGAACCGACAAACTCTTTAAATCTCGTTGAATAGCACTTAATTAGCTCTAAAATCAACGGGTTTATTAAATTAAGACACATTTAAGTTTATGATTAAATTAAACAGAGCTCAAATCCACATGCATTACCCAACCCGCAGTTGCGGCATTGAAGGACTAGCTTTTCCAGTTGTTGAAAGACATAAGCACTTATGTGGATTATGGGGATCCTCATTCAACGTTTACATCCCGAGTTTGTTTGGATAACAATGTCATAAACAATTATTTTTAAAAAATGTAAACTAAGAGAAGAGGAGAATCTTATGAAGATTTTAGTACACCCATTGATGGAAGTCATAAGCATTCACATGTTGATTTTTTTTTTTTTTTTTTGCTAAAAATTCACATGTTGATTTTAGTTTCCCTATAGTGTTCAAAACGGTGTTTTAAAGATTACTTTTTCCGTTTCAAATTAGTATTTCATTATTCAACATCGATGATCTATTTCTATACGTATCCCTACATAAAGTCAATCTTAGAAATTAAAATTAAAGAATAATAAACAACTATTTTGAAACAATTTTTTTTTTGAAATTTGACTACTAATTTGAAACGGAGTAAATATAATTTATGTTATTTGAGCCGTTTGACCTTTTACAACATGTTATAAACTGTATAATTTAGAATTTCAGATATGAATAATTCTCCCGTACTTAACATTACGGAGTGAATTCATCGTCATTTTGAATATGAATAATTTTTGTACGGGTATAATTTTTCGTGAGTTAGCTTATCATCATCTCGAATAAGAATAATATTTTACGCCCATTTATGTTAAGCATCCGAAAAATCTGCAAGTACTTGCAAATGGAGTATTAAGCATGGAGTATTAAGCAGTACTGCAGTAGTATTATTTAGCAATAAAAACAAGCATTGCTCAGAACAGTACACAGTTACGCTAGTCAAGTTCATGACACTATTGGGATTTGGGAGTCAGATGTTAAGAAGTGTACAGATATATGGGAGTAAAGTGTACAGATAAACGGGAGTAAAATTCATTAAGCAGTATGATAATATTGTCATACTTATGTTTGCAATAACAATAAATTAATCAAAACCTTGGAAATTTAGAAATTAGTCATTCAAAGACAATAGAATATCAGATACCAAAAGTCTGTAGCAATGTCTGCAGATGTCCGAAACTCCAAATCCAGGAATACAAAATGCAAAATAAAACAAAAGACTTGGTAGTAATTCCCTGTACAATTGATATAGAGTTTAATCTTTCTCTATCTTCCCATGTTGTCGCTGCTTGAATCCATCAGAATTGTTAGCCTTCTTGCTGTCTTCGAAAAGTTACTACAAGAGAAGAGAAAAGAAACAATGTCAGTATCTACCGTTATCTAAACATCAAGTCAGAATTTGTAAAGAAAAATATAAATCCATAGAATACCTGAATGGCTCGTCTCCGGTGTGTTTAACAGCACCAGTCTCATCCCGGTAAAGCACGTTGCTCAACATCTCTGACCTTTCTAAGCTAAACATGTTGAGTAACTTTCTGTACAGCTCTTCGTACGAACCAAGACCTGACAGATCAAGTGTCCTACCCACATCCTCCGACTCCATAAACACCTTACAATGGCCAGTAGTTTCAGTCTCCCCGTACCCCGACTTTTGTTCATCGGATGAACTGTCTAGTGCACCATTCTGAACAACTGCTGATCCTGAACCATCGGAGGGGTTTGCTGTCCCATTCAATGAATTGCTTCCAGCAGTGTCCCCAGAGCAGCTTTGAGAAAGTTGCTGCTCGGTCAAAATGGGTTGCCCAAATAAAAAGAACGAATGTGTAGGTTTAGAATTAGTATTATTATTTGAACTAGGACTAGAGTTTCCGATTGTCAGCAAGCAAGAAACATTTTCATTGTTTTCGGGGGGTTTATTGAACTCACGGACGGGAATTTTAGAAGGTAAAGCAGCAGCATAGTCAAGCTGCTGGAACCCAAATGGAAATAGACCCGACTGCAGTTTGTAAAAATGGGGATCTTGCGTAAACAATCCATATTGAGCATGCCTGGCTCCCTGTATGCCTGCAGGAAAATTAAGGGGGTTGCTAAGAACTGATGGCATTGAAAGCTGCCCCATAAGGGGGCAATCTGGAGGCTGTGGAACCCGCAACTTCTTTCTTGGTGGTGAGAATGGCGACTGATGGATTGCAGGCATATTCGAGACAAGTTCAACCAACCATGGGTTGACTCGCTTCACATTCTGAAGTAAATCTGGCTCATCCCATGCTACCTGTACATGTTTTGGATAAAGATTATAACCTATTTATCATAAGATCCCTTGTTTATTGCAGTTTCACATTGTTGAATAAACAAAATGATATCATATGGTAAAATATAATAAGTTAAAATACGAGGAAACTGAAATGTAGATGCTATTGACAACGAAATAGAGGAAGGATATCATATGGTAACATTAACATTGAGCTTGAAATTGCTATACACAATGACAATATAGTTTGACAGATACTCTTATAAAGTGTAATACATAACTTCTATCATTAACAGCAATGTCATTAAATATGTGAACTGCAATAAGTAAATCACCAAAACATGCTTCACATTTTATGAACCATAAACAAATTTGGATATAATTTACCTGGAGAAGCCTCCATAGAGAGTTGGGCCAGCGAATAGGATCATCGACATGAACAGAAGAGATGGTCCCCATGAACCAGCTTATCCTGGATGAATCTTCCGTCTCAAAAGGCATTTTAAACCTCATTCCAGAGCACCACTGGATTCTCATTGCAGACTTAACAGATGAGGCCTTCACAAAAAACTCTGGTGTGCTTGCTCGGGGGTAATAAACAACCTCAAAGGCCTTCCCCTCAGCCACACGAGTAGCTACTTCAGAAACAGATTCACCACATACTTTCCTGGTACCATTTTCACCGCCATCAAAAGCCCCACTAGCATGGCCAAGAAAACCACCATATCTAGGGGCACAATTAGTCGTATTCCATCCACAAGGTGACTGACCTCCACCAATTCCTCTCTTTGCGCGGCGAATACCAACACAAAGATCTCCATTGTCTGCCCTCAAAAACACAATTGAATCCCCAGCTACAAGCTTTTTCTGATTTACAAAATTACTCCACCCTGTAGTCAACAGATGCCTACGCGGAGTCCCTCGATAGATATGCCTAAACTTCCAAACCTGACCATGAACATCCTTGGCTAAAATGGTTTGAACAGGAGGCTCAGCAGAGTAATCCAGCCTAGGAAAAATCGTCTCAGCACAATACCTAGGCACCGAAAATCCTCCACCATTATTAGCATCAGACTGTGTCAACGTCTTTGCAAAAGAAGCCGACTTTTCCTCACCTTGACTCTTGTCAAATCCCACAAAACCCTCTTCATCATATTCAAACTCACTGCTCCTCAAAGGTACTAACCTCACTTTCGCAAAAACCTCATCAGTCTCCATATCCGCCATAAACTTAATACCAGACACTCTACACAGTACGAGCGGAGGAACTCTAGGGAAGTTCTTAAAATCAACATTATTTTCTTGGGCATGTTCAATGTGGCCTTGTGCAAAATAATAGACTTTAGAGTTAACTTGTGGCATCTGAACCATACCACCAGCACAAGCATGCCAAAACTGTGAATCCAAGCATTTCTCTTGTTCATTCAAGGGTATATTCATACTATTAATTAGGGAAATCATTGTTTAATTTAACTAAATCCCTGTTTGCTTTTAGTTCAAAAACAAGAAATTGAAACCTTTCTTTCCTGCAAACACAAAAAGATTACAAAAGATTCAAACTTTATGCATTAAATTGAAAGAACACAGCTGCAACCACAACAAGATTACAAAAGATCAAAACTTTATGCAAAAAAAATGCAGATATACAAGTAATAAACCAATAAATTACAAGAAACATATAAACATATCCCTACAAATCACTTGGGCATATAAACAAGAAAGAATCACTAGTATGCAATGAGGCTTGTATATATTCACAAAACAATAGTGTGTATCAGTGTATGTACCTTAAAATTGAGATGGGTCAATACTAAAACATCAAACAACTGAGTTTCAAGAACAAAGCTGCACCAAAATATCAAAAACACAATGACCCAAATCAAGAAATGATGATAATAATACAAATCATTTGATTATTTTTTACTTTGAGAGCAAAAAATAAGAAAAGGGTAAAACAGAAGAGAGGGAGAGAAAAAGGGGAAGGGTGGAGTGTCTTACAAGTGAATGTAAGTCAGAAAAATAGCAGAGGGGAAAACAGAGATATAAAGCAAGCAAGGAGAGAGAGAGAGAGAGAGAGAGAGTTGAAGTGTGGAAGAGTAGATACAAAATATATATATACACACAGTGGAGGGTGAGTGTGTGAAGGGGGAGACACAAAGACTGAAACCAAGACAGAAATAGTCACATCTGAAAGCTTCCTTGCCGACCAGACGGTGACACAATCAGAGACAAACTTAATCTTTTTCTACCCTTTTTTTTGTGCTTACAATTCTTTCGTGTTTTGATATATATTTTTTTATAATTCGATATTCGAGTCAGCTTGTGGCGTGTACCCCGACTAATTCGTAGGGTATATTAGCACACTCATACCCATACGGGCCATACCCCACGTTTCAGGTAATCGAACTTCTGATCTCAAGACAACAAGCCTTAAGCGTCATTGTCCGACCATCTGAAGATAATTTTTTTGTATTTTAATAGTTTCGTTGCAAAAAAAATATCTTATTAGTAGTGTTCTTTTTCCCATTCAAGTCAGATTATTGCGAAAATATTAAATGTCGTCTACACAAAATTATTTTTACATATCTATACTATTATATAATACTTATAATAGTATAGTATTGATAAGCAAACATGGGTATTGTTTGGTTCAACTTTGTTCAACCATCTAAAAGAATAAGAATAGTGACTGTTAGATATTTAGTAAATAGATGATAGTCGTTAGATCTAATAATAATAAATATTCTATATTTAAATCCCCCTTCTAAACATCCAAGTTTCGAATCCCGTTAACAACAAATTTATATTAAAATTTTATATTATTAGTTCTAATCAATACATATCATTTATTAAATAACTATTATTATTACTAATAATTTTATTAATTAATATTACAAAATTAAATTATATCCATGATAAATTATTATACTCTATTTTATTTAATCATATAATTTTAAAAATATTTAAAAGCAATCCGTGCAAAACATGGGCTATAAGCTAGTACTGTATAGTATTCATGACGCAACAAAATGTTAACTTTTGATCTAAATTTTTGATTACGTTATGTTTGTTCGGTGATCATTTTATATTTACTTTCTTATTTAACATATGAGAAAAAGGACCATGAGATATATCTCAGAGAACTTTTGCTAAGATACATGTTAAATATCCTTTAAATCTTGCTGGGCCTGCAGGGCTAATTAAAATTTTTTGAATTTACTAAAATATCCACCCCATTTTTATATATAAAAACTAAGTATCTCAGGAAATTTACCTGAGATACTCCCTACTCTCTTAACATATTGAATAAATCGGCATCATTTTTTATCATTCTCGTAAATAAGGATAATATCGATAAATTTTGCACTAAATCACATTATACTTTGTGAACGAGAAAAATGTAAATACAAATTCGTATATAGACACACAAAAAATTAAGTAGGAGTATATTGTGTTTTTAGTTTATAATGAAAACCAGAAGTTTATGGTCCATTTGTGTTCCATTTCTCTGAGAAAGAATCAACCTGAATACTGAATAGTCCGATCAACTCCACACAGGCTAACAATTTTAAAGATAGGCCATTTACTTTCATTATTATCAAATTTAATGACATAGCATTATTTTCGCTTTTCTAATAAATTTAAACAATTAAATTCTACCTATTTGTCTTTTTTTTTTCTTTTTTTTTTTGTCAGGACTACCTATTTGTCTTGAAAAGTATACTCCAATACTAATGAATAGCAATCAACCTAATCCATCAAAATACATGATTTCAAAGGCTTTATTATGATTTTACCTGTTATTCAGAAAAATGTTCCTGGTATGTTGGCAAGAAGGTTGCAAGATCTGGTCAAGAATAAAATGTGACAGGAGAATTTTGTGGGGAAAATTTACTTTTATTATTTTCATTATTATCACAGTACTCTCTGCAAAATTTACTGTATTCTGTACAATCCAAAACCACTACTGTTTTTCATATTTTTTTCTTACCTTTGTTACCATTTTCTCAGTTTTCATTTTCTAATAATCCCTCGGTCCCCGGCCAAATGTTTATATTTGGTTTGGACATGGAAACCAAGGATAATAGGTGTAATATTATTAAAATAAATGAAGTAGTGGATTGTTAAAATAAATGAAGTAGTGTGTGTAATAGTGTAAAGTGTTAAAAAAGTGGAGTAAGAGCATCTTCAAGAGTTTCTCTACTCAAGCTTTTAACTCAAAAAATGAGTAGAGAGAATGAAAATGTTGCTCCAAGAGGCTCTCTATTCAAACTCTTAACTCAAAAAATGAGCCGAGAGAATGAAAATATTACTCCAAGAGACTCTTAGTGGCTATTAAAAATACTAAGAGCCTCTTCCCTCTACTCATTTCTAAGAGCCACTAGTAACTCTTAACTTGTATTTTAATAATAAAATACACATGTCCACCAATTCTTGCACAACTTTTGGTTATAGTGGGGTTAATTTATGAATAAATTATAAATAAAGAGCTAATATAAAGAGGATTGTTAGAGTTTGACACATAAACCAATGTAATACTCCGTAACTTACTAAGAGTCATTTATTTATATCATTTTGAAGAGTAAATGTAGGAGTCTCTTGAAGATGTTCTAAAGTAGTGGATGTAATAATTTATTTTATTATTAAAAATTATTATTTTTAGTAATGTAAAAAATTGGTGAAACATCCCAAAAAAAAAAATTGTAAACAAATAAAATGGACAAGTAGTATCTAACACTGTCGTATTCTCCTTTTACTCCTATCTTGAATACAATAGTTTTTTTAGAGCATCTCCAACCATATTGAGCCCTTAGCTAAAAATAATTAAAACATACTATAAATAAAAATTATAGAGATTATGTAAAAAAAAAAACAACTCCAATGGAGTCTATATTTTTAGCCAATGTCTATATTTTTTGTCATGTTGGCTATATTTGTCGAACCTTTGGAGACCTGTAAGAAGATTCCACATCATGTCTTACCATATTCAAATGATATATTCTATTTATAATAACTTAAAATAATAATAACATACTATTTTTAAAATATAGCCAATCAATATAGCCAATACCATCGAAGCACAACGCCTTACAGGTTCAGTAAATTTTACGTAATCAATATTTTTTATTATTTTAGCCAATCACTTTAACCAACCCCATTGGAGATGCTCTTAGTAAATTGTAAAGCGTCGGTTAAGCTTTACCTGTTTTAACATTTTGATGATCAATATTTGCTTTGATATTATTTTTATTTTTCAACAAGGTGGTTAAGTACCATTTTTTTTTAAAAAATAATGTTTTTATTATTAAAAAATGCTTGACATTACTTTTATTTTCCAAAAAGATAGTTAATGGTCACTTTTTTAGAAAAAATAATGATATTTTTCTAAGAAAAGTAGGTCTTGTTAGGTTAGGGAACTTACACACAATTCGAGATTCACAAACAACCAATACAGAGCGTGCACACACACCAATCAATAATTAACAAGATCTACCAAAGCGCAAAACAGGAACACACAAATACTTGACGTGGAAACACCCACGTCCCAAACTTGTATTATTAATCTTAACAATATCAATAATACATCAAAACAATAACACCTTAATGGTGTCCCAACCCGATACTTGAGCCAACAATGCTCAAGCATCTCCCAAACAATACTTAAAACTAAATCTTTTAAGCTTTCATCCCACTCAAACAAATACAATATGACTATGTATATATAGCCACCCAAAACTTAACCACCAAGACTTACTATACTTGTTCTACAAGTCTTACCATACTTGTTATACAAGCCTTCCAATTCTTGGCACCTAATTACCCAACTTAGTGATCAAGACATACCATATATAATAATTGTCTACACATACAATTATTATCTTATCCACATATATCTTGAACCATGCAGGCCCATAACATCTTATTGGGTTGAAACCCAACAATCCTCCCCTTCAACCCAATACCCACATCGGATTGAACGGTAACCCATCAAGCCATCGACGTCCATTCGCCAATGGCTCCCCTCGAACAAGAATCTCCTCTTGCTCCTCCAATCTTTGAGTGTCGCTAAAATCCGTTTAATGAACTCCAAATCACCCAAACCATCGTTATTCACCATAACGATGTATCCATATACAAAATCACGTGCATCAACCACCACGAGTGCTCCACATGTTGATGTTGGGTAATTTACACTAAACACAACAATGAGGCAGTGATATATATTAAACAAGAACAGGCAATTAACCAAATAACGAAACAAATCATGAAGGCATAAACAAGAACGTAATCAGTAACTGTAATTAACAAGAAAAGTAAGAACACTTATCTCTCACAGTAGCTTTAGCCAAGACAACAAGAGAGAAAGAACACAGCTGAGTCACCAAGCCCTACAAGAAGACTTGGCTGTTCTTTAAGAGAATATTGCCCCACTTACGTTGTGATTGGGTTGCAGCAATATCACTTACAGGATAAAACAGCACCGATCAAAGGGTTCACAAATACACCACTGATCAACAGCGACTAGCACCTCAGTTCGCCTAAGAACTATGTATTTCTCCTATATGTATCGTGAGAGAACAGAGAAAGAAGAAAACGAATCGTGTTTCTATCCTTAGGACGTATCTCTACAATTCCCCTTAACGTTTATTTTCTTCTATATTGTATATATAATACCAAAAATAAACGTAACTGATACTCCATAAAAGGAAAGTAAATATTCTGATTTAATTTCATTAACTGCATCAGGATTTATTTTCAGTTACATAAGCATCAGGATTTGGTCATCAGTAATATCAGGATTTGGTGTCCATCAGGATCAAGATTCAGTGCTTGTCAGGAACTGATATCCATCAGGATTTAGCCCATCAAAATCTGATGTCTGACCAAGTCCATCAGGATTTTACTCCAAGTACTGATCCAAATTTCCATCAGGATTTAATCCAAATACTGATCCAATTTCCAGTACTGTTGTAACATATAAATCTGAAACCTGTTAAAATAAACCAATAATCAATTCTTCTTTCAACTCAATTTATTTATGGATTCCACTAAGAAAATGTCTTAGATCCAAACATGAAAGTTTAAGTCCTCATTACAAGGAACAACCTCCACTTGTTAGTTTCCAGAAATTACATCAAGAACATATTATAAATATGTCTCAAACTTTCCATTTTCTAACAATCCCCCACGAATTCATACAGAAATGCAAATACATATCTATCCTCATCATGACTTGTTTTTCAGAGTAGGTACCCTTCCGGGTTTGAACCCTCCTAAGTCCTCTACTTTGATGGCTACCGGATTCAGATGGAATGGTTCCCCATGAATCTTTATCCGTTTGGTGTAACCACACTCCATAGACGACGACAAGTCAAAGGCTATGGTGCTAATCTACGGCTTTGAGACGTTAATGGTCATGTCTCAATCCTGTTTGTCGAATGTTTCAAGGAATAACCCTTTCCTCTAATTGCGACCACACAATTACATTCGCTTAGCTGGGCATCTCCAGAGATGTACTGCTAGCATCTCGTCATATGACTTGACCCCATTCAGAGTTCAAATAACTCTTGCTATTCTGGCAGTTACAGTACCTTTTAGGTTTACAGGGGATAGACTCCAGATACGTGAGTATCAATCTATGTAGTTAAAGGTACAACCAATTCACCCTTACAACTTGTTATTACCACATTGAATACACTTTCGAGGGATCTCCTCTCATGTGTATTGGGTTCCTGCTGTAGATGAATTATGATGGGCTATCAGTCCCATCCCCAACCTAGACTTAAGGACTACAGCATGCTCAAGCCCTTTAGTCAAAGGATCAGCTAGGTTTTCTTGAGTTCCAACAAACTCAACAGCAATAATCCTTTCAGACATTAGACCCCTTATAGACTTTAGTCTAACTTGGATATGTCTCTTCGTTTTCACATTGTGCTTCTTGCTGTTTATCTTGTCGATAGTTGTACGGCTATCACAATGAACAGCAAAAGTAGGAAGTGGACGACTTACTACAGGTAACATTGACATGAGTCCATGTAACCATTCAGCCTCAGTCCCCGTGGCATCTAATGCACACAACTCAGCCTCAAAGGTAGACCGAGTTATAATAGTCTGTCTAGAAGACTTCCAAGATACTGCTCCACCCGCTAGGGTAAACATGTATCCAGTCACTCCATTGGAACCAGACTTCTTAGCTATCCAATTTGCATCACTATATCCCTCTAGCACTCCAGGAAACCTCCTGTAATGCAAACCAAGATATATGGTGCCTTTTAGATATCTAAGTACTCTATCAAGAGCATTCCAATGAGTCTTGTTTGGACAGCTTGTATATCTTGCTAACTTAGACACTGAATATGAAATATCTGGCCTAGTTCCATTAGCAAGATACTGCAAACTCCCAATAATCTGAGAATACCTTAACTGAGACACAGGTACTCCTGAACTATTCTTGACAAGGGCAATTTTAGGATCATATGGAGTGCTTGCAATTCTACAATTTGAATAACCATACTTCTCAAGTATAGATTTCTCTATATAATGAGATTGCGACAAGGTTATTCCATCAGTTGACTGAGTCAACTTGATACCAAGAATCACACTAGCCTCTCCCATATCCTTCATTTCAAAATGCCTTTTCAAGAACCTTTTTGTCTCGTTAATAATCTCAATATTGGTTCCAAACAACAAAATATCATCCACATACAGACACACAATAATACATTCATTTCCTTTAACCATGTAATAGACACACTTGTCACTTTCATTAACTACAAATTCTGATTCTAAAACAGTTTCATCAAACTTTTTATGCCAGTCCCTTGGAGCTTGTTTTAAGCCATATATAGACTTGATTAACTTACATACTTTCCTTTCATTACCAGAGGCAACAAATCCCTCAGGCTGATCCATATAAATCTCTTCTTCAAGTTCACCATGAAGAAAAGCTATCTTTACATCCATTTGATGGATGATAAGACCATGTACAGAAGCCAATGCTATAAGCATTCGGATTGTTGTCATTCTAGCAACTGGAGAGTATGTGTCAAAGTAATCAATGCCTTCCTTTTGCTTAAAGCCCTTAGCTACCAACCTAGCCTTATACTTATCTATTGAGCCATCCGGGTTCATCTTCCTTTTGAAGACCCATTTACATCCTATAGTAGAACACCCAGGAGGTAGATCAACCAACTCCCATGTTCCATTAGAAACAATAGAGTCAATTTCACTTTTTACAGCACCTTTCCAGTACCTAGATTCTGAAGAATCCATGGCCTGTCGAAAAGTTAAAGGTTCATCCTCGATATTGTAAGTGATAAAATCACTTCCAAAATCCTTGACTACCTTAGCACGCTTACTCCTTCTAGGTTCCTCTACTTCATCAGGAGTAGAGCTACTATCAGGATCTGCCCCCACATTTGTCATCATTTCCACATGATTAGGAATGGACCTTGATGTGTGAGTGGGATCATCATCAGGAATACCCTGAGGTATACCAGTCTTCATAGGGAACACATCCTCAAAGAATGTTGCATCACGAAATTCAACTATAGTGTTAACCACTATTCCGTCTATGTCAGATTTTAACACTAAAAATCTCATAGCCGTAGTGGTTTCAATATAGCCCAGAAAGATGCAATCAACAGTTTTCGGCCCTAGTTTCTTTCTCTTGTGTTCAGGGACAAGTACCTTTGCAAGGCACCCCCACACACGAAGATATTTTAAACTAGTCCTTTTCTCTGTCCATAATTCATAAGGTGTCTTGTCCATGTGTTTCAGAGGAACTCTATTCAGAATATGGCAAGCCGTATTCAGAGCTTCTCCCCACATGTACTTAGGCAACCCAGAATTAATCAACATACTATTGATCATATCCTTAAAAGTTCTGTTCTTTCGTTCTGCCACCCCATTAGACTCAAGTGTGTATGGTGGAGTTACCTCATGAACTATACCATTGCTCTTGCAAAATTCATTAAACGAGTTACTCGTATACTCACCACCTCTATCTGATCTCAAACGTTTAAGTACTTTACCAGTTTGTGTTTCAGATTCAGTTTTGAACATAATGAATTTATCTAGTGCTTCATCTTTATGTTTAAGCAAAAAAACATAACAATATCTACTACAATCATCTATAAAGGTAATGAAATACCTATTATGTTCCTTGGTCAAAACATCACCAAATTCACATATGTCAGTGTGCACTAAATCTAACACATTTGAATCCCTAACCACATTATGAAAGGGTTTCCTAGTTTGTTTAGCAGTCACACATACTTGACATTTAGATTTCATATCAATGGCATGTTTTGGAATCAACTCTAAGTTCATCATGTTCTTTAGAGCACCAAAATTCAAGTGACCAAGACGTGCGTGCCACAAATCAGATGATTCAACACAATTAACAGAAGGAACAACATTATTATTAATAAAACTGCCCAAAACAGGCTTAACATTTATTAAAAATAATCCATCAGACAAGTAACCTTTGCCAAAAAATACACCATTATTTGTAATAACTACTTTATTACATTTCAAAGAAACTTCAAAACCATTCTTAACTAAACAACTTCCACTTATTATATTTCTACGAATGTCAGGAACATGATGCACTCTAGTGAGGGATAGAACACGCCCAGAAGCGAACTTCAGGTCCACGTTTCCTATTCCAAGTACTTGAGCTACACTCGCATTCCCCATCGTCACAGTCATACAATGAGTTTGTTGATAAGATACAAATAGAGTAATATCAGTACAAATATGTACATTAGCTCCAGTATCAATCAACCATTCATGAGACGAATAGGTGGAAAGAAGTACAGGGTTGTAGGTCACATACCCGTTGTCAATTTCAGAAGCAATAGCCTCACTAACAACCATGTTAACCGTAGGCCCACCAGTGGTACCAAGCACAGTGTTAGCTTGTGCTCCCACAACAGGTTTCTTAGTTTTCTTTACAGGACAGTCCTTGCTCCAATGACCAACCTGTCCACAAGACCAACATGGTTTGTTTGCCTTTGGTTTCTTAGCCTTGTTCTTGTCCTTAGACTTAGTGTTTTTCTTCTTAGTGACAGACTTCCTTTTCTTTCCTACAGTCACTACATTCACCTTCGAACTCCCAGCATGTTCAGTAGGCATCACATGTCCTTGCTTGGACTTGTGTTGCTCCTGCACAGAGATGTCCAACATCAGGTTTGTCCAAGTGATCTCTCCTTTCTGTCTTTTCAGGGAGAGTGCAAACTCTTCCCAAGACTTAGGGAGTTTTTCAATCACAGACATAACCTGAAACTTTTCAGGTAGGTCCATACCAGACTCCTTCAAAGCATGAACTAACATCTCAAACTCATGCACCTGCTCAGTCATGGATTTAGTATCCACCAGTTTGAAGTCAAGGAACCTAGCCACAGAATACTTTTCCAACCCTTGCGAGTCAGTATTATGTGTCTGGTCAAGCTTCTCCCATAAGAGCTTAGCAGTGTAGGAGTCAGATGAATAAACATCGAATAGAGTGTTCGCCAAAGCTGCCAGAATTGCAACCCTAGCCACCCCATCCTTTTCCTCCCACATGGTATAAGCCTTAACAGTTTCAGCTTTCTCCTTAACCACAACTGGTTTCTCATACTGCACCACTGGCCATAGACCCTTTACCATTAACCACAGTTTCATTTTTTTCTGCCAACGAGAAAAACCAACACCCCCACCAAATTTATCAGGCATTCCTGACAAATCGATAGGTTGTGGGAAACGGTACGTAGTCCAATCAATGTTGGGTACAGTAACACCAGACCCAGAGCTAGTCTCAACAACAGGAGATTCAGTTTCGTTAACCATCTTGTTAATTAACAATATATAACACAAATATTCTCTTCAAGATTGTTGGGTAATTTACACTAAACACAACATTGAGGCAGTGATATATATTAAACAAGAACAGGCAATTAACCAAATAACGAAACAAATCACGAAGGCATAAACAAGAACGTAATCAGTAACTGTAATTAACAAGAAAAGTAAGAACACTTATCTCTCACAGTAGCTTTAGCCAAGACAACAAGAGAGAAAGAACACAGCTGAGTCACCAAGCCCTACAAGAAGACTTGGCTGTTCTTGAAGAGAATATTGCCCCACTTACGTTGTGATTGGGTTGCAGCAATATCACTTACAGGATAAAACAGCACCGATCAAAGGGTTCACAAATACACCAGTGAGCAACAGCGACCAGCACCTCAGTTCTCCTAAGAACTATGTATTTCTCCTATATGTATCGTGAGAGAACAGAGAAAGAAGAAAACGAATCGTGTTTCTATCCTTAGGACGTATCTCTACAATTCCCCTTAACGTTTATTTTCTTCTGTATTGTATATATAATACCAAAAATAAACGTAACTGATACTCCATAAAAGGAAAGTAAATATTCTGATTTAATTTCATTAACTGCATCAGGATTTATTTTTAGTTACATAAGCATCAGGATTTGGTCATCAGTAATATCAGGATTTGGTGTCCATCAGGATCAGGATTCAGTGCTTGTCAGGAACTGATATCCATCAGGATTTAGCCCATCAGAATCTGATGTCTGACCAAGTCCATCAGGATTTTACTCCAAGTACTGATCCAAATCTCCATCAGGATTTAATCCAAATACTGATCCAATTTCCAGTACTGTTGTAACATATAAATCTGAAACCTGTTAAAATAAACCAATAATCAATTCTTCTTTCAACTCAATTTATTTATGGATTCCACTAAGAAAATGTCTTAGATCCAAACATGAAAGTTTAAGTCCTCATTACAAGGAACAACCTCCACTTGTTAGTTTCCAGAAATTACATCAAGAACATATTATAAATATGTCTCAAACTTTCCATTTTCTAACAGTTGAGTCACCCGATACTTGCTTTCACAATCTTTCGGTCTCCTGAAGAAAATCCGTAGTATCATCCAAACAGTTCACCTGGTTGATCAAGCCATTGAAACAATTGCGATGACCTCTTTCATCTTCTTCCATCTCGAGTCCGAACACAGTATTGATCCACGGTGCAAGTCAACCGCCAAACCGCACGTAACTTTGTCTCTTCCCGCTTTAGTAGCAATCTCCTTGTTAGCAAATCCTTCTCGAACTTTCCCTCAACCTCTTCAATCACAAACCCAAACCTTGGCTCTGATAACACTTGTTAGTTTAGGGGACTTACACACAATTCGAGATTCACAAACAACCAATACAGAGCGCGCACACACACCAATCAATAATTGACAAGATCTACCAAAGCGCAAAACAGCACACAAATACTTAACGTGGAAACACCCACGTCCCAAACTTGTATTATTAATCTTAACAATGTCAATAATACATTAAAACAATAACAGCTTAACGGTGTCCCAACCCGATACTTGAGCCAACAATGCACAAGCATCTCCCAAACAATACTTAAGACTACATCTTTTAAGCTTTCACCCCACTCAAACAAATACAATATGACTATGTATATATAGACACCCAAAACTTATCCAGCAAAACTTACCATACTTGTTCTACAAGTCTTACCATACTTGTTATATAAGCCTTGCAATTCTTTGCACCTAATTACCCAACTTAGTGATCAAGACATAACATATATAATAATTGTCTACACATACAATTATTATCTTACCCACATATATCTTGAACCATCCAAGCCCATAACATCTTATTGGGTTGAAACCCAACAGGTCTTAGCCACCTTTTCAAAACATAACAACATCATCATATTTTAAATTTGAAATTCCGACCACCAAAATGCTAAATGCGATTAAGTTCGGTCACAATTCTATAATTTTACTCTAATTTTTTAAATAAAAAATAATAATAATATCTCCAAATACATGTGTAATACTCCCTCTATCCCGTCCAAGTGCTTACACTTTTCAAGGGTTGTTCGACACGTATTTTAAGGTGAATTTTAAGGATAGTTTCATAACTTATTTTTAAAATTTTATTTTCTTATATAAAAATATAAACATTAAATTTTTATACAAATAAGAAAATTTAAAAAATAAGTTATAAAACTATCCTTAAAATGCAACTTAAAATGCGTGTCGAACAATATTTGAAAAGTGTAAACAATTGGATGGAACGGAAGGAGTATGTTTCATTTCGGCATCAGTTTCTTATTATATCCTTATATATAATAAGCGTAATAGAGATCTTATCCACAATTTTGGCCGCTGTACTACCAAAATAATTTCAACCGTTTAATCTAATATTTTTAAAAATAGACGATCAAGATTATATCATTGTAAAAATAAAATTATAATCTAAAAAGGATATAATTATAAAAGGTTGCATTAGAAGTGATTTTTAGAAATAAAATTATAATCTAAAAAGCATATAATTAATTAAGTTTGTATTATAATTTGAATTTTATAAGTAAAATTATAATCTGAAAAGGATATAATTAAAAAATATTGTATTAGAATTGAATTTTACTTATTTTTTTATTAGTATTAAAAAAAATTCATGTTTACTATTTGGGCTCAATCTTAAAATCTAGAAATCATATTTTGATGATTTTATAATCCACGCAAACCTTATAAAACTATCTTTAATTTAGTGATGATTTAATATTTATTATTCAAATGGAAACACTCAGAATCTCAAGAGAAAAAATATAATTACCAATTTTTAAATAATCCTATTCAATGTAAAATTCCTACATTGATAATGATATTCAACATAGAAAACCTAATTAGATATGATTTAAATCTTTAACATGCATCTTTTCGTATTTCAGTATAAATACAATTTTTTGTTTATAACATATTAAAATATAAAATATATTTTTTTGCAAGATCCAACGGTTTTCATCTATTTATTTTAAGATCTAACAGTTCTCATTTATTTTATCGTACGAAGGACCAGACTACCTATAATCAAAGTTTTGGACAAAATCCTTCTCACACTTATTATTAAAATTGTTTTTGGTTATTAGTAGAACTATCTTCAAATAATAATAAAGGTATTTTGATAATAAAAACGAATTATAAGTAGAATTCATAAATCAGATTGAATTTTCAACGTAAAAAATCGTTAATTTCTTCTATCTTTTGTTTATGCATATATTTAATTGGAAAATAATTGTTAAACCATCACTAAATTAAAGATTATTTTATAAATTTCACGTGAAATCAAATTTTAATAATTTAAGATAGAGTATAAATATTAAATCGGATGTGTAAAATCTTATATATATCAAATTTTTAACGAAAATTTGATATCTAAATTAATAACATATAAAATTAAAAAAATTTATATATATATATATATATATATATATTAAGAGTAAAGTTCTATGGAGTACTGTTTTAATTGGAGTACTTGGAGTACATATACGTTCTGCATTCAAAATTTTGCAAACTTTATTATTTTGCAAAACTTATTACGTGAATATCACTATTTCATCAAAAATGTTGAAAATTTTATATGTTTTGCTAACAAAATATTGCAAAATGAATTGTTCTGCGAAACACATTTGTGTTGCAGAACATATATGTTCCGATTGCAAAATATAAAGAATTTTCAAGATAAACATATTGCAAAACATACATAATTTTCAAGATTATCAATAAAATTATAATATTCATATAACAAGGTTTGCAAAATAATAAATTTTAAAATATTTTGAATGCAGAACGTATATGTACTCCAAGTACTCCAATTAAAACATTACCTCATAGAACTTTATATATATACTAGTTTATAGCCCGTGCAAAACACGGGTTACTTTTAAATATTTTTAAAATTATATGATTAAACAAAATAGAGTTTTACAATTTATTATGGAATTAATTTAACTTTTTAAAATTATTTAATAAATTACATGTATTGTTTAGAACTAATAATATAAAATTTTAATGTAAATTTGTTGTTGACGGGATTCGAACCAGGATTTAAATATAGGTTATTCCTTATTATTAGATCTAACGGTTATTATCTATCTACTAAATATCTAACGGTCACTATTATTTTAAATTATTGAACCAAACAACCAAATTATATCTCTGTTTGCTTATTATATATTAGTATAGATGTATATAGATGTTTATTATATTCTGATTAATGATTGTAAGATGCGGTGTGATATTTTTAGGTTTATATTAGTGATTGCAAGATTAGTTTTAAATTTAAAGGTAACATGTTTTAGTTAGAAAACAAATATTAGCGTTTGTAAGATATGGTACAATTTTAAATGTTTATAAAAAAGAATTTCTACAATTAAAAGTAAATGTTAAAAAGGCAATCGGCTAATAACTATTTATTATATTATTATAAATAATAATTAAGTAAAATAACATGTTTTATTAGTTAAGGGTAAATAAGTAAAATAAAGAGGTACCTTTCTTTTGATATGTTATAAATTTTATTTAATAATATAATTAGGTTTTATATAATCATTATTTTCAATAAATTTTTTACTTTTAATATAATTTAATATACTCTTTTTCAAGGATTATCCTCATGTTTTCTTATTATTAGCAATGTATATAGATTTTTATTATATTTTATTAATGATTGTAAGATGCGGTGTGATATTTTTGGGTTTATATTAGTTATTGCAATATTAGTTTTTAATTTAAAGGTAACACGTTTTAGTTAGAAAACAAATATTAGCGTTTGTAAGATATGGTACAATTTTAGGTGTTTATAAAAGATAATTTCTTCAATTAAAAGTAAATGTTAAAAAGGCAATCGGCTAATAACTATTTATTATATTATTATAAATAATAATTAAGTAAAATAACATGTTTTATTAGTTAAGGGCAAATAAGTAAAATCAATATGTACCAACCAACCAAACTTTTAATGTTTCGTCTTCTATATAATAGTATAGATTTTGATTAATGATTGTAAGATGCGGTGTGATATTTTTGGGTTTATATTAGTGATTGCATGATTAGTTTTAAATTTAAAGGTAACATGTTTTAGTTAGAAAATAAATATTAGCATTTGTAATATATGGTTCAATTTTAGTGTTTTAATTTAAAGGTAACACGTTTTAGTTAGAAAACAAATATTAGCGTTTGTAAGATATGGTACAATTTTAGGTGTTTATAAAAGATAATTTCTTCAATTAAAAGTAAATGTTAAAAAGGCAATCGGCTAATAACTATTTATTATATTATTATAAATAATAATTAAGTAAAATAACATGTTTTATTAGTTAAGGGCAAATAAGTAAAATCAATATGTACCAACCAACCAAACTTTTAATGTTTCGTCTTCTATATAATAGTATAGATTTTGATTAATGATTGTAAGATGCGGTGTGATATTTTTGGGTTTATATTAGTGATTGCATGATTAGTTTTAAATTTAAAGGTAACATGTTTTAGTTAGAAAATAAATATTAGCATATGTAATATATGGTTCAATTTTAGTGTTTATAAAAGGTAATTTTTTTAATTAAAAGTAAATGTTAAAAAGGAAATCTGCTAATAACTATTTATTATATTATTATAAATAATAATTAAGTCAGGATAATTAAGTAAAATAACATGTTTTATTAGTTAACGCCAAATAAATAAAATCAACAGGTACTTTTCTTTTGATATGTTATAAATTTTATTTAATAATATAATTAGGTTTTATATAATCATTATTTTCAATAATTTTTTTACTTTTAATATAATTAAATATACTCATGTTTAAGGATTATCCTCATGTTTTCTTATTATTAGCAATGTATATAGATTTTTATTATATATTTTATTAATGATTGTAAGATGCGGTGTGATATTTTTGGGTTTATATTAGTCATTGCAAGATTAGTTTTAAATTTAAAGGTAACATGTTTTAGTTAGAAAACAAATATTAGTGTTTGTAAGATATGGTACAATTATAGGTGTTTATAAAAGGTAATTTCTTCCATTAAAAGTAAATGTTAAAAAGGCAATCGACAAATAACTATTTATTATATTATTATAAATAATAATTAAGTAAGGATAATTAAGTAAAATAATATATTTTATTAGTTAAGGGTAAATAAGTAAAATCAACATGTACCAACCAACCAACCAACCAAACTTTTAATGTTTCGGCTTTTATGTAATAGTATATATATATGTATATATATATATATATATATATATATATAGGCCTTTGCTCCATACAGAACACTCTTATATAACAAACAACAAAGAACACCTTAGATCTATTAGATCCTTTGGCACCCAATACAAAAAGTTATTATTTTTTTACCCTCTATCAAGCCAGCAAAAAAAAATTAAAAAAACTAAAAAAAAAAATTTAATGTTCATGATGACGTCACTGATGACGTCATCATCATGAACAATAACTTTTTAATTTTTTTTTTTTTTTTTTTGAGATGATGGATGGATAGAGGGTAAAAAAATAAGAACTTTTTGTATTTGGTGGCCTCGCCAGGGGCAATGGATCTATTAGATATGAGGTGTTCTTTATTGTTTGTTATATAAGGTGTTTGCTATGAAGTCTAACCCTATATATATATATATATATATATATAGGGTTGGACTCCATAAAGAACACTTTAAATAAAGAACAACAAAGAACACCTCATATCTAATAGATCCATTGCCCCTGGCGGGGCCACCCAATACAAAAAGTTCTTATTTTTTTAGGCTCTATCCATCTAGCAAAAAAAAAAAAAAAAATTGAAAATTTTACTGTTCATCGATGACGTCATCAGTGACGTCATCATGAACAGTAAAATTTTCAATTTTTTTTTTTTTTTTTTTTGCTGGATGGATAGAGCCTAAAAAAATAAGAATTTTTTGTATTGGGTGCCCCTGACGGGGTCAATGGATCTATTGGAATAAATGATTTTATAGTGTTCTTTATTGTTCTTTATATAAGAGTGTTCTTTATGGAGCAAAGGCCTATATATATATATATATATATATATATATATATATATATATATATATATATATATATATATATATTAAAAAAGGAACCGTGCATTGCACGGTTATTAGCGGAGATCTCAAATTGGAATTCGATTCAAAAATTAATTTTCAAATGAAGGAAGTGTTAACATAATATAAGTTCATGATAAAATCATTTTTTTGAAAACCTATAACTTAGTAACATTTTATGAAAAAATATTGGAATTATTTTTCATGGTGCTTATTCCTTAACAAAAAAATAAATCATGTTTTTTACTAGCAAATTTTAAAATTTAAGCTTTGTTTTTCACTCTCGATCGAATATGCAGTTTGTTTTTTTTTTTTTATTGATTTGCGGTGCAATGAGTTACTAATTGATTGATATGGTAGTTTAAGATCTGCTACCAAGTATCAAGTATGCATGCTGATCACTAAATTCTTTGCATTACAAACCAAAGTTATATTAATTCATTCCGAGCTTTTGAGGAAACCCCAATGCTTAAATTTATGGTCTTTTCGCATATTTCCAACCAGGTGAATTACAGTTAAAGTTTATGGACATTAGTTTATGACCAAATCACCATCATCCAATTCCATAATCTCAACTGTCAATCCATCTTCTATCCATAATTTTTTTGGTCCACCAATATTTTTGTACGTAATAAAAAAAGGAAAATCAGTATAGTTGATAAGCCTATGACCTTCTTATCAGCTTGCTCCCATGGTGGAATTAGGTCGAAACTGATAACTCCTGCGATAATTAATAAAAATCTCGTGATCAAATCCCGAATAAATTAATTAAAACTAGCTAAAAAAAACCAACCCGTGTGTTCATTGTTCATCTGAATTTTGATACACTTAAACATGTTTTGTTGGTAGGGTTAGGCATTAACGCGTTGACATGAACTGCAAACTAGCGGTTGTTAATAACGAATTTACGTTGATGGGATGTCTTAATGTTTTTTTACCACCTTCTGAAAGTTCCATTTTGTCATACTATCTGTACTTGGCTTATGTACTTATAAATTTTATTTTAATTAATATTAATTTTCATCATTATTAAAATATGAATAAACAATTGTTTTTACTCGCATTAAAATTTTTAAATGAGGCGGCAACCTCAAAAGTTAAGCATTATTAATTAGGGTCTGCAGGTTTTAGCCTAGGTCTGATATGCAACTGTTTGCCTGAATATTTAACTTTTTTAATCAACTTATGAAAAATATTAGAAAAATTAGTTTGTGACGCAAAGCGAAATTATGTAATTAACTTTTTCATGCACTATTCTTGTCTATGTATTCTAGTGAGAAATAATTCAATGGGCAAAGACCATGTAAATATATATAAATAAGTGTGATTCATATTCATATAAAAAATTCTATATATAGAATGAAATTGTCCTTGACTTTTGTTGCTAGTGAATGGCAAAAAAGAATAGAACCTGGTATATACTCATACTAGAAGAGTAGAGCTGCAGAAGAAGGTAGTAAAGAAATTAAAATGATTATAATAATCAGAGTTCATTAGTATTACCGGGATTATGTTATCTATACTACTATATAAAAATCGAAATATTAAAAGTTTGGTTAATCGGTTGGTCGATCGGTACGGTATCTGTTGATTTTACGTATTTACCCTTACTCAATTACTACTAACTAATCAATTTCCTTTTCCAAATTAAACATATTATCTTTTCTACTTTTCAAGAATTAATAATTTCCTTTTTCAAGTAAAATACAATATATTTTATATTTTATCTAACTAAAATTTCTCCTTTATGAATCAATTTCTTTTTCAGGTCATATTACCTTTTCTATTTTTCAATAATTAAATAATTTCCTTTTTCAGCTTTTACATTTTATCTAACTAAAATTTCTCTTTTTTTAAAAACACTACGAGCAATTTTGTTTAATAAAATAACATAATTATATTATAATTACTATTAACTAATCAATTACCTTTTTCATTTAAAACATGTTACCTTTTCTCTTTTCTCAAATTAAAATCTTTTTTTTCCCAATTATATCATGGACGGTTACCTTTTTCAGCCAAAATACGTTACTTTTTTTCTTTTCTCTTACTAGAACCTCCTTTTTCCCAATAATATCACGGGCGTTTCTATTTAATAAAAATAAAATAATAATAATATTATAATACTAATAATTAACCAATTCAACTAAAATATATAATCTTTTCTATTTTTTCCAATTAAATTTTCATTTTTTCTAGAAATATAACGGGCAACATTGAATTTCTCAATTTCTAAAAACTATGAGCAATTTTATTTAGTAAAATAACATAATTAAATTATAATTACTATAAACTAATCAATTTTTTCTAATAAAATTCCTTTTTTTCTTGAAATATAACGGGCAACATTAATTTCTCATTTTCTAAAAACTATGAGCAATTTTATTTAGTAAAATAACATAATTAAATTATAATTACTATAAACTAATCAATTACCATTTTCACATAAATCATGTCATCTTCATGTTATCCTTACTTAATTATTTATAATTACTAATAACTAATAAATTTCCTTCTTCGGGTAAAACATGTTACCTTTTCTATTTTTCAATAACTAATCTTTTATCACATAAAATATGAGAAATTTTTTCCTTTTTCAAGTAAAATATGCTAAATTTTCTATTTTTCAATAGCCAATTTTTCTTATTACGTAAAATACAGTTTATCTAGCTAAAATTTTTCCTTTTCTAAAAAAATTATGAGCAATTATGTTTAATAAAATAACATATTATAATTACTAATAATTATCCAATTACCATTTTCAGCTAAAATACGTTATCTTTTCTATTTTTTTTATTTTTTTTTTAGAAAAACCTATTTGGTTTGCTTTATTTAAGTACAATAAAATAATAACAATATAATAACTAATAACTAACCGATTTCGTTTTTCAGCTAAAATATTTCATCTTTTCAATATTTTCAAACTAAAATCCATCATTTTCTAAAAATATCACGGACAACATATATATATTTATATCAGAACATATTTTTCTAAAATTTTAAGCCAAGAAATTTTATGTTTTAAAATTTTTAATTCAAATAAATATTCTGTTATATTAAAGAACATCCGTGCATCGCACGGGTTTTAAGCTAGTACTGTTAAATTTTGATAAATAAATATATTTGGGTTGAATTTTTTTATTCATTAATGACAAAAAAATATAATCTTTTTTGTAAATATTGAAATATGAAAAAATTATTTATTTAGCAAGATTAATTATTTAATTTAGTATGATTAATGATGTGATAATACGTAATCGTGGATATCTATGCAGGTATTTCGGTTAGATAATAAGTTTTATTGAATGAAAGAAATTCTTTTTTAGTATTGTATTTCGATACTATTTATTATACGAGAAAGTATTTTTTTAACAAAAAAAATATGTGATAAAATAATACGTAAGAGCATCTCCAATGGGGTTGGTTAAAGTGATTGGCTAAAATGATAGAAAATATTGATTATGTAAAATTTATTGAACCTGTAAGGCGTTGTGCTTCGATGGTATTGGCTATATTGATTAGCTATATTTTAAAAATGGTATGTTATTATTATTTTAAGTTATTATAAATAGAATATATCATTTGAATATGGTAAGAGATATGTGAAATCTTCTTCTTAGAGGTCTCTAGAGATTTGACAAATATAGCCAACATGACAAAAAATATAGACATTGGCTAAAAATATAGACAAGGGAAATGATCATTGGAGCTGATTTTTTTTTACATAATCTCTATAATTTTTATTTATAGTATGTTTTAATTATTTTTAACTAAGGGATCAACATGGTTGGAGATGCTCTAACCGTGGAAAAGATGTACGTATGGTGGTGTGTCTCAACTCTCAATTCTTAAAACATTACTTAGAGCCCGGCTACTTTAACTTAAAAGAAAGCTCCTTTTAAGTTAAAAATGTTCTGTTTAGTTAATTTGCTTAAAATTGGGCTTTAAGTTTAAAAACTTCTTTAAGTCATAAGTTCCTTTTAGGTACTTTTGACTTATGACTTATCCATTATTTTTATTTTTATTTTGTTTCAGGACTTTTGTAAAGTTAAAATATTATGAATTTTAAAATTTTTTTAAGTCAAAATTATTAAACCTCCATTTAACTTTAAGTAAAATTATCGAAACACATTAATTCAACTTAAGGTAAATAACTTTACCTTCTCCTCTAAGTTAAAAATACCTCAATTAAGTCAAAAGTAACTTATTTTAAACAATGCCAAACACCCGTCAAGAAAGCAATAAAGAAGTAGGCACATTTTCCAGAAATGAAATGAGCAAAACAAAGCTGTGGTCTGTAGAGTTGTTAGTGTGTTTCTAGTTACAAGATGAAAACAAATGTCAAACCATACATAGCTGAACCACACTCCCATGAATAGGTCTAGTTGTCGAAATGTATGCTTATGAAATTTAGCCGAGTTACAGAAAACTCGTGACAACTAATATTAGTACCCTAATAATATTCGATCTCCCTCACATTTTTAGAATTTTCGACATACTTTAAGTTCACTATGATTTTTGATTCACATTCGAGTTTTATTTTTCTACATGTCTGCTCTACCTAATGAAGTTGCGGAACGAAAATATAAAAGTCGAATCCAAGATTAAAATTTGGGATTTGAATTTAATTCGAAAGAAACTTAAAGAATTACAAACTATTGTTTGTGTAACTAGTACAATCCGGTGTGAAAGAAAGTATAAAATATATGCACGCATGAAGCCATGAACATGTCAATTGCTTAGGGAATTGATTGTCTTCACATGGTTGGAGATCCCGGTGGTGATTGCCGGGGACGGCGGCGCCGGCCGTGTGCTTATGAATTACTACTACTACTAGTGTCAAGTAGCATATGTTTAATATAGTAGTATAGTAGTATTATATTTTTGCAACTGATTTGGTTCGGTTGCCTAGTAAATGCCAGCTGATTTTCTTGAATATTGTCCCTTTTAAAAACAAGAATATCGTCTTTTGAATCAAATTTTCTTTTAGCCGATTAATGTCAACATATATAGTGTTGTTCTTGTTTAAATTATTATTTTACAGTGTCACTAAATTACACATCAATTAGTTTTAGACTTTTCTCTGGTTAGGATTTAGAAAGGTTTGGTTCAGTAATCTTATATATCATATGCATAGAGATCAAATTCATCGGAAGATATCTGTATTGTTGGAAAATGATCGGAAACAATTGATATGTTATTCGATGTTTCCTTTAAATCGTACAGAATCGAACCGAAATCTTTTCTCAAATCGATGCTTCCTTTAAATTGTTGTACAAATGGGATTAAAGGAACCGGACCCGAAATCTCTTCTCAAATTGAGTCTTAATACATAATCAATTTATGAAATCAAATGGATCATATACTATTTAAGGTATATTTATATGCTTAAAATGATTCATAGTATAAAAAAATCACAGACAAGACCCAAAACTGAAAGAGCACCAACATGATATTTATAGAACTTTCTTAAAATCGAAGGCTTTTCAGAATTAATTTAATGATGAAATGTGCATTAGAGAGTCCATTGCAAAACACTCAAAGCAGCACTCTACAGTTTTGGTTGCTGAGCAATCATTGGGCTCGATCGGTCCGGCCCAACCATAGTATACTGTGACTTATTATTGCTAATCATTTCTCTTATCATAGCAACTGCACAACGATTGATTGACAGTAACTGTGGGATTAAGCCATTATTATCTGGTGTTTTGGTGCAACCCACTTCTAAAAATTAATGTATACTCTAGCTAGATTTTAAGGTAAGACAACTTTACCTAATAATTAATTTAATTATCGAAAAGAAAACTTTACCTAATAAGTTTGTTTTAGAAAGAATTATTTGGTATTTTTTATGCTAATTATTTGGTACTTTGGTGCAATGTAGCACATAGTCCCATACTATTATTTGAAACTGTTTTTTGTTGGCGAGATAAATTTTAAACTCTATGGTAGTTTTGCTTTTACAGCATACTATGTACATAATTAAAGAGTCTTGAAAATTTTAAACTGTTTTTTGTTGATGAGATAAATATTGTTTGTACATAATATGTAATGAAGTTCTAGATCATATCAATTAAAGAGTCTCGAAATTTTGAAGAATTTTCTGCATAAGTTTAAATCATATTTTTTCCAAATCAAATCGCAATTTCCATATAAATCAAAAACCAACACCTACTTATAAAGTTTTTTCTTTAAATAAAGTCATCACTAACCACACAGAACTTACAGTGTTAGGGGTTACCTTTTGAAAATAACAGAGTAAGTAACTTATTTGTTTCAGGTTCAACTGTTCAAGTACAATTGATCAAGTTAATTTGGACTCCCTGTGCAAAACAGGCCCACATACAGAACCCTGTGTTTGCAAATCTGTAGCAGTTCTAAGAATTTAAAATTTTGGGTTGGCACCAGTGTTTTGACAATAATGGCAGCAATGTCACCATCCATGATAGCCCATAATTTTTGTTAGTTAGGAAACATAATTATCAATTTTTTAAAATCTAGTAGGGATGTCACTATCTACATAAACTTGTGAATTCAAATGGGGATACAACAAGGCAACTTGACAAGCAACAAGTGCACAGCCTGGAGAAGCTTTATAAGTTAAAACTGCTAATTAACATGTAGATACATAAGACTGTAAATAGAAAGAAATGAAGTTAAACAGACAAGATAACCAAAGTTCAAACTACCATTCATCTCAAGAGTCTAAAATAAAATAAACTGCAAAAAGACTTCTCATACAAGAAGGGACAAAGAGAAAAAGAACAGTACTGACTCAAGACCTAATCAAATACTAGAATCTAGATGCTAAAACTCGAAATCCTTTAACATTTCTACCCTTTCTTCAGTAATCAGTACTCTCCCATCTGATTCCTTTCTCACTAGTAGCTAATATATGCTCCACTATAGATCCTACCCTTATAGCACATCTCTTTATACAAAAGAACAATTGAACAAATGAAATTTAGACGAAACTAGTGAATAAGATGAGAGTAACCAACGCAGACACGACAAAGATTAGACTAACCAAAACCCATTGTCTGCATGCATTCCTTCCCTTCTCACATGTACTTGAGTGAAGCATTTGGGATCATTTCTGGCTCGGAACTTACTGGGCTCGCATCCATGAACTTTTTCTCACCGCCACCTTTAATTCTCATCTCAACAACCTTCTTGTGAGAATTGGAGTGCAAAGAAGGAACAAATGTTGGACTAGCTGCAGGGCGGTACTCGGGGAAGAGTCTACCGGATTTGTAACGAACACCACAAGCATTGCAAAGAGTTTTAGGACCTAATGGGCCAGCCCTCCATTGAGGCGTTTTTGTTATCTCGCAATGCAAGCATTTCCTCACTGATGCTTGCTGCTGCTGTGGTAAACTGCTGTCCATCTCTGCAGAACCTGATGGAAATGATGGTTTCTGCTTCTTCTTGTTCTCGGACACAGGCTTTGGTATCTTATTACGAAGAGACTCCACAAAGTTCTCAGATTCAGAAGAAATCATTGGCACATTAACCAGCCGGGAGTTATCAGTAGCAGGAGAAGTTGGAGTTATAAACGGCATTGCTGATCGAGGTTTGAAGTTTGCAGGGCGAGGGCGCTTGCTACGAGCACGCTGAGGGCCACGATGAGATGGACTGAGAGGAACAATCTTCCCGTCGGAGCAGGAGCTGCTGCTGCTGCTCTCAAGCACTGAAACAGGACTAGAGGTACGAAACTGATTCTGGGATGCATTATTGTTAACAGGAACATTTTCTTTGTTGAGGGTCATCCCTCCACCAGAAAAAGAATCCTCCACAAAGGTTGAAAGCCACTCAAGTTGCACAATGTCCTCATACTGTAAAAATAATAAAAGACAATCAGACGGCCATAAAATCAGATAAAAGGAGAATATGTTCTCCACTCATTCAGTAAAGTTCAGATAGTTGAAACACTAGAAGTTCAGTATATTAATCTCTTAACAAAGTAAATATGTTTTCAATATGATATGTCACTGAGTTGCACAGAAAATGCAGCTGCTTCTGACAATTGGTTTAACAAGTTAGCTGCAGGAAGGTGGGGTAAACGATTGTAGCAAGAAACAATTATTGCCTGGCAAGAAGTTTGATACCATCCATGACAATATGATATTTTGCTTCAGTCTTAAACTTTAACAACTATCAGTGGGAACCTGATACAGACTTCATACTAAGTTTTAGCCAATGACATATTATTAATACCTTCCAAATTTTACTCAAGTGCTGTATATAGAGTTTTTCATTAAATACAAAAGTGCTCAATAATCTCAGTCCAGATCACTTGTTAAACATATATTTTTATGTGTCCCACATAAAAATATGTTCTTGTTTCTATTCCAGATGTCCCTCTAAACACTCAGATTAGTTCAGAATCTAGAAACTCTAAATCAAGTGATTTCTGTCTTCTCCCTTTTACTCCTATTCCAGTAATTTACTATATGGCAAATGTAGAAAGGGGTTAAAAAGATGTAAAGTGGATCTCTGCAAGTAAGTCTAAGGGGTAAAAATATAAGGAAGATTAGTTTAAAATTTTGGAACACTGTAAATATGTATAGAGACCAACTCCTTTAGTAAAATGTAACTACAAAAAGGTATCTTCAAGAAAAATATTTACTGTTGTAAATTAAAGGTGAAGAGAGTAGTTTAGCACCAAAAATGATAACTCTTAATTAATGAACTAACAATTGTTGAACCTAAATGCACAGTAAACCACAGAGAAATTTAATATTAGATAGTTGCAATTAAACTTAAGATCATCAATCAATCAATTTGTGCAAGAGCAGTTAAAATAATAGTTCAAAGCAAACCGCTTAGCTGGCAGAGTAGCAGTCATGTAGCAAAAAAAATTACGCTCACTCAGAAGTACAACAATCATCAACAAGATAATAGGTGCAAACTCAATTTGTTGTGGTGACAGAATAAGATACAAATTGAATAAACGAAGAACACAAAACTATTTATTCATGTCGCATGAGACTCACCGGAACAGCAAGTTCAGCTGACAGGTCAGAAGCACTATCATTCTTCATTCCAGAGAATATTGGGTCTGGACAAGGCAGATCACCAACATTGTCGTTCCAGATGCTCGGAAAGTCATTGCCGTTGCTGGAATTAAAGCCAATGTCATTATCAGAAGGAAAATCAATCAGATCATCAATGTGATCAAAGAAGCTGCCGCAGTCCATCTCATCGTTGAAATTTGACCCCATCATAAATTTCCTTTAAACAGCTGCAAATGAATGAAATAAAAAAATTAAATTATATAAGCAAAGAAACACACCGAACGGTTACTCATTTTTGTTAACTTGCACACGCGTAGCCAGAGTGACGCTGCTAGTGCACTTCGTGTCAAGCGTTTAAGCTGTCAAGCAAAACTAGTGGCATGCATTACCCAGATTTAGAAAATTCAAATTTTAAACGGCACATAGGACTTTATTTCAGCTACGACACCGTAACAAGAAATAATAATGAAACAAGGAATTTATAAGTTAATTTTATTGGAAAAAGGAAAAATATTTGATGAGATAGAATAGTTTACTACCATTCTTTTGTTTTACATTAAGTTAATTCTTTAAAAAATAATCACTAGTAACATTAGCTTAATGTAACATATATTACAGAGTAGCTCCAATTGATTAAATAAAAAAAAATACGTCCCATTGTAATATCTTTACTTCTACAATGAGAAAAAATAGTTTATTATTATCCTTTTCTTTTACAGTAAGTTAATTCTATAAAGAATATTCACTAGTACCTTTTTCTTCTTAAACCCATTAAAACACTTTAATTTCTCATAAACATCTTACAAGTATTAAGTACAGTATATTTCACTGGAATGATTGGTAAAAACAGAAAACATGATGTTAAAGCATAAGTACACACCTTGAAGAAGACAAAAAGTAGCGGTACAATGGAGAAAAAGCTTTGGATAGAGTGAAATTCTAAAGACTCAAGTTTCACAAGACAAGACTAGTGCCTGCAAGATACAAAGACAAATATCAGCATTTTCACTATGGAAAAAAACAATAAAGAAAGCAGGACCTTAATGTAACATAACATCTATTACCAAATAGCTGTGATTAATTAAATCAAAAAAAATTATGCCCCATTGTAATTTCTTTAATTCTACACTTACACATTCCCCTGTCCCCCTCCCCTTTTCTTTTTCAAGCCTTTCAATTTTTTTGTTAATAAAACACTCATTTTGCTTTCCACAAGACTTGAACTCTGGACCGCCCAAAACTCACAAGGGAGTGAGGGGCAATACAGCTAAGAATGTTTGGGTAAAGCTTCAATTTTCATGAAAGTGCTTCATTCTTCTAGGCCTAAACAACATTTTCATCAACAAAATCCTCTTCCATGAAACAAAAACCCGAAAAAGATTCCAACTTTAGTCTTCTTTAAGAGCAAAATGACACATAATTCAACTTTCAAGACCACAATGCAGTGAAAAACTAAAACTTCAAGAACTTACAGTCCAAAACCACATAAACACATGCAAAAAATCAAGGAAAAACCCACAAATTCAAAACACAAACCTGAATTTCCAACTAAAACCCAACAATTTCCCGCCACAAAAACCAAAAAATGCTTCAAATATGAATTCAAAATTCAGGGGGGCAAGCCAAAAACTTTGGAATGGCCACAAGAACCCTAAAACCTACACTTACACACACCTACAACACACACACACACATAGCATAACATTCCTATATATCCTCCTCCTACACACTAAAACTATATTACGAGTGTTATAAAAAAAATACCCTTTTGCTGAAAATATATATATATCACCACAACCAAAGGAATGAAAGTGAATATATATACAAAAACATGTACACAAGACTTCAAAGAATGAAGAAATATATATATGCAAGTAATTAAAATATATAGGGAGAGAGAGAAACCCCACCTAAAAGGAGAGAGAGGAGAGAGAGATGGTAGGTAAGGTAAGGTGAGAGGAGGAGGAGGCTTCTTGTTTCATCTTCTTCACCTTCATATTCATTGCTAGCTGTCTCTTACCATACTCACATTCATTTATTTTGTTTATTTATGTTGTTGTGTAATTGTATGTATTAGTTGTGTGTATATTTATATTGTACTCTGTCAAGAGATAAAAGGGGAGTACATGTCTACATGACATGCCTAACATGCTATTAGTACATTTGAATAGTTCACTCTTGATTATTACATGGGTCCCACCAACCATACCATCTCATGTAATTTTTGACCATTTTCTTTCCATTTACGCTTCCGATAATAATATAAAAAAATTATATTAGAATAAAGGAAATAAATTATAAAATTTCGATTTTTTTTTAAAAATCGAATTTTCTTCCGATATTTGGAGGATAATACTTCTATTCCGTAAAAATTATGCATTTACAACTTTAAATGACTTAAGAAAATATTGAACAACGTTTTAAAGAATGCTTTCATTTTCGTAAAAATTATGCATTTATAAATTTAACATATGTAAGTAAATTTTGAAAGATGTGAATATTTTGTATTTTTTATAAAATTTATGTGTTTAAATTTGATGCTTCATATTTGAGATATAGTAAATAAAATCGAATTAAAAATATTGAGTCCTAAATGAGGATAAAATCCAGTACATTATACATTTATTTTAAGAATTATGGCAAGTATATTTAAGATACAAAAAGATTTTGAGTGATAACTTATTAGTACATACAGTAGATATTTATGGATAAAGCGCGTGGAAGAGGAGGTGGAAACGCGTGGGTTCCCCTGTTTTCAGCTGTAACAGCAGTAGTTTAAGACTTTTAAACTGATTTGCAAAATCAACACTGTTAAGGAAACTTAGACTGGTTGCCTAGTTTAGTAGCGCGTGAAATCACGGACCAATCAGGTGGGATTTTGGTCTTGTTTTAGCGTCATTACTGAGCAGCAATTGGATAAAATATTACAAGCGCGTGGATTATGTAGATACAAGGAAAACAGTTGTATTTGGATTGTCCTAAATAAATACGCGTGAATGTTTTCGTATGCATGGAGTCCTACGTATTATTACCGTGCCTTTAAATATTATCTGTGTTACGTGTAGATTTTTTTTAATTTCTTATCTTAAAAATATTTATGCTCCCTCCGTCCCAATTTACATGTAACTTTTGAAAAAAAAAATACGCATATTAAGAAAAAGGTTGGTTGGATAAGGTTTTTCAATAAATAACCTTAATAAATGCATTGAAAAATGAAAATAGAGTTAAGTTTTAAGGAAGAGATATTTGTATGGAAAGAACAGGGGACATGTAATTTGAGACAAATATGAGGTAATTTTAGAAAATTAGACTTAAATTTATATAGAAAGAAGATATATTTGTATGGAAAGAAGAGGGGGAATATAATTTGGGACAAATTTTTTTTACAAAAGGGACATGTATTTTGGGATAGAGGGAGTAATAATTACATACCCCGTTACTCAAAATAATAAAATTGCATGTATAAAATTACTAATTTATACCATTAAAATTGTTTATTTATATAAAAATAAATACTGATTTGTGTGATTGAAGTGTATCAAAATTACCAATCTTAATTAGGAAATTACCAGAACCTATAAAGTTAATGAATGTAGTATTTTTTAGAATTTCAAAAAGTTGAAAAATAATTTAATACGGAGTACTAGATAAGAAGGCAACACAATGTAAAAAAAATCTTAACCTCTTTAAAAAAGGGTAATAAAAAGGGACCCAACAGCTAAACAAAAACTTGTTTGGTTCAACTTTTGGCTGGACAAAAATGATGGATGTGGCTATGGGTTTCATTGTCTTTAAACTGCTCTCTCCTTTTTTATAACTTGGGTTTCACTCTTTGAATCACTCTTCCTTCTATTTTACATTTTCTTCTTCCTTCACTAAAAGTAGTTTGTAAATATATATAAATGTACCCACATCCTAATAATATGTGTAATGTAATGGAGTGGTAATTATTAAAGTTGTTGAGCCAAAGGATCCTTTGTGATTAGGTTACAATATATGTGATACTCTTATAATGCACCAATTGTTCTCTCTTTTATATATGGCGTCCGGTCCCTGACAAACGCATGCCAGGAACGGATTAGTTGGCATACGGCTTTTAAGCCGTTGGATCGTTGATCCAACGGCTCTGATTTAAAAAAAAAATTCGCACCGTACCGCATAAACTTTATGCGGTACGGGCAAATTACCAAAATATCCTTACTGTTCACGTACCGCAGAAAATTTCTGCAGTACGGTGAACAGTAGATTTTTTATATGAAAACAGGGACAGTTTGGTATTTACTCCGTACCGCATAAAGTTTATGCGGTACGGTACAGTTTTTTTTTAAATAACAGCCGTTGGATCAACCATCCAACGGCTGAAAAGCTGTATGTTAAATAAGAGGTCCCTGGCATACGTTTGCCAGGTATATATATATTTAAAATGTGTGTATATTCATTTTTGTTGAAATATATGAATATATGATGCATTTTTGGTTTGATGTCAAAGTCTCATTCTTAAGTCTCAAATAGCAAGTACATTGGATTATCATTTATATGTTTGTGCAAAGATATATTATATAAAAGTGGCTAACAAGATTAGTGATGATAAGAATGTATGACCTTTTCTTATAATAGGGGGTCTTCATTACTTCAAATATAAGAATTATTTTCGGTCAACCGGACACATTTTTATTTAAAATTAATTTGTAGTTGATGTAAGTTTACTTTTTTTTTTTTTTGATAAAATGATGTAAGTTTACTTGATAAGTACAAACACCTCGTTTCGAAGAAGTCCAAGTTAAGAGTGATGTGCTGACCATTTGATTTCACACTTTTATTAACAATAATATGGTATATTCTATAGTATTAATTAGGTTTTAAATTAAAGAAACTTAAAGAACCAATAATTTCAGGTTATGAAAAATAATGTAAATCATTTCATGTGCGGTGTACATTATTTTCTATAATTTTTAATGTCAACTATTTTCAGGTTTCCGACCATTTGAATTCATTTAATTTGTATATAAATATCCAATATTGACAATTTTGTATTTAATTGAGATGAATGAATATACAAAAAATAAGATGGAATTTGAATAACAATGTATGAGATGAAATTAGAAGCATAAGTTCCAGACTTCTGGAACTCAATTAATATACATGACATTAAATTTGAGCTTAAAATTATAGAAATTATGTTGTTTTTTTATAATAATTTAACATTTAACATGTTTTGTATAAATTATTGTTTGTAACTATTCAACGGATGACATGTTGCTACAAGATCCATTGAATAAAAAACTTATCATTTTGATAAATTCTTTTGTAAAATGTTCTTTAAATAGATTCAAACTAGAAGTAGACTATTAATAAATGTGTAAAACAGGTTAGTGATTCGTAAATATTCTATACTTTGTAACTATACACAAGTGAAGATATGTGTTCATCAAATTGAGCACTTGAAAATAACTTGATAATTATGACAAATCAAATGTGTTGATAGAATCTCAAATAATGTGAAAACTAGCTAGGACTTGGAGATCTTGAAAAAAAAAATTACATTTTTCAAAGCAAATTATTTCAAAGCAAATCAATTAAAGACAAAACATCTAGATGACCGGAACAAAAAATGAATTATAGCATACTTATTGAAACTAGAAAATTATAACATTTTGTTTAGAATAAGCATTGCAAACTTGGGCTATATATTTAAGTGTAGTAGTATTTTGATATTTAAGAAATATAAGTATATTTGGTTAAAGTTGTATAGAATTTTTTGTGAAGTAAAGTACTAAAATTGCAGTTATGTATTTACACAAATATCAAAAAGATTTCTTCAGCATATATCCTCAGGTGAAACAAATAAATTCACTTGAAATTTTAAAGTAATTGAGTTCTTTAATTTTCAGCTATACGTACATGGGGTAAATTTGTTCTTACTAATTGACTCACAGCAATTTTGAAAAAATAATCAAAATTATACTTAATAGTATTCTACAATCTTATGATTGGATTGTTGAAAAATAACAAATTTTGTATATTCTCCTGAATTCCGAAGTAAATAGCATTTGGCCAAATTTATATATCTATATTGGACCTAATTTTTGATAGAATTTTTTTGAAATCCTCATGTATGATCAAAATTTCAATTTAGAACGCTTGTGGTCAATTCTGCTTGATAGTTTATATGTGGTCATTTATTTATGTTTGGTTTAGTGAAATTCAAATTTCAAATAAGGAGTTGTTAGTTTTATCGTTATATAATTACATATTGGCAGCATCTCATATATGGTGGTGTGCGAATACGACTCTGTCGGTAACGAACAATGTATAGTTATTCCCGCACAATCCAAGCGTCGGTTTGAAATTGTATGCTCACTCACTGCAATACTACAATACTGTCCGGATGGAATTTCCCTGCGTGATTAATTACTCAAACTTTTTTTTTTTTTGTCGTTTCAAAATCTGAATATCTATATTTTGTTGTAACGAAAATTCAATTATAAAAAAAATATATATCAAATTATTCTAAAAAAACAGTTACCACTACACACATACGTTCATGTGGTAATAAATAAAATTGATCCAAACAAAACCGTAGAAATATAAAAATCCTTGAGCATTTTACTCTATTGAACTTAAACGCATTACTCCCTCCGTCCCTTAATATCATTCTTGTTTCATATGTCGGGACTGTTCATAACATGAGATAAATTACTAATTTACGTATAATCTATAAGACCAAATATAGTCATGAGTGATCTTGTTGGATTCGTATTTATGAGTACTTTAATACAGTGAAGTTTTTATAATTAATACTAATACGAAATTCAAGATATTAACGATCAAAAGTATGCGTTGGCAAACGTGTCCAGTCAAAACAGGAAAAACATTAAGGGACAGAGGGAGTATTATTTTACAAATTTATTAACTAACTATTTTAATTGAATTAATGTCCTAGTGGTTTTAAGTACCAAGTTTTTCCTTTTAAAGTGGAAACATGGCTTAATATTTGCATTAGGATCAAATTAGTCAACCCTAAGCTATACAGATCCCAAGTGATTTCTGAACAAACGAATGCATAAATAACTTCTCAAAAAAAAAAAAAAAACTAACTAGCGTGTCTCGGATTAGATATTTAATCTACATTAATCATCTTACTTAGCGACAAAACAACAGATCTAAAACAGACTACTAATTGTTTAGTTGAAGCGTCACCAAATTTTCGTACCCCTCCACATGTTTGAGATCGAAATCAAACAACGATGATTAATTCTTAGAATCTATTTGTCCAAAATTCGGACACAATTATTTATTTATTTCTGTTTTTCTCTACACTTCTTATAAACTTGCTTTTACTTTGATATAGTTAAGCATTTTAAACATTCTGTACATGTATTTGAAACTTATTATGCTAACAGATAGTACTATTTTTCTTTGGGTAATGCGGAAAATAATCCTAAGAATTATGGTTAAAAATTAACATAGTTAAATAAGTATATTTAATATATTAATTTTGTATTTAATAGATCAATTTTTTACGAAATTCAATATGTTTATTTAGTAATTTGAAATATTTTTATTGGTAAAAATTAATGTAAATTCAGGGGATTCACGAGTATTACTCGAAAAATTAAATTAATGCTAAACAAAGACATTGGGTAACTAAAAACAATTAGATACCTAAAAATAAATGTTAAAAATATAAGAATATTTAATGCTTAGCATTTTCCTTTTTTCTTTATGTCATGAAAACATGCATATCTTCAATACAAATGTCATTGTTTAAAAAACGTTTGCAAAATCGTTCATAAATAGTAATAAGTTGTCATTGTAATATTATTAATCGTTTGGTTATAAATATAATAGACTTCTAGTACAATAATACGAGTCTCACAAATATTCACAAAAAAAAACACATCACATATCATTTCGTAAATATTTCTGAGATCAATTTTGAAATACATAATACTCTATTACTCTATTTTTAACCAAATTTACCAAAATCATTTCTACAATTATTTATTTGTACTTTTCGTTCCCATTCAAATTTAACAAACTTTAAATTTTGAATAGAGTTTTCGAAATTGAATTGAGCAGATGGCGGTAGTTTTAAATTCCAACTTTTGAATAAATTTTCACAAATTTCTACAATTAAAGCGACCGCGACATCTTAACCTTTCAAATATTAAACTAAAATGACAATTCCACCCTTCTAGAACCTCCCATCTTTTGTAGGGAAACGTGGGTAATAAAGTAATTTCAAGCACATATTTTGACGGTGCAGAGCGCGATGAGCGGAGTAGAAATCCGTTACGGCGTGCAACCACGTTACGGTGTGTATGGCCCACAATCGCACGTTACGGAGTCCGACAACATGTCAGCCACGTGGCAATGCGAGATGGGTGGGTCCCACACGTTAAAAATGCTGTCGTGCCAGCTGACAATTGAGAGATTATGCGGTACAGGAGAAGAATCACGTGACTTTGCTTGGGATTTGAGCCTTTTAATTAAATAATCTTACTTTTGATTTACAATATTTAAATCGTTTAGCAAAGAGTGACATGTCACTTTGATGTAACTTCAATCAGACGAAAGGCTTTGGTATTTTTCTCTGACATTCAAAGTAATTTGGTTCCCGTCTCATCCGGGTATACATCAAAACTGAATAAATCTATATATTCTTAAAGTGTAATGAGGAATTTATCCAATGGGTAAAAAAATTTACCCATGACCCATCTTTTGTACTAAAATCAAGCTATTTTGGTAACTATCCACGAATAATCCATTTACCAACCCAAAATTTTACCCATTCTATTATATCTTTCCATAATCTTCTATTTGAAATTCAAAAAAATCAGTTAAGGAGATTATATCTCAATCAAAATTTCCATAATTTTCTCAATTGGTTTACTCTTCCTCCAGAATCAGCATTCGTACTTTTCATATTTCAATCACAATCAAATCAATCACTGATCCATATTTCAAATTCAATTTTATGTGTTATCTCCTCCTCTCGAATGAACCCTAATATCCGGATGTATTCTCTCCTCCGGATGAACCTATTATTTATTCTCTCCTCTTCTGAGATGAACCCATTTTCAGACTTCTTCTAGCCTGATCGAGTTTTGTTTTTTCATCTGCGTTGAGTTGCAGTATCATGGATTTGAACGATGCCTTATTTGAATTCAAATAAATAATCAGATGTTATGGATATGGGTTCCATCAAATTAGGTATGATTTTTTTAAGCATTGATTTTTGTAATTCTCATACGATTCTTATAGTGATTTATTGATGTATATATGTTTTTTGGGTGTAATCCAATTGATCAATTTGCACTGATTTCATGTATTATTTCTGACATCGAGCTTAGTTCCGAATCGATCTTCGTAAAAGATACATGGATAAAATATATTCTAATGTGGGATGCAATACACCCAATCAAAGACCTGCCCAAGAGATTGTACGTGAATGGTATGGTATTTTCTGTTATGTGAATGGGTATTTCTTATTCAATTTGTATCTATCTGACTATTTTAAATTTTGCGGTTAAAGTGTTTGATAAAAGTTCCAAGAGAGTTTTTGAGTAATCTTTTCATGTTTAAATCTCCGTCGATTTTTGTATTCTGTATTGTTTTGATGAGATTGATGTTCAAGCCATGTTTGGTATGATTACAAAACCATTTACTACACATAATAATGTTTCATGAAAAATGGATTCCTTGAGTGAAATTTTTGCATTGTTGGGCATGGATAGCTCTAGATACAAGTCTGGTTTTTGACTGAAAACATCACACCTGGTAGGATAATAAGATAGTTCTAATTATTACATCAACTGCATGCCTTAATTATTGAAATCAACATATTGTCTTAATGAAATTATTTGTTTTTTCTTTCATCGATAAATGATAAGTTTTATTGTTGATTCTTTCACAGGCATTAATATTATCCTAGGAATCAGTTCGGTTGTCCTTTGGTATGGGAAAATTCTACTTAGAGCGAGCAAAGTGTTTCTGCAACTCCATGCATACTCGGTATCAAGAAAAGAGGACGACCAAGAAAAGAAAATATTGTTGCTCAAAACAAGTCCATTACCCTGTTATCAAAAGAATGCCCATCAGGTATGTTTAGTCATAATTATCACATTTCTAAATTTTTTTACTCATTATTATATAATTTTAGTTGAATAAGCTGATCTCTCTTTTTTGTCACATATTTTTTAACAATAAATTGTCAGAAGTAGGGAACTGAGCAATATATATGTATGACTAATTAATACTCATTCTGAATTGTTTATTTCAAAACCGTTATTTTTTTACAGATTCAAGTTTTGTGCCACCATTGATATTTTATGTTTTTGGGAGTTCCAACTTTTCCTCATATGAGATTTTGTTTTAGTAGGAAAAATTTGTTTCTTAAATTTGTTTGGTTGTTTACACAACTTTTTTCAGACCGAAAGATGGAAGGTCCCTGAAACCTCTATGTTTGCTCCAGTGGTATCATTTACTTTTTTGTTTTTCATAAATGCTGAATCTTTTTTATGTTTTAAATTCAAATTATTTCCCCTACAACCCTTAACCAATGCAGGGATCTAAGGTGATAGTTTGGCTGTAAACCAGAGTTGCGTAAAAGAACTATGATATTGAAAGTCAACGATTTAATTGTTCTTCGCTGGACTCTGTAAATGCGCGAAAAGGAAATCTGATTCGGTATACATTCCTTGGATGTTTGTTGTACTTCTTGGTTATTCAAAGTATCTTTGTAAATAAATTAATATGAGACCGTTTGTTTGGCGTGGTTGGCAGTAAATCAGCTCTTGGGAAAGCAATGTCGGTTGATGCGAATAAGAAACTCAGGCATCAACTGACATCATTAAAAGCATTGAACTTCATCCCTCAATCAGGTTATTAATACCATGGTTCTAATTGTTGTTTTCTTATGCTTCTTACATTCTGTTTTTAAAGTTATGATGTCAAGAATTCAGACGAGCATCCTTATATTCAGTTTAGGTTAATTATTGGTAAGTATAGTTATACGAGATAATGATGATTGAGACTAGGGATAACGAATGATTCTTACTGCATATTTATATCATTTCTTTTTGTTAGGTTGTTTGGAATCCTTCCGGTGAGTTGGTTTTTTTGGAGAATTTTCGACATTAACAATTTTGTGCAATTTAGTTGAGATGCCTCTTAACTATTTTGTATATTATTTTGCTAGGTTTTAGAATTCGCAAAATTTGAAGAAACCAAGTGCATGAGCTTCCTCTTGCATTTCTCTGTTCCAGATATCATCTCCCATGAGCTTCGTCCTTTTCCCTTATTTATTTGTTTGCAGGCTGCTGCGTAATGTATGCGTTATTTATTTCTCTTTATGTATACTAGCTGATCAAATTTGTTTGTGAAAGCACATACTGCAAGCTCAGAGTACGATGTCAGAAGCTAGCTACGGTTCCGTTGCTGTGAAGTATGGTGGGCCAACTGAGGTGGTAAAGCATGTTTTAAAGATTGCAGGTGCTAGGGGTCTCTTTCGAGGATTGGTGCCTACCCTTGCGCGCAAAATTCCAGGAAATGAAGCTATGATGTGTAGGAGTTTTAGAGTTTTAAATACTTGAATTTGTGATGACATACCTATTACTAACTTGATCACGTGCACATGTCAATTCTCTAACAGATTCTGAAGTACTTCATAATTGTCATCAAGATTATGGAACCTCTGCATCAAGATCACTATGCTGGGGATTTTCTATAAGTATTAGCTATGGAATGCATGATCCAAGTCGCATTATAATGTATTTTATCATTGCAGACCCAATATACATGATACATACCCATGTTGTAATATACATGATACATACCCATGTTGTAATATAAATTATAATTTATTTTATCATTACATTTTTTTTTGCTTGGATTGCAACTATGTGATTGATTGATTTTTTAGTCTATTTTTATATATTCAAGTACTTGAGCAGCTGTTTAGATCATGGAATTGAGCAGTTGTTTACATTTAAGCAGTAGACTTTTTTATCTTTTGCCTTTCTTTATGGAGCAATTAAGCATAATTTTGGTTTATAGAAGTATTTGATGCCTCTCCTCCATTCTCTCCTTCCTTTTATACTAATCAATAGGATTCAGAGAAGGAGATGCAATCGAATTCAGACTTCTCAGTTCCCATGGCTGTTGCGAATGGAAATTTTCAGGTAACTCCTTACTTTGTTACTCCAATGGTAAATATGCATCTTAATGTTAATTTTAATTTGAGCATGCTTCACACCTTTATTGCCTCCTCTACTTTCAATCAAAGAAAAAGTTTATTGTGAAATTGTTTTTTACAATGATGGGCTATTATGTTCTGAAGTGATTTGAATTTTAGATAATGGTAGACTCCTAGCTATATCCAAGGCTTTTGATAAACCAGAGATCGATATGGAGGAAGATATCTATCCTCGAGTCTATGCTAAGCACATCCTAGAAAGTGTAATATGAAGGAAAGGGAAAACATAGGACATTATTGGTGCGATTAAGAAAGCTCTAAAGATTAACAATGTTTACAGCTCTCTCACTATCAGTGGTGAAGTTCTCTCACTAAATATTCTTTTGGTTATATGTATTTTTTTACTCTATTATCTTGGAATCAGTGCACTAATATGGCAGTAGTTATTATCTTTTATTTGTAGTTGCATGCATGCATATTAGAACAGTAAGTGATGGTTAATTAATAAAATGAAGTTCTTATGTTTCACTCTTTTTTTTTAATTCTTGGCTTATACACATTTTATCCCCTTAACACACCCTCACTGGAGATGGGAAGAGTAAAATTTAAAAAAGATGTGATTATTGAAGTTTATCAAAAAACTGTATTTTTGCTTAGGTTTTTCATACAGTAAGTGCTCATTTTTCGCCAGTATTTTTACATCCCAGAATAATTTGTGGAAGGGTTTCAATGATTTTTTGTGGTTATAAAGGTCAAGTATCTGAGAAGTAAGTATTGATCACTGAAGTCTGCATGCATGTAATTACACTCAAAAGGATAGTTTATTTCTTCTTCAATAGCTTTTATGTTTACATAAACTTTTTACATTGTACTCTTTATCCTTTTATATAGGTCAATCTCTATTTTTTGCCAAGAAAATATGGTTTCTTAACTCTTATAATAATTTATGATTGCTACTAGAGATAAGTCACTAACAAGTCGTATTATAAGTAGAAAGACTGTCTCATCAGGTTCTTGGTAACAAAAATGAAGTTATACTTGAAAGAATTCGGAAGGAACCTTTCGAATAGTTCCCGTTGATTTGGAAGCATATGCTGTTGCCTTAAATTTTCCTGTGTAATTACTGGCTATTGTGCTGGCAGCCTGGCATCCCCATGATGACATAGTACAAAGCATTAGACACTGACATTCTGAAAAATTATTTAGAATGGAATTAATGGATCTGGTTGAATATAATATGCAGTATATACGTCATCTAATTTTCCCCTTGCATTTGTCTTCTATAATCCCAACAATTATGAACTTATGCTTGGATTCGAGCATGTGTAAGATTAAAAATATGAATGCGGGGAATGAGAGAATAAAAGCCTTATTATTTGCTATCCATATCAGAATCCATTCTTGCGATACTAATTTACATCATTATTGTGTAGGGATTGATATGATCTCCATGGACATGAAGAATAAGAAATTAACAATAACTGAAACCTTTGATCCAATTACTGTTGTGAGCAAACTACGCAAGTTTTGGAGTTCAACAGACATAATATCAGTAGGTCCAGCAAAAGAGCCGGAGAAGATAGAGCCGTGTTTCTTTCCTAGGATTGGTATTGGATTTGTACATGGTTCATGCAAATCTGCGAAGGTACTGAAGAACAGAGAACTATCCCCTTCTGTATAAAATTTAAATGCTTTATCCTAAATTTTCTTCGGAACGAAATTATGCTTTTATACAAATAAATAAAATTTTGATGATCAAAGTAAACAATTAATGTTAGTATCATGTTCTGTTTCATTATAGACTCTCTCCGGTCAGGAACGAGTCATTTGATTATGACATGCATTGAGATTATTTATGCAATATTTTTCTATATACAAATTTATTTCCAAGACTAAATTTGCGTGGTAGAAAAATTTTAAATATCATCATTCCGGGACAAGGGAATTTAAGCTTTACATTTATAGATCAGTTTGTTATTTCTCAGTATGGAGGACATTCTAAAGTATGAAGATTCTTGAGAAATCGTGGTATGAAAGAGTAGTCGTTTGTTACAGGGATCCTTTACTTGGATTCATAGGGTTGCGTATGTGTTTACGTATGTGTATGATATTTACATATGTGTGTTATAATTTCATTTGTATAGGTTGATGTTGCTGTGTTGTTTGGACTTCTCCTGGTACAGGTTGGTTTTTTTTTTTTTTTTTCAGTTTTGAAATAGATTTTTATAAATAACTATTGCCCCTGGTGTTCCTACAATAGAGTGCTAAGTGGGTATATAATTTGTAATGTATTCTTTTGTCTACAATCCATGAATGCAATGCAGTATATTTTATTTTGTTAGACTTCTCCTGCTTGACAATTAGGTCTAATGTTTACATTCTGTAACTTTTTTTGCCCAATGCCGGAGCAAGGTAACTTTTTATAGCTCCTCCAAGCAATAGTTGTGGTGTAAGAATAGCTGCTCATGAACTTGCTGGATGAAGACTAAACAATTTGGGAAATCGGAAACAATGTTAGGGAAGCTTCTTAAATAGCTAATAATTTTTTTGGCATTATAAGTTTTTCACATAAAGACTTTATTCTTCTGTGCTATTAGTGCTATCTCTATTTATTCCATGAAACTGATTAGTTAGTATTATAATTTTAGTAGGTGATTTGTCATATAGTATATATTGAAATTATGTAAGATTTGATGGTGTTTCCTTATGGAATAACCTATTGCAAGAAGATCTTTTTGATGGTGTTTCTATGATGCGCATAATTTCTGCAGTTTCTACCGACACAACAACTGTAAGAGCTTGGTAATTACTTTATTAATCACATCAATTGTTAAATCTCTGTTTGTATTGCTAATTAATCTTTTGCCTCTCACTCTGAATGACTATCCATGTTGCAGATAGGGAACCTGGAAGGTGTAGCAGTAGGCTGTGCAATATGCATAACATCTATTTTAGCAGGACAAGCACCTAAGTCGACGACATGACTTCTGAAGCAGCTTTAACTCCGCCAAGGAGGCACGACAAGGAGAGACTCAGATGCTATTAAGACTCTTGACAACGTAAATGAGTTGTTTGTTTTTTGTGGTTATTGAGTTTCTTGCTGTGTACATAACCTCTTTTTCGAGTTCTATTTGTCTGGCTTATTATGTGGCCTCCAATCTTCAGTGTCTGCATCATGTTGTGTCTTAATTCTAGGTTGTATAAGGGTTGATTCCTCTTCAACTTATTTATACTTTTTTTATTAGGGATTCTACGGATGAAATGGTTTATATATATTTATATGTAAGAAAACTTATTCAGTAGATTCATTTAGGCTAAATGACAAGAGGTGGTTTTGTGTCACTGCTTACATTTTCTCTGAACATAATTTGTTGGCTAGGCTGGGTCACCCTAAAAAGGCTCATGAGGTTGGACTTTGGTTTTGGGCACGTTGCGCCTAATCTTACGAGATGAAGAGGAACCTTTTGATTTTGGTCCACCTCTTCTCTCTGATGCCAGAGTAAAGCATGGTGGATATGCATTTCAAGAAGATTATATTGTCCTGTAAAAAAAAGATTATTTTGCAGTGAAGATGTAGTGAAGTATCGTGTGGTAACCTAAGTGTTCCAAAGTAGGTTTTAATATTTTATCTGATCGCTTCCTTAGTGTCTTAGTTTTTAGCAATCCTTTCTTCCAACCTTAGTCTATTTGGCCATTACTTAGGTTTTGTATGGTTATTAGTTGTCTTCGTTTGTACTCTTATTTCAGTATCTATAAATTTAGTATTTCAAAAAATGTACATATATTTTAGCTAATACTTTAGAAAAAAAAAAATTAAAGGTTATGATACATATGAATGATTTTTTAAGCATTTTTGTGGTGCACATTTATAGAGAAAAATTGCAAACTGGCAGTTACGAATGCAAGGATTCCATTTTCATGATTAAGTTGTAATTATATTGTTATTGTATGCTATAAGTAAAAAAAATGTTTTGTTTAACTAAATTTATAATTCTTTAATTTTAAGTAAAGAATTTTATGAATGATAAAAGTAAATTTAAAGTAAATAAAGTATACTTAAGAATCTCTCCAAAAATGTAATCTTAAAAAAGTAAAGTAATTTCATGATATCCTCAATTAATTTGACTTACGTATATATTTTACATTACTTTGTTCCAAATTAAACTAAGTAATTTACGGGTGGCAAAAAAAAACCAAGTAATTTACTTTATTATTTAATCATAAATTTAGTAGAAAAACTAAAAAGTTAAATATAATAAAACTTTTTAAATTTTATGACTTTTTAAACTTTTTAGAAAAACTAAAAAGTTAAATTTAATTAAACTTTTTAAATTTTTAAACTAAGTAATTTACTTTATTTCATATTTAAATATAATAAAACTTTTTAAATTTAATTTTTCATATTTTATCATTACTACTTATTTCATTCAAAACTTTAAAAACAAAATCAACTACACAAACTTTTTTTATTTAACAGATTTTATTAAAATTATTAATAAAAAGGTATGAGATTTGTGCACTTTTTAGTGTTTTATACTTTATAAAAAGAGAAAAATGTTCCTACAATTAACTATAGGAAAATTACCTAAAGTCATTTGCATTTATATATAAAAGTTAGATGACATTTTTGTAATAATAGAATTCACCCCTGTAATTACAAAAATATCCTTACTTTTGTATTGAAATCTGACTTAACTTAGGATATTACCTATAGTTAACTATAAAAACATTAAGCTCTTATAATAATATGATTTTAAAACTTATTTCTCAATAATGTAATTTATTCATGAGTAAATTTTTTTCTATATTATTGATAACAAATTTTTATATAAAACAATTTGACAGGGGGACAATGTGGAGTACATCCCTATCAGATAATTACATATAATTACATATAATCATATTGAGTGAACGATTATGACCAGATGTAAACAAATATTTATATTTTACAGATTTTATGAAGATTTTCAAAAAAAGGATGTGAAATTGTTGCACAATTTAAAATTTTATATATCATTTTCTTATCTCTTTTAATATAAAAATTTGGAATAAAGATTATTTATATAATATAACTTAATTTATTGTTTGAAAATAAAATAAAAGTTCATTATAAAATAAAATTTAATCTATGAAGAGTATAAATTAAATTTACAAAGAGTCAACAAAATATTTAAAGTTTAAATACAAAGATTAAGATTATGAAGCAGAAGCTAACAATGAATAGTTTTATTTTCAAAAAAACAATGAATAGTTTAAAATTTTATAGTTTATTTCAATCAAGTAAAAATTACAATATATACCAGGAAATGATTTAACTTGAAAATTGACTTTGACCCCCTAGACTCATTTTCATGGAAGTGAAGATTCAATAGGACCATTTTAAACTTATTTTTTGTAAGATTATGCGATGGTGTTCACGAGATATGCATGATTTTTTTTGGAAGTTTTTTTTTTTGAAATAGATTTTTTTTGGAAGTTAGCATATGCTCATAAAATGGGTGTGAATTAAGTAAGAAATGCTTTGTAATCTTAAATAAAATATTGTATTTTCTTTACCAATAATTAATTTGTAATGAATCTACAAATTATAAAATAATTAAACTTGAAACTTATTTTTTAGTACTTAATTCCTTTTTAGGTTAATTTTTATAATTTTATTGTGTTTAAATTTCGAGGCATCGCTGTTAGGCGATGCCGAGAAACCTTTAACTCACGACGATGCCGTGAAATCTTTAACTCAATTTTTTATACATTATATCTCTAAAATGGATGAGATCAATATTATGATTCACGAAAAAAATATAATATTTTTTTAAAATATGATATCAAAATTTAATAAATTTATTATAATTTTTAGAGTGCGCGTAGCGTGGGCAAAAATCCCTATATATGTGGTTGTAAATAAAGTTATTGTAGTTTATGTTTTCAAAAATATTAATGAAAATATATATTATGAAGTCATGTTATTATATGGAAATTTTAGTTAATATTATTGAGCAAATTATTTTTTTGCTTCGTAGTATTAGAAATTACAAAAAGAATTTTACATCAAAACAGATTAAAGTGGGACTTATTTGAGAAAGATACACCCGTCTCTAAATTTACTATTTTAAAGTTTAAAAATTGTGAAAATTAATTATATTTAGAATTTGATTGTAAATAAAGTTATTGTAGTTTGTCTTTTGAAGAAATTTAATAAAATTAATATTTATGAAGTTATGTTACTATATTGAAATTTTAATTAATGTTATGAGCAAACCAAATTTTCGATTCGTACAGTTACAAAATGAGATTCACAATAAAATCATAAATTATATTTGTTCAATTCCTTTTCCTATAATATAAATATAACTGTGTTGACAATTTTCACAAAATTATTTAATTTAAATATCATCACGTTTATCGTCAAAAATCACAAAAACTTATGTACACAACTCATACTTCAAACTATAGAATGTTAACTCATACTTCTCATACTTATTTGTGTTTTTATGAAGTGTTACTACTTAAATTTATCGTCAAATTTATTGTGAAAAGCACATAAGTTTATACACACAATTCTTATATGTTATAAATTAAAATAATTGTTTGTTACTAATAAAATTAATATAATATTTTTATTATATTTTAAATTTAAAATAATTTTAAAAAAATAAATATTTTAGAGCGCGCGTAGCAAAAATAATTGATAGTAAATTGTGATAAAATTGTTAACTGGCAAAGATATTGGTTGATTTTTTAACTTCCACGTTCTATGACATGCTACACTAATCCATTATGAATTTCTTTGATCTTGGCATATATATATATATATATATATATATATATATATATGTTTTATGGTCAATTTTTTTTAACCAACAGAGATATTGGTTGGTTTTAATAGTTCCACGTTTAAATTTAACTCCTTATCAATTTTTTTTAATTAGGCATCTTTGTTATTTTTTTGAGTGTTCTTCTATACTTTTTGCACCTTTACATCTTACTTGATATTATTTGCGAAATTTATACTTTTATTTTGAAAGTTTTAATGTAATTTATAGGATATTTTTTTTAGAAAAAATTAGCAAGCGAACTGTAAACTGAAGTAAAAAATTTTACTGTGAAATTTGAAATATGAATTTTGTCTTATAATGAAATTACAGCTTAAATTGATACTCATTTTGAGATAGCTAAATACACCCGTCTCCAAATTTACTAAGTTTTAAGTTTAAAAATTGTGAAAATTAATTATATTTAGACTGCGATTGTAAATAAAGTTATTGTATTTTTTTTAAAAAAATAATAATAATATTTATGAAATTATATCTTACTATATTGAAATTTTAATTAATATTTCATGAATAAATCACATTTTTGCTTAGTATAGTTAGTAAATGAGGTTCATAGTTAAAATCATGATTTGTCTTTGTTTAAATCATTTTCCTATAAAATAAATATAACTGTGTTAACAATTTTTACAAATTTTTTTAATTTAAATATCATCACCTCTATAGTCAAAATTCACAAATACATATATACACAACTTATACTTCATACTAATAGAATGTAACGCATACTTATATATGCTTTTATGATTTGTTACTATTAAAATTTATCGTCAAATTTATTGTCAAAAGCACATAAGTTTATACACACAATTTTTACATGTTATAAATTAAAATAAATGTTTATTACTAATAAAATTAATATAACATTTTTTTAATATTTAAAATTTAAAAAAATTATATAAAAATTTAAAAATATAGAGCGCGCGTGGCGCGGGCAAAATTCCCTAGTTTGGAAATAAATTTCTCATCAATTAGTGAAATGTTATGTATAAATGATTTATGTATTTTCATAACACGTATCAAATTATAATTCGAAAGCTAACTGAATTTATTTTTAATGTTTAAGATTGACTTTATTTACTTATTCTTTCAACCACTACGATGGTACATATGTAATTAGATCATTAATATTTGAATTTTTTAATATGTGTTATCTTTTTTAAAAGTATACTACTAATTAAAATGAAGGGGGTAAAGTGTAAGAGATATTTTATCCAAAATTTTGGATAAAATCTCTTTTACGCTTATTATTAAGGAGAACAGTTTAATTAATACATATAAATAATATTCAATTTTAGATTTTAAGATCAATACCTGAAAATCGTTGGAGCTAATAGCTGTTAGTATAACTATATTCAAATGATAAAAATGGTATTTTTATCATCTAAATCACATATGAGCACATTTTCTAAATTAAATAAAATTTCAACGTAAAAATTCGTTAGTTGTCTTCTCAATTTTGTTTCTGAGTATTAATTAAAAAATATATATTATATTATAATATCTGAAACATTAAAAGTTTTTTACTTGTTTTTTGGTACTTCGTATTTTTACTTAATTACCCATATTTACATATTAGTATATTTTTACCTAAATACCCTTACTTATATCTATTTATACTATTATATTAAATCAAAAAAATTGAAAGATATGAAAAAATATATATTTATAAATAATTGGTCAATTTCCCTTTTTAAGTAGAGTATGTTATTTTTATATTTTTTCAATAACTAATCAATTTCTTTTTTCATTTAAAACTTACATGTTCTATTTAATAACACATTGCAATTATTAATAACTTATCGATTACCTTTTTCAGATAAAATATATTATCTATTCTATATTTTCTAATTAAAATCCTATTTTTTCTGAAAATATCACAAGCACCATATATATAATTATTATAATTAAATTATATCATTTAAAAATTTTGAATCTACAAGATTCATATCTTAAAATTATCAATACAATTTAATAAAAAAATTATATAATATTATTCTAAGCTAGTATTCGTTAAACCATCACCAAATTAAATATTATTTTGTTAATTTCATGTGAACCGTGAAAATCAAATTTTTAGAACTGAAGATAGAGCACAAATAATAAATTGAACGTGTAAAATCTCATATATATTAATTTTTAATAAAATTTGATGTATAAATTAATTATATATAAATTTATAAAAATTAGTATTCTTCTAGATATAAAAAAAGAATCGTACATTGCACCGATGATTAAGGTAGACATAAAGATAAAATTCATCTAGTTTGTGATATACTTTTTGACTTAAAACATAGCATAACGTTTATGCAAAAATTGCAAAAGAAAATGTATAAAAGTGTAAAAAGAATATCATTTATGTGAATTTGCTTAGCAAGTAGAAAGTTTTTTCATAAAATTAAATAAAAGTATACTTGTTAAATTTGTTGTTTCTTTGATTATATACACTAGTTGAATATGTGCACCTCTAACTTCAGTAAATCAGAAGAAGAGGAAGAAGGAAGAAGTTTGTTGCTAAGGTTGTAATTCGAGTCGGGTGGCTCGCGAGCTAACCCGGCTCAAATTCGTTTAACCTAACCTGGTTCGACTTGAGCTCGTAAACGAGTCGAGCTCGGTAGTGATTTTAGGCTCGTTTATATAAACGAGCCGGTCCGGGTATGTGCCGAGCTCGAATGAAACTTGGTTCGAAAACTTGAACTCGACTTGGCTCGACCCGGTTCGAGCTCGTTTACAAAATTTTCTGTTATTTTTCAAAATATTGTTTCTATATTTTTTAAAAATATTTCTCGACGATCCAACCATACGGATGTCAAGATATATCTAATTAAATGATATTCCCAAATTTTCAAAAAATAAAAAATTAATTTGGTTGGGGATCTTAATAGAACACTACTATATTGTCTAGTACTCGTAACTAGTGCTTCATCCCAAATTATTGTTTCTATTTTTTTAAAAATATTTCTCGACGATCCAACCGTACGGATGTCAAGATATATCTAATTAACTAATATTTCCAAATTTTGAAAAAATAAAAAATTAATTTGGTTGGAGATCTTAATAGAACACTACTGTATTGTCTAGTACTCGTAACTAGTGCTTCGTCCCAAATTATTGTTTCTATTTTTTTAGAAATATTTCTCGACGATCCAACCGTACGGATGTCAAGATATATCTAATTAAATGATATTCCTAAATTTTAAAAAAATAAAAAATTAATTTGGTTGGAGATCTTAATAGAACATTACTATATTGTCTAATACTCGTAACTAGGGCTGCACATGGGTAGGGTTGGGTCGGGTTTTCGTCAAACTCCGACCCAACCCAATTAGTTCGGTTTTATAAAAATTCAACCCATTAACTGAAAAAAATTCTGTAACCCAACCCTGACCCAACCCAATTACTTCGGTTTGGTTCGGGTTGGGTTGGGTTAAATTTGCTAATCGGAAAAAATTTGCTAGAAAATCCCGCACATTGCAGAAAATTCTGCACTTCGTAGAAAATGTTGTAGGAAATGTTGCAAAAGTAAGAAAGTGTTGCGGAATGTTGCAGAAAGTGTTGCAGAATGTTGCAGAATGTAACATAAGCCAGAAAGTGTTGGAGAGTGTTACAAAAAGTGTTGCAGAAAAGTTATATCGTGCATAAATTTGAAGAAAATATGTAGAAAACATATAGAATATGTAGAAAATATGCAAAAAATTCTACAATTTATGTAAACGGGTTGGGTTGGGTTGGATAAGGGTTAAAATTTGTTAAACCCTTACCCAACCCAATTAGTTCGGGTTTTTAAAAAATTAACTCGTTCAACCCATGGTTTTGGATGGTTCGGTTTGAACGGTTAAAAATAGGGTCGATTTGGGTTGGTTTGGTCGGTTTTCGGAACCCATGTGCAGCCCTACTCGTAACTAGTACTTTATCCCAAATTATTGTTTCTATTTTTTTAAAAATATTTTTCGATGATCCAACCGTACGGATGTCAAGATATATATAATTAAATGATATTCCCAAATTTTGAAAAAATAAAAAATTAATTTGATTGGAGATTTTAACAAACAAAATAAGTAATTTTCAGAAACTCGTTAGGCTCGTTAGGCTCGGCTCGTTTAACAGCTCGTTAGGCTCGGCTCGTATAACAAAAACTCGACCCGACTTGTATAACAGAAACTCGACTCGACTCGTGAGGTGCTCGCGAATAGCTCGACCCGACTCGTATAACAAACGAACCGAGTTCGGCGGGGATTTTCGGCTCGTTTAATAAATGAGCCCGGCTCGACTCGTTAAAAAAAGCTTAGCTCGATTTAAAGCTCGGCTCGAACTCGCCCGGTTGAACTCAAATTACAGCCCTATTTGTTGCTGAATGGTCAAAATCAAGGGGATGGTGACATGCATCTTTAATTGGTTGTAAATCGTGTGCGGGCCTAGCTTAATGTACATGGTTATGAGTCTTATGACCTACCCCATAAAACAAAATATACATAACATTTATTCAGTTTTTCCTTGCTAAGCTTGACTTTGTGCAATTTATTTTTGAAAAAAGTGTACAAATTTTGTGCACTCTGTAAGATATGCATAATCATTCAATTTATCGACCTAAATAATCATGATTATTAGATAAACTGTGGATTTTGACAATTTTTCCATAACAAGTTGCCAAGGTAAACAAATTTATTTCTTAATGAATTTGCATGTTGCTCATGTTTATATTAACAAATACAAAGGGAAATTGACAATAAAAATGAAAAGCAAAACAAGGGTTAATGAGAATAAAAATAAAATGATATCATGAGAAATAGAAAATTACGATTTAATTAAGAGTAGTGCTACAGACACCAAATTGGGGACCAAAATTGGGTACCAAATGACATGTCAACAAACACTTGTCATTTTCAAATTTTTTGATTGGATGGCCCTAGCGGGCCCAGTATAACTATAACCAATTAAAACAAAGGCACATCATTTGGTAACAATTTTTTATACCTCTAGCATTTTTCTTTAATTAACTATTTAAAGGAGGATTTCCAATTCATACAACAAAATTACTTGTTGATGAAGATTGAGTTTTAGAGCTCCGATAACGAAACTCAACTAAACATCCTAAAATAATTCACCAGCAATGAAGAGTGTACATTTTCGTATGAGTTTGCTTTACTCGCAAAATAGAGATGCACAAAAGACCTATTGGGTCGGGTTTTGAAAAACCCGGGCTTTTTGGTCAAAATCTGGCCCGGCCCGGCCGGGCTTCTGTGAAAAATGTGAGCCTGTTTAGGTCCTCGAATCGAGCCGCGGTGGACTTTTTTCCGGGACTGAAGCGGGCCGAGCCCGATTGGGTTTTTTTCGGGATCAAATCGGATCAAAATTTTATGTTATATAAGAATGTTCTTTATGTAATAAGGGCAAACATGTATTAAACAGTCTATATTGCTGATACAAATATTACAATTATCGATTTACTTTTTGATTTGATGATATATTAATTGATTACACGTGTACTTAACTTGTTTTTGTTCATGTATCGTAATATATGCATATAAATAATCTTATTATTAATAATGAATATGTAAATATATATGTACTTAAATTATTTTTATATTTGTAGGAAGTGTAAATACATAAATATTTATGTAAGTATACTAGAATAATCGAATTTTACCTGGGCTTTTTCGGGCCGAACCGGACTTTTAATCGGGTCGGGCCGAAGACCGGGCTTTTAAAAGTCCGGTTCGGCCCGAAGACCGGGCTTTTTAAAAGACCGGGCTAAGACCGGGCTTTTGCCGGGCCGGACCGGGCCGGGCTTTGCCCAAAAATATAGAGACCGTTTAATGCACTCGGGCCGGGCTTTGACCAGGTTTTACCGGATCGGGCCGGGCCAGATTTTCGAACTCGGGCTTTTTGTGCATCTCTACTCGCAAATGAGTTTGTTAAATTTAAGAATTTTTTCTTTATGCCAAGTCCTATAGAAAGATTATAGAAAGATTATAGGTGAGCAGGTTGATATAATTCGAGTGATAATAATTATTTTTTATACCGGTAGAGTTTGAGTCTAATTATTTTTCAAAAAATAGAATTACATAATATTAAGAATAAATTGCACTTTGATGGCTTGTACTTTAATTTTTTACACTTAGATGGCCAAATTTTAAAAGTGAACACTTTGATAACTGTAGTTTATTTTTTTTACATTTAGATGACCAACTTTTAAAAGTAAACACTTTAATGACTTACCTTTTTTTTGTTTAGTACTTTGGTGACCAAGGGTTTTTTTTATTTTGACGTTATTTTGGTCACCAAAGTGCTAAACAAAAAAAATGTAAGTTATCAAAGTGTTCATTTTGAAAAATTGGTCATCTAAGTGCAAAAAAATTAAACTATAGCAATCAAAGGCACCAAAAGTGCTTAGCAAAAAAAAGGCACCAAAGTGCAATTTACTCTAATATTAATGGGAACATTGACAATTTAGTTAATTTTTTTGTGGTTTCCATTGATAACATTTTCATTGTGATAATAGTTTATTTCCTGTAGAAGAATTTGATTTTGAAAGAATGCCCAAAATGCCTAAATTTTCAGTACCCACTAACCAAAATACCCAAATCTGAAAACACCGATTTTACTACCCACGGGATACGTGACTCCCGTGGGCGTATTCGTGCTCCTGTGTCTGCCAGAAAAATCAAACTCTCGCCAGAAATTGTAAAGAGCTGTTGCCGGCGATATTTGGCGATTTCGCCATTTCCGTCGATTCCCCACCATATCTAGTCTCCTATCCTCCAAATCGACACCACAGGACCAGGCAATCGTCAACTTCATCATCCGATGATCGGTTTTATCGTAGGTGGCCCCGCAGGGGCGTCAAAGCTCTCGTCGGAATCTGAAAATTAGAAAATCTGTTGATTTGGGTGTTTTGAATCTGACAAAATAAACGATAAAACATTGGTATAGGATTGTAGAGGACTAAAAGACGAATTGAATGGTGCAAATAACGTAATCGGAAAGTGAGGCCAGAGAGAGAACGGAGAGATTGAAAGTATATGTCGGAATCGCAATTTTAGCGACCTCTGGGAACGACGAAGACGACTTCAGATACGCATCTTCAAAATGCGTATCCCCTGATGCGCATTTTGAAGATGCGTATCTGAAGTCATCTCTGACGTCAGATACGCGTTTTGGTCAGGCGTATCAGCATCTGTGATGGTTGCAGTGGCGTATGCAAAAAAAATTTCACAAGGTTCAGTGGCGTATCCTTTTGATACTCCTACCACATAGGCGTATCCCGTGGATACTCCTACCCCAAAGGTGTATCCCGTGGACATTTTGGGCGGTACTTCCCGAATTTGGGTATTTTGGTGAGAAAAACTAAAATAGTGGGTATTTTGGGCACTCACCCTTTGATTTTCACTCAATTTGAACTTTTTTAGAACAAATATTTATTGTAAAATATGTAAGTCTAATTATCTCAAAAAAAATAGAATTACATGATATGAGTACTATTCGCATTCAGGGTAGCATTGCCAATTTAGTTAATTTTGTTGTGGTTTCCATTAATAACATATTCAATGTAAAAAAAATTTAGCAAAAGATTTCTACGTGATAAATACTATGTATAATTTATATAATTTATGAAATTTTAACCATGCAAATTTCTTGATTAAATTTATAATTAACCTCTTCACATTAATCAAATTTATTGAACTTTATAAGAATTATAACAAAATTATATACATAAATTTGATCAATATAAATAATCCGAATCAGAACATATCACCTTATAAATTGAATATAATTTAACTAATCATTATTTTGTATTATTTAAACTAATTATTTGTAACCAATTCCGTTACAAATACCCCTAACAAATACACATGATTGTTCATTTGTTTGCATTATCAATTCAGCTAGCAATTTTATTTAAAAATATTAAAAAAAAGCCATACTGCAGATTTCGGAAATCGGAACTATTCGGTTGAGGTACCGATTTACGATTTATCGGATGATTCGATTGAAAAATCGGCAATTTTTACAAAATCGGTAAAATCGATTCCAAAATTTTGATCAAATTTTGATCAATTTATCGACGATTTTTCTTGACCGATTTCAATAACAGAGATTAACAATGACAAAACTTTGCAATAAAATGTTTCTCAATCTGGATCCAAATGTCAATATTTATTTGAAAAATGTGTGTGCTTGATAGGTATCGAAAAATTTATAATGGGCATGTGATACGGAGGCATTAACAAAGTCTGGTATGGAGCCTGTCGTCTGTCGGTGGCGTCGTGCCGACAATAATGTCACCGACGGTGTGACCGGGAGTAGCAGGTCACTAACCCAATCAAAAGTCTATTCTTTAACCGACAGGTGGAGGTGGTGGGCACGACTCCCCATGCACCACCCATTTATATATACTCCTCTTGTTTATTACACCACCGTTGGAACGGTTTCCCTTTTCTCCTCCATTTTTTTTTATTTGTGCGTTCATTAATTTGAAGAATTGCTAGCACTGCTATCCAGTGTTGTAAATTTTGGAATTCGGAACTATTCAATTAAAGTTCGGTAATTTTATAAAATTAATCGAATCGGTTCCAAAATATTGATCAATTTTTGACTAATTTATCATAATTTTTTAAAAATCGATCGATTTCAATAACAAAGCTCGTATGGAATATGACAATTCATTTATTCTTGAACTTTCTAATAAAATCGAACTTATAACACCGGGAATTTTCCCTCCATTTTTGCACTTCCACATTTTGTCTATTTCGTATTCTCATCAGTTTCATCCCCGGTCGAGTTTTTAACTCAAGTATTTTAAATTATTTTTTACACACAAAAATGCTTATAATATTTGTATAAAAATACCAAGTTTAGTTGATAAATGGATGGAGTACTTTATTTATTTTTAATTTGTAACTTTAAATTGCATTTGGAATTGGAAACATTTTGGGCTTATTTAATTTAAAAATATTCATTTTATAATATAAATCATAAATTTAGAAAAATGTGAAAATTAATCAGCATATTTTGTACCAACTGGAGGACATATTGTAGTGCTGTACAAACTACAAAGCGTATAAATTTGAAAAGGACACCTGAAAAAATTGAATTTTGAAATAAAATGCGCACTAATTTGAATATTCACTACAAAAATGCATTTTTTTAATTTTTTGATATCACTCATGTTCAAATAATCTGATAGAATTTAGGAAAATCGTGTTTTTTCCACTATTTTTAAATGCTTTGTAATCAAATTATTTTTCTCCTGAAAATTGTGAGATAGTATAAAAATATTTCATTTACTTCCCTTGATTTTGTCTAAAAATTCCTGATGAAATTAATAAGACTAAATTGCACTGTAGTGGTCAAAATATTTTCAATTTTGCACGGAGGTGGCAAAATTTTAATTCATGCCAACGTAATGGCTAAATTTTAATTTTTAACGCAAAAAAGGTGCTCAGACTCCATTCCGTTAAATCAACATTGACGGCGTTAGTTAATAATAATCCGGCGAGATTTTGCAGTTTCCGGCGACCCACAACAGCTTCGGTGAGCTTCCTTAACGCACTAAATCGACAATAACATGTTCTACAGTCACTGGGCATCCTACAAAGTACTACAACCATAACAAATGAATCAAAAACAATCATAAACGATCGAATCCGAGCAAAACCCGGCGAGCTCGACATGGATTCCGGCCAACTATGGTTTCAATCATTTCTAAATCAAACTCAGAGTTTTTAATGTCAAAACGAAGCTGAAAACATGTACAATCCAACCATGGAACCAGTTTATACAGACAAGCAACAAAATTCACGAACGAATTGATTTTATGATCGATTAAAACTCAAAGATCGAATTACACAATCCTCTAAAACAACGATGCAATTAAACACATACACATGCTCCTTAGAACCCCTAGAAACTATATGAATCATCAAATCAATTGGAAAATTTCAAAATAAAAAAGTCCTAATTTGACTCATGAACCCTAGAATTCGAATTAACAAAACTAACAATAGAACGGTGAAATTAAACATGGAATTGAACTCCTGGCATCAATATGAAGCTATACAAACAATCAATTCAACCGGAAAATCAACGAATCAAAAAGCCCCAAATTTCATGAAGAACCCTAACTAACGCCGTCAATGTTGATTTAACGGAATGGAGTCTGAGCACCTTTTTTGCGTCAAAAATTAAAATTTAGCCATTACGTTGGCATGAATTAAAATTTAGCCACCTCCGTGCAAAATTGAAAATATTTTGGCCACTACAGTGCAATTTAGTCAATTAATAATCAATCAAAATTGTACAACTAAATTTATCATTGATTCGAATACTATTTGTAAGCTTATAAATTTCATTCAAAAAAAATAGTTTAGTGTAAAATAGTTTAAAGAAATAATTGATAAATGTGACAAAAGTATATAATGTGTTATATCCCCTCGATATTGTATTTCGGTACAATTCATGTAAAAGTTGGTCTTATCAAAAAAATAAAAATAAAAACAAAACAGCATTTACCATGAATACTACTTTAAAGAACCAAAAATCAGTACATTAATATATAACAAGTTTCACGACTATTATTTCTAGGAAAATTCATTAACCATTCAGATTATCCGTTTATTCAGAAATTTAGTCATTCAGACGATATAGTTTGGTAATTCATCAACAGTTTTGTCTGGAAAAAAATTGAGTACATTCAACAACTAAACCAACCTGCAGAACAAGAAATGAAATGCAACTGAGCCATTAAACTTGCTATAATAACATTCTCATATTACAAATGATAAAAAAATGTGATCTAAAAAGAAAGAAACTCTACTATATACAATTTTAACTTAGACCCATTATATCCACAATTTGCACGTATCAATTCAACTTTTTCTTTTATTCGGTGCTTCACTTGAAGAGTTTAAAGGAGCAATGCAATACACGAAACATTCAAGACGATCTTTGCTTTAATCTGCGCCTTTTTATCTGGAGTTGAAAATGAATGATATCTTCAACTCTGATCAGGCATAGTATCGATTGGAACTGATTTCGCGGCATCCAAATGATTAAGCCTACATGTTCCAAGAAGAAATTCTGGTAGCTCCTCATATGTGTCTGCCTGCAAATAGTAGTTTTTTTTTTTGACAGTTGAAATCACAGCAACCTTCACTATAATAATTGACATGAATGCAATCTTTATCATTAACTACATAAACTGATGCAATCTTCATCATAAACTATATAAAAACCCCTACTTTTGGTCTGGTTTCTTGAAAAATCATGTAAAGATCAACAACTACCGGTTGTAGCAACCATCCTTTCGCTAAAAAGACTAAAAGATTAGCGTAAATACTTTCAACTAGTATTTCTCAAGGAACGTTTTTATAGTTATCAATTTTTACATATCATTCTTTGTATAGGTATTGAATAACAAGCAGCCAACTAAAAGAATCCATATATCTCCAAGACTCCAACGTAGTTGCTTGTCTTAAAACATGAATAGGAAAGCTAGCTATTTGAATAGGTGCCAAAGCACTAGGACAATTTCACAGAAGGAAAAAACCTGAGTAAACAGTATAAACCTTTATCTTGATAATGTAATTTGCTACACACAATTTACTAGATAATACTAGCTCTCTACCGCAACAAGAGCTCAGTTTTGATTCTTTACAGCAAATGATGCCAGCTTAAACTTTATAATGATGCAGATTCTATTTATATTAGTTGATACAGATATTCTACCACGTACATTTGTCTAAAGTTCTAATAAACACAGAAATGCTGTAAATCTTGTTAACTTTAAATTCTAACAGATAGAACGCCATATGAATTAAATTACTTTTATCATCTAAAGTGGGATTTTCTGCTAAATGAAAAGAGTGGCTTTTACCTGTATTAAGAAAGCCATTTCTATCACCAGATTGTTCAGGTATCCAAGAACTAGACTGATTACACCCCTTGCCACGGTTGATGATCCCACATCAACATCAAGCTGAAATTCAAAGACAGTTTCAAGATTAAAACACTAAATACAGTATTCCTAGAATTGACCCTAGTTGCACCGATAAAACTCTGTTTGTCATGATTTTTGCGAATGAATTTAAGTACTAAAGCTGTTTTTGCACACGATAGACAGGATGAGAGATTTACTAATACATTATCTTTAAATATTACCTCTAAGTAGTTTTTTCCACGAAAATAATTAACTTGAAGTGCTTGACCCAGCAAACAAGCTTTCTTTCCTACACTCTGCTTTACAATCCATGATCCCTGAGATATCAATTACAAGTATTAGTCAGGTCGGATTCGTTTAAGTAAATTAATAATGTAAGAAACACAGTACAGTATGTGAAAAAAACAGATTTTGTATTTCAACGATGATGGTGTACAAGTTAATATCACCAATTTTAACTGCTTGCTTCTGGACACTAACCTTAGAAATATATGGTATGAGTTTAAACCTTGAATTTCTGTAAGCGTCATCTCCATTGACAAAGTTCTCTAGCAAAGGACATTCTTCCAAAGGAGTACTCATCATGTAATAAAAGGCCAAACTGTACATGGGTGTACCAGGGACCTAATTTAAGGTGTACTGGATCAGAATACACAGTTTAATATATCATAACAAAAAACAAAAGCATAACACAGGCAACAAACAATACCTGTATATTAACAATGAAGAAGAATTCTGGTCCACCCTCAGCAGCATATTTCTGCCAAATTGAACTTTCATGAGGGACTTAGTTGCATCACTATGTGTAGCATGTGTATGGCAATGGCCTTTTATCATTTCTATATACTGTACATTGACGCTATACAAATAATTCACTAACTTAAAAATTAAACATCACAAACAACAAATTAAACCTGAGTAATGCCACCGAGACGGCCACCAAGATCATCTTCACGCTTGTTTGATTTGATCCAATCTGCACCAATAAATTCCATCAGAGTGCCTTTTGCCTTGCCCTGATGATGAAAATTTAGATGAAATGTGAGATGCACAGAGGCCACGTAGTAGAGAAATTCAAATTGTGAAGACCATTCCTCAAAGAGCAATAAAAGATAAAAATGCATATAAGCATTCTACAACTATCACTAATCCTGTTTTTTAACTGAATCGTAAAGACTATATATTTGGTGCATGCTATTATTATATAAACACAAAACTAAAAGTAATCACTAAGAGGGTTACGTTCTAAAATTTTTACAGCTCATAGACCAGGGCTAGTCACCTACATACCCACAAGTAAGACAATCTTTCCATTACTTGGCAGGTATCTCTTTCTTTCTTGTTTATTAAATGAAACACATTCGTCTTTACAAATTTATAATATCACTAAATCTCTTCATTAGTATTATAGCTCATCTCAATAACTCATCTCTTTGAAGAAAAACTCCCCCCCCCAAGTGCACAAGGCTCTCTCATCAGCACATTCCCGGGAAGGTCCCAATGCACGCAGCCTTAAAACCTTTATTTTCACAAAGTGGCCATTTACTCTGTTGGCCTCCCTATCTCCTCAATAATTTAAGCACTTGTTTCAACACGCCAAATAGAGCATAAACGGTTAACGCATAGCAGTAATGATCATTCCTCACTTAAAAGCACTGAAACTCATTTAGCTAAAAATAAAAAGGGTACTGAAACTCTAATATTGCCAGGGTGGTTTTGAGTTTCTCATTTAGTTTTTAGGTATCCTAAAAAGAAGCATACCTTCTGACCATCCTTAAGATAATTCTTTTCTCGGATCAGAAAAGTTGAAGGATCAGCAGCTGCCCAACTGCAGGGAAGAGTACAACTCGAGTCATTTAGAAGAGTTGATCCGTAAGTGTGTGAAACATTTTCTTCCCAAGACAACTCTTGCAGGTCCTTGTAACCTTTTTTATGAGCTGCACGAAAAACAAATTTTAGTAACTTGTAAGTGCATGTAAAATCCAGAGCACCTTATGTGTTCTGTTTAGACTACCAGCATTAGCATATCCTATTTTCCAACTTCTGTTCCTGTTCCCAGATGCATTCTAAGCCTCAACTTAAAATGATGTTACATCCTACACTTTCTATCTACTGTATCTTAATAGCCAAGACAGACTTAAATGGACTTGCCTGTACGGTCATGAAACTTTTTCACAAAATTGGCAGCTTTTGAAAATTTAGGCTGGGTAGTCTCCTGTGATATCAGTATTAGAATTAAGAGAACTATGTCAGCAAGCAAATTAACAAAAGAAGAATAACAAAGTACATAACTGATACTGAAGAAACTTTACGAACACATTTAGTTACAGTACTTACAAGACTCTATTTATCTTTCACTACATCGGCATTACTGTTGAATTTACACAAAAGCTTTACTTCAATTACAGACAGATGTACTCGGGACACACACAAGTAGTAGTTCTTATATATATATATATATATATATATATTTGTTTTTCTGATCCTACTGGAAAAAAAGTGTCAGCTAGTACAATGTCCCAAAAACTACTCAAAGAAGATTAAGCAAAGGAGTGCTCAGTTGGTTGCATAATCTGTCAAAATAGAGTATACTTAGATATTTATTTTCTTGCACAAATTTCCAGTTTTACCTTAACTATTATTAACCGGTGCTGGGAAATTGAAGTGTACATGTGTGTGCATATTTGTACATATCCAATGACCTAATCAACATGTAACTGATGTGTGCACTGTTGACTTCCCTCCTTTTGACATAAGTGGGAAACTAAATCTAGGAAAATGCAAAATATTGTTTTGCACACATTGACTGCAGAATTGAAATTGGACTTTCACTGGCTCGACTGATGTTGGTAGTGAATTGGTGATAGTTGGGTTGTAAATGGGCAGAGAAAAATAGATTAAGTGCATATATAAGTCACATGGCCAACCTATACATCTCACTTTTAACATGTATTGTTGAATCGTTGTTATTGCAATATGCTTGTAATACTAATAATATTAAGAGATGCCTAGCAATAAGTAAACAGGAACTAGTAATGCTCTATAAATCTTGGTGTTTATCTATGTGGTAGATTAGCACTATAACACGGGCGAGTTGTAGATTAGCACTATAACACGGGCAAGTCGATATCATATATCTGTTTTCACTTCATTGCAAAAGAATTTAGCTTATCGCTCAATTTTCAAGTACTATATGAAGAACATTTAATTATTTAAATTCAAAAAAGAATCAGAAATGGAATATAAGGGGGAAAAGCTTCACGGGAACCAACTACAGTCCCTAGTTTTGAGGGAAATATGAAAAAAATAGATGCCCCACCTCAATTTGTTATCACAGGCTTATAACATATCGAGTTTTAAATAGACAGGTCAAACTAGTTCAAAGTTAAATTAGAAGTAGCCAATCGATCCATGTCTAATTTTCTTCAAGACATACCCGATATTGACTTTCTTGACTCATATCGGAAGTCCATTCATTGTCTGATTGGTACTCATCAATTGGGTCTTGGACATCATAAAACTCATCTGACATATTATGCAAATCCATGAGACTTGAACACCCTGAAATTTTCTCCCTCTCACTTCCTGCTTTTTCCTCTCCAATCACTATATTGACATCTTTGTTGATAGTCCCCTTTTCTATTTGAGGCAAATCAACATCACTAGCAACCTCTGATGGACATTCAGAAGAAGAGTTCCCTGCTTTTATCCTAAACATCTCCCTCAAAGCTGCAAATTAGATAACATATACGGGAATATTTTCAGCATGACTCTATTAAGATTTTTTTTTTATTGAATGTGCAACTCTGATTAACATTAACTGCACCTGCGACTCTCTCAAGCATACGGACGGTTCTGGATCTTGCATATGGTTTTGGTAGATAGGGTTTCCACAACTTCCAATCAATAGCCAACATGTGTTTTACTATCGATTCCTTTCCATGATTAACGGGTGATATAACATATCCACCACCTGCAGAGTAAGACAGCCGGATCAAAAATTGCTTGATGAAGAACAGTTACACTAAGCATGCATCAGTAGATGAGACTATACGTTTGAGACCATATGTTAAAAAGGGAACACTTTAAAGTAGCTGCAGAGTTTTATGACAAGTTTAATGTAGGTTCTGAAAACTAACATAGTAATACATTTTCTTTTTTGGCAAACTAGTTACTTTTATGAATTTGCAGAATTTTCAGTCCTGCATGCATTTTCTAAATAGTAGAGTTATAAGCTGGCCAGAGCACTTTCAAAAGAAAGAGTTAGAACCTTTGGTGATAGGATTCCGAGTTGTTCACATGAGTATACAATACGCAGACAACCATAACATGAACTAATTTTCACGCTATACTTTGATCCTCTGGATCTCATGACAACTGACTGAGAGTTAGGTTTAATAAGTGTACAAGACACTCATACATCAACACCACATCTTTAAAGAATAGTGAACATCAACGGGAAACTGAACTTTTCCTGCTCAAGACCCTGTGAGCAAAGGAGTTATCCAGTTTTGTAGGGGTGTGTAATCCATATAAGTTTTGTGTTGACAAGAATACAGATGACATTATGATGCATTTAAGTGTACTGACAAATTTATTAACGTTCATTCACATAATTCATGTTTCAAAGAACCAACTTCATGTTTGAACTTATAATTTTAAAAATAATTCATTTAGAGGGATCTCAAGGAACATGAAGAGTAGAATGAAAATTAGAAAGTGACAAATGAGAATGTTGTAGCACATTCGTTTTCACGTATACAGAACAAAAATTAGGAGAGATGCTTCAGATGTCAGTCACTGTATCAGCTTCAGCTTAATCAAGATCAAATGACTACATGATTGGTAATGTGTTATGGATTCACAATGACAGAATATTCTAGTTCCCAGTTCTAAGCATACATTACTTTTAAGGCAAGCACGAACAAAGCCACGATGTGGAGGACATCTTCTGTGGTATACAGAATGGTACAGTATAACTGCAGAAGACCATGAAGAACGTTAATGCATCAGAAGTCATGACACACATATCAAATTCATAACTTCTCAATAATTAATACCGTAGGTTCCATCATCCTCCCTCCTCCAGTAGCGTCGTAACAAAAAATCTCTTCGATGTGCCCCCCTGAAAAATTTTCGTGAAGTTAAAACTATGGGGCAGATGACGTATTTTATTCTCTTCTAGATGTTGTAAGTCTCACCATGCTAACCAATCATTATACACTTTCATGTGAATTATATCTGTATGACCGTTAAGGTGCTCGATCACGCTGCCACCACAAAAACAGAAGTCCCATCTGCAAAATATATTATCTTTCAACCTCTACAGGTGCAGTGCCAGTGTAAGTAATGAAGTCAAGTAACATTAATCTTTTTGGGTCAATTATAGGAAATTAAAATACTAAGCCACACATGCCTATAAGGCTAGAACCCTCGACCTCTTGTTACCAAGAGGTGAGGGGCATCGACTAGGCTAGTATGCTACAACACTGGTGCTATACTTTAACAAAGGGACTCTGGATAATCGGAGCTGAGCCAGGGAAAACTGCCTCGTTACTGTAAACATGTGCAGTTTTAGTAGTATATTGTATATTAGACCTACTAATACTTATTTCAATTTAGCATTCTTGGCAGAAAAATTATGTATATATAATTTAGGGGTTATTGCCTATTTCCATGAAATCTAGTGTTAATATACCCGGTGAGCTAGGCTTGGCTACACACTTCTAAAAAAACACCATCCTTTTCAATTTACCCAAGATGTAACAGGCCTTTGACAAGTCTAAATTCGGCTGAACCCATTCTTCCTCTTGAAATGTTTTGTGCACATTACAAGCATAAATAGCAAGAAACAAAACTCAGCATCTAGCTTTAGATGTTAATGCACCCATATGGCAGTGTAAAGACCAAACCTTATACTAGGATTTCGAATCGCGCCAATGGGAGTGGTTAACATTCTTATACATATAATTAACTTCTAGTATATTTTTTTGTGGGAAATATGTTTCTGTCAAATAGGGATTTCTATATAAGTTGGCCATTAAGCATACTATTTTCTTTTTTGTTATAGCTTACACCTGGAATCTACAGTGCCTCATTCTTCTCATTAAGTGAATACTGAATCTTATCTTTCTCGTATTACCTATATAGAAAATGAAAGATAAACTGGGTGGAGAAGGTAGAAGCATCAATTTGAGTTAAAAGGGATTTAGATTGAAGAGTGGATATTTAATTATTTACATTAAAAAAAATTTGTGATTTGCATGCTGCTTGATCTATATATTCTCTCCTCTCCTCATTAAGGTTTTTTGCATGCGTTAAACCATCATTGAGAAAGAGTAGTTCAAAAAAAATAAAAAAAATACAGAAACTGGTGGGAGTTTGGGGTTTATTTTTCTTTTCCTTTTTTCCTTGTGGGGGTGGCCAGGTATGTGCTGGGTTATGTTTAAACATGATTGAGACAGAATGGTTCAAAGTTCTCTTTTCAAAATAGTCAAGGTCAACATGCCTTTGCTTCATTGATATGCAGTACAAAATAGTGCAAAATAATAATACAGACAACACAAACAATTTCATATTTCAAAAAAGATTATCGTGGTCGAGCAGGCAACTACAATATTACATCTAGACAGGTAGAATCAATCAATTTTGAAGTTTTAACGTAGAAGTTGCAATCTCAACACCAAATAAAACTGCTTACTCTGCATAAATAAAACAGTTAAAACAGTGGCATCTGTAAGATAGAACAGTGTGTAATTTGTGAAAGTCGCTATATTGAATAAAGTTATACAAATTGTTAGTAAAACTGAAGCACTGTGCAGAAATATGTCATCAACTTACTCTGATCTAGAGGAACCAAGAGACATTACAGTTTGAAAAATTGCCTCTGAAGTTCCATCTACCACACCGACGGCCATTAGTGCTGGAGGATCATCCCGACGCTGAGAAAAGTTACATGTACATATCAGAGGTAAAATGGAAAACCTTTAGATGTTTAAGTTGAGAACATGCATTGACTTACCCTTCTCCCACTGGAATTCCTATCTTTTGATTCTTTAAACAGTCGTAAACCTACATAGGTGACAATTTGAGAACACACACATAAATATATGTACACCTAAATAAGCTATTCCATCTGAAAACAAAGAAAAAACCTATTCATACCATTTTGACAGCCAAATATTTGCCATGGTGAAGGTGCAATAACGTCGGAAGTCATTGCATGTACATGCATGGATGCTGCAGAAATCCAGTCTATGGATTCTTTATTGGACGTCCTCTTCAAAACACCATCAAAAGCTCTGTAAATAATTTTAGAAACCTCGTGATATTAGAGTTAAGTTCATATGGACTGTGGAGTCTACTACGAACTGGATACATACAATTCTTAATTGGTTTTGGAATGGGTCAGTGATAAAACTGCAATGTAATCAACAACTATATGTCAAACCAATTTTCAGAAGTTTTTAGACTTGCAATGTATCTTGATTTGCTAACACTGATTATGAATGCAGTTTCAAGTTCTCAAGTGACTAGACCAATATCATATATAATGTACATCAAATTTATGTAACAAATACTTATGAAATAAATAGATTACTATGTGTGTGCGGTTAACAGCATCTGCAATGTCTACATATTACTACGATGAACAATGTTGAATTTTACCTAAATGGTTGCCACTTTCTCTTTGAACAAGACACAAGGTTGGCTTCTGGGTTTAGTGCAACGTCCCTTAAAGAGTGAATCCATCTTGCAGCTTCTTCTGGACTAATTGCTCCCAACTGTCCAATTTAAAATCTTAAAAATCTAACGTAATAGAAGCTATAATTTAAAATGTATTAATCTTAAAAAGTAAACTGTTTCACCTTAAGCTGATCCTTGTGATTAGAAGTATTATGCAGGGAGAAAATGAAGAATACCTACCATTTAAAAAGAAAATATTAGGAAAATAAATATAAAACAGATCATAAGTCCTTGCAGGACAATCAACGTAATAGAACTTCAATTTACGACTATATACTTTTCTGTAAGAACTCTCTCTTCCATCATCCGTGATCCGAATGCAAGAGTCTATAATAGCACTTCTCACTTGCTCCTAACATAATAAGATGGGGAAAGAAAGAGAATCAAAGTAATTGAAAGTTAGTCGGTAAACATAATAATTTATAAGTAAAACAAAACAGAGCTCCTACCAATTCACATGCACTGTCAAAGAATTTAGTGTATCTGGAGAAATTTATTTTAAAAGTGATGATCTTAAGCTTACGCAATCACAATTAAGCAAAGAAACAAGTACCTTGTGTGGATGGAAACCAATCAACAATATTTCAATTTATTAAACTTCTGCATTAGGAGGCTTCAAGAGTATCTTTCTTGTGCTAGCCAAGTCTGATGTCAAAAACCAGTTTACTTGTTGTCCACTTAGGATTAAAATACTAAAAGTTTTTTACAATTCAGTTATGTTATGATTGGTTAATGAAACAGGATGGCACAGAATTTATAAAGCAATTGGAGGTCAAACCGAATAATTTCAGAAAGAAATGTATGTGAACTGAGACTGGAAGAGATGATGACTGTAAGCTGAAGATGATTACATTTGTGAAAAATATGATTAAAATATTGCAATGAGGTAATCACTGTGAAATGGGAAAAATGTATATTACCACAATTTGATGAAGTGGAATGAGATTAGAATTGAAAATTATGACTATATGTCGCGAACATAGCCTAATAATTCATCCCATCCTCACCTCATTCTATTTCGACCAACCAAACAGAAAATAAGATTTTGTAATTGTACTCGGTATATTTGCTTGCTTTAAATATTCCTAAGCAAATCTATAAGCATGCATTTGGACCAAAAAGTGTCCCATTTTATAGACAACTGGCGGCTTTCTTATTTATAAAACTTCCAAAGAGTACTAGTAGTCCAAGTTAAGTGGTAAACCAATTGGTATTGCAAAGACAATCGTGTAAAATAAAAATGCAATCATTCAATACAAGGGGTTATCATATCAAATACACTACGCAAAGCGGTTCACATCAACACCCTACCAACCAAAACAAAGATAACTAAGACCCCAAAAAAACACACAGAATCATAATTAAAATAACAAATCACGATTATTATGCAGTTTAAGCAATCCAAATTTTCCCAAAACTAAAGAAAATAAAACAACATGTTCAAATATCAATATAAAAAATCACAAACAAAGTACAACATCACATTTAACAAAATGTAACATACATGTATGCAAGAACCCTTAAAGATACAATCTTTTACTCATTACAGAAAATAAACAGAACCCTTCAAGAAACAAGAGGTATACATAATTACATATATGCAAAAAAACCCTCAAAGATGCAATCTTTACTTAATATAACAAAAACTCTCAAGAACCCTTCAAGAAACAGAAGGGTTATATACTTAAATCTGCAAGAACCCTTAAAAATGCAATCTTTTACTCAATAAAACAAAAACTGACAAGAACTCTTCAAGAAACAAGAGGGTTATACATACATACCTGTGTATCTGCTTCTGAAGAGGGTATTGATTTGAAGCTCTTGAGACAATTCCCATCAAGAATGAAGTATCTTTTACGTGAATATTGAAGCCCAATTCGATTATAACGTATTATATAAAGCCAACCCTCCATTTCCCCCCTTCAATTTTCTTGTGCACTCATTTAAAAACCACAATGCAGATAATTTTTTTTTTTTTTTTTGTATTATATATATGTATGTATGTGTGTGCAAGAACCCTTAAAGGTACAAACTTTTTACTTAAATTTGAAAAAAAAAACTGTCAAGAACCCTTCAAGAACCAAAAGGGTTGTGTTTTTATTATAAAAGTTTTGTATTTTCTTGATGAAAACAAAAATGCACACACAACTCTACCAGTATATATTTTGTATGTATATGTAGAGAAACTTATAGGGGAAGGAAGAAAAGAATGATCCTCTGACCCCAGAGAAGGGAATCAAAGAATCAATATGAAGAATCCAGGTAGAGTTTGGATTTTCCAGAAAATTTTATTTTTTTGTTTTATTTTGTTTTTTTGGGTTTCTCTGTTTCCTCAGGTTTTATATGGAAAAGACTTGTTTGGTTTATGAGTAATCCAATGGGATTTTTTCCCCTTTTTTGTCATTAATTTTTGTTACTGGATTTGATATATTAATTTTGTATTTATATTTTCGGATTTATTACTTGATTGTTTTAGATTTTTGGATTTACTAATAAATTGCATTGTTCTAAAAATCAATGAATATTCAATTGATTAATTCTCGATTAATTTTTTAGAAGTGCCCAGTTGATTCGATTTTTAAAATTTTTGATTAATTTTAAAAGTACTTGTTAATCGAAATATTTATAGTAAATTATTAAAAATAAATAATATATTAATTAAATATGAAATATTATATATTTTATGATATGCTAGATACATACAATACTACTTAATAAATAATTAATAAATTAGATTAATATACTAAATAATATTTTAATATTAAAATATATTTGATTTTTATTCCGATCATTTCGCTTATAAGATCTTGTCGATCTTGTTCATTACCCACTTTTTGTAACATTGATAAATTGATGTAATGACAAAATGTTGATATTTTTTTTGCTGGGGACAAAAATTGTGCTTAATTTTTTACTATAATTAGAAACGATTAGTGATTTTGAATTTATCTATTCTATGCAACTGATTTTTGCTAATATCATATCGTTGATGGAAGGACAAACTCATTAAAATTACACCTAAGAATTTATTTTGATGTGAAATATCATACCATCATGGAAGGACAAATTCATTAAAATTACACCTAAGAATTTAAGTTTTTGGCTTCTCTAAAAGAGGTCAAGGGTTCGAATCCTAGGTGTGCGTGTATTTTAACTATCAAAAAAAAAATTGACGTGAAATTACTAATTAGACATTTATTGAGGTGAGATTAGACATGGGATTAATCTAGATAAGCAATCGCAATTAGTTTCAATTTTGTACGAACTGAACTACTCAGAATCTCATATGGACCTTGAATTTTTTTTTTAAAACGGAAAATATATTAGATAAAGCAGCAAGCTGCAGGAGTACAATACCATTGAAAATAAGTCCCAGTCAAAATAAACAAGACTAATAACCAAAGACATCAAATAAAATCTTAAATGACTAATGAAATAGCACGAAGGAAATCATAGCTTTACTAAACAAAAACACCCCTGCCTCAGCATAATCCAATGAGACCATTAGATTTGGTTATCTGCAGCATCTTCAAGCATTGCCATTTGCAAATATAACTCGTCCACTTCCATGAAGCCTGGATCAATCGACAAGCTAGCAACCTCTACATTTTTTCCCACAGTCTCTATTCCATCCATCTTAATACCCTTCAAACCAGGAGAATTCTCTGCCATCTTTTCCAGAATAACATTTAAAGATCCTTCAACAGCATTATGCAAAACATCTTTGACGAAAATGCCTTTAGAAATTTCCTCTTCCATATCAAGAACATTCTTCTTGAAAACCTTTGAGATTGATGCAAGACAGCCACTATCTAGGATCTTCACCGCTACTGGACACAATAACCCATCCTTGTTAAATGCATAGTTTTCAAGAATTTTTTTTTTACCTTTATCCACATTTAAAGAATAATGATGTTCTCCTGAAGTCTAACAGTGTCAAAGACATCTCTACTAACCATCTCAACATGGGTTTTGTGCTTACCCATCTTCAATGTTTGAATAAGACTAGCCTGAATAGCCCAAAGAATAGCCTGACTTTCATTAAGCCCTTGCATTGGGCCCATTGCTCCCCAGACCTTGACACCCATGTTATCTCTGATGATAACTCCGACCCCATTGCGGTTCCCATTTGGTAAGGCAACTTCAGAACTTACAAAATGCACATTGATTTTAAGGAAGGAAACCTCTGGAGGAAGCCACTGGTTTTCCATTTGAAGAGACTAGAAGAACTCTAGAGATTGCTGAGGGAAAGTAACTCCAAAACTCAATTATATAGCCCCTAACATCCAATATTAAGAGACCTTTGCGATTACCAAGCCAGAGAACAGGTTGTATTGCAGCTCTTCCAAGAATTGATTTCATGATTTACTATGTGGCTTTCTCGATAATCGAAACGTTTAAACCACTGAGTTTAATTAAAAGCAGCAGCGAGGGAAAATAGAATAAATAAGCAAATAGAAAAATTGAGTCCTTTAAACGTGACCAGGACTTAACCATCCATCAGCCCAATAATCCATAAGATTGGACCTAGTCAAGCCCGCTTTCGCCAAGGAATCTGCATCCATATTACAACTTCTTGGAACGTAAATTAACACCACATTAGTGTTAAACAGTTCCTTAAGACTTTTCCTCCCTTTTAGGAGATTAGAACACAAGTAAGAATGAGTTTTAATCAAATCAATTGCCTCCATCGAGTCCGTGCATATAACTATCTTCTTACTAGACCATCCCTTTTGACTTAGAGTTTCTGCCATATGAAGTACAACCCCCAAATCCGCCTCCATGCTTGTATGTACTCTAATAGGCCCTGAAAACTTGTGTAGAATTGTACCATTACAGTCAGATATCCAACCTCCTATGCCACCTAAACCAAAACCTTGTGCATTTAAACCCCATGCTCCATCTGTAGCACAAATCAGATCATACATGATACCTTTAAGCTGCCAGAAATTCTGATTCATAGAATGCAGATGGATTACAATAGCACCATGTGGATTTACATGCCATAAAGGATCATTCCCAAAGGTCATTATGCCTGAAGCCTTACCCCATTTACTGATACGGATATGTAGAATCTGCTCCAAAGAAGACTTGGATATTCTGACATTTTGGAAAACACATTCATTCCTAGAGATCCAAATTGTCCAGGCCGCTGCTGCAACCACCAAGACCCAAATACTCCAGGAACTTCCTCTATTTTGAATGTTAAATAAAGTGTTAAGAGAAAAATTGACTATACCAGACAATTTATTATCAATACTCCACCATTTTCCAACATAATCCCACACCCACTTGGCTAAAGAACAGTCCCAAAAAAGATGATTGATGTCTTCTGAATCCCTATTGCACCATTTGCATATAGAAGAAACCTCTGGTAAGATACGATGAAGAAAAACACTAGTGGGAAGGATGCCCTATTGCAGTTTCCACAGAAAAATACCGATTTTTTGTGGAACTTTAATTTTCCAGATGTCTTCCCATATGTTGAGACGAGAAGTAGATACATGAGAATTATGGGATGAAAGTTGACCAAATTTCTTAGCTTAGAATGCGCCCTTACCTGGTTTCCATTCCAAAACATCCTTAGAGTTACTTAAATGAATCTCCTGTAAGATACTTGACAATAGATCTAAAGTGTGGAGCCCCCGACCCCGATTTGATTTTCTCTGGAAAGAAACCGGCCCGAGGGTCCGTCAAAACTACATCACAACCTGCTTAACCTGCTAATATATATATATTTTTTAAATTTTGGCATGAAGTATTCGTAAATAGGACTATCCACCTATTTTTCAATTCAACAATTCAACTCTATAACAAAAGTCTGTCTCACCAAAAACAGTGTCACACACAACGCATCTCAACTACTATCTACCATGTACTGTAATTTGTACAACTACAAGTCAACTCTGTCCTGACTTACCTCGGATCAACAGATGACCAAAGTCCACAACCACTTCAATCTTAAGTCAACCTACGACTTCAGTACTTGAAGTACGACTACTAAATCAAACACCAGCTCCGCTGGTCCATCACTTCTTTCTACATTTCCACGGATCCTTCTAATATCTTCGGTATCTCCTGTGATAATTTATAAAAAATAGAAGAATGAGCTATAAAGCTCAGCAAGTATATTTTGTAGTGATCCATTGAAGTTTTATAAAATACTTTAGTTTGGAAATCATTATCACTATACAGTTTATAATAAAACATAACTCACACCAAAACCAGAGTTCTGTTAATATATCGTCACAAAACAGTTTATAATAAAATATAAACTCACACTGAAATTAGAGTTCTACCAAAGCATTCATCTTTTTAAAACTGAGTAATAATTTCGTAAATAGTTTTATTTCATAATTATCCGAAACTCAACACAATTTCACAATACACTGAATCTTAAAGCATTTTCATGATATTGCATATAAACAATCATCATCATTTCACAATTCACAGTTTATAATAAAATATAAACTTCACCAATTTTGTTAGGAAAAACTGGGCATTCTACACACGACAAGTTCATCAAGTTCTACTAGTGGGGGTCCCCGGCCTTTACTTCCTATTTCGGGAAGTTCACACAGTTTCCATTTCTGGAAGTTCATACTACCTCCATTTCTGGAGGTTCATACTGCCTCCATTTCTGGAGGTTCATACTTTCTCCATTTCTGGAGTGATTCACTAGCAATGTCAGTCTGCTCAGTTTTCCTCAAAATCGCATTTCAACATATACTAGTTAAAACAATTTAACGAGTATTCATAATATTATAAAAATCACACTTTAAACAGCTCGATTTAAACGATATATTTCTTTTAAAATCCACAAATTCACATTTCTACTGAAATATATATATTTCTTCTAAAATGCACAAATTCACATTTATACGCGCATAAAACAGAATACGCATAGGGTTTAAAACACAGTAAATACGTTAACAGAAATATAACGCATTATCTTCAATTTATCACAACAAGATATACTTACAACCACCGCTATCCAAGCAGTCCAACCGTTCCTCAATCCACTTTTCCAATAGCCTGGACAAGCATCAACAACTCTTCAATCGTACATCCTTAATTTATTCTACTCATACTTTACAAAACAAACTGATCTTGACCAATCAAATTCTACAACTCGATTTGTTTTTAAAAATGTCCACTAAAATCACTGACGTCTACTTAAGTCACAATTCACTTAATAAGCTTCTATTGCTTATTAATCAGTAATCCAACTACTATACAACTTACTCCTCAAAATACGAATTTATAAAGCTTCACACTTAATATTTTGCTTACAAGTCTCGTAAATCCTTCACATTTATTAGGCAGATGTTACAGTCCTTTTTACAAAAAATTTGGGCATAACCTTTTCAAAATTAGACGCTACCCGGTGTCACAGCACCTCAACAATCAATTCTAATTAATCATCAATAAACCAATTATCAATCCATACTCCACCAATTTCTACAAATCCACTTTTACAAACCAAGCACGATTTATCACAAAAATCGGCTACTTTAAAAACCTAAACTCCAAAAATATTAACTCCACTATTTCACAAATTTCCGAATTAATTACGGAAATCTAACTTCTAAATATTTAACAAAACCCAAATTAATCTCTACGATTTACAACTACAATATTTAACGAGTCTTCAAAATTAACTCCGGAAATAATAAAAATTTCTCGCAAATGCATCTTCAAAATAACGAAATTAAACACTCACTTACGGTGTAAAATCACGCGCCATAACCGAACCCATTGTGCTTCTCCGATGACTACTACCGTTGCCCCACATACACATTTTTTTTCTTTTCGCGAACCTTTGCCATTTCCATGACCACGCGTCACCTCCTTCTCCAATTTTTTTCTCCCATCTCCTTGTATCTCTCTGACATCTCTCCACGTAAATCTCTTCCTCTATCTTCCGTAATGCTCCCTATGAAATTTCTATGCATCTCTCCCAATATCAAACAATCTCTCCAGCCTTTTCTCTCCTCCCCCCTCTCTCTCTTTCTTTCTCTCTCGTTGCCTCCCTTCCCCTTCTCCGTCACACCACCACCACCACCACCACCATGGTGGTGGCCTCCTCCCCGCGCACACACAACATACACATACAATCGTACACACAACACACACCTATACATACATACACACCCACCACAATACCCTACTATATCTTCATCTCTTCATCTTTCTTTCCCTCCTCCATTTCCTGCCGCTGCTCAAACCACCATCGGTGGTGACTCTCCTTCTCTGCTGCCATCATGGAACATACACACATACTCCCCGGAAAACACACACACACACCCTCGGCACTGTATACACGCAAGATACATACACGCACCACCACACCCACGTATCCTCTTCTCTACCTCCCTCTCCTTCCCGTCGAACACCAACCACAACACCACGGTCAGCCACCGTCGTGCGGTGGTCTTCTCCGGCCAGCCCACATCCCGAACTCGCCACTATCATCTCTCTAATTCTCTCCCATAACAACTAATATACACGCATATATATAGATTAAATCAATTGATTTAAAGAACAAAACCCCCAATTGAATTCCCTAATTTCTCAAACCCTAGTTTTTTCCCTCTTTTCCTTTCTCTCTCCCCGACTGTCTTTTTTTCCTTTTCTGCCGTGTATTGTTTTCTCTAAATGGGCTTGGCTCAAATTCTCATATATATTAACTACTACTAATTCTTTTCGGGCCCAAATAAAACACAACTTATTCATTTTCTCTCCTTTTATTCCACTTGTAATTTTTTTATTAAAACAATTATCTCCCAAATTTTCCAAAATAATTATACTCTTAACTTAATAAAATAAAGTCATCAAATCTCCAAATACTCATATTTTAATTAAATTACGAGTCCACTTGAAATTTTCCCCGAAATAAATCCTAAAAATCATCCACCGTCAAATAATTAATATTTCACATCATAATTTAATCTTTAACCAATAAAATAAAATATTCCTCAAAATCCACAATTTATCAATTCGATCTCTAACTTCTTCCTTATCTCCAAAATTGTTCAAAATTTAACCGCAATAAATCTTATTCCCATTAAAATAATCAGAATTAATATTTTCGAACTCGGAATGTTACATCCTTCCCCCCTTAGAAAAATTTCATCCTCGAAATTGAGCGCACCTGGTCCCATCAAGACAAAGCGGGATACTTCCCCCTCATACTGTCTTCTGGTCTCCAAGTTCTTCTTTGACATCATGACTCTGTCACATAAAATTCATCAAAGTGTTACCTTCATTCTTAACATCTACTCCTATCAATCATAGTCTCTACGGGGTTTTCTCAAATTTTAAACTCTCTTGAACACCTATCGGTTCATACTCCAATTCCTGGTTGACTCTCCAACCCGAAAGTTGCTTTGCAGCACTTCTTACGAATACTATCTTTTCACACGATTTCAGCAATAGATCATATTCTTCTTCTAAAGTAATTATAAGAATCTTCAAAAGAACATCATCAATAATTCATCACAATCATCACACAAGGATTAAGAAAATGAGTATCCAGACATGATAGGTTCACAAGTTCTACTGATGGGGATCCCGACCAGCTAACCAACCGGTTAAGCTTTACTTCTAACAAAGAAGCATCATCAATTCACAATATCAATGTAAGAATACTCACTTCTCATCCAAAAATCATCAATCAAAAATCAAGATATCCCTCACGGTCGGAAATTAACAATAATTCAGTACACACATATACTTACTCATCATCAGTTATATGTATCTCCCAATTGAGATTACATACCCACATTATCATCATGATCATCATTTTCCTTTCGCAATTCAAAATCATCTCAAGTAATAGTAATATGGTCTTTCATCAATCATCAATACGTAACTTTACAGTCATCCACATGTCGTATTCTACATGATCCCTCTATACAATATCAAAAGGTAAAGATCTACAAGCTTGCATACACGTAGTTTCCAACAAAACTGTAATGAAAGAAATCATCACCACGGTCATTAACATCTTCCTCTTGTAGCTCTTAAAATCATCATCAAAAGCATATCATCAAGATTTTTTTTTACATCAGTCCTATCCATCTCAGGAATCCTGCCATCAATTCTCATCGTTCTTACTCTCTAAGCTGAATCATCTCGTCCTGACACAAGAATCATACTCGTGATGCTATCTATCGTATATCTCGACTTTTGATATCGGCTTTCAATATATCGAAATCTCCCGATGCATCAAAATTTTCCAAATGGTGCAGCAGTCACTATATGAGTTGGAACCGCAGTCTCTGCAAAATTAAACTAGCGGACAAAAACGTCAACCGCTATATTTATAATTGAACAACATTAATGGCGAAAGGAAGTCTAAGCGACTCGGACCCACATACACTATCACATCCTCGAATAACAAGGTACTAAATCCTCAAATACTTGAATTCTCAAGAATCCCAAAATTTCCTTAATTCTACTAATATCATCCTCAATCAACAATCTATATCCTTAAATTCTCGTATCAGTATCTAGTACAGTAAAACCTCGAACAACAATTTATCTCTCCAGTTGCTAATATCATGTCATCAAACAACATTCTAATTCCCAAAATTCTAACACTCGAGGTTACACGTCTTATCCCCGAACAAAATTTAAATCCCAAAAGATATCCTCAGAGTCGTGTCAAAAATCCAGAAAATAATTATTGCTTTCCAAAGCAATCACATCAAACTATTATCATGCACTTCACATTAAAACTCTTCTAATTCCCACACATTCGTGAATTCATCATATATATCCAATAGTATTCTATCCAAAATCTTATTCGCACAAAATTCCAAAACTCGTGATTTTCCTCACTTCTAATCCTTGAATAATATATTCTCGAACAACGAGATCAAATGCCAAAAATCACATCTCCCAATGAATAATCTAGCTATCAAATCGTATGCTCAATTCTTCAAGTTTATCTCCTCAAAACAATTAACTCCTCAAACAAGAAATAAGCACTATCATAGAATTATATATCCTTAAACAATTTCGCACATCCCAAAAATCATATATATCGCTAAATGATCTCTATCAATCCTCAAAAGTATTTGAATAACCTATATTCTAAAAATTGATTCATGCTCTAAAATCCTAAATTTCTTAACCAATATCCTTGATAAGTATACTTACTATCTTACTCATTTGTACTATATCTAGTAACCCACTATAAACTGTTAGTCACATAGACATGCTTGTTTAACTCTAATAACAAGCCTAATTGTTTGTAATGCTTTGCATTACTTACATGACCTCTTAACTAAGGGAACCTCTAGTTATAGAGTTTCTACTTGCTTTGTACTTGTAATAGGCATCAAATTCTAGCTGTGTAACTGTACTTATTGAGTCAAGAATAATGCGTGAAAGAAGTTCCAAGGTTCATGCCTCAAGCAAAGAGATAAAGACTGTCAAATAATCACAGTTGGGATTTTGAGAAATGAAGAATTTGCCTAAGTACCAATTCGAGAAGTAGTTTTGTCTATTCGAGAAGTCTAGCATTCGAGAAGTCAGGGATTCGATATCTCAAGACACTATTCGATATCTCTGAATACATTGTTCGATATCTCAGAGATTCGATATGTCTACTTGATAGAGTATATTTTTATATATATTTTAGATGATTTTATTCTCATATTTATTGTGTTTTGCATTGATTTGGATTTTTATTTAATAGATTTTATTGTTTTATTGAAGGAAATAAAGAATTCATAACTTGGAAGGATTTGGAGCAAAAAGAGCTATTTTGGAGATAAAATAGGAGAAAATTCGTATTATTGGGCTACACGGACTATCTGCACTGTTTTGGCCATATCTTGAGTTCCAGAAGTCAGAATTTGACGATCTTACTGTCCACGCGAAGCTTGTGGAATTATCTTTAATTCAGAGGTGGTCCAGTAATCAAAATCCAACTGGAAGAGCCCAGAAACAGAGGAGAAAAAGAAGTTACGAATTTTAATTAAGGAATCCTATTCAGTTATGGAATCCTACTTGTAATTTATTTAGAGTATTAAAATACTTTTATTAGGCAAGACTTTTAGAGCCTATATAAACACATCTAGGGTACTATTTTGAGGATGAAAAATTATTAGGGAGGTAATATTAGATCAGATAATATAGTTTAGAGTAGATTAGTATTATTAGTTGGAGATGTAGAGAAACACCATGACTCTTCTTTTGGGTGACAACATTGAAGTTTGAAGGTTTTGTTCTCTTAATCTTTTCTTTGTTCTTATTAGTTTAATTATGTTTTCTTGTTTTACTAGTTGTTTTACTTGTTTAATTATTAACGAGTAGTTATTTCTAGGGCTTAAAGGGAAGCCATGTTTGCACTAATATTGGCATGATTTTCATAGTGGTTTGATTGGTTATGGTTAATTCTGATTGATATGTTTTAATCATTAATTTGTGTAATTGGCCAATATCATGAATTAATTATATGCAAATAGGGGTATGGATCGAGAGATTTACTTACTAGAGGCACACATACGATTAGCAGAATTGAATTTGAGTGCGGAAGCATCATTGAATTTCTGAGAGCGTTAATTCTTGGAAGAGATTAACTTGACTCTAATTACCTGATTGATTGAATTACTAAAAGTGGTTAATTGTGTTGAATGTTTCAAGAGTGTTAATGCTTGAAAGAGATTAACATACTCTAGTTATAGGATCACATTGATTGTTTTAGCTTAAGAGCCAATTGTGTAAGCATGATGGACCTGATTGCCCTAGGTTTTAAATAATTTGTTTATCATCTGTTTAATTAGTGTTAATCTTGTTTAATTAGTTAATTAATAATTTCACATATTCGTCTGACCCTTGAAACAATTAGCGATAACTAAAAAGGAATTAGTAGAACCTGTCTCCTTGTGGATTCGACCCGCTTGCCATCTGTACTAGCAATAGACACCGTGCGCTTGCGGTTAGGTATAATTTGACATATCAAGTTTTTGGCGCCGCTGCCGGGGAGACAGCGAGTTTCTATTGATTTTAATTTAGTTGTTTAGATTGTTTCCATTGTCTCATTGGAACTCTTGTTCCAATTGAGGCAGATTTTACGTTTTCTTGGCTTTGTTGAGTGTCTACAGGTTTGCAATGGGTGAAGTTGATACTTTTGCACTCTTATCTTCCATGTTGGAGGCACGCACTCAAGAAATTGCCTCATTCAACCCTACAGAGCCCATTATGCGTCCAATGAGTATTAATGAGATGTCACAAGTGGCCCCTAAAACTTACAACTTCTGTCCAATTTGTGGTGTCCAGGGTCATTATTGTTTGGAATGCTATTACAATGTCTATAATTCTCAGAGTGCTCAGTTGGGACAAATGAATTCTTTTGAAGAAGGATATGGGTACAATCAGTATTCAAACACTTTTGATCAAGAATGCGTGAATCAACCAGATTTCTACTACCAGGACAATGGTGCTCAAAATTTTTCATATCATAATCAGCAACAGTTTGAGCAACAATATTATCGGTCATATGAGAAGCCGCCACAACAAGAATATCAATATCCTCCTCTACAAGAAGATCTACATGTTTCTCAACCCAGTGTAGATGTGCAAGCTGATCAGACAAATGAGATGTGGGATATCTTGAATAAACTGCTAAAGAGTTCTGAAGAACAAGCCGAGAAGATCAAAGACTTAAAGACTCAAAGTTTGGCGATTGAATCTCAAATTGAATAGTTGGCTAACTCTTCTACTACAGGGCAGCTCGACTATTTACCATCATCATCTATCCGATCCGAAGAGGACCTGATTGCTATCAATCTCACAAGCGATCAGGAATATGATAGTTTCTCCATGTATGTTGATGATGAGGCCATTGATAAAGAGAAGGAGCATGCCACCGATAACGAGATCAATGATGTTGCTGCTACCGAGAACAATGTGACTGATGACGAGGCTACAAAGGAAAGCAATACAGAGATGGTTTTTGTTTCTCTTCCACAACCTGTGCCTCAACTACCATGTATTGATAAATTTGCTCTCGATCTAGCCTCTACTTACAAGGCTTCTTTGCTCAAGAACACTTATTTCAAGGTTGATGTGATAACAAATATTGTTCAAGATGATATTTCTCAAATTCTGGTTGAGGATCCATACAAAGTGGCTCATACGTTTCAAGCTCGAGAAGAGGGAGAAGATGGAAGTGTCTTATTAACCAATGATGTGATAAGCCAAGATGTCCGAATGACTCCAGTGAAAGTGAGGAGTGAAGAAAAGCCACCACCAGAACCTCCACCTTATGTCAAGGGAGTTCAATACTTTCGTGGTGTCGAATTTTATCGCTGTTTTATCACAAAGTTTTCCAAAACTGCACAAGCACTCTCTCTATTGCTTATTAATGACATATTTTATTTTACTGATGCTTGTTTGGAGACTTTCTGCAGGATAAAGACAATCACTAACACTCTTGATACTTTTTGTGGTGACGAGTTTATGATCGAGAAATTGGATATTCCGTTTTCATCAGAGTATTTTTGAGGAGGTCAAGCTAATGACTCTAAATAAGCGCTGCTTGGGAGGCAACCCAAGATTTCATTGAAGGATCGGTGCACTTCATGCTTTTGCATAGGGGAGTACTTCTTTCCTTCTCTTTCATATATAGTAGAATTGTTTAGTTATTTGTTCATTCCAAGCCTTGTTGTGTAAAAAAAAAAAAAAAAATTTGTGTGTTCTCTAAAAAAAAAAAAAAAAAAATCGAATTTTCATGTGTAACGCAGGCTGCCCCTGCGTTACTGATTTTACCGCAATCTGCCCCCTGTAACGCAGGCTGCGCCTGCGTTACTGTCTTTACCGCAGTCTGCAGACCTGTCGCGCAGGCTGCGCCTGCGTGTCTGCATGTTGAGCAGTTTGCTCCTTGCACGCGCAGGTTGCCAAAATCACTGTACACTCGATTTTTTTTTTCAGCTGTTGTCATACAAATAAATTTTCCACCCTCAATTCTTTTTATATCTCTTATTATCTCATCTCAACACCTAATTCTAATCTTATTTCAATTCCAAAACCCCCCATCTCTTTTTCAAAATTCTAAACCTATTTCTATTCTAATTCATATTTATTCTAATTATTATTTATTATTATTATTATTATTATTATTATTTATTATTATTATTATTATTTTTAATCCCTAAATTCTATTTCTATCCTATATCAAATTCCAAATCCCACCCAATTTTTTTTCCTTTTCACATTAAAATTCTTAAATCCATCCTATCACTCCATTATCTATGTATACCCATACATACACACCCAATTCATTCTCTTCATCCTCTACATCTCTAAAAATTCAAGTTTGGGGGAAAATTAGTACAAGTTCACCTCTTTGATTCGTAGTTGGGATATCTCTTCTCTATTTTCTTTTTATTACGAATTTGTGTTCTTGTCAATTTGGGGTTTTGTATTAATTTTGTTAATTGGGTATTTTTGGTAGGATATTTCTTGGTGGTTGTTGGTGGTGCGTGGGTGGCTACTAAGCAAATGAGGGATGGTTTTTACACCCGACACCTTGATTCCAGGGGAGTTTTCTTTCTTTTCTTTTTAGTGTATTTTATTTTGTTTTTAGTTGTAGTTTTGTATCTTGTTCATTAGTTCATTGGGGACAATGAACCGCTTAAGTGTGGGGAGGTGTTCTCAACATAGTGTATTACTTGTTTAAAAAAAAAAATCCAAAAAAATTAAAAAATTAAAAATACAAAAAATAATTCTAGCCATGCAATTTGATTAGTTGTTGTATTTTGCTTGATACACCCATGCATGCGTAGAATTCTTGTGTTTATTGACGCTTTTGTATGAGAAGTGACGTGCTTTGTTCTTGTGCACACACTTTCACTAGCAAGTTGAAGCTGGTAGACTTAATTGGATGTTGTAAGTGATTAGAATGACATGAATATGTGCAAGATGACTTGGTTTTCATGCTTTGAGTACAAGTAGGTGCGTTAGAGAGTCTTGGTACTTGGGATTGATTATGTTTTGTCACACCAAGTGAGTTTTGAGCCTATATGCATATCTTTTGCATGATTTTTCGTTTGATTGAGTGTCCACATGTTGTTAACATTGCTAGCACTTACTTGAGATCTTTCTTGAAATGCATGATATTACTTGATGATGAGATGATAAAGGCACTTAGGTTTAACCTCGTGTTTCCCATATTTCCACACCATTTATACATGATAAATTAGTTAACCCTTTGAGCCTAATCCTATTCTTTCGGTGACACACCACATTACTTGCCATTATCCTTTTTATTCTATTGGCCTTACATTAGATTTGAACCTAAATTGTCAAAGGCTAGTATTGTGTTTAAGGGAGTAATAAGGTGTTCATAAAAGGGGGGTTATTGATGATCATACTTTTGGGGAATATTAATTTTGGGTTGACGCTTGCTAGTCGAAATTCATAAAAATATCTATGGATCATTGTGCTTATTCCTTGGCTCTCAAAAGAAAAAAAAAGAAAAAAAAAGAAGAAAAAAAGAAAAAAAAGAAAAAAAAAGAAAAAATAAATAAATTTGAGAGCATTCTTATGTTTGTATGATCTTTCTTCATTCGACTAGTCAAGTTATTATGTAAGGGTTATTGAAAAATCCAAGTGTGGGGAAGTATTTGTGGTTTTAATAGAAAGGGAATGGAATGAATTATATTGTTGGGTACTAGCTTTTGACATTTAACCTGTTTTAGCTTTACTTGACATACCTGGTCCCTAGCCCACGCTACAACCCGAATAAAGACCTTTTGATTGTCATCAGTGATGTATGTTGTGTTGAGAGTGAGATTGATTGCGAGTGTCAAGTTGTGTTTATGATTTTGTTGGAATTGAGTGATACACTTAACCCTTCTTGAGTGAATTCATTTTTGAGTGAAAGGTGAGTTATTACTTGTTTTGGCATAGGAGATCCCAGGTTTAGACTTAAAGATGTATTTCTTGTGGGCTTAGCATGATTACCAACAATTTTTACACTTGACATGAATTTTTATGACCTTCTGCATGTTGGTTGAGTAGACTACGTGAATACTTGCACTTTCGACACCAAGACATCGTATGTTTACTTTGATTCTTAAGTTGATGTGGCATGAGAGGACTTGTGTGTGTGGTGTTGTGTTAGCATTGATCTTTTGCATGGTTGGATGAATTTTGTGGGTACATTCACTATAAACCCTCACGAGACAACACTCGTCCTACTAGGGCTGCCTAGGGGTTTAACGGCTTGTTGCATATGCTCAATGCAATCGTGTCATCTACGAAAGTGATGTTTGTTAGGACTTAGTTTTTATTTCACTTATTTGCCCGAGGACGTGCAAATGCTAAGTGTGGGGATGTTTGATAGAGTATATTTTTATATATATTTTAGATGATTTTATTCTCATATTTATTGTGTTTTGCATTGATTTGGATTTTTATTTAATAGATTTTATTGTTTTATTGAAGGAAATAAAGAATTCATAACTTGGAAGGATTTGGAGCAAAAAGAGCTATTTTGGAGATAAAATAGGAGAAAATTCGTATTATTGGGCTACACGGACTGTCTGCACTGTTTTGGCCATATCTTGAGTTCCAGAAGTCAGAATTTGACGATCTTACTGTCCACGCGAAGCTTGTGGAATTATCTTTAATTCAGAGGTGGTCCAGTAATCAAAATCCAACTGGAAGAGCCCAGAAACAGAGGAGAAAAAGAAGTTACGAATTTTAATTAAGGAATCCTATTCAGTTATGGAATCCTACTTGTAATTTATTTAGAGTATTAAAATACTTTTATTGGGCAAGACTTTTAGAGCCTATATAAACACATCTAGGGTATTATTTTGAGGATGAAAAATTATTAGGGAGGTAATATTAGATCAGATAATATAGTTTAGAGTAAATTAGTATTATTAGTTGGAGATGTAGAGAAACACCATGACTCTTCTTTTGGGTGACAACATTGAAGTTTGAAGGTTTTGTTCTCTTAACCTTTTCTTTGTTCTTATTAGTTTAATTATGTTTTCTTGTTTTACTAGTTGTTTTACTTGTTTAATTATTAACGAGTAGTTATTTCTAGGGCTTAAAGGGAAGCCATGTTTGCACTAATATTGGCATGATTTTCATAGTGGTTTGATTGGTTATGGTTAATTCTGATTGATATGTTTTAATCATTAATTTGTGTAATTGGCCAATATCATGAATTAATTATATGCAAATAGGGGTATGGATCGAGAGATTTACTTACTAGAGGCACACATACGATTAGCAGAATTGAATTTGAGTGCGGAAGCATCATTGGATTTCTGAGAGCGTTAATTCTTGGAAGAGATTAACTTGACTCTAATTACCTGATTGATTGAATTACTAAAAGTGGTTAATTGTGTTGAATGTTTCAAGAGTGTTAATGCTTGAAAGAGATTAACATACTCTAGTTATAGGATCACATTGATTGTTTTAGCTTAAGAGCCAATTGTGTAAGCATGGTGGACTTGATTGCCCAAGGTTTTAAATAATTTGTTTATCATCTGTTTAATTAGTGTTAATCTTGTTTAATTAGTTAATTAATAATTTCACATATTCGTCTGACCCTTGAAACAATTAGCGATAACTAAAAAGGAATTAGTAGAACCTGTCTCCTTGTGGATTCGACCCGCTTGCCATCTGTACTAGCAATAGACACCGTGCGCTTGCGATTAGGTATAATTTGACATATCACTACTGCTCTATTCGAGAACTCAAGAAGTCAACAAGTCAAAGTGGTATTCGAGTTCTCAAATAGTCAACAAGTCAAAGTTCCATTCGATATCTCAAGGACTCAGAAAGCTATTCGATATCTCAAGGATTCGACATGTCAAAATGCTCTATTCGACAACTCAAGGATTCCCAGAGAAAAGAGCTATTCGAGAAGTGATTCGATATGTCATATAACAGTATTCGAGAACTCAGAGTTATCGATCAAGTCAATCCTAGTTCTCGAATCACTTACTTAGTCACTTCTCGAATACATTCTTGGAGACGAAATACTGGAGAAATTGTACAAGTCTGAAACCTGCAACAAGCCAATGCACTTTATGGACCACAATATGTAATGTGCTCTGGAAAGCCTACAAGGAAGCTTGGAAAGATATAGAAGAGACAAAGGGCTAAAGAAGTGGATCTGAACAGGCTTTGCAAAGTCAAATATGTAACTGTTTGGACACTTACTCAAAAAGGATAGACAGACTAGAAAGTAATTTGTTCAGCTACCTTATTTGAAGTAAGTAGGTTATATCCATGTTCTATAAGGATACAGCCTCACTTCCTTAGTTGTTAACTTTTGAAGAGTCAAGTTTTTCATACATTGTAAAGTCATATCTCTCTGAGAAAAACTGAAGCTGAGAATACTATCATTTGTATTCACAGATTGTAGCAACCTTTATCTAATACAATATTAGATTAAAGTGATATCGTGTCTTGTGTTGTTTTTATCCACACTCATATATTTGCACACACAAACACTTATCCTGCTACATAGATTCAAGAACAAGAAAAGTTCAAGAATCCATTCACCCCCCCTCTGTATTCTTTTACGGTATTCAATACTCAACAAGTGGTATCAGAGAGGGCTGTTTAAATCTAAACAGGAAACGATCATGAGTTCAAATACACCAAAGACTACAGGAACGGTGAAGGTCCCTAAGTTTGACAAAGAGACCTACAACCTCTGGAAGATCAAGATGCAGTTGTTCATCAAAGCCTCTCATCATTTGTATCCTAAGATTCTCAAGAATGGTCCCTTTGTTCCCCAACAGGAGATTCCTGAAAAGACTGTTGGAACCACAACTATTCCAAGATCTTATGTGGCCAAGGAACCATCCAAATGGACAAAATCAGAAAAGGAGAAGGTTGCCCTTGATAGTCATCTCATGTTGCTGATTATAGATTCCATGGACATGTCAATGTTTGCAAACATTGCATCATGCACATCTACCAAAGAAATGTGGGATCACATTGAGGTGTTATGTGAAGGAACTGATGAGGTCAGGGAAAACAAGAAACAGATACTGGTCACACAGTATGAAGCTTTCATGGCACAGCCCATGGAAAGCATCACTGAGATGTTTGAGAGATTTCACAAGCTAGTTACTGAGTTGCTAATGAATGGCAAGGTTTACAACACCAAAGAGTTGAACATGAAGTTTCTGCTATCTTCACAAAATATCTAGAGCAAAGGGTCATTTCTCTAAGGGAAAGAGATTTGAACAAAGTTACATATGATGTGCTCTATGGGGTTTTAAAAACTCATGAGCTTGAGTTGCTTCGGAAAAGGGCTATCCAAGCCAACCAAGGCAGGATGATAAACACATCATGTGCCTTGATTGTCAACAAATCTATTCAAGACCTAGAAGCATCTACAAGCCAACTAAGGATAGAGGAGGTAGTAGATGATGAAGAAACTGAAGCTGAGGTGAGTGAACCTGTTGAGGAGAAGGAGGAAGAAGAGTTCTATACTCTTGAAGAACTAGATGGAATGGAAAATACTTCATATGCTTTCATGGCCAGAAAATTTCCCAACATCAGATTTAATAGGAACCAACCCTTCAAACCTAAAACCCAAAGCCATTCATTCAACAAGAGCAAGACACCTATGAAAGCAAACAAGAACAAATTTAAAACCAGCTATGTGGATAGGTCATCTGTAAGGTGTTATAGATGCAATGACCTAGGACATTTTGCCAGTGAATGCAATAAGCCTAAAAAGAAGGATAAAGAGTTTCTAGAGCTTGAAGCTAAGTATGAGGCCCTTCTGAAAAAGCAAACACAAGGTAAGGCCTACATAGCTGAAGGGAAGTGTTGGGATGATACTGACAGTGATGAAGAAGAGCAAGGATTCTGCAACTATACCTTGATGGCCAATTCCAAGGATGACACATCTTCATCAGACTCTCAGGTACCATCTCTCACTACCATAGACATGTCTATTTCTGAGTACAAGTGCATGATTGAACAACTATATGTTGAAATGTTTAATATTCATACTAGTATGACTGCTGCTAATGAGGAGATTGCTAAACTGTCTACTAGAAATGAAATGTTAATAAAAAAGAATGAGGAACTTGAGCTAACTGTTATGCAAGTAGAAAACCTTAAGAAAGAAGTTGAATATTTGCAGAATAAGGTTTTAGGTGCTAGTCAAGTGGAAAAGGCTCTTAGGGATGAATTAGCTGAAAATGAATTCAAACTGAAAACTTTTAAGAAATCATCTGGTCTAGTGCAATCCTACTGTGAGAAAATTCAAGCAAAACCCAAGGCTACCATTGGACTTGACTATGGCACTCTTAACCAGAGAAAAGGCTATGCTGTCATTGAAGATGACACTGCTGTTCAAGAGGAAGTCCCTCACATCTTGAAAAAGACTGAGACTCCTATTTTTAAACATCCAACACTTTAAATTGATGAGGAAGCCTTACTCATCAAGCAAATGTTGAATGATGAGGATGAGGCACAGTCCAGTGAACAACAGGCATCCTCCAAGAGTAAGAGTGTCAAAGCCAAAGCCAAGGAGCCAGTAGGTAATAGACCTAAGATTGAAAAGTTTGTGAAATTCGTTTCAGCTGGAAATCATGAATCTGAAAAGAAAGTGACTAAGAAGAAACAGAACAAAAATGGCAAGTTAGGGATTAACAAAGATAACAACTATGCTTATATGCCTAATGCCCCTAGGAAAACTTGTCAGAACTGTTTCAGTACCAATCATCTAACTCATGCATGCAAGAAACCTGTTTGTAGTGTGCCCAAGCCATTCTATGATTGCTCTGTGCCTCTAAGACATAGAGACTCTCCTTTCTGTGATAAACTTGATTGTACGCCATGCAACATGAATGTGATGACTAGCTGTTTTAACTTGAGAAGACAATTCATGGAAGGTTGCATCAGTCATAATGTTCACACACACCATACAAGGACAAAGTCTTCAAGTCCTCCTAAAGTTAAGAAGGTACCTCTGTCACCTAAGTCTAAGAATCCTGATTCTAAGACTTCTAACAGTGACAAGGAGACTAGCACCAAGAAAGTTAATAAGCATGTTGTTTATGATAAAACTGTTTCTAAGTCACATGGACCCAAACTTGTTTGGGTACCAAAGGAGAAGTAATACCTTTGTGTTTGCAGGGCAAAGAAAGTGAAAAGAAGGTCATGTGGATTTTGGACAGTGGATGCTCAAATCATATGACTGGTGATATGGCCGTGCTATCACAGTATGAGGAGAAGGCTGGCCCAATGGTTGCTTTTGGAGATGACAGCATGGGTAACACATCGGGATATGGCAAATTGAAAGTTGGTAATGTCATCATTGAAGATGTAGCACTAGTCAAGGGACTCAAGCATAATCAGCTAAGTGTTGGTCAGTTTACTGATAGAGGATTCAAGGTGGATTTTGACAAAGATGAATGTTTGATCACCCACAAGAAGACTGGTGATTTTGCTCTATCTGGAGTAAGGAAAGGAAGCCTGTTTGTAGCCAATATGGACTCTGCAAACAAGGACAAAATTTGTTGCTTCTACTCAAAAGCATCAAATGAAGATTGTTGGCTGTGGCACAAGAAATTATCACACCTGAACTTCAAAGCCATTAATTCTCTGGTCAAAAGAGAATTAGTGAGAGGCATGCCCACACTTGAATTCTGTCAAGAAGGAGTGTGTGAGGCTTGTCAAAGAGGAAAAAAAATGAAAAGATCGAGCCACAAGTCAAAGACAGTGACATCAATAACCAAGCCCCTACAACTCATTCATATGGACTTGTTTGGGCCTGTCAATATTATGTCACTAGGAAGAAAGAAGTATGCCTTAGTGATGGTTGATGACTTTACAAGGTATACATGGGTGAAATTTCTGGCATCAAAAGATGAGGCTCCACAAGTAATCATTGAGCACATAAAGAAGGTTGACAAGGAAGCAAAGGCCAACAATACAAGTGTGATTGCATTAAGAAGTGATAATGGAACAGGGTTCAGAAATGCCATACTTGAAGCAATCTGCAAAGAGAATGGAATTTCTCAGCAATTCTCTGCTTCAAGGACTCCACAACAAAATGGAGTTGTTGAGAGAAAGAATAGAACTCTAATTGAGGCTGCTAGAACAATGTCGCTTGATGCAAAGATGCCTACATGTTTTTGGGCTGAGGCTGTGAGCACTGCATGCTATATCCAGAATAGAACCCTCATCAACAAAAACACTGGAAAGACACCTTACAATTTGATGACTGGAAAGAAGCCTACTCTAAAGTATGTTCATACTTTTGGAAGCAAATGCTTTGTATTGAAGGATAATTCAAAATATGTTGGAAAATTCGATGCAAAGGCATTTGAAGGAATTTTTCTTGGCTACTCTATGGAAAGAATTGCATACAAAGTTTATGTCATCAGTCAAAAGAAAATTATGGAAAGCACAGATGTGACATTTGATGATAGCAAACTACCTGGATTAGAAGAAACCAATAATGAAGATAAAGATCCATTCATCCATTAAAGTTTGGTAATCTAGATGATTCTGATGAAGAGAATGAAACTGGAGTTGAAACTCAAGTGAATGATGATACAAGAGAAGAATTTGTGCCAATCAATAGTGGAGAAACAAGCATCCAAGACACACCTGTGAATAGTGGCAACATCACAGGGGGAGGAAATGAGAATGATCAGGACTTGGATGATGAAGCAACATCAAGAGTGAGAAATCATACTGAGCATTCAAGGAAATGAAATAGATCACACACTGCAGAGCAAATTATTGGAGATCCCAATGCAGGAGTAAGGACTAGGAGAGCAACTCAGAATGAGTGCCTCTATGGTTGTTTTCTATCTCAGGTTGAGCCTAAGAAACTTGATGATGCACTGATGGATCCAGATTGGATTATATCCATGCAAGAGGAGCTGAATCAATTTGAAAGAAACAAAGTATGGGAACTTGTGCCTGCACCAAAGAATAGAACCACTATTGGAACAAAATGGGTTCTGAAGAATAAGATGGATGAAGATGGTGTAATAGTAAGGAACAAAGCAAGGTTGGTTGCAAAAGGGTACTCTCAACAGGAAGGCATTGATTACGATGAGACATTTGCCCCTGTTGCTAGATTGGAAGCCATCAGAATATTCTTGGCATTTGCTGCTCATTCAAACTTTAAAGTTTATCAAATGGATGTCAAGAGTGCATTTCTGAATGGAGAGTTGGAAGAAGAAGTCTATGTACAACAACCACATGGCTTTGAGGATCCACACTTCCCAGAATTTGTCTACAGATTGCTTAAGGCATTGTATGGACTTAAGCAGGCTCCAAGGGCATGGTATGATACTCTATCACAATTTCTTCTTGAAAATCAATTCACTAGAGGCACATTGGACAAAACACTATTTTACAAGAAGCATGGTGATGATATTATCCTAGTTCAGATCTATGTGGATGATATCATATTTGGGTCTACAAATGAGAAGCTGTGTGAGAAATTCTCTAAACTCATGCAGAGCAGATACGAGATGAGTATGATGGGAGAGTTGACATTCTTTCTTGGGTTGCAAGTCAGTCAAAGGAAGGATGGTATCTTCATCAGTCAAACCAAGTACATCAAGGATTTATTGAAGAAGTTTGACTTAGAAGACTGCTCACCTGCAAAGACACCCATGGCCACTGCCACTAAATTAGATGAAGATGCTACAGGCAAGAAAGTAGATATCTCAGTCTACAGAGGCATGGTTGGTTCTCTACTCTATCTCACTGCAAGTAGGCCATACATCATGTTTGCTACATGTTTGTGTGCAAGGTTTCAATCAAATCCAAAGGAATCACATTTGATTGCTATAAAAAGGATCTTTAGATATCTGAAGGGCACTCCAAACTTGGGTTTATGGTATCCTAAGGACACAGGGTTCAATCTGGTTAGTTATTCTGATGCTGATTATGCTGGATGCAGAGTAGATAGGAAAAACACCTCAGGTAGCTGCCAGTTTCTTGGACAAAGGTTAGTCTCTTGGTATAGCAAGAAACAACAATCTGTGTCAACTTCTACAGCTGAGGCTGAATACATAGCTGCTGGAAGTTGTTGTGCTCAAGTGCTTTGGATTAAAAACCAACTTAGAGATTATGGACTTGTGTTGGAAAGAATTTCAATCATGTGTGACAACACAAGTGCAATCTCTATAGTTTCCAATCCTGTCAATCATTCTAGAACAAAGCACATTGACATCAGATATCATTTCATTAGAGAACATGCAACTAATGGAACCATTGAGTTGCATTATGTCTCTACAGATAAACAACTAGCTGACATATTCACTAAGCCATTAGATGAAGCCACCTTCACAAGGTTGGTTAGTGAGATTGGAATGCTGAATTCTTCAGATTCTGGCTAAGTGAATATATCAACTAAGTTGTTGCAGCAGTAAACACTTACTTTATTTAAATGCTCAATATTTTTGAAGCAAGTGTTGGCTGAAATATATGATTTATAAATATTTCCAATCTGCTGCATATATCAGAAAATCATATTTTGTCAACTTGAAATGTCTGTGAAATTTTAAGAACATCACTATTTAATCTGTTGGAATATTCTTTATAGAATATGTCTGGTAGATTTTAAAATATAGTGAAAATTGAGGTTCTATGAGTAAAAGGAATAGTTCGATAAGTCAGACTTCTCGAATGGTTCATTTCATTGTTAGTGGTCGACTTCTCTAACAAGCCTATTCAGGACACTCTTGGGTTCTCGAATAATGTCTTTTAGAGAACTCAAATAGAGACATGAGTGAGTTCTCGAATAAGGTATTTAAGTTCTCTATTGACAGAGTTCTCGAATAGCATGTTTGAGTTCTTGAATCATTTGAAAAGGCTGATTTCTCGCTGAATTTTAACCGATTTTGGATTTTTATTCAAAATTCAGAATTACTCATAAAAACATATCTTACCTAATTTAGAATTTATTCTAAGTTAGATAACTGCCAGCTGTGAGTTACAACATGCTTGAGTTATCGATTAAGCCTTTCTTGACTTATCGAATAGTTGTTTTCTACTTCTCGAATGCCTGACTTGTCGATACAAAACATATGTCTAATTGACAATTCTAGTACTTCATACCTATACAATTCTACATCTATTCAATTCACTTCATTCGATTTCTCAAGCATCTAAACTCCCAAAACCTCTGAAAACCCTAACTGCAAAAGCTTAATTTCTGCTTCAACCTTCATTCTCTTTTCTTCTATATACAAATGGCAAACACCCAACTCACCATACCCACTCAAACCAATTTCATCGCAATAACTAATGATATGGAAGCACCTAATGCAAACTTCAAGTGCTTTGTACGCTGGATGTCAGAATCATACATCAAGAGTGCACTATCAACCAACCCAACTCTCTATCTGGACCTCCTAGAACAGTTTTGGAGAACTGCCACCGTGGAAGTCATCGCCCTCGAGAATGCTATAGCCTCCTACGTAGTCTATTGCAAGATTCAAGGCCAGGATATTACTATTACTACAGCAGACATGAATCAAGCACTAAAATTACAACAAGAGTCATATGACACACTGGCCATAAATACACAGTTGGAAGAATTCTTTGAATTCATCAACTACTCAGATGTGATTAATCTTGGGAAGTTAAACAGGAAGCATCTGGGGAAAGAGTGGAGTTATGTGTTTGCCACCATTATTCAAGTCTTCACAGCCAGGAAGTCAAGCTTCGATCAGATTAGTGCACCTGCACAGCAAATAGGCTATGCCTTGGCTTATGGGAGAAAGATAGATGTTGGTCAAATTATTCTACAGGAGCTATATGGGAGACTTGGCAAGAACACAGCCAAGAGAGGTACTGAAATTTTCTTCCCTCACTTTATTCAATCTGTACTTAACTTTAAAAATGCTAAATTGATTGAATTGCCTGGAGTAGATAACAGTAGAATAGGCTACCCTAGGTCTATGACCAAACTTATTTTTGGTAATTTGGAGACTAGGAATGATGTGGATGTAAGACTCAAAATAACTCCCCATATGGAGAGTCTATTTAGGACTTACCCCCACAACATAACAACATTTGACTCAAAGTCACAGTTAGCACAGCCTAAGCAAGTAGTACAAGATGCTAACCCAAGGCTTGCTAACCAACCTTCTCAACCAAACACTCTACCACACAATGAGCCAACTGCATCATCCTCTCAAAAGGGTGATGTTAGTAAAAAGAAGAGAAAGGAGGTAATGTCTGCACCCTTGAACATATTATCTGAAGCAACATTGGCTGTGGAATTAGGTATAGGTGGTGAGGAACCTGAGTCACCCTTACAGAGGCCAAAGAGGAAGAAATCTAGGACCACCTCTTCAGTCACACAAATGGCTGAAGTTGTAAAATTAGGGGCACACAGTTCACTAGATGTATCCTCTCAACAGGGTGCATCTATAGAATCAAGCATCCTCCCCAATGCACCTATTTGTATAGATTCAGCACATGGGAGTGATAAGGCTGGCACAACACTGAGTGGAGAGCACATCACAATTGAAACTCCCTCTATCTCTTAGGGGGAGTTGCCAATATCTAATCTACAAAACACTTCTCTTCCAGAATCTACCACTCATATTTCTTTGGAGCCTGCAAATCAAACAATTGAGGAGCAAGGCATTGATCATCAAGAATTCTCTTCTCTTGATGAGCCAATGGATTCAAGTGACTTGGTGCATGACACCTTGCTCACCACCCAGGAACCACATTTAGATGGTGAGGGAATGCATGTTGGGGCATATCCTAATGACACCATCACAAACACAGAGGTTCCACTAGTTGTTACTAGAGACTCTGTGCCTGTGTCAACTACTGGTGTAACTCATCCCACTTATGTGGAGACACTAGTAGTAGAGTCAATCCATCCGGTTGCAGAAGTTGCATCTGTAACTGAGGAGTCTAGCTTGCCTAGCTCTAGCTCTGACTTTATGTCACAATGGCTGAAGCCTGTACAACATGACAGTGCTTCAGGATCAGGGTCTGTTCCACAACAATTGACGGTTGAAGCACTTCAAAGCTTAATTGTGGATCAGATCCCTGAGTTCACAAAGATTGCTCAGAACCTCCTCACTGCAAACCTGCCAAATCCTGACTATGAAGCTATTCTCTTATGCCACAGAGATGATGTGGAGCTATAGAAGGCAAAGATAATAGATGATACTGAGAGAGATGACAATGTAGATGCCTGGCTACAAGGAGAGTTTAATATTCCTCTCTCCAACAGTCTTTAGTATCTCAGAGAAGAGTACTTCACTTCACTAGGGTCCAATGCCAAATCTCTCCCCTAGTAATGTGTATGAAGCAGTGAATGACAGCTACAAGGGCATTCTCAAGGCTACACACTACCTTGGAAAGGGTCTAAAGATAAAAGTTAATGAAGTGTGTACAGCCACAACCAAGGAGGTGCATGAGATAAAGAGGACTTTTGATTCCAAATTCCCTCAATTGGAGACTGTAGTCAAGGATATTCTAGCCTGCAAGTCTACCTGCACCAAGATGGACAATGGTTTAGCCCTTCTCAAAGATGCTGTCACAGGCCTAGGGCACAAATTCCAAAATCTCTCTGATCAGACAACTGAGGCCACTGCCATGCTTAGGACACTTTTTGTCAATCAGTATGGAGATAAGCTAATTACTGAAGTCCCAGTGCATGATATGACTAGGTTTGAAGTGCAGAGACTTAAAGAACAATCCTTGTATGGCTTCAAATCTACTCAATTGTTCAACAAGGTAGATGCACTTGAAAAGGAGGTAGCCACTCTCACTCAGTCTAATGCTCATCTTACAGACAAGGTAGCAACTCTCACTGAGCAGTTGAACACTCAAGCCACGACCACAACTGATGTTCTCCTGCATTAACAGTCCATGCTATTTGGAATGATGAAGCACATGGGTCTCCCTCTCCTTGAAGAATCTTCAAACCCTGTGGTCACTAATCAAGCCTCTGTGCCTGACAACAAGCCTAAGGGGGAGAAGAGGACCTCAAGGAACTCAAATCCAAAGGGGGAGAAAACTCAAGCTAAATTCATCAAGATATATAAATGAGAGTGGTCACCAAAGAGCTTCAAAATCCATATCCATACCCAATGTGCCAGGCAAAGGAAAATCAAAAGTTGATGAGCCTCCATCTTCTCTGCCAGTTGTCACTCTACCAACTGTGCACATCACCACTCCTGATGGTCAGAAGTAATCTATCACAACCACAGTGATTGCAGGGAGTATGCCATCTGATAACTCTCCATCTACCAAAGTTGAAAGTGTCAAACCTGTAGAAGTAAAGGTGGTTACTGAGGCCAAGCTACAAGAAGTTGCAAACTCTAATGTCTACCATGATGATGCATTCTTGAAGTTTCTGAAAGTCTCAAGGGAACATGCTGATGACACTCAAATATATCTAAGGAGGCTGAGGGATCAGATTAATTACTTCACTGTGATACCTAGGAGAGTCAATGGCTTATGGCTCAAGGAGGTGATGATGGTGGCAAAATCCAGTATCTGACATCTAACCTACAACACTCTACAAACATTGAAACTTCAGAGATAGATGCACTGATCAGGCTTATTGAGAAGAGGGATGCAAATGAAAACAATAAAAGTCTGTATGATGACTTAAGGAATGATCAACCTTCAAGGCTGCCAGAAGTAATCAAGAAGCCATGAACAATCATCTACCAATCTGGCACCAAAATTGAAGACATCAAGCAGTTGGTCATTCCCAATGACCTCACTTCTAGAAATCACAGACTTATCATTGCTATCACTGATCAACTACAGAAGAAGGGTGGAACCAGGAATGCTGAAGAACTAGAGGCACTGCAAATTCTCAGATCCTTTATTGCCACTGGTGTAATTCCAGAAATTGCCAAGCCCAGGAGAAATAAGGATGACAAAGATGAGGATAAAAGTGATGGGAGGAGAAGACATCACAGGAGTGATAAGGGAGATGAAGACAAGAAAAAGAAGAGGGATGACAAAGAGAAGAAAGATGGTAATGACCAAGGGAAAGTCTATGAGAGGACAAGTGTGAAACAGCAAGCCATAGGCATTGCTGACAGTAACCTCACCACAACACAAGACTCTAAGTCTAGGGTGAATACTGTTAGTAGTGACATACAAAAGTCAAATTCCATGGCCTCTGCAAATGTTTTACTACCTCAAGAAGAGAAGGAGATTCAAGCCAAGAAACCATGTGTATGTTTCAGAAAGCAAACTGCTAATGGAATACTACTATGGTCTTCCAATAAAAGTCAAAAATTTCAGCCAAGCAACCAAGTAAAAAGATATAATTTCAAGCATGCTGCTAAGAGAGTAAGGCCATCCAGGTCAAGAGCCCTAACAATCATTCCAGGATTGAAACTCCAACCACTAGATGAAGATTTTGATGAAGACCAACTGCTATTTCTGAGAGCTCAAAGAATCTACTCTGCTGCAATTGTGAATGACTTCCTTGAGATCAAGTATACTGATGGGAAACAGAGAAAATTCAAATAAGGGGGTTGTCAAAGTTGGGGCAACTTATATGAGATAGAAAGAATTATTGCATTGTTGGATTCTGAAGACAAGGTGGAGAAAGTATGGAAGCTGGAGTTGATTGACTTTGTGAGAATGAAGAGATATCATGCTGAAGCAATAAGGAAGGGGTGCCTTGAGAAATGGTTAGAGAGAGAGAAAGAAATTGATAGACTGGAGATTGAGGCAGAAAAACTAAGGGCTAAGGGATTGTGTAGAGTTCAGTTTGATCTCTATGTGGTGAAGTATAGGAGAAGAAATGGAGACAATGTCAATATCAGAATGAACCTACTCAATCATTACCCTGCCAATATACTATAACCAGTACTTGAAGATTTCAAAAACTCTATCCTGCTTGAAGAATTAGATGCTATGGCAGAAATCATAAGAGCTATGGATGAGAATGCAAGGAGGGAGCAAGAAAGAAAACAGAAAGCATATGATGATCTACAAGCCAAAACAATGAAAATGGAATCAAAGGGGAATGGCTAGTATTTCATCATATTGTAAGAATACTCAACTTGTAATTCAACTCATGCTCTCAATCAAATTTCATACCTGTATTTTTTTTAAAGTTTTATCTTTATGTATGTTAGGCTTGTTATCAGACATGAAATTGTGACTAAGGGTCTTACTCACAATTTGGGGGAGATTGTTAGTCACAGAGACATGCCTGTTTAACTCTAATAACAAGCCTAATTGTTTGTAATGCTTTGCATTACTTACATGACCTCTTAACTGAGGGAACCTCTAGTTGTAGAGTTTCTACTTGCTTTGTACTTGTAATAGGCATCAAATTCTAGATGTGTAACTATACTTATTGAGTCAAGAATAATGCTTGAAAGAAGTTCCAAGGTTCATGCCTCAAGCAAAGAGATAAAGAATGTCAAATAATCACAGTTGGGATTTTGAGAAATGAAGAATTTGCCTAAGTACCAATTCGAGAAGTAGTTCTGTCTATTCGAGAAGTCCAACATTCGAGAAGTAAGGGATTCAATATCTCAAGACACTATTCGATATCTCTGAATACACTGTTCGATATCTCAGAGATTCGATATGTCTACTGCTCAATTCGAGAACTCAAGAAGTCAACAAGTCAAAGTGGTATTCGAGTTCTCAAATAGTCAACAAGTCAAAGTTCCATTCGATATCTCAAGGACTCAGAAAGCTATTCGATATCTTAGGGATTCGACATGTCAAAATGTTCTATTCGACAACTCAAGGATTCCCAGAGAAAAGAGCTATTCGAGAAGTGATTCGATATGTCATATAACAGTATTCGAGAACTCAGAGTTATTGATCAAGTCAATCATAGTTCTCGAATCACTTACTTAGTCACTTCTCGAATACATTCTTGGAGACAAAATACTGGAGAAATTGTACCAGTCTGAAACCTGCAACAAGCCAATGCACTTTATGGACCACAATCTGTAATGTGCTCTGGAAAGCCTACAAGGAAGCTTGGAGAGATATAGAAGAGGCAAAGGGATAAAGAAGTGGATCTGAACAGGATTTACAAAGTCAAATCTGTAACCGTTTGGACACTTACTCAAAAAGGATAGACAGACTAGAAAGTAATTTGTTCAGCTACCTTATTTGATGTAAGTAGGTTGTATCCATGTTCTATAAGGATATAGCCTCACTTCCTTAGTTGTTAACTTTTGAAGAGTCAAGTTTTTCATACATTGTAAAGTCATATCTCTCTGAGAAAAACTGAAGCTGTGAATACTATCATTTGTATTCACATATTGTAGCAACCTTTATCTAATACAATATTAAATTAAAGTGATATCGTGTCTTGTGTTATTTTTATCCGCACTCATATATTTGCACACACAAACACTTATCTTGCTACATTGATTCAAGAACAAGAAAAGTTCAAGAATCCATTCACCCCCCCTCTGTATTCTTTTACGGTATTCAATACTCAACATAAACTCCACACGAGCCCTCATGCTCTTCAACATTTACTAAGGATCTTATCAGCTCAAGACCCTAAAACTTAACCTCTCTTCCCATGTGAGAAACCTTTGCTCATACAATCTTATTCCTCGAAAACCTAAAATTCTACACATCCCTTCTTCAAATCCTTAGTTCCTTGACAATTTCAGTCATACAACACTTTATCTTTATACATACCTCACCCTTCTACTCCATAGCTCTGATACCACTTGTGGCGCCCCCGACCCTGATTTGATTTTCTCTGGAAAGAAACCGGCCCGAGGGTCAGTCAAAACTACATCACAACCTGCTTAACCTGCTAATATTTTTTTTTAAATTTCGGCATGAAGTATTCGTAAATAGGACTATCCACCTATTTTTCAATTCAACAATTCAACTCTATAACAAAAGTCTGTCTCACCAAAAATGGTGTCACACACAACGCATCTCAACTACTATCTACCATGTACTGTAATTTGTACAACTACAAGCCAACTCTGTCCTGACTTACCTCGGATCAACAGATGACCAAAGTCCACAACCAGCGCTTCAATCTTAAGTCAACCTACGACTTCAGTATTTGAAGTACGACTACTAAATCAAACACCAGCTCCGCTGGTCCATCACTTCTTTCTACATTTCCACGGATCCTTCTAATATCTTCGGTATCTCATGTGATAATTTATAAAAAAATAGAAGAATGAGCTATAAAGCTCAGCAAGTATATTTTGTAGTGATCCACTGAAGTTTTATAAAATAATTTAGTTTGGAAATCATTATCACTATACAGTTTATAATAAAACATAACTCACACCAAAACCAGAGTTTTGTCAATATATCGTCACAAAACAGTTTATAATAAAATATAAACTCACACTGAAATTAGAGTTCTACCAAAGCATTCATCTTTTTAAAACTGAGTAATAATTTCGTAAACAGTTTTATTTCACAATTATCCGAAACTCAACACAATTTCACAATACACTGAATCTTAAAGCATTTTCACGATATTGCATATAAACAATCATCATCATTTCACAATTCACAGTTTATAATAAAATATAAACTTCACCAATTTTGTTAGGAAAAATTGGGCATTCTACACACGACAAGTTCATCAAGTTCTACCAGTAGGGGTCCCCGGCCTTTACTTCCTATTTTGGGAAGTTCACACAGTTTCCATTTCTGGAAGTTCATACTACCTCCATTTCTGGAGGTTCATACTGCCTCCATTTCTGGAGGTTCATACTGTCTCTGTTAGGTCCAGAATAACGTAGAAGGGGGGTTGAATATGTTATTTCGAAATATTTGGATTTTTGAGATGTGAAAAATAAGGTCAACAACTGAATCGAAATAACACAATCAATTCGGGAAAATATCTTTGAATTGATAAAAACCGAGGGGTGTTACAACTTCTAATCCAGTGGATTAGCTTCAAAAACCAGAACACTCCTAAGGATAGTTTAGGCACGAGGACCTTCTACCCGAAACTTCCTGAAAGTGGGCTAAGCCGGCTTTCCTACTAGATGGACTGTCTAGCAGCTTACACAGAGAAGATATAAGAGAGAGAAGAGAGAGTTGTGTGTTGAGGTGTGTTTTGAAATGAAATACAACATGCCTATTTATAGATTTTAGAAAGTCACTATGTTGTACTATTCCAACAACCCCCGTGGGCCCCTCCAGCCACTTTTTGAATAGTAGCAGTCATTTGCACAGTAGCCGTCATTTGCACAGTAACTGAAAGGCAGAGTGTATAAACTTGTAACACTATAACTAATGTAACTCAATTAAAAGAAAAGATACTTAACCAGAAGACAATCAAGAACAAGAAGTCACAAGAAATCAACACTAAATGAAGACAAGGTAATTGATACAATTGAACATGTTAACTATGATCAAGCCAAGAAGAAATCATTGAGAGAAGTTCAAGTCAAAGTTGTTCAGGCCTCAGTGATTTGAGAAATCGAGAATCAAGATCATAACTATCAGTATCAACGAGACCAATTGATTTCAAGTGAACAAGAAGGAAAGCGAATATTGGAAAGCCAAGTTACTAAGTGAATATGGTAATTTATTCAAGAAGCAGAAACACTATCAAGACTAGTCACTTATGAACCAGACCAGTGCATCAAGTGTCAGGACATTGATAGCAAGTTTATGTCAGTAATAAAGATCCATTTTCAAGAGCTTGCTGAAGAATAAAGAAGACATGAAGATATCACAAGCTCAAGATGTGCATTTAAGTTTCAAGTTGAAGACCAGAATATTTTCTAAGTACTAAATATTCTGGATGGCCAAGTAGAATATTTCTAAGTAGAAGTTCTACTTAGAAATTTCGAGATGGCTAAGTATAAATTCTCAAGTAGAAGTTCTACTTAGAGTGCAGCTTCAACATGACACATGGCATCTTCTGATTGGCAGATTTCCAAGCTTTCAAGATAAGGCAAGATTTATGTGGACATCATTGGGCCACGTACATCTTAGTCTTTGAAGACTACAGGACATAGATTACATGTAGTATAAATAGAAGCACTTGTGTAATGTTTTAGTTAGTGAGCATTATTGAGAAAAACACAAGAAAAAGAGAGAGAGTATATTCACAGAGCTTAGAATCATTCACTTCTCTCTGAACTTCTGTTATACTTTGTAATGAATGTTGTAGCAACCTTTTCAAGTTATATATAAAGAAATATATTCCTTGAATTTGCGTGTTCATTTATTGCATCGTATTTATTGCTACTCATATTCGAAAAGTTGTATTCACCCCCCCTCTACAACACATTTGGACCTAACAATTGGTATCAGAGAGGATGTTTAACATACAAAACATAGATCCTTGTGTTTGGTAGAAGAATCGTGAGTTTTCATTTTCTAGATCTACTTTTCATTTTCTCGAAAAGTGTGCTTTAATTCGTTGGTAGTGAAAACTCATCTGAAAAAAATTATTTAAATACTCCAGGTGTGATTATTTAGCTTGGGTGTATTTTAATTAATTTTTGTGAATTAATCTGGGTTCATTGATATTTGGTGTTCTTGAGTGTTCATCATCTGTTCTTATCAAAGAAGATAACCCAACAACTTTTTTATCTCCTTTTTCAAACAGATAAGATAGTCAAAAAGGTGTTTTTGTACTTTTGATTTGATAAATATTCCTTGGCCGAAAGTGTAACAAGACATACTCAGTGCCTAGCAAGTGGGTTAGTTGCTTTCGGTGTGTAAAGTATCAAAAGTCAAAAAGGTGATATTGTTTATTCAATATTAAAGTAATCTGCAGAAAATGATTCTAAGGACAAAAGTTCTACATAGAATTTCTACTTGAGAATTTCTACATAGAATTTCGACTTGGACAATTTCTACTTGGTGAATTTCGACTTGAGCAAAATTTCGACTTAGAGAAATTTCGACTTAGGCAAAAGTTCTACATAGATTTTCTACATAGCCTAGTCTTGGGTACTTAGAAACTTTTAGTGACCAGATTTGAAATGGCTCCTAAAAATTCTTTCAAGATCCCAATGTTCAACCGAGATCACTATGAAGAATGGGTTTTCAGAATGAGACTCTACTTAGAGACAATTAACCCTGAGTATCTGGAAGTCCTTGAAAAGGGTAAATTTGTTCCAATGAAAGCTATTCCTGAGCGTACGGAAGGAGAGGAGGTTATACCTGCTCGGTCTGAGCCTAAAAAGGCAGCGGACTTTACGGATGCTGACAAGGAGCAAATAGCTTATGATACTTCTGTAAGACAAACCTTGATGGAATCCCTTGATCATGAAATGTTCAACATAGTCAAAGGTTTGAATACAGCAAAGAAGATTTGGGACAAGATAGAAGTTGTCATGGAAGGATCTGCAGAGGTTAGAAGCAACAAGACACTTATACTCAAGATGGAGTATGACACCTTCAGAATAAGAAAAGGAGAAGGCATAACAGACGTCTATCTAAGATTCAGTAAGTTGGTATTGGATTTGAATCTGAGAGGTGTAACTCTCCCCATGGTTGAGACCAATACGAGATATCTGAGGAACCAGCCAAAGAGCATTGAACATAGGGTCTACGCAATCAGAGAAACCAGAGATTTGCATACAACTTCTCTGGAAGAATATTATGGAATTCTAAAGACCTATGAGCTGGAAACACTTCAAGATCAAGCATGGGACAATGATTCAAAAGGAAAAGAAACTGCATCAGGATTAGTTACTGATGAGGAAGAGTCTAAGAAGGCAATGGTTGCAGCAAAGCCTAAATCATCACCTGCACCACATCAAGTTGATAATGATGACGAGTGCGCATCTAACAGTGATGATGACTACTTCACCCAAGAAGAGCTGGACAACATGGACGATAGTGTCGTGGCATACATGGCAAGGAAGTTCAGCAACATGAGATTCAGAAAGAGCAACCGACAACAGAGAAATTCTTCATCTTATTATCGGGCTGCTAAGGGTGGTGGTAGTTCGTCAGGCTATCAAGGTAAAGGCAAGAATACCAACTACAAATCTCCTTTGGATTTCAAAATGAAGTTCAAATGCTATAACTGTGGTGAACCTGGACATTTTGCCTCGGACTGCAAGAAGCCTAAACAGACTTATCCAAAAGAGACATTTGAAGCCCTCAAAAGCAAGTATGAATCGCTGGTGAAGGAAAGACATGGAAAAAGAGCTTTATTAGTAACAGAAGGAAGAGCTTGGGATGATTCAGATGAGGAAGATGTTACTCATGTAGCAAACTTTGCGCTCATGGCTGAGACATCAGAGGAACCAGAGGTACCAGTTCTAACCCTTAAAGTAGAAATGTCTATTGATGATTATAAGGAACAGAACGGGGCTCTTAGCGAAGAGATCTACATGTTGTGCAAAAGCCTAGACACTTCTCAAAAGGAACAGAAAACACTTGTCGCCAAAAGCAGAATGCTTGAGGCAAAAGTGGAAGAGTTAGAGGCTGCTTGCACTGTAGATACTTCCCTAAGAGATTTTATTAAATCTTTGGAACACAAGCTCGTCCTTAAGGAAGAAATAGAAGCATGTCTTAGGAACAAACTAGCTGAGTTAGAAACTAAATGCGAAGCTTACAAACTAGCTGCTAGTAAAGTGTATGTAGATAATGACGTATTTAAGAAGATAACTGGAGTAGGTGTAGGACTTGATTATTCTAACCTTTCTAACAAAGAAGGAAAGAGACCTATAGACACTAGTTCCAGTGACTTTAAAAATGAAATTCCTAGCATTTTTAAATCTTCTGTCAAACCCATCTACAAACACCTTGTTCCTAGAATAGAAGAAGAAGAGACTGAATTGATAGCTAGATATGAGATTGAGATGGAAGATCGCCAGAAAGCACAACCTATAACTCCTATCAAACAAGTTAAAATCAATTTCCCTAGTGATGAATCTAGACTAGGATTAGGAGCTAAGGCTGTTAAACAACAAGGGAAGAAAGGCATAAAAGAGGTTAAGGCTGAACGAATAAAGAAAGCATGTTATCACTGCAAATCTACTGAACATCTTTCTTATGCATGTAAAGCTAACATAAATGTTCCTGCTGCACATGCCATGCCTGCCACATATAAAATGAATAATCTGCATTCGAATCATGCACAGTGTGGTCAACCGAATTGTATGCCATGCACTTTTAACATCATGCAAACTTTTGTGAATTTAATGAATGCATCTAGCCAGTCATGCTCAAATACTGCTGCTAGTTCAAACATCAAGAAAAAGCATGTGAGAGCTAAGACTATCAGTCCTCCTAAAGCTAGGAGTGACAAACCTTCTCCTAGGACTGACAAACATGTCAAGTCTGAGAAAGGAAAGGAGGAAGTCGAAAGCTCTAGTAATGTTAAGAAAAGTGCATCTCCTGTTGTTAAATCTGTTGATTCTCGATCTTATCGAAAAGCCGGGCCCAATCAAAGTTGGGTTCCGAAGAAAGACTAATCAATCTGTCATTGCAGGGCATTAAGCAGAATAAAAATAAAGTTATATGGGTGCTAGACAGTGGATCATCGAGGCATATGACTGGAAACAAGTCCCTGCTTACAGAGTTGGTTATGAAAGTTGGCCCTTATGTTACCTTTGGAGATGACAGCATAGGTGTGACAAAGGGATATGGCAAACTGAAAACTGGCAATGTCATCATTGAAGATATTTCCTATGTTGAGGGATTAAAGCACAATTTGTTGAGTATCAGTCAATTCTGTGACAAAGGTTACGAAATTGTCTTCAACAAGAAAGGTGTATCAATCACTCACATCAAGGAAGGTTCACTGGCTTTGAGAGGAGTTCGAAAGGCAGATCTTTTTGTTGCAGACATGGATTCAGCAAATCAGAATGAGGTTACCTGTTTCTACAGCAAAGCCTCGGATGATGAAAGCTGGTTATGGCACAAAAAGCTATCTCACTTAAACTTCAAAACGATGAATGCTCTCGCGAGGCGAGAATTGGTGAGAGATCTACCTCAAATGGAGTTCGCTCCGAAAGGACTCTGTGAAGCTTGTGAAATGGGAAAGTCGAAACGAGCATCGCATAAAAGCAAAGAAATTTCTAGTATTACTGAGCCTCTGCAACTTCTTCATATGGATTTGTTCGGCCCAGTGAATGTCCTATCTTTGTCTAGGAAAAGATATGCATTGGTAATCGTGGATGACTTCTCCAAGTATACATGGGTATTGTTCGCAATGACGAAAGACGAAGTACCTTTCCTAATCATTGATCATATCACTCAAATTGAGAATGTTTCAACACTTACTGTGAAGACGATTAGATCAGATAATGGAACTGAATTCAAAAACGCAGTGCTAAATGACTTCTGTGTATCTAAGGGAATACGTCGTCAGTATTCAGCCCCGAGAACTCCACAACAAAATGGAGTAGTTGAAAGGAAGAATAGAACATTGGTTGAAGCAGCAAGAACTTTGTTGTATGATTCGAAACTTCCTCTGTATTTCTGGGCAGAAGCAGTGAGTACCGTGTGTTACACTCAAAATCGATCCTTGATCATAAAAGATAAAGAAAAGACACCATGTGAGCTAATGAATGGAAGAAGACCAACAATCAAATACTTTCATGTCTTCGGAGCAAAATGTTATGTACTTATAGATGATGAAAATCTAGGCAAGTTTGCAGCAAAAGCTCGTGAAGGAATCTTTGTTGGTTACTCCACAGATGTGGTAGCAGCTTATAGGGTGTTCTTAGTAAATGATCGAAAAGTGACTGAAAGCTACAATGTCAGATTCGACGATACCAAACTCTCATCAATTTCAAGAGATTCTAGTGAACCTGAGTCCCTAAAATTTCAGAATCTGGACTTAGAAGAACTTGAAGATGAACCTGAGTTGGTTGTCCCATTAAATGTTCCAAGTGTACGTGAAGAACCTGAGTCTAGTGAACAAGCTAATCCTACAAGATCAGGAGAGACTTCTTCAGTACGAACCGGCAACAACTCAGGGGGAGTAAATAGCAGCTCAAGGACTACTGTTCAAGGCTCGAGTCGAGTTGACTCTAGTTCTGTAGGAGCTGGCACTAACTCAGGGGGAGTTAGTGAAAGTAATCAAAGTAGTCAGCACCACAACTCAGAAAGTCACGCTGAATCATCAAGACAATTTCCAAGAGAACGGGTATGGAATAGAGACCATCCGTTTGAATTAATTATTGGTGATCCAGATGCTGGTGTGTCTACTAGAAGATCCGCAAGAGCTGACCTGGCTAATATTTGCTTATATTCTGGGTTCTTATCCAAGCTTGAACCTAAAGAAATAGAAGAAGCTCTTGGTGATGCTGATTGGGTGATTGCAATGCAAGAGGAACTCAATCAGTTTGAAAGGCAGAAAGTTTGGAAACTGGTACCCCGACCAAAGAACAAATCAATAATTGGAGCAAGGTGGGTATTCAGAAATAAAATGGATGAAAACGGACTTGTAACTCGAAACAAGGCTCGTTTGGTTGCAAAAGGTTATTCTCAGCGAGAAGGAATTGATTATGATGAGACCTATGCACCGGTTGCAAGACTTGAGGCAGTCAGGATGTTCTTGGCATTTGCAGCACATAAGAACTTCAAGGTTTTTCAGATGGATGTGAAAAGTGCCTTCCTGAATGGAGAGTTAGAAGAAGAGGTGTATCTGGAACAGCCGCCTGGCTTCATTGATCCAGAACTTGTAGATTTTGTGTATCTTCTCTTCAAATCTGTCTATGGCCTCAGGCAATCCCCAAGATGTTGGTATGAAACCCTATCCGTATTCTTAATTGAAAGTGGTTTTACTAGGGGAGTAATTGACAAAACATTGTTCTATAAGTATGTGAAGAATGATTTAATACTTGTTCAAGTCTATGTGGACGATATTATCTTCGGGTCATCTAATGAGCGCTTGTGCGAGAAATTTGCTAAGCTAATGCAAGAGAAATACGAGATGAGCATGATGGGAGAGCTGTCTTTCTTCCTTGGATTACAGATCAGTCAGAGAAAAGATGGTATCTTTATCTGTCAATCCAAGTATGTCAGAGATTTACTCAAGAAGTATAATCTAGAAGATGCATCAGCAGCTAAGACTCCCATGGCAACAGCCACGAAGCTTGATGAAGACAAATCAGGTAAATCAGTTGACATCACTAGCTATCGAGGTATGATTGGCTCACTTCTCTATTTAACTGCAAGTAGACCCGATATAATGTTCGCGACTTGTTTATGTGCAAGATTCCAAGCGGATCCTAGAGAATCACATCTCATAGCCGTCAAAAGAATTTTTAGGTATCTCAAGGGCACACCAAATCTAGGGATTTGGTACCCAAGAGATACAGGTTTTAATCTAATTGGCTATACGGATTCAGACTATGCAGGTTGCAGGATTGATAGGAAAAGCACATCTGGTGCTTGTCAATTTCTTGGCAGAAGATTGGTATCCTGGCAAAGTAAAAAGCAACATACAGTATCTACTTCTACTGCTGAAGCTGAGTACATTGCTGCTGGAAGCTGTGTAGCTCAAATACTGTGGATGAGGAACCAATTGAAGGATTATGGCATGGAGCACAAGAAAATTCCAATTATGTGTGACAACACAAGTGCCATTGCCATAACCAACAATCCTGTAGATCACTCAAGAACCAAGCACATTGACATCAGGTATCACTTCATAAGAGAACATGTCGAGGAGGGGACTGTGGAGCTACATTTCGTGCCCACAATGCAACAAATTGCAGATATATTCACCAAACCTCTTGATGAAGTAACATTCAATAGGTTGGTTGGTGAATTGGGAATGCTTAACACAAGTTAGTAAAGCCTTCTATCTGTAAAATCCATGGTTATGTTTGTATATGCAAGCTATTTAATCATTATATGCTTAGACTTTAAAATGCCTAATTAATGATTGTTATAGGTTGCATATAGTGTCATTTTACATGAATTCATTGTGTTTTAAGTGTCTTTTATAGCACAAATCTTTGAATTTATGCTTGTTTGATTGCATGATCATAGGGGGAGTTAAATTCATAATATTCTAAATTTTGCATGATTTTTAGATGAATTTACCTGTGTTTTTCATGTAATTAGAGGCCTTAGAATTATCAAGGAATGTTTTAATTATGTCATATATTAAAATCCTTGAATTGATATTTATATTAATTTGGCAAAATTAAGTGTTGAGTTTTTCAAAGAAAAATTGCCAAATTATTCTAAGTATCTTCAAAATTTCGAGTTAAACACTATCTCGAAACTCATCTTGAAATTCTAGTTGAATTTCGATTTGAGCTTCCAGAGTGAAGTTTTGAAAATTCTAAGTCTGGGAAGAATTTCGAGTTAGCCTCTATCTCGAAATTCATCTCGAAATTCGACTTAGGGATCGAATTTGAGTTACCAGTGTGCCTATTTATTTTCTTCAAAATATTCGAGATAAGTTCTATCTCGAACTTTATCTCGAAGGTTGAGATAAGGTTCCATTTTTGGAGATATTTTTGAAATGATCTGAGAGAATAACTTCGAATTAATTAATAATTTCGAGTTATCCTCTATCTCGAAACTCAACTCGAATTTCGACTTGATGTTCGAGATAGAGTTCTCAGTTTGTCTAAGGGGATTTTTTTTCGAGTTAACTCCTAACTCGAAACTTATCTCGAATTTCTACTTGAATTTCGAGATAGGTTTCCCTAGTACTGTTGGTGGTTTGTGCTGTTTACATGGTTTTTAATAGTTAAATGGTTCAAGTTTTCGAGTTAACATCTATCTCGAACTCCATCTCGAAGTTCAACTTAAAATGTTCGAAATAGACTTCGAGATAGACTTCGACTTAGACTTCGAGATAGATTTCGACTTGGGTTCTCCCTGTATGTACTTAGTGTTTTCATATTTTTTAACAGGGACACTTTTGTCATTTCACATTCATGTCTATATATACATCTCTAACTCGATCTATTCTTTCACTTTTACCTAATTGAGTTTTACAGCCGCCCCCATATACATACAGGCGATTTCGACTTACAACCACTGTTCGTGATTTTTGTGACTAAACTCATACAGATCTCGAATTCATGCCCGATTTTAGACTACTATTATCTGTGTTATCCTAAATCTTTGTGTCTGTGTGTTTGGTAACCGTTCATATACACGCGTATATATACATATACACACAAACATCAAGTACTTGTGTGTTTGGATTTGTGTGTCTGTTCATAACTCGATTTCACTGGTTTACACACACAAATATATATCTTCACTGTATATCATAGATTTAGTAATTGGATTGTAATTTTCGCCACTACTTAATCATTGTTGATATTCCGTAGTTTGATTTCTCAAGTGACTCTTGCTATTCACGAACGAAATTAAAAGGACTATAACTTTGATTTTGTTAATTAATTGTTTTTCGAAAATTAAAATTAAAATTCACATTTGTTAAGGAAAAACATTTTAATTAAAATGGCTCACCAATTTTCACTTGCTAAAAACAATTTTTATAATATTCCTACGGAAATTGGTGATCAACTCCCGCGCTTTAAGTCTTGGATACGATTTCTCAATTTGTATTCCAAAGCTAGCGATGCTTTTACTGCTAAACCTACACTAGTACATGATGCTTTACAGCAATTATGGACTAGTGCGGTTTCTTTTGGGAGCAAATCAACCCCCTTTGGTTTCAGGTTTACCTTAGCGGGTCAGGAATATGAGGTGACTGAAGAAATTGTCAACAGGGTTCTTGGATTCCCGGTAAAAGATGCTTATGATCCAGAACCTACAGCTGCAGAACGCCTCAGTTTCTTTGAAGAAATAGGATGTTATCCTCCATCTGGCCAGATCACTGGAAACATCCAAAAGCAATTCTTTCATGTGGAATGGAATTATTTTTTCGAAGCCATCACAAGATGTTTCAGGGCACGAGAAAGCGATTTCCATCAAATTTCCATTCCCATGCAAATCTTTGGAATTGCCCTAGCAAGAGAACTGAATATAAATTATGGACGCATAGTTCTCTCTGAGATAGTGGGTGTAATGGGATCTCCTGCAAGCAGAGACCTCAACACAACAGATGTTGTCTGCTGGTTTCCTCGGTTCCTTCAAATGCTGATTAATTATTTAATACCGAAGGATGCTCTTGCTGTCAGACAGAGTTTTTCCAGAAGTCCAACATCTGCACCACTAGGGATGGGCACTAAGCCACTTTCAACAATTGCTAATCAGGATAAACATCGTGGAAAACCAATGTCAATTCCTGATACCTTGCAAGCGTGGCTTACATATGATAAGGGAGTTACCAATATGGCAGAATCATCGCAAGTTTCATCATATGCTCAGAATCAGTCTGCTCATGCTGAGGCATTTGAAGAGATTCCTGATGAGCAAAGCGATGACGAACAAGGTAATGAATCAGGTAATCTCTCTCTGTATTCTACTCATTCCTCTTCCTATGTATCTAATTCCGAGACCCAAGAGACTGCTAGCCCGCAGGATCTATCCCAGGGTGAGAGCTATATTTCTAATTCTCTGTCACCCCAGTCACCGGAATCCAAACAGCCAGCACATGTAAATGTAGGATTTGATGAGGAGAGTGAACCCGAAGAGCAGCAACTTACTCGAAAGAAAGCCAAATTTTCTCATGCTGCTACTTCTAAACTTCAAACAAACCCTAGTGTGTCACACGCAACCACTCCACCTCACGAGAGTGGTTCACCCCTTGAACAATCTGCACATAGGGATTTTGATGATGATTATGTACCTCTTGAAGATACTGTTGCTTCAAAAGGACATGAAGCTTTAAAAGCTTCCACCGTACCTTCACCGGTACGTACTGATGCTGCAAAGAGGATCGGTTCTGATGTTGTACAAGAACACTTTGTAGCCTCTCAGCCTGAGATTCCAACTCAGGAACAAACAGCAATTGATCCCATAACTGCAAATTATATTGCTTATCCAGTTTCTGCAGGTACTGCTTCATATTTTGGATCAATTATTGAAGACATACACGAGCGTGAGACAGGGAGTGTGTGTGAGAGGTTAGGGAGAGAGGGACCTTCATTTTTAAGGCCCGAAACCGAGCGCCAAATACCAACAGAACGAGTATTAGAGCGAGGTCACCTAAACCAAACACCGTCCCTTAATATTGAAAATCTTGATACACGTATGACTTCTATGGAAAATCAAATGAAGCAGTTTGGGCAGACAATGGGGCAGTTAGGGATGAACATTGGAAACAATCAAAGGGCTCTTGATGACTACGCAGCACGAATGGCAAGTCAAGCTACAGCTTTTAATGATTTAACAAACAAGGTAAATGACTTGGGCCATGCTGGTGGTGTCTTGGGAAACACTCTGAATGAAAGGATGGGAGCAATGGAGATTACAATGGATACTCTGGCTGTGGAGATCAGTAGAGTGATGTTCGCAATCAGAAATTTTGTGCCCCCGGAGTGTTTCGAGCCGCAACAACCTCCCCCCGATGCTGGTACAGGTGGTGCTAGTGGAGCAGGAACCTATGGTTCTGGGTTTGAAGACTTTTATACAGCTGGTGGATCTGGAGACCAGGGTGGAGTTCAGGATAACTCACCTAAGGGGGAGAGTGGAAAGGAGACGAGACAGCAAGGAGTTCAAATCGAAGAAATTCAAGAACAAGCTGATCTTGTCAAAGAAAAAGAAATTGAGCCGTCTACTGATGAAGAGGCTCTGAGAAGGAAAAAGGGTAAGGCAATAGCGATTGAGCAAGATGAGCCATTCGTTGACCTGAGTCATCAAGAAAAAGTACAGGTGGTACTTGACTCAGATTTCGATATGGAAGACGCACCTTTGGAACATGCTATTAAGAGATCATTGAAGGATCAAGGTGGAGGTGCTGGGATGTCTTCCGGAATGCCTGAAGAAATTTCTGTTGATGAGGAAACCCTTAAGTCTCAACGGTTAGCCTTGGAACAAGCTGAGTTCTTTAAAATGAAGGCAATGCAAGAACGTGCTGTGTTTCTAGAAAAGAAAGTGGAGCTACAAGGGAAGCAGTACGATCATGAGCTTGCAAGGCTAGCTGATCCTCAAGTTGATCTGGACAATAGAAGGATAGGGCAGAAGTGGGATGAAGCAAGGAAGATAATGATGGGACCCTGTGCGAAAGGAGTTCATAACAAGGAGGCAGATGATCTGTTCTACAACCTGAATTTGCAAAATCCAATGGCTGCGGACTACATAAGTGCATTGAAGAGATTAATTTCTAAAGTCAGGGTTGGATACAATGCAACACTTAAGGAGTGGCAGGTTATACTGTCTTTGACAGAAGGAGTCCCAATGTCTTTCCTATATGTGGATGACCAATTCATGACGAGAAGATCTGCATCAGAGTTGTTCTTGCTAGCAACAAAAATTCAATACTCTCATTCTGAGAATCTAAGCATTCTGTATAGGGATCAGTTAATGCAGCTAGCAGAGGACAAGGGTCCAGAATTCTCAGCATATCCTAATGTTGTCCGGATGGTGGTTGACAGTAAATTGAAGAGGGTGAGCATGGAGGAAAAGGACTTAATGGAACTTTCAGTGGAATCTCTTAAGGCCGTCTGTAGACAAATGATGAGTAAGAGATTCGCGTCTGAGCTTAAAGATAAATCAGTGAAGATCATTGAAAGTGCCATATTCAAGAAGAGCAATGAGGTGTGGAAGTGTGATATCATTGCTCCAAACCCTCTTGATAATGTGAAGGTTGAACCAGAGCTGATAGAAAAGAAATGGAATATTCTTCAAGCTATGAAGAATGTAGATGAAGCTCTGAATCTTCCTTCTGGAGAACTGGAACAAGGAGAGATAAGGGAGTCAGTTGGTGTTCCAGGAAGGGATAGTGTATACTGGATACACTCTTTTGTTGATGATACAGCTGATGCCTTAGTATTCATAGATGCAGACCAGCATAAAACACTCTTGCATATGAGTAGAAAATGGCTGCTGCAGACTCAAGATGCTGCATTTCTGGAGAAAGTGTTATATGTGTTCAAATGGGAAGATGTGGAAGTTAAGTATGTGAAAGAAAAGCAGAGACTCGTGAGTTACCTGTCTGATGTAGTAGTGGAAAAGAAGCGAATGGAGCAAGATGCGGCGAGTGTCCACAATACTAACCGTGTCAAAGGCTATCCCAAAATGATCTATTGTCAGTTTAAAGCTGATAAAGCTCATTGGAAACCTCAGCTTATAATGAAGAAATTTGAGGACATTCCAAAGATCAGAACTACTCAGGAGGTGGACAAACTCAGAAGGCTTTTCAAACATCCTTACCCAGAACCCAGGAACCCTCTAGAAATGGAAGCAGTAAGTTTGTTGAATGCTAGGTGGACGCAGCTTCATGATCCAGTATATAAGAAACAAAAGCAGCAGAAGGAGAAGCGCGGAAAGCAAAAAGAAGAGAAAGATCAAGCTGCTGAAGCTAGGAAGAGGAAACGGAATTAGGGTTAAAGGTCATAGTGGTGTGAACTTGAAGTTGGAAAAACTTCATGTCTTTCGGTTGCTTTAACTCACTTGAGGAAAATTCACCTTAGAGTGAATCCAATAAGGTGATATAAGTTTGACTAAAAGATATGAAATAATCCAGGTGATAGGAATCATTCAAATGATCTTTAATTCGAGGTTCGAATTCTGTTTCTAGTTTAAGTTCTTTGTATTGTTTTCAAATACTTTTCAATTGTATATTTTTCAAGACTGTAATGTTAATTATCTTTTCTCGTCTCTTGTTTAGTTGAGTTATCCTTCATTAATTTGAATGTCATTGTTAGACAATCAAATTGGGGGAGATTGAAAGGCAGAGTGTATAAACTTGTAACACTATAACTAATGTAACTCAATTAAAAGAAAAGATACTTAACCAGAAGACAATCAAGAACAAGAAGTCACAAGAAATCAACACTAAATGAAGACAAGGTAATTGATACAATTGAACATGTTAACTATGATCAAGCCAAGAAGAAATCATTGAGAGAAGTTCAAGTCAAAGTTGTTCAGGCCTCAGTGATTTGAGAAATCGAGAATCAAGATCATAACTATCAGTATCAACGAGACCAATTGATTTCAAGTGAACAAGAAGGAAAGCGAATATTGGAAAGCCAAGTTACTAAGTGAATATGGTAATTTATTCAAGAAGCAGAAACACTATCAAGACTAGTCACTTATGAACCAGACCAGTGCATCAAGTGTCAGGACATTGATAGCAAGTTTATGTCAGTAATAAAGATCCATGTTCAAGAGCTTGCTGAAGAATAAAGAAGACATGAAGATATCACAAGCTCAAGATGTGCATTTAAGTTTCAAGTTGAAGACCAGAATATTTTCTAAGTACTAAATATTCTGGATGGCCAAGTAGAATATTTCTAAGTAGAAGTTCTACTTAGAAATTTCGAGATGGCTAAGTAGAAATTCTCAAGTAGAAGTTCTACTTAGAGTGCAGCTTCAACATGACACATGGCATCTTCTGATTGGCAGATTTCCAAGCTTTCAAGATAAGGCAAGATTTATGTGGACATCATTGGGCCACGTACATCTTAGTCTTTGAAGACTACAGGACATAGATTACATGTAGTATAAATAGAAGCACTTGTGTAATGTTTTAGTTAGTGAGCATTATTGAGAAAAACACAAGAAAAAGAGAGAGAGTATATTCACAGAGCTTAGAATCATTCACTTCTCTCTGAACTTCTGTTATACTTTGTAATGAATGTTGTAGCAACCTTTTCAAGTTATATATAAAGAAATATATTCCTTGAATCTGCGTATTCATTTATTGCATCGTATTTATTGCTACTCATATTCGAAAAGTTGTATTCACCCCCCCTCTACAACACATTTGGACCTAACAGTAACCCCTTCCAACCACTTTTTGAATAGTAGCCGCCATTTGAATAGTAGCCACCATTTGAATAGTAGCCGCCATTTGCACAGTAGCCGTCATTTGCATAGTAACCGTGAATAGTAAATGTGAATAGTAATCGTGAATAGTAACCATGAATAGTATTACTATTTTTGGCTGCTTCTTTTGGGCTTCTCTCTTTTGTTTCAAATATTCTGCTGAATTAATTCTTCTCGGAAAATAGTTCAAGTACCAGATTAATTTAATTATTTATTATAAATAATTAATTAATCTGTTACTTAATTAATTTTCAGAGTAAATTAATTTTTGACAATACCTTGAGATATTATGTTTGTCCTTGATCGTCAATAGGCTTTGGCAATTCTTTCTGTGAATTAATGTGTTGATCCTTCTCGTATGTGATGACACTTAGTGCACTGGTCTGGTTCACAAGTGACTAGCACTGATCTTGATCTTCACACCTTCGTTACATTCCAATTGATTAGCCTGCAGCAGTATCTTCAATAAATACATGGAATCTTTTGGCCCTTCAACTGAATCATCTGTACATCTTATTCTGTCACTGAGGCTTGATCATGTTAATTAACTTCTTTCAGCGACTTGATCCTTGTCGGTGCCTGTTCTTCAAATTTCACGATCCCTGTATAGGGTTAATATTATTTATCTTTTATCCTAGTTGAGTTATATATGTCCTCTTTTACATATTACATTACATTACATTATGCTTTACAATCTCCCCCTATTTGATTGTTAGGGTTTGACAAGAAAATTCCTAGAGGATAACTCAACTGATACAATAAAAAAATGAAATACCAAGATAAATAATATTAAAGTACATTCTGGATCATATATACATTTTCCAGATTTCCAAGTGCAAGACAATTGTTCCTCTAGACTGAACATATCTTCAAGTTTGCCTTTGCTTTCTTTCCACATAGTACTAATACTCCCATTAGCTTTTTCTTTCCCAAAATAAAGTTAATTCCGTGTCAACAACCTTTTCCTTGCCCTTACGCCTAGTAGATTTTTCTTGATCATCCACCTTCTCCCCCTCAGTTGGGTTATCCTCCAGATTAGTAGGATGTGGAGTTGGTAAATTAGACGAAGATGGCTTTACCAAGGAGTTGATTGCATGACTAAACTGGGCTGCCATGGAACTTAATTTAACCTGGAATGCATCATGTTGAATAAGTTGCAAATTTTTTATTTCTCCAATGGACTTACAAATATTTGACAACTCTTTCTCCATTGTTTGGACCCGTGTAAGGAGTCTGCTATATTCCTTTCTGGTTACAAGTGCATGTGGTTGAGTAGGTTGCTCACTTGTACGTTCTGCAGGTGTTTCACTCAACACTCTATATTCACTCGGTTTAGTGGTTTGGGTTACACTTACATGTTCTGTTGGTGTTTCCCTCAACTTTCCTCTAGAGCTTCCACCGATATATGTACCTGCAAATGAAATCATCCTAGCCCCTTTTTTAGAGGTCACGGATGGTGCAATGAAAGTTCGTGAGCTTCCGTCCTCGCGTGAAGCGAGTTGCCGACCACTGGTAAAGAGTGGTAAATCTCGAAAGAGATCCAGAGATTTTCTCTGGGAGGTTAAACTTGAATCGATTAAATGGCACAAAACCCAAGTTTCCCTCGTACGTCTGTGAAGACATTTGGTTCATAAAAGAACCTCCTATCGATGGATCTTTCCGTAAAATGGAAGATTCACCAGCAGTTATTGAGGTAGTTAATTCCACCTCGGATACCTGTGAAGGCATTTGATCTTTAGAAAGATCATCAACCACTCTTATGTTCCGTGAAATGGAACTCAAGATAGTTGCTCCCGTCAATTCAACCTTATTTACATTTTCACTCATTGGATAAGAAAGAATTGTTTCACTAACAGTTGCCGTTACCTCAGGTTCATTGGGTTTACTCCGTTTAGAATAAGGTAGAGCGGCTGATGTAACTAACTCCTTATGTGGTGCTGCTGAGGCACTATCTCCCTCAAAAGTGTTGATGGCTGGTCGTTTAAGTGACAATTGAGGTGTAGGAGTTTGTTGTGTTTGTGTTTGCATTTGTTGAATGGGCTCTTCGACCTGTGTTAGAGTCGGTGGGATTTCCTGCTCTTGGTCGGGTAAGATGGCCACTGGGGGCTGTAGAAATTGTATTTCCTGTGACACAATAGGAAATACAGAGGTTGGAATAGCAGGGATTGAAATATTACCTTGTCGTATACATGCTCTCACTGGTCGTGGTAACAACGGAAGTGGGACAGTCTTTAGATATTCAGTTAGGACTGTAGGCACATCCGTATATTTCTTTTTGCTTATGTAATAAATTACATTCGTCTTCATAGAAGAACATTCCACCTTTTGACCATTTTCCAAGCATACCCTGTCTTCATCATTCAAAAAATCATTTAATATTAACTGTAGAAACCTTGGATATAGACATTTGACATTTTGAGTCCGAACATTTCTTGTTCCCAAGCATTTCATTTTTAAAATGATTTGACCAAGCACTATTTTCCCAAAATTAATCCTCAAATTATTGGCGACCGCATACCCTATTATTTGAATAAATTCAGGTATTCGATCTTGATTTGTTCTATCTGAGGAAAAAACATGGTTAAGAGTGTGAAAGAAGAAATTCCAATACTGGGTTAGAAACATTCTAGATAGATTATCAGTATTGAAATTGCCATCTTGGTACCTTATAAAATGAAAGAATATTTCAATCTGTTCGGGTGTAGGATCAGAAACGAGATTTTCCATAGGAAAATGAAGAATTCGATTAACATCTCGTTCAGTGACCCTAATCGACCTACCAAACAGTCGATATGTGAATGCACACCCGTCATGTCCAGAAGTGTTAACTGCACTGCAATATAGTTCACACAATGCATCATGGTTAAGCTGCACCTGTGTAACTAAAGCATAGCGAATTAATGAATGTTCATTCAGAAATTGTGTCCAAGCCCGAAATTGCTCATCCTGAATGGTTTCGATTTGCTGAATGAAAATAGGATTAACTTTAGCAATTAAAAAGCTTCCCTGCAATGCCATTTTCAAAACTTTGAGGAAATTCAAAAACAAGGGTTAGTGCGTATAACAAGAATATGAAATCCGCTCTAAAAACCACCAGCTAGATTGTGAGATTTTTCCGGTCAAAGCTTGAAATATTCAGCAATTATGTGTATATGCTCTGTATATCTGAAAAATGATGATGTTAAACACAAACAAAAACTCATCATTTATAAGGTTTCAAGTATTAGTGGGTTAGGTGTAATAGTGACATGTTATGTTTGAAAAATAACACCGCTCAATAATTTCTCACCTAACTACCTAATTAGCCGAAAAAACATCTTATCACCAAAACCTGTCGGCCGAAAAAACATCTTATCGCCGAAACCTATCAGCCTATACACATACACATATTTAATACTTCTAATTATTATGGATTTAAAAATAATCACACAGTAAATCAAGAATTAATCCACAATAATCAGATAAACTCACAATTAAATAGACATAAAAATAACAAAATATCATTAATTGATATATGTCAATAAAATATTTATTTAATTATGCTACAATTTATTTTAATAATCAAATATCAGAACAGGTGAGATCCAATCTTGAATTGCTTCAGTCATGATATCAATTATTAAAATAAATATCGAGTACACGAGTATTACACAAAGATATAGCATGCAAACCTGTTAATACTCAAGTATCGCCTCAGTAGTACCAACTAATTACCACAAATTTCTAACATTTAAACACATGGCAACTAATTAGTAGATAAAATCATGAAAATGTACAACAACTTGCATTTGTTGACTTCCTGTTAAGAGGACAAGTTTAACATGCCAAGTTCACTAACCAACCTGTTGAATGTAGATTCATCAAGTGGTTTCGTGAAAATGTCTGCAAGTTGTTGCTCAGTGGGAATAAAGTGAAGTTCCACAGTACCATGCATAACATGTTCACGAATGAAATGATACCTTATGTCGATGTGCTTGGTTCGAGAATGTTGTACTGGATTATTCGAGATTGCTATGGCACTTGTGTTGTCGCAGAATATGGGTATTTTGTTCAGCAACATACCATAATCCATGAGTTGATTCCTCATCCACAAGATTTGTGAGCAACAGCTACCAATTGCAATGTATTCTGCCTCTGCTGTAGATGTGGCTACTAAATGCTGCTTCTTGCTGAACCAGGAAACCAATCTCCTTCCAAGGAATTGACAGCTTCCAAAAGTACTCTTGCGATCAATCTTGCAACCAGCATAATCAGAGTCTGTATAGCCAACTAGGTCAAAACCCGTATCCTTAGGATACCAAATACCAAGATTCGGAGTACCCTTAAGATATCTGAAGATACGCTTCACAGCTATCAAATGTGATTTTTTAGGATCAACTTGGAACCTCGCACATAAGCATGTTGCGAACATTATATCTGGTCTGCTTGCAGTGAGGTAGAGTAGAGAACCTATCATGCCCCTATAGCTTGTTATGTCAACTCGTTTTCCAGATTTATCTTGATCAAGCTTAGTGGCAGTGGCCATGGGAGTCTTTACAGGTGCTGAATCTTCAAGATGATATTTTTTAAGAAGATCCTTGATATACTTGGATTGACAGATAAAGATACCATCTGTTCTTTGGCTTACTTGCAATCCAAGAAAGTAGTTCAGCTCTCCCATCATGCTCATCTCGTACCTACTCTGCATCAACTTAGCAAACCTTGCACAAAGTGCATCATTCGTAGAGCCAAATATAATGTCATCAACATAAACTTGCACAAGTAGAATATCATTTTTATGCTTTTTATAGAACAAAGTTTTATATATGAAACCTCTAGTAAAACCACTTTCAAGTAAGAATTCAGCAAGAGTGTCATACCATGTTCTAGGCGACTGCTTAAGACCATAGAGAGCTTTGAATAGAAGGTAGACAAAGTCTTCACATTCAGGATCAATAAAACCAGGAGGCTGTTCAACATAGACCTCTTCTTCAATCTCACCATTCAAGAAAGCACTTTTCACATCCATCTGATATACTCTGAAGTTTGAATGTGCAGCAAATGCCAGAAACATCCTGATGGCTTCTAGTCTAGCAACTGGTGCGAAAGTCTCATCATAATCAATACCTTCTTCTTGAGTGTAACCTTTGGCAACCAGTCTCGCCTTGTTCCTTATAACAATTCCATTCTCATCAAGTTTATTTCTGAATACCCATCTTACATCAATTACAGATTTGTCCTTTGGTCTGGGTACCAGCTTCAAAACTTTCTGTCTTTCAAAATGATTGAGTTCCTCTTGCATTGCAATCACCCAATCTGGATCTTCCAGAGCTTCTCCAACCTTCTTAGGTTCAATTTCTGATAGAAAACCAGAATACAAGCATTCATTCTGAGTAGCTCTTCTAGTCTGAACTCTTGAGTCAAGATCACCAATGATCAGATCAAAAGTATGATCACGATTCCAAACAGTTTGCCTTGGTAGATAAGATCTGGATGATTCCCCATTATAGCATTCTGACTAGTGGATCCTTCTCCTGCTCCCCCTGAGTTATTGCTTGTCTGATCTGTAGATTCTTCAACTTGAGGACTAGAACCAGAAATAGTCTGACTTTGAGATCCTGTGTTCCCACTACCATTACCAGAATCTGGATCATCATTATCATCATTACCATTATTATTTACATTATCAACAGCAACCTCAAGTTCAGTTTCATCATCCTCATCATCAGAAAGATTCTCAAAAGCTAGAGATTCATCATCTTCTTCTTTCTGAAAACAAGGAGATCTTGCATCGTCAAATCTCACATTAAGGCTTTCCACAACCTTCTGACTATCGATCATATACACCCTGTATGCCTTAGACTCCAATGAATACCCTAGGAAAATGCCTTCATCTGCTTTAGCATCAAACTTGCCAAGATGCTCATAGCCATCTTTAAGAGCATAACATTTTCCTCTGAACACATGAAAGTACTTCACGGATGGTTTAGTGAGGGCCATAAGCTCATATGGTGTCTTCTCATACATTTTGTTGATCAGGGTTCTATTCTGAGTATAGCAAGCTGCATTGACTGCCTCAGCCCAGAAATAGGTAGGAAGTTTAGCTTCATTCAGCATTGTTCTGGCAGCTTCAATCAGTGTTCGATTCTTCCTCTCAACCACTCCATTCTGCTGCGGAGTCCTGGGTGTTGAAAACTGTCTTGAGATACCCTTCTCAGTACACCAGCTATTGAGAACTGAGTTCTGAATTCAATCCCATTATCTGATCTGATTTTACGCACGGGCACTCCAGCTTCTAGCTCAATCTTCTTGATATGATCGATAATCATCTGCGCTACTTCATCCTTAGAATGCAAGAATAACACCCATGTGTATTTGGAATAGTCATCCACAATTACTAAACAGTATCGCTTCTTGGACATAGACATGACATTAACTGGACCAAACAAATCCATATGCAGAAGTTGTAGTGGTTCAGTGATGTCTCATATTGTCTTCCTTTTGTGTGATGCTCTCTTGGACTTTCCCTTTTCACATGCTGCACATAGTCCGTCAGGACTGAACTCCATCTCGGGTAATCCTCTCACAAGTTCCCTCTTGACTAGAGAATTTATAGTCTTGAAGTTAAGATGTGAAAGCTTCTTATGCCATAACCAACTGTCTTCTGAAGATGCTTTACCATAGAAGCACTTGACTTCATCATTGCCAGAGTTCCAGTCAGCTACGAATAAATCACCCTTTCTCACTCCTTGCAAAGCGAGCTTCTCATCCCTCTTGTTACTGATCAGACACTTCTCCTTCTTGAACAAGACTTCATATCCTTTATCACAAAATTGACTTATGCTCAGAAGATTATGCTTTAGACCATCAACAAGAGAGACTTCTTCAACGATGACATTCCCAAATTCCAAACAGCCATATCCCGTAGTGAATCCTTTGCTATCATCTCCAAAGGTAACCACTGGGTCAGCTTTCTCAACCACCTTTGATAGCAGGGCTCTATCACCGGTCATATGTATCGAACATCCACTGTCCAGAATCCACATGACTCGCTTTTTCTTCATGCCCTGTATTCAAAGGAGATTAAGTTTTCATTGGTACCCAAACTTGTTTGGGTCCAGAGAGCTTAGACACATTTGCATATTTAACAGATTTCTGTGCAGATTTAGCAGATTTAGCATTTGCCTTGACTGTCTCCTTTTCTCTTACAGAGGCCTCAACAGAATTGCTTCTAGGCTTGGGAGAAAAGGATTCTTTCCTAGATTTAGGTGGACTAGCAGTCTTAGGTCTGTTATTTCTATCATGTTTTGTTTTCATACTTTTATCATCATGTGAACAATTATTAACAGCAGGAGATGCATGTGTCACATTTAGAAAAGCAGTCATAAGATTAACAGTGCATGATATGCAAGCAGTTGAAGCACACTTAGAATGAACAGGCATGGCATACATGTTATGAACATGAGCATTAATATTATGATTATTCTCTACTTTAACATTCTTACATACATGAGTAAGATGAGCAGCAGAGTTGCAGTTGTTACATAACTTCCTAGGACCATTTTTGCCTATCCTTCCATTTCTGTTCTTCTTAGCCTTAGACTCATTTTGATCACCTAGTTCAGTTTTAGGTTTTACAAATTTGACAAACTTACTAGGTGACATTGCCTTTTCATTTCTTTGCTTTTTAATGTCCTCAACAAGTATTTCATTTCTAATTAATAAAGCATCAACATCAAAGGGCTCAGAGGTAACTTTCTTATATAGGGGACTATCTTCATTCTTAAGAACAGGTGGTGATTTACTGGATGTAGCCTTAGCTGATTCAGGATCCACCACTTGTTTCTTACATTTCTTAGCATTATAGTCAAATCCAATAGCAACTCTTGGACCATATATTTGACTATCAAACAATTCCCTAGCAAGGTTAGCTGAATTCTGAAAAGCATATAGCTTACCATCTATGTCAGCTATTTTCTCTTTAAGTTCATTCTTTGTCTCGACACTAACCTGGAATTTGTTTTCTAGATACTCATTTCTTTCCTTTAGATTTTCTATCTGCATATTAGTGAGTTCTAGTTCCTCATTCCTGGCTTGTATCTTACTAAGTTCAGCCCTAGCATTTTCAGTCTCAGATTTAGCAGTTGTTATATCTTTTAAAGCATATTCTAAATCCCATCTAAGATCACTTATAGATTTGCTAGAGTCTATCACATGCTTGACACAATCACGATTACGACATTTAAATCTATCAGCCATAGAAGCAGGCATGTTTTTTACCTCATATCCGTAAGTAGGATCATAGTCTGCCATCAGCGCAAGATTGCCATACCCCTCTTCATCGTCAGTGTCATCCCAGCTTTTGCCCTCGGCAATGTATGACTTGACAGGATACTTTCTCTGAGAGCCAGAGTCCCTTTTTTGAAAAACGTTCTTCCTTTCATTTTCTTGCCTGGGTTCTCTGCATTCGCTGGCAAAGTACCCCATCTTATCACAGTTTTAGTACCGAAACTTGCTATGGTCTACCATCCCTGTCTTGTTACTCTTTCCTGATTCAGACCCAGAAGATGAACCAGTTCTCTGCGATCTGCTGCTACTTCCAGAAGATCTGTACTTGGCATTTTTCCTGAATCTGATTCGGCTAAAGTTAGCTGCTAATGTAGCCATAGTAGGATCCTCCAATTGCTGCAACTCCTCAAGAGTATAATACTCACTTTCGTCACCAGGCATATCATCATTGTCCATTTCAGCTTCAAAGAACACATCCTTCTTGTTCTGCGGTTTCACAACCTTTGTTTCAGGTTCTTTGTGGCTGGATGCAGTAAGAGCAGTTGTCTTCAATAATTCAGCATTCTTGATAAGTGGATTTTATATCCACTTGGAACATTCTATATCGGCTTAAATTGATTGTTTTGGACTCAAGTTTGTGTAGTTTTGATGTGTTTTGTGTAGTTGTGCAGGTTTCCAAGAATATCTAAGCTTTTGTCGTTTTTGGAGATTTAATTGATTAAAATTCGGATTTTCCGGGAAGGCTGCGCAGCTTATACTGTTTTGGCCATATCTGGAGTTCTAGAAGTCCGTTTTCAGCGATCTTACTGCCCACGCGAAGCTTGAGAGATTTTCTACAACCTGGGATAGGAAACAAGTGCAAGAAACGTATTTATTAAAGTCGCGCACGTTTTCCCATTAAAGAAGGCTTGGAATTTACTGTTTTGCCCTTTTTCTAATTCTAATTGTATTCTGGGCAGTTTTGGGTACCTTCTTTAAATCCTAATTGTAATAGAAGGCAATATCTTGCTGGGCAAGATTTGTAGAGCCTATATAAACACATCATACCATTGTAATTGATAACTAACAATTCATAGCTAGAACAATTGATAGCTTGTAATCGTATCAAGGTACTTTCGATTTTCAATTCTTCAATATTATGTTTTCATTCATTATCATTATTATTTTGTTTTCTTCTTTAATTATGTGTAACTAAATCTTTAATCTGAGGATTGGGTAGTATTCCTTGGTATTCATGTGTGTTTAATTATCTGTGATTTTCTTGCTTTGCTGATCTGTTATTGAGGGCTTAACACAATTAGGGGAGTCATGAACCTTTGATTGGATTTTAGGGATTGTAATAACTTGGAGGAGGAGTTGCAATTTTAGTACACGATTTAACAGACATAACTCGAATATTTGATTGGGAGATTAATAGGAGAGTTGTGAGACTTATAATTCTTGGTGCGTGATAGTTTATGATTGTACTCTGATTGTATCACGGAAGTGACAATTAAGGTGTAGTTGTAGACACTATATTGTATCTTGGGAGAGAACATTATAACCTTAGAAGAATTGTTTTCAGCAGAGTAAGAACGTAGATGTCACATAGATATTGAATGTGCATTGAAACCAAGTGAAGAACCCCAGTTCTTGGATTGTTTTCCTCATATATTTTATTCTCTATTGATAATTAGTTTAATTTAGTTTAATTTAGTTAATTCAAAAACCCAAAATTCTTCTCATACACTTCTAGACGTAAAGAGATAAGAAACCTGAACTTTGATATTACATTCAGTCCTTCCCTGCGAACGAACACACAAAAAATACTACTAACAAATTGGCGCCGCTGCCGGGGAAGGCAGTATAGTTGAGTTTAGGTTAATTGTTTCTTGTAGTTTGGATTTTATCTTTGTATATATTTTTCTTTTCTTTCTTTTTGTGTTTTTTTTGTTCTTTGGTGTGTCTACAGGTTCTTTGAGGTAGACAACTTAAACAGGTTTTGAGGAGAGAGACTAGATGGAGTACAACTTTGGTTGGAACAATGCTCAGAATTTCTACAACAGTCAGGAACAATATCAAGACTACAATCCTTACCCACAATTCAATGCTTATGAGGATTGCAATGCATATCAGGTGAATTCGTTCTATTCTGAGAACTCGTTTTATGCTCCATATGCCCCTAGCAATGATTATTCGTATTCGTTTGAAAATCAATATCATGATGATCTTAATCCATATATGTGTAATGATGTTGATACGAGTTTAACTCAGTCTAATCCTTCTTTACTTGCTGATTGGGAGATTGCACTCAATAAAATGATTCAAGGAACTCAGTCTAATCCTCCCTTACTTTCATTGGGAGTTGTTGATGAACCAACTTTAGAGATTGCTAGTGACAATGATATTCCATGTGATTCAATAGCTTGGTACGAGGAGAATGCTAAACTAAATAATTTTATTTGGGAAGTTCGAGCAGTGTGGTATGAAGGATGTTATCGAACTCCTCCTTGTGTCAATTTTCCTCTATGCCATGATTCTTGTTTAGCAGTTGATGATAATGTTGTGTCTGATGAGTCTACTTGTGTAGTTGATAATTGTCCCATGCGCATTAATGATAATTTGGATGCAATTGAAATTCTACCAAATCTAGAAAATTTTGAGCTTAATGCATTGGTAGACGAGATTAAAATTGATGAGTGTCCAATTATAGAAGAGAAAGAAGTTAAGATTGAGGAAGTTGAAAATCTTGCTTTAGAGTATAAGGATCCAATTTGGGAGGAGTATATGAGTCGTACTTATAATGATTATTCTGATGACTTTTCTAGCTATTTTGATGTTTCCAAGTCTCTTGAGCAAGATAGGTTCTTGGAAGTTTTCGTACCTTTCAATGAATCTAAGGTTTATTTGCACAATATGCTTATATTAGAAATTCGTAGATATGTGCATCTGTTTGCTTTTTATCCTCATTAAGTTTGCAGGTAGAAGTAACGTCAAGCTATTGACGTTAAAGAAGCGCTTCGTGGGAGGCAACCCATGCATTAGTGTAAAAAAAGAAAAAAAGAAATTGTGTTGGATTTTCAAAAAAAAAAAAAAATATATATATATATATATATATATAATGAACAGTGATTTTTTTTTTTTCGCAGGCAGCAACCCTGTAACGCAGGCTGCGCCTGCGTTACTGCCTGAAGCGCTGGCTGCCTCCTCAACACGCAGGCTGCGCCTGCGTGACTGTACTTCCCGCAGTCTGCTCGCATGTAACGCAGTCTGCGTATGCGTTATAGCCTCCAGTTTCGTTTTCAGCCCGAATTTTGGTGTTTTAACCTACAAAATCAACCCCAAATTCAATCCTAACTCAAATTTCTTCAATTCTAAATTCCTATATTTATCCTACATCAATTCTTAACCTCTCCAAATCTCTCATACACTCTAAATTTTTAAATCTCATCTATCCATCATCTTATATATATACACACCTATCCATACAAATCCAATTCCTCTTCTATTTTATTTAAATCTCTAAAATTTCAATTCTAAAGAGGAATTAATTGCAAGTTCACCTCTCCAATTCGTAGTGGGTTTATTTCTTCTCAAATTTTATTTTGATTACGAATTTGTGTTCTTGTAAATTGGGGATTTTGTATTATTCTTGATATATTTGGGCTATTTGTGGTGTGATATTGCTTGGTAATTATTGGTGGAGCTTCTTGTGAGTTGGGTATTGATTCTTATGGCTCCTAAGCGTGAGGAGGCTGACTGTTTCGATATTCAGGTATGTTTCTGCTATCCTTTGTATTTACTTCCATTCAATGAGGGCATTGAATATTTTAAGTTTGGGGGTGGTTTGAGGGATATGTAGTTGTTGTTGTATTAATTGTTCATGTAGGATTTCATGCTTTGCATATTAGTAGTAGTAAATTATGCATTTATGTATGTGTTATCTACGTTTGTTTCATATAGGACATTCTGTTTTGATTTTTTTTTTTTTTCGTATATCATGTGAGTTCATAGTAGTTTGCATTTGCACCCATGCTTGATAGGAATTTTGTGTTGTTGACGCTTTTGATTGAGAAGTGATATGCTTTGTTCTTGTGCACACACATACACTAGTAGGTTGAAGCTAGTAGACTTATTGAATGTGGTAAGTAATTAGAAGGACATGAATATGTGCAAGACGATTTAGTTTGCATGCTTTGAATACAAGTTGGTGCGTTAGAGAGATTTTTGCTTGGGATTGAGTATGTTTTTCCACCAAGTGAGATTTTGAGCCATATTGCATATTTTTTACAATTTATTCGTTTGCTTGAGTGTCCACGGATTGTTTGCATTGCTAGCAGTTGTTTGAGGTCTTTCTTGAAACGCATGACATTATTTGACGATTAAAATGATAAAGGCATTTAGGAATAACCGCATATTTTCCCATATTACTACACCATGTTTACATGATCAATTAGTTAACCCGTTGAGCTTAATCCTATTTTTCGGTGACATACCACATTACTTGCCTAGACCTTTTTCTTGTATTGGCCGTACATTAATTTGAACCCATAGTGTCAAAGGCTAGTATAGTGCTTAAGGGAGTAATAAGGTGTGCAAGGAAGGGTTTATTGTTGGTCATACTTTTGGGGAAAATATTGAGATTGGGTTTGGTTGTTTACTTGATAGTCGGCATATGTAATAAATTGGGGGATCGTTGTTGTTATTTATATTATTGTTTTATTTAGCTCTCGAAAAAAAAAGAAAAAAAAAAGAAAAAAAAGAAAAAAAAAAGAAAAAAAAAAGAAAAAAGAAAAAAAAAAGAAAAAAAAAAGAAAAAAAAAGAAAAAAATATATTATGAGAGCATGTTTGTGTTTGTTGTGATCCTACTTTAGTCGACTAGTCGAGTGTTCTTAGTAAAATTTATGTGGGGGGAAAATAGGGTGTTGTGTATGATTTATTATGGTGCTTACTAGCTTTTGACACTTCACCTGTTTTGGCTTATTTGACATACCTTGTCCCTAGCCCACGTTACAACCCAATTAAAGACCTTTTGATTATCGTCATTGATGTATGTTGTGTTAAGAGTTAGATTGATATCAAATGTCAAGCATGTTTATGATTTTGTTGGAATTGAGTGATACACTTACCCTTGTTCTTGAGTGAATATTCTTTTGTGAGTGGAATGTGAGTGTTTGCTTGTTTTTGCGTATGAGATCCCGAGTTTTGTCTCAAAGATGTACTCTTGTGGGCTTAGCATGTTTACTAACTTATTCTTACACTTGACATGGACTTGTGAGAACTTATGCATGTTCATTGAGTAGACTATGTGAATACTTGCACTTTCGACACCAAGACATTGCGTATTTACTTTGATTCTTAAGTTGATATGGCATGAGAGGATTTGAAGGTATGGTAGGCTAGATTAATTGCATTTGCATATTAGTTGCATTCATGCATTGCATTGCATTGGATTTTGTGGGTACATTCGCTATAGGCCCTCACGAGACCTTACTCGTCCACTAGGGCTGCCTAGGGGTTTAAAGGGCTTGTTGCATATGCCAAATGCAACCGTGATCACCTACGGAAGTGGTACTAGTTAATTAGGTAGTTGTAATTGTTTATGCTTGAGGACAAGCATCGGTTTAAGTTTGGGGGTGTTTGATAAGTGGATTTTATATCCACTTGGAACATTCTATATCGGCTTAAATTGATTGTTTTGGACTCAAGTTTGTGTAGTTTTGATGTGTTTTGTGTAGTTGTGCAGGTTTCCAAGAATATCTAAGCTTTTGTCGTTTTTGGAGATTTAATTGATTAAAATTCGGATTTTCCGGGAAGGCTGCGCAGCTTATACTGTTTTGGCCATATCTAGAGTTCTAGAAGTCCGTTTTCAGCGATCTTACTGCCCACGCGAAGCTTGAGAGATTTTCTACAACCTGGGATAGGAAACAAGTGCAAGAAACGTATTTATTAAAGTCGCGCACGTTTTCCCATTAAAGAAGGCTTGGAATTTACTGTTTTGCCCTTTTTCTAATTCTAATTGTATTCTGGGCAGTTTTGGGTACCTTCTTTAAATCCTAATTGTAATAGAAGACAATATCTTGCTGGGCAAGATTTGTAGAGCCTATATAAACACATCATACCATTGTAATTGATAACTAACAATTCATAGCTAGAACAATTGATAGCTTGTAATCGTATCAAGGTACTTTCGATTTTCAATTCTTCAATATTATGTTTTCATTCATTATCATTATTATTTTGTTTTCTTCTTTAATTATGTGTAACTAAATCTTTAATCTGAGGATTGGGTAGTATTCCTTGGTATTCATGTGTGTTTAATTATCTGTGATTTTCTTGCTTTGCTGATCTGTTATTGAGGGCTTAACACAATTAGGGGAGTCATGAACCTTTGATTGGATTTTAGGGATTGTAATAACTTGGAGGAGGAGTTGCAATTTTAGTACACGATTTAACAGACATAACTCGAATATTTGATTGGGAGATTAATAGGAGAGTTGTGAGACTTATAATTCTTGGTGCGTGATAGTTTATGATTGTACTCTGATTGTATCACGGAAGTGACAATTAAGGTGTAGTTGTAGACACTATATTGTATCTTGGGAGAGAACATTATAACCTTAGAAGAATTGTTTTCAGCAGAGTAAGAACGTAGATGTCACATAGATATTGAATGTGCATTGAAACCAAGTGAAGAACCCCAGTTCTTGGATTGTTTTCCTCATATATTTTATTCTCTATTGATAATTAGTTTAATTTAGTTTAATTTAGTTAATTCAAAAACCCAAAATTCTTCTCATACACTTCTAGACGTAAAGAGATAAGAAACCTGAACTTTGATATTACATTCAGTCCTTCCCTGCGAACGAACACACAAAAAATACTACTAACAATTCTTGCTGTCCACTGTTCCAGTACCATATATAATTTTCCTTTGCTCTTGCTCCATCTCATGAGTTCTTAACTTTCCATACAACTTCTCAAGAGTCATTGTAGCAAAGTCATCTCTCTCTCTCTGATGGATGACGCTTTATGTTCTACATGGTGTGGTAGAGTCAGCATGAATTTCTTGTTTGTCTCTCTTAGAGGATACTTCTTCCCGTGAATGCTCAACTCATTCAGTAGCTTATTGTATCTCTCGAAAACTTGAGTGATACTTTCACCAGGAAGAGATTTAGAAGCTTCATAGTGAGACGTCAGAATATCCAGTCGATTTTCATGAACTTCATCAGTTCCCTCCATTATCATTCCAATCGTATCCCACATGTGTTTCGCACTAGTACAGTTCATAATTTGATGATTCATTTCATCATCCATGGAGTCAACTATGATTAGTCTAAGATTGGTATCCAATCCATCTTTTTCAGTTTCAGCAGCGGTATACTCCGATGGACGTTTTGGAATCATTCCTCCAACAGCTGCACTACTTTCACCATCCTCAGTAGTTTCAGGAGCAGCTTTCATTGGTTTAGACAAACCCTCAGTCAACGTCTCCATGTATCTAGGATTTGACGCTTGCATGAACAGTAACATCTTCATTTTCCACATGTTGTAATTATCATGCTTCAATGAAGGAACCTTAATACTGCTACCTTTTTTAGTACTCATGATTCTGGATGACGAACGCGGATCTGATCTGTATGTCGATCAACAAGCTCTGATGCCAATTGTTAGGTCCAGAATAACGTAGAAGGGGGGTTGAATACGTTATTTTGAAATATTTGGATTTTTGAGATATGAAAAATAAGGTCAACAACTGAATCGAAATAACACAATCAATTCGGGAAAATATCTTTAATTGATAAAAATCGAGGGGTGTTACAACTTCTAATCCAGTGGATTAGCTTCAAAAACCAGAACACTCCTAAGAATAGTTTAGGCACGAGGACCTTCTACCCGACACTTCCTGAAAGCGGGCTAAACCGGCTTTCCTACTAGATGGACTGTCTAGCAGCTTACATAGAGAAGATATAAGAGAGAGAAGAAAGAGTTGTGTGTTGAGGTGTGTTTTGAAATGAAATACAACATGCCTATTTATAGATTTTAGAAAGTCACTATGTTGTACTATTCCAACAACCCCCATGGGCCCCTCCAGCCACTTTTTGAATAGTAGCCGCCATTTGCACAGTAGCCGTCATTTGCACAATAACCCTCTCCAGCCACTTTTTGAATAGTAGCCGCCATTTGAATAGTAGCCGCCATTTGCACAGTAGCCGTCATTTGCATAGTAACCGTGAATAGTAACTGTGAATAGTAACCATGAATAGTAACCTTGCATAGTATTACTATTTTTGGCTGCTTCTTTTGGGCTTCTCTCTTTTGTTTCAAATATTCTACTGAATTAATTCTTCTCGGAAAGTAGTTCAAGTACCAGATTAATTTAATTATTTATTATAAATAATTAATTAATCTGTTACTTAATTAATTTTCAGAGTAAATTAATTTTTGACAATACCTTGAGATATTATGTTTGTCCTTGATCGTCAATAGGCTTTGGCAATTCTTTCTGTGAATTAATGTGTTGATCCTTCTCGTATGTGCTGACACTTAGTGCATTGGTCTAGTTCACAAGTGACTAGCACTGATCTTGATATTCACACCTTCCTACTATTCCAATTGATTAGCCTGCAGCAGTATCTTCAATAAATACATGGAATCTTTTGGCCCTTCAACTGAATCATCTGTACCGACTGTACATCTTATTCTGTCACTGAGGCTTGATCATGTTAATGAACTTCTTTCAGCGACTTGATCCTTGTCGGTGCCTGTTCTTCAAATTTCACGATCCCTGTATAGAGTTAATATTATTTATCTTTTATCCTAGTTGAGTTATATATGTCCTCTATTACATATTACATTACATTATGCTTTACAGTCTCCATTTCTGGAAGTTCACACAGTTTCCATTTCTGGAAGTTCACACAGTTTCCATTTCTGGAAGTTCATACTACCTCCATTTCTGGAGGTTCATACTGCCTCCATTTCTGGAGGTTCATACTTTCTCCATTTATGGAGTGATTCACTAGCAATGTCAGTCTGCTCAGTTTTCCTCAAAATCGCATTTCAACATATACTAGTTAAAACAATTTAACGAGTATTCATAATATTGTAAAAATCACACTTTAAACAGCTCAATTTAAAAGATATATTTCTTTTAAAATCCACAAATTCACATTCTTACTGAAAAATATATATTTCTTCTAAAATCCACAAATTCACATTTATACGCGCATAAAACAGAATACGCATAGGGTTTAAAACACAGTAAATACGTTAACAGAAATATAACGCATTATCTTCAATTTATCACAACAAGATATACTTACAACCACCGCTATCCAAGTAGTCCAACCGTTCCTCAATCCACTTTTCCAATAACCTGGACAAGCATCAACAACTCTTCAATCGTACATCCTTAATTTATTCTACTCATACTTTACAAAACAAACTGATCTTGACCAGTCAAATTCTACAACTCGATTTGTTTCTAAAAATGTCCACTAAAATCACTGACGTCTACTTAAGTCACAATTCACTTAATAAGCTTCTATTGCTTATTAATCAGTAATCCAACTACTATACAGCTTACTCCTCAAAATCCGAATTTATAAAGCTTCACACTTAATATTTTGCTTACAAGTCTCGTAAATCCTTCACATTTATTAGGCAGATGTTACAGTCCTTTTTACAAAAAATTTGGGCATGACCTTTTCGAAATTAGACGCTACCCGGTGTCACAGCACCTCAACAATCAATTCTAATTAATCATCAATAAACCAATTATCAATCCATACTCCACCAATTTCTACAAATCCACTTTTACAAACCAAGCACGATTTATCACAAAAATTGGCTACTTTAAAAACCTAAACTTCAAAAATATTAACTCCACTATTTCACAAATTTCCGAATTAATTACGGAAATCTAACTTCTAATTAATTAACAAAACCCAAATTAATCTCTACGATTTACAACTAGAATATTTAACGAGTCTTCAAAATTAATTCCGGAAATAATAAAAATTTCTCGCAAATGCATCTTCAAAATAACGAAATTAAACACACACTTACGGTGGAAAATCACGCGCCATAACCGAACCCATTGTGCTTCTCCGATGACTACTACCGTTGCCCCACATACACATTTTTTTCTTTTCGCGAACCTTTGCCATTTCCACGACCACGCGTCACCTCCTTCTCCAATTTTTTTCTCCTATCTCCTTGCATCTCTCCGATATCTCTCCATGTAAATCTCTTCCCCTATCTTCCGTAATGCTCCCTCAGAAATTTCTCCGCATCTCTCCCATTATCAAACAATCTCTCCAGCCTTTTCTCTCCCCCCCCCCTCTCTCTCTTTCTTTCTCTCTTGTTGCCTCCCTTCCCCTTCTCCGTCACTCCACCACCACCACCACGGTGGTAGCCTCCTCCCCGCGCACACACAACATACACATACAATCGCACACACAACACACACCTATACATACATACACACCCAACACAATACCCTACTATATCTTCATCTCTTCATCTTTCTTTCCCTCCTCCATTTCCTACCGCTGCTCAAACCACCACCACCATCGGTGGTGACTCTCCTTCACTGCTGCCATCATAGAACATACACACATACTCCCCGGAAAACACACACACACCCTCGGCACTGTATACACGTAAGATACATACACGTAGTACACGCACCACCACACCCACGTATCCTCTTCTCTACCTCCCTCTCCTTCCCGTCGAACACCAACCACAACACCACGGTCAGCCACCGCCGTGCGGTGGTCTTCTCCGGCCAGCCCACATCCCGAACTCGCCACTATCATCTCTCTAATTCTCTCCCATAACAACTAATATACACGCATACATATAGATTAAATCAATTGATTTAAAGAACAAAACCCCCAATTGAATTCCCTAATTTCTCAAACCCTAGTTTTTTCCCTCTTTTCCTTTCACTCTCCCCGACTGTCTTTTTTTCCTTTTCTGTCGTGTATCGTTTTCTCTAAATGGGCTTGGCTCAAATTCTCATATATATTAACTACTACTAATTCTTTTCGGGCCCAAATAAAACACAACTTATTCATTTTCTCTCCTTTTATTCCACTTGTAATTATTTTATTGAAACAATTATCTCCCAAATTTTCCAAAATAATTATACTCTTAACTTAATAAAATAAAGTCGTCAAATCTCCAAATACTCGTATTTTAATTAAATTACGAGTCCACTTGAAATTTTCCCCGAAATAAATCCTAAAAATCATCCACCGTCAAATAATTAATATTTCACATCATAATTTAATCTTTAACCAATAAAATAAAATATTCCTCAAAATCCACAATTTATCAATTCGATCTCTAACTTCTTCCTTATCTCCAAATGGTTCAAAATTTAACCGCAATAAATATTATTCCCATTAAAATAATCAAAATTAATATTTTCGAACTCGGAATGTTACATCCTTCCCCCCTTAGAAAAATTTCGTCCTCGAAATTGAGCGCACCTGGTCCCATCAAAACAAAGCGGGATACTTCCCCCTCATACTGTCTTCTGGTCTCCAAGTTCTTCTTTGACATCATGACTCTGTCACATAAAATTCATCAAAGTGTTACCTTCATTCTTAACATCTACTCCTATCAATCATAGTCTCTACGGGGTTTTCTCAAATTTTAAACTCTCTTGAACACCTATCGGTTCATACTCCAATTCCTGGTTGACTCTCCAACCCGAAAGTTGCTTTGTAGCACTTCTTACGAATACTATCTCTTCACACGATTTCAGCAATAGATCATATTCTTCTTCTAAAGTAATTATAAGAATCTTCAAAAGAACATCATCAATAATTCATCACAATCATCACACAAGGATTAAGAAAATGAGTATCCAGACATGATAGGTTCACAAGTTCTACCATATAACTATCTTCTTACTAGACCATCCCTTTTGACTTAGAGTTTCTGCCATATGAAGTACAACCCCTAACTCCACCTCCATGCTTGTATGTACTCTAATAGGCCCTGAAAACTTGTGTAGAATTGCACCATTACAGTCAGATATCCAACCTCCTATGCCACCTAAACCAAACCTTGCGCATTTAAACCCCATGCTCCATCTGTAGCACAAATCAGATCATACATGATACCTTTAAGCTGCCAGAAATTCTGATTCATAGAATGCAGATGGATTGCAATAGCACCATGTGGATTCACATGCCATAAAGGATCATTCACAAAGGCCATTATGCCTGAAGCCTTACCTCATTTACTGATACGGATATGTAGAATCTGCTCCAAAGATGACTTGGAGATTCTGACATTTTGGAAAACACATTCATTCCTAGACATCCAAATTGTCCAGGCCGCTGCTGCAACCACCAAGACCCAAATACTCCAGGAACTTCCTCTCTTTTGAATGTTAAATAAAGTGTTAAGAGAAAAATTGACTATACCAGACAATTTATTATCAATACTCCACCATTTTCCAACATAATCCCACACCCACTTGGCTAAAGAACAGTCCCAAAAAGATGATTGATGTCTTCTGAATTCCTATTGCACCATTTGCATATAGAAGAAACCTCTGGTAAGATACGATGAAGAAAAACACTAGTGGGAAGGATGCCCCATTGCAGTTTCCACAGAAAAATACCGATTTTTGGTGGAACTTTAATTTTCCAGATGTCTTCCCATATGTTGAGACGAGAAGTAGATACATGAGAATTATGGGATGATAGTTGACCAAATTTCTTAGCTGAGAATGCGTCCTTACCTGGTTACCATTCCAAAACATCCTTAGAGTTACTTAAATGAATCTCCTGTAAGATACTTGACAATAGATCTAAAGACCCTGCATCCCTGTCTAAAACTGGTCTTTTCCAAAGAGAATCATCAGCAACACCTTTTTCTAGCCACATGTTAACCAGTAATTTGATTGGGTAAAACTGTAGTTTAGAGATTCTGTATAACCTAGGCATTAACACCATTAACAGACCATTCCCATGCCATGAGTCTTCCCAGAATAGAGTTAACTCTCCATTTCCAATTTTCCACTGAAAACAGTTACTCGAGAGTAAATTAGCACCTGCAATTGTATTTAGTACCCTTAACACATCCTTAAACATGTATGAAGTATCTCTATTTTGTGAAACTCTCGTCAAAACAAAGTTAAACTGTCTACCATATTTCTCCTGTAACAGCTTGTTCCAAAGTCTATCTCTCTCAGAATAGCTACGCCACCACCATTTGGCTAATAAAGATGTATTCTTTAATTTCAAATCAGTTACCCCCAGACCTCCATCCCGCTTGCTTCGACATACACTATCCCAACTAAGAAGATGCATTTTTTTTCTTTGGGAACCATTAACTAGCATTGAACCCCACAAGAAGTTCCTCCTTGCTTGCTCTAACTGTCCTAAAACCATTGCAGGAATCTTGTACAAATTGAACCAATATGTTGGCAGGCTATCTAGAGATGATTTGATTAAAACAAGCCTCCCTGCCATTGATATTGATGAGGCATCCCAAGATTTCAATTTCGAATCTACCCTATTGATCAGCGGTTTCCAGTACGAGATTAACCGAGGTGATTCACCTATATTAGCTCCAAGATACTTGAAAGCACCTTCTCCTACCTCACATCCAAGAAAATTAGCCCATCGATGAACATCCTCTGCTCTATCATTAAAACCATACAGTTGAGACTTATGAAAATTTATTTTCAGACCTGAAAGTAACTCAAAACACTGTAAGACTCTCTTTACATTTCTAACTGAACATTCGTCATTATTCACAAATAACACCACGTCATCTGCATATTGGAGATGGGTGATAGAGGAGCCACTACCAGAAAAGGATATTCCTTTGAGAAAACCTTTGTCTTTAGCAGCTTCAATTAACTTGGACAACACCTCTCCGATTATATTGAAGATTAAGGGGGATAGAGGATCACCCTGCCTTAACCCTTTCCTTGGGGAAAATTCATCAGTAGGTGACCCATTTACGAGGACTGATATACTAGAACTCTGAAAAATGCTCTTCATCCACCCGATCCATTTATGATTAAAATTCATACTCTCAAGAACTTCAAAAATAAAATCCCAACACACACTATCAAAAGCCTTTTCGAAGTCTATTTTTAGAATCAGACCTTTACTTTTCTTAGACTTAAGAGCTTGAAACACTTCTGAAGTAATGAGAATACAATCTGAGATTTGTCTTCCTTTGATGAAGGCTGATTGAGAGCCTGAGATCAACTTGTGCATGACTAAACTCAATCTAGTAGTCAGCACCTTTGTCAACAGCTTCATAGTGCAGTTCATCAAGCTTATATGTCTGTAATCTGTGACAGCTTTTGCATCAATTTTCTTTGGGATCAAAGCAATGAATGAAGCATTACTCCCTTTTGGGATGTCTGCTTTATCATAGAAATTTTCAAAAAACTTCATTATATCCCCCTTCAAACTACTCCAAATAGCTTTAAGCAAACCAGCGTTCACACCATCCGGACCAGGTGCCTTAGTGGAGTCAGTTCTACTTAATGCTTCCTCTACTTCCATTATTGAAAATGGCTTGATAAGATCATCACTGTCCTGACTGGAAAGAGAGTCCAGTGCTACATTACCAAGAAGAAATACTTTCGGAGTAGATGAAGTTCCCAGGAAAGATTTAAAATGCTGAAAGAAGGCCTTTTTAACATTTTCAGGATTGACCACCCAGCTTCCTTCCACTAGTACCTTCGAGATTTTGTTGGATGCAATCCTCTTCCCAATTGCTTTATGAAAAAATTTTGTGTTTCTTTCTCCCTTAAGCTGCCAGTTAAGTCTTGACTTTTGACATAGCATGCTCGACTTAGCCTTGTATAACTGATCTAAAGCTAACCTAATAGCCATTTTCTCTGCTTTGCCAACATCTTTTAAATCAGCCTCTTCTTGCTTCCTTTCCATAGTATCAATATTAACATCAATGTTTCCAAAATGATTCTTATTCCACTCTTTTGTGAATTCTCTGAGTTCTTTAAACCGAGCACACAAATTCACTTTTTTTGACTTGCTCCAAATTCCACCCAGGCTATCCAGTAGTTGTCTATCTTCCAGCCAAATATTGAAGAACTTGAATGGTTTAGGACCCCAGTTGCATTTAGAACTATTAAGAACAATCGGTTTGTGATCTGAATTCTTCCTTCTCAGTGTATTACTTACCCATGATCCCGATCCTGCCAAACATGATTGACTAGAATTCGATCCAACTTACTCCTTTTATTTTCTGGTCCAAACCAAGTGAAGTTCGAGTTCAACAAAGGCACATCAATAAGATCATTTCTAGAGACAAAATCAGAGAAGTTGTTCGTATCTATCCTTCTGTATAAGCAATTTTCCCTTTCCGATTCATGCAGGACACAATTAAAATCACCCAAGAACACTACTGGAATATCCCCTAAGGCAATTAACTCCACATCTAATTCCTTCCACACTTCCATCTTACACTGGCTTGATTGTGGAGCATATATGTTAAAGCAAGCAAATGGAATATTATCCAATTTACATACTCCATTTACCAGAATCCAACTAGTCTGTCTCTTTGTACTATTGATTTCAAAAACATCTTCCCTCCATACCGTGAATATACCACCTGATAAACCATTAGAAGGAACTTCAGCCCACCCAATTTTCCTCCCTAGTCCAATCGAACTCAACATCTTATTTGACCACTGCAAGCATTTAGTCTCCTGAATGCAAACTAAAGAAGCTTTTGATTCAAACACTACCTCTTTCAGATTCAACCTATTACTTTCTTTAGAAGCTCCCTTGATATTCCAAGTTAACAATATTTGTGTATCCATAAAAAACTTGACTATCGAATGTCTTGATAAAGGGATTAAAGCCCCAAATTGTGCCTGATAAAATTCAGGGAAGTTTCTTCATCATGGGCCAATATTAAACCCATATGTAACCCTGTTTCCAAAATGGCCCTAAATTCATCCAATGCATTCCCAGAGACACCTTTGCTAGCAACAATTTCATCATCAATGACTGACTTCCTTCTCCTATTCCTCTTGGTCGGAATTTTAAAGAATTTATTTTCTTTATTAGCACATATTTTCCTTGGCCTACCCCGATTGCTACGAATCCTCATACTTTGAAGATTATTCAGTATGGAACTTTGCCCAGTTTCAACCATCCCCTGCTCTTCTATCAAGGAGCTCAATTGTAAAACAGATGACTCTTGCGCATTCAAGGACAAATCCCTCGACCCTGACATACCATCTTCATCAAGATTTTCATCCTGACATCTATGCATCCACCTCCAATCCCCTTCCTGTAACACCTCTGGATTGTTGGTAAACAAATCCGAAGGAGTGGGAGGGTTAATTAAGGAATCATCAATACCGAAATCATAGTCTTCTATCCCAGAATTCTCCTGTAACCCATCACCTTGCACATGATTAGAGTCCAAATGTGAATCATATACTTTTCTAGGAGAAACACATAATATAGGCTCCACATATTCTATCAAATTAAAATTCTCTTCCTTATTTCCTATTCCTTCATCCAGAACTTCTATCTCTCCATTAAAACTACAATTGGCTTCTTGATTTACCAAATCCTCCGTTAATTGTTCCAATTTATAATTCTCCCCCAAGTCTGTCTTCTTTTTTCCTTCATGTTCAGTTAAGCCATCATCAGTAGTCCTGCTTGCAATGAATTCCCTATCAAAGTAAATATCTCCATTGTACTCTTGAATAAGTATGTTAAAGCTCTTCCCCTTGATTTCAAACACCATCTCCTCGCTAATATTCTGCACCATTAAAGTTTCTATCTGTACTTTTGGAGTCTGATAAAACCCATCTTCATTTGTGATAGGAGAGAAGTGTAGTAACTTACCCCATGGTTCTATTATTCTTTTGAAATTCTCCTCCGTCCAAGCTACAATCGGTAACCCCCTACATTCTAGCCACGTCCTCCTAGACGGTTTTATATTCATCCATTGAGCTTTAGTCACCTCCGCAAAGCCAATTTCCAGAAAATCTGTATCTAGTTCTGTTAAATTATCCACATTTGGAAAATATGCCAAAAAAGACTTATTGGAGATCCCCCTGATCATTACATCTTTAAAACCTAATCCTTCCACTATTAGCCCCACAGATTCCACGTCCTCCTCATTGACAGTTCTTAGAATCAAACTAGTGTTTATTTCCTCCATGAAAGAATCATTGATTTCCCCTACCACCATTCGTTCCTTTGTTAAAGGCTTCTTGACATTTTCTTCATTCTTTTCTTTGTCTACCCCCACATTTTCTTCCTTCTTCTGCCTTTCTTCAACATATGAAGAAATTTGCTCAGCTGTCACTTTAGGGATTTGATGGGATTTAATTCCACTTTTTACATCCTTTTTCCCCTCATTCCTCTTCGACTTTGCCATAGCCATATACAACTTACAAATTCCAAATTTAGAATCTTTCAAGTTACTAAGAATCTGTATAGCTTCTTCATTACTCACGGCCACAACAAAACCAAACCTATTGTTATTTTTATCCTTTTTTCTAGGAAGAATAATATCCTTCACCCTTCCCCCCTTTTTGAAGAAAGTCCACACTTCAACGGCTTGGGTGAGTGCTGGAATCCCAGAGAAAAAGATAGTGTCTAAATTCCCCTCTTGCTTCCTAACCAATTGCCTAGTAACTGGAACTCTCTTAATATCCCCATGTTTGTCCTTTAACAATATTTCCTTAAACGACTTCTTTGTAGATACTCTATCTCCCATTGCCTCCTCCTCCTGTGTGTTACATAAGGACTTATGATGTATCTGCCCCAGGGCTAGAGAGATAGTGTTGAATATATGATATGATCCTAGTAAAGTCCGCTTCCCTAACACCTTGAGGTTTTAGGAGAACTGGTAACTTAACATGCTATCAGAGTTCTAGTTGTGGGAGGTCTCAGGTTCGAGTCCCTCCTACCCCCCAATATTCTCATTAATTGAAATATTGAAATTGTGTGATATGGTGGGCCCAAAAAGGGACGAGATCCCCACCTAGTATTAAAAAACGACGAATCGGACACTAGGACCAAAAAGGCACAAACAACCTAGTGATCCACTCTTGACCCATTAATGGGCTTTCGAGTGAGGGGGATGTTGAATATATGATATGATCCTAGGGATGTTGAATATATGATATGATCCTAGTAAAGTCCGCTTACCTAACACTTTGGGATTTTAGGAGAACTGGTAACTTAACAGATAGCCTTATCATCACCATCCAGTGGACATTGGTTCATAAATAACTATTTCCGTTTGTGGATTTAAAATCTATACTAGTACTCTCTCTTCTCTCTCCTTAGAACAAAACCACCGCCTCTGTCTTATTTTCCTCCGGCGGTGGCTCCTCCACCGACCGGAGGCCCGATTTCCTTGCTTTTTGTTCTTCTTTTCTTCAATAATTAGTTTTCCTTGTGAGGTTTTGCTTGCTTTCTTCCTTTTTCTTAGATCTGAATCTTCGGAGTTTTCAGATTTTTTCTTCTCCGATTTGTGGTGGATTTGCGATTTCTTCTCAGATTCTTGGTGGATCTTCGGTCTCAAGAGGGGTCTGGTTTCTCTAGTTTTTGAGGTTCCGTTTTCTAGATCTAAGACTTGTTTTAGTTTGATTTTTGTGTATTTTCATTTCATTTTGTAAGTTTAATTTGATTTCTCTCCTTGGTGAGAGTTGTGGTTTTCTCTCCTTGATTTGTGAGAGTTGTTTCGGATTCATCTATAAGAGCTTGGTCGGAACTTCAGTTGTGGTCGTTAGCTCAAACGGATTTTGGCGAAGATATGGAGCGTAGAGCGAGAATCTATAGACATATCATTTTTTTCAGACATTTGCTTATTTGTCTCATTTTGATTATGAAGACGAGCATGTCATCCTATCCTATGTTTGATCGATTTGATCATTCTTGTAGATGCCGTATGGCTTTTATGTATTGAATTTTCAACTTTCTTCAAAAAAAAAAAAATATCAAATAAATGTTTGGATTAACAACTTGGTAAACTGAAGTAAAATTCTCAATTTATTTGACCATTTTTTTAGCACACATTTCTTAAAATTTCAATTCATTTTCACTTTTATTTACCGTATTGCTTCAATTTTATCATCAAGAAGACTCCTACATGTATGTGTACTTTTTCTGCAAGAGATTTTACTTATATAATTAATGGTTTACGAGTTTAGAAAATGCAAAGTCGCTTGATTTATGATGGTTACCCGAGTTGTTGAGAATTGGGTTTATTTATTGTTAATCTGCAGGTTTGCCAGAAGGTTGGTTTTAGTACTAATTACTTTTTGAAGTTGGTGAGGACTGAGGAGCTCTTCTCATCATTTTTATCCTAAATTATATTATTAAAATGATAAAAAATACAGGAAACAAACTACGTAAACTTTAATCTGAACTTAGAGCATTCACATCCAGCCCTCATAATGATCACTGTAGGACTCTGCATATGCTTAAAAAATTGTTGCGCTGATCGAGTTGAAAGTTGATCATCTTATCTGAAATTCAATTCTCTCTTTCTACATAGACAGTTACACACTTACACTCTAGCAAAATTCGTACATAAAAAATTGAGGGTACAGTGAGTAGAGTTAAACCCCCAGACATATATGATAATTTCGACGACAGGTACCATATAATCTTTTTGATTGTGGCCCTCTTGGCTCATAATTAGTTATACTACAAAAAGCATATCATAATGTATAGTGAACAACGAGTTCTAACTATAACTTGACAGTTATACAGTGACCTTAACTTATGGTCTTGGGGACATGTCGAAAAAGAAGAATCTGTAAACAATTCTGCCGGCTTTGGAAACTTTTACAGCTTGCGTATTGAAATGTCCATGTGCAGATATGCTAAAGAAGTGAGGAACAGTAGGAAGAATACAGATGTTAACATCAACGGCTCCGCAAGCATGAACATGGGATGGAAGTCGTAATAGACCTGCAGAGTTTAGAAAAAGGAAACAAAGTTAATAGCCACAATTTGGTACACAACTGTCGGAAACTGGTGATATGCATCACGATGGACTAATTTACTTGATAAATCTAGTTTCACCGGTACATCAAATTAGCCTTCACCACTAGGGCATAAAGTTTTTTTTTTCTTTTTATTGTGTGGTGAATGAGGGGTAAAACACCCTGGTGAACAAAGCTGAAAGAACAAAAAAAAGGAACAAAAAATTACTAAGTTTTAGAACAATTAAATCTCTTATAGTCTACTAAGAACTACATAAACTACATGGTCTGTGACCTTCAGTTATGAAGCTTGAAATAACAGCCAATATCACGGAGCAACATAATTACCGCTGTGAGCAAATGGACATTTTTCAAAATGAAGAGCCAATTGATGGATGGAATTCTAGAGCATGTTTTAACTATTAAGAGTAAAGAATTTCTACAACGTATGAAAGACAAACAAGAGCAGCTTACTGTAGTGAACAAAGTACAAAACACATTGAAAATACAGATAATGCTTGCACAAGTGGGACAGGATATACAAATTACCTGGAAAGGAATATTATGCTCTGGGACTACATTTTCCTTTTTCAAAACCACCACAGTCCTTCCAACAACATCAAGGTACGAGTAACTGGTCTGCAGATGTTAACATGAGAAGGTATACCAGTTAAACTATAATGTTGAAATTCTGAGGTTTTGAACTCATAAAGCATACAACACAATCATGACATAATCAGGTAAAAAGTACTGCATGACAATAATGTAAGAAACATCGCTATCTACCAATGGATGACATATATCTACATCAAGATAGAATCAATCTCATAGGATAACCAAAACTCGAGATGCCACATGGTAACTTTTGTCTTTTGCAAAGTGTTTGTAAATGACAAAGAATTCACCTCTAGATTCTGTTCCACAGGAAAAGACACCAAAGCGGAAGGATTTTTTGATCCCTCTGGCAACACTACCTGAAAGTATAATAAATCCTGTGTCAGTATAACTGAGAAGGGTACACTGAAGACACAATGAATCAAAAGGTAGATGATGGAATAAAATTTACATCAAATACCATTAAAAGATATATGTCATAAGTAACACAATACTAATAACAGTGTGATATTAGCTTGAAGATAGATTATTTGAGGTAACTACCCCACAAAAGATCAAAACAATGTTACTCATGTGTGAGGATTAATTTCCTGGAACTTAAGATAAAGTCCAATAGCAGGGATCAAACAGTTAGATGTATGATATATGTATATATAATACACACATACACACACACACACACACACACACACACACACACACACACATATTGATGCAGTATCCTACCTTGACGGTCAAATCATCCACCACAGTCTCAGCTATAGGACATCCGAAACTAAAATTCAAGTACCGCCTACCATCATCTGATTCAAAAAGAAAGTCCTGCAATGGTAACCCATATCCAATAGTAAAGGTCGCTTTCCAGCCTCCAAATAAAGGATACCGTGGCTCGATCTCAAGCTCTGACTGAGAATGATGTAAACACCAAGCATAAGAAAAAAAATAGCCATGAATCATTATTTACAAGAATAAAAAAGATCAGCTTCACTAAAACGATATTTAGTGGCTGCATGCCTGCATCATGACTTAAAAGAATATAAAAGATCAGCTTTGATCAATCACCATTATATGCTGAGAAAATGAAAGCAATGGATGAATCCACAGCAAGTAGGAAAGATAAATACAAAGAGTGCAGGCACCCTGGCAGTACTATGTGCTCTATAGTCAGTTTAAAAGCTGTGCAGAGAACAAATGAGCCTGCACAGCTTCACTCCACAAGTTTTTCAAGGAGAAAAGAAAAGGCTCGGTATGAATTTCAAAAAAATGTTAAACTCCACAGATCCCACGCAAGTATGAAACTGAGTCAGATCTTCTAGTGTCACAAGGTCAAACAACTAATGTCTAACCATGTCACGGCAAAGACACCTTATTATATAATGGCCAAGTGCTCTATAAAAAGGAACAAGATAAATAGTACTTTAGTCTATTGCTTTCCGGACTGTTTTTAAATGTTGGCATCAAAAACTTGTTTTGTGATAAAGAACTTCAATACCATCATGGAAAACCATTTTAGCATTCCATATCTTTTTCGTCCTAATATACTAATTTTCTGCTGTATTTTCCTTTGCAAAACCAAGCATCAGGTGTGGGAGTAAAAGAATGGGAATAACAAGCATGCACCGTGGGAATCACCTTAATGTATTGAATATTGATAATTACATATGCATACAAAGATGAAACACGGAGGACGAGATGATGAAGCTTACAAAAAAAAAAAAAAAAAACTTTTATCAAATACTAGTTATCTTTAGTTTGGCTCGACTACAGGTGCACAGATATTTAAGGAGAAAACAAGTGCCTTCCTGAAAACAGAAACTAAATGGGATGACAATATATTCAATACTCCATTATGGCAGGAGAGAAAAGGAGGATTAGCCGATTAGAAGATAAACCTTACAAGAAAAAATAATACTTCTAAGTTCTAATCATATCGTTGGTTGTCAGTTATCTTTTTATTATTATTATTATTACTTTTTTTGGGTTACAAAAAATTTAAATACTCAAGCACACATTTGCCTAGATTGAGATACCCTCGACCTTTGCTTACTAAACACGAGGGATATCCTCTAGGTCTGCACATATAATTAATACTCCCTCTGTTTTTTTATATTAGTCGTTTGACTTTTCTGCATACATTTTTAGGTGCATTGACCACATAGCTAAAATTATTGTTTTTGAATTTTTCTTTTTTTGAATAAAAATATGTAATCAAAATTTTAATTCACAAAAAAAATTAATTGAAAAAATTAATTTTAACTATGCAGTCAAAACAGTTAAAAGTACGTGCAAAAAAGTCAAGCGACTAATATAAAAAAACAGAGGGAGTAACAACATAGGTACCTTCTTGAAATCAGAACGTAAGTGAGAAGTTGAAATATTTCCTATTCCATCACGGTAGTAGACAGAGTGTACCCTTGGCGGTAATTTCGCGAGAAGATGCTTGAATGAAGAGACACCACTACCAGATGGCCTACCCTGATATTCAACTCTGCCAAAGGAAGCTTTAAAAGGTGAGAAACAAACACAAACATTTGTGTTTTTGTGTGTCATCGCCAATAATAAGATAATCAAAACATGCACATGTGCATAACATGTATATAGTTTATGCGTTGATATGTATACATTTGACAAAACTAAGGAGAATAAAATGGTTGCAATAACATGTTGAATGCACTACCAAGTCTATATCAAGTATTACCATTAAACAATATGTTTATGCAGTCATTACACATAACACAAGAGTAATAAATATGTTCTACCGACAGGCATGAACACAGTGCCTAGGCATGAACACAGTGCCAGATATAAAGACAAACTATTAGATTTTAAGATTCCGAACTATATGAACTTTGGTCCAGGTGTTATTGGCAGTACAACAGAGTTGACAGCCACATTCTGGGCATATACAGTGATTTTGAACCCTTCTACCCCATCAATAACCTTTTCGGGATATTCACAAATCACAATTAATTCTTAATAAGTGATTTCCACAAATTCATATCCAGAAAGATTTTAAAAAAGTACTTAGATCAGATTGGTAGAAGGTGACTTGATAAATTATGCATTATGTAAATTAGGTCTAGGCGTCTAGCACATCTAAGGGAACTAATAGTCCTTCAATAAAGGATCTTGGAACTTGGACTCTTGAGACAGGTGAAATGATTAAACAAGTGGTAATATTCGACCATGTTTACGTCATAATATTAATTACCATTTAGTCATTTCATATCCACCCTTTTAAGATTTCCGATCGAGTTAACAAGGAGAAGAAAATATATGCAACAAATCTGTTAATGAAATAACAAGATTCCTCTTATTCCTTAAGACAGTTCTTATGAGCAAGAGGTCAATGGTTTATTAATTGATTTATCAAAAAAATGCAAGGATCTGGAAGTTTCACAAATAACAAAGGTACATACTAATATACAAGGTTTCTTTTTTCAGGTGATGTTTAAGTTATGTTTCAATATCACACAATCTTAGGATTGATCGAGTCAGTCGACCATTTTATTTGGTTTTGTAGACATCAGGCCTGAACTCACAGTAAACACTGGGACACTTGGTTCTCGTTAACCTACTTGTACTTTGGCTAAATAGATAAGATAACATACAATGGCACTCAAAAGTTTCAAATATTTGCAATGATGGGTACATCTATAAGCAAACCTTGAAAATACGCCCTTATGTCGTGCACCACCATGAGCCAACTTGTAATGCTCTGTAATCTGAAGGTTACCCCAGTGAGAAATTTCAACTTCACGAACGAGTTCCTCAACAACAGCAAAAGGGTTGTTATTCTCAAAATGAATAATTACAGGAGAATATGAATACGGAGGACGGTCCTCATAAGGCCCATACTTCAGTTCTGTGCCTTTACGGTCAGAAGGTTCCACTCTTGTGAATGACTCCACCTTGTTACTTGGTGTCCGAATCATAGTTTTCTGCTTTTTGATATAATAATGTGACAATATTAAAGCACTGTCATGGTAATATACCAACTGAGATTCTGACTGGCTGATTTCAACTGGAAAGGGTTGAAGGGAATGAGTCTGTGAATATAACACTTCAATTGTTACAGATTCACCAGTAGTCAAAGGATTCAATAAAAATGCAGTATAGTATTTGGTTCCATTTGGCGAATCAGGCAGGTCAGTTGGATTGACTTTAAGTGGAACAACTGACTTTTTCCTCTTTTTCCCAATGACAACTGCTGCTTGGAGATTAGCTATATGTTTAGCTTGTTCAGGTGAAAAGGCCAGAAGGATTTCCGAAGCACTAGACTTTCCCGTGTTTTCAACCTAAAAATAATAATTCGCTAATTAAATAAATTTGAATGTGGAGAAAGAATTTCTTAACATTTAAAAGTTTACATCGTATTGTCGATGTGAATTAATAATTATCTTAGTATATAATCATTAGATAATGATGCAAAATGCAATACTAATAAAAACTATCACATAAATAGAATAAAACTGAGGCTTTATCATGTATTTATACTTCTCTGCATATTATTGGCTTATACACTAGGGCTATTCATTCTTCGCTAATGATCTACCTATTCTTAACTTGTCCACAGAAAACATAGGGCATTCAGTTAAAAACTATTTTAGTGGAAACTTTAAAGTTGAAATAACAAATAGATACAACTACTATCATTTAATTATAAGATTATAATTTCATGTTTATAAAAAAGATAGAAGAGATCTGTTACCCAATTTAAGTCCATGGATATCTAGACAAGTTTATTTATTAACTATAATCTCTGTACGAGTAAAAGATTAATACAGACAAGAGAGATACGTCCAAAGGCAATTAAGTTGACACGTAGGATAGGGAACAAAGATACTGCTTGCTTCAGGGCTTCAAATTTAAATACAACTAATCAACTAGAATCTGACTATCCTAGTTGGGTCCACCGTCCATGCGGTTATTAAGAGTAGGGTAATAGGTTGAAAGCAGAAAAATATATAACAATTAAGCATTTATATTGTTAGTTCTAAACCCGAGCATGTTAATTCAATCACTTCTTTAAAACAGGAGGAAAAACAAGTTAAAGTCGAGCATAAGGCTCAAATTAAGCTTTACTATGTGCGTTTTAAGTTTGTGGCACTAGCTTGACTAGGCTCAACATTTAAAGAAACTTGAGCTAGCTTAAGTTAAACCAAGGTGAGGTTTCTTCATAAATAGCCCATCTCAAGCCATATGAGAAAAGCAACCAATTTTTGAAAAGGGGACAAAAGTTTATTTTCAGCCTTTCACAATATATATGCATTATTAGACTACAAGATACTTTAAATACAGACCTGAAACACTCAAGTAGAACATAGATGAGGCATTAAAAGAATACCTTCAGCGTCAAGAAAACCCTGACAATGTGTGAACTCGCATCAATCTGGAACAATGATCAGAAGGTCAGTGCCACACCCAAATCAATGGTTTATAGTTTTCACCATATTGAAAGCACTGATGACTTAATGAGCTTGATTGAAGAATTAAAAAAAAATCTAAATTAACATGCAAAAGCAACATTTCTATACTTTGGTTCCTCGGATCAGAATTAAGTTTTTTTTTGGGGTGGGGGGGGGGGGGGGGTTAAGTCTTCAAATTATTCCTAATTCTTTTTGGACACAAAAAGGTTTGCATAAAAGTAAACTTACAATTTATAATGCAAATAAAACATTAATAGAAAGGAGAGCACGCCTTAGTGTCTTAGATACCATATAAAAATCATGGAAACTAGAAACACACCGCAATCAATTACACTATAATGCTAAGCAATTTGAGTTTCCATATCTCCTCAGCTTCTTACGTTTCAACTACAAATTCCTCATAAATTCCAAACACTTTCTCATAAAAGTCCAGCTACCTTCTCATGATAAAACAAACTACAAGCATTAAACATAACCATTACGTTCAATAACAAATATTAATTTTCCACGAAAACGAACAAAATAACTAACAATCAATAACATTACTAAACACGAAAATTAACAATACACTCAACTTAAAATGTAAATAATAATCGAAAAATCTCGCAGCATTGTGTTAAACAGTGCAGTCAGTTATAATAATAACACACAAACACACAGTTGACTTAAATTGACTTTAAAATGACAAATGTAAGCAAGTAGAATCTCATAATCCGTACAAGTAATTAGCATTGATATAATTAAATAAACAGTGTAATCAATTACAATAATCAATAGATCTTACTCTGCGTTCAGCGTCAACGATCTGAAGATGAGAAGAAGATGTAGCTAGATGAGCGAGAGAGACGAGAGAGATTAGTAGTATCACTGAGTATTTTCCATGTTTTGCTACACCTACTTCCATCGCCTGATTCGATTTCAGTGTGTTTTTTGTGTGTGTGTGTGTGTGTGTGTGTGTGGTTGTGTCACACAAGACGAGACGACTACCAAGGTAATGGACGACTGGACTGACTGCAAAGAGACTCAAAATGCCAAGCTGTGTCGATCTTCAATTGGGCTTTTATTAATGGGCCTTCGTTTTGAATTTTTTTTTTTTTATAATTCAGTGTCCGGGTCAGCTTTTGCGCATCTCGACTCATCCGAAATGCATACTAACACTCAAATTCTCGAACATGGTAGCCCACTTAATCCCGGAGCATCCCATGGAATCGAACTCGTGATCTCAAGGCAGTAAGGCTTAAGCGTCACTGCCGGACCATCTGAGACACCCCGTGATATCGTTTTGAAAGTTACAAATATTGTAGTAAGTCATTTTGTGGGCCAGCCGACTTGGAATTATGAACTCTATTTCATAAATTAAATCCTAAGGGTTTTATTGAAAATGGCCAAATTAATGACCAAAATATCTTCACTGCTACTTTATTTTTCAAAAATATCCAAGTTATAGAATTTTTTTAAAAAATACGGTGCAACCTCAAGTATAACTATTGCAATCTAAAATGCAACTTTGCTTGCACCTTTCTGCGCAATTAGCAACTTCGATTTTTTGAAAAAAAAAAAAAGGTTGAGAACATGGATATTTTTTAAAATTTCCCTAAAATCTAATACTTACATGTAACTTATGTTAGTAATCAAAAAAAAAAAGTACTACTATAGATTATCTCTAGTTATAGCTTTCTTATACAGTATATGAATATAATGTAGAATGATATCAAACACAATTCTGAATTTTCGATCATGTTAGGTCCCAAACAAGGGACAACACTTGATGCAGCGGAATAACATCCCAAAAAAGAAGACTACAACCACAAGTAGGGGTGTACATGGGTCGGCCAAACCGATCAAACCGACCCAAACCGGCCCTATTTTCACCCGACCCAAACCGAGTAATTTCAAACCGGAACAAGGTTGGGTCAAAAATAATTTAACCCGGTGTTAATGGGTTGGGTATGGGTTTGGACTTTTTTCACCCAACCCAACCCAACCCAACCCGTTTGAAATTTGAACAGCCCACTAGTTTTCTACAACCCAACCCAACCCGTTTGAAATTTGAACAGCCCACTAGTTTTCTAGTCCATGTCCAGCCCACTAGCCTGTCAATAAGAACCCTTCCAATGCATAGTCAATTGTACGCAGGTCATCTATCTATTATCTATTATATTATTAATAGCACAACATGGTGTTTTGTGAGACAATTTATTCGGAATGAAATTACTAAATTACCCCTTTATATTAAATAAATGATAAAAAGTTGTCCATAATGAGAATTGAACCCTTGACCTCTAGCATAGAACTAAGAGTCCTTACCACTATGCTAGACCTAAGTCTTGTGTATATTTTAGAATTCATTATTAATATATTGCGAAACCACCCCATGTATTATATTAATGATAAAAAATTATTTCAAATAAGAATTGAACGCTTGACTACCTCTAACCTAGAAGGGAGATTTCTAACCACTATGCTAGACATTAACTTTGAATATATTATAAAACTCATTATTAATATATCGCGATATAACACCCATATATTATATTAATGATAAAAAATTGTTCCTAATAAGAATTGACCTTTAACTTAAAAGGGAGATTCCTTATCACTATACTATACATCAAATTTTGAATATATTATGAAACTCATTATTAATATATCAAAAGACAATTTAATTATCATGAAATTACCCCTCCTAGAATATATTAATAGAAAAAAAATTATTTTGAATGAAAATTAAACCCCTTACCTTTAACTTAGAAATGAGATTTTTTATCACTGCGCTACATATCAATTTTGAGGCTATTTCGAATAGTACACAGTTATGAAGCATTTTTTTTATTCTAGAGTAGAAAGAAATTATTTGGATTCAGAAGATATATGCTGTGATTTTTGTATGAATTATATCTTACGCATATCTCTTAATCCAGAACAAAATGCAGAAGTCAGTTATGGATGTATGATCAAGCAATCACTACTAATGTAAATTTTTATATGCTCATAACTCAGTTAGGTCTTTCAATGAATCGGATGTCCAACCTGATCTGATCCTTAGCTAAATTAACAGGTATGATCCTTCCAAAAAAAATTCGATCCATTAATGATCCGATAAGGGTCCGATTTGATAACAAACAGATATAGATTTTGTATGATCCGATTCGATTCAAACATATTATATCTATTATATATTTTACATACATATGTAATGTATAATATATAACATTTTATATAAATAATATTATTTTGGAATATAAATTTGGATTTGTCAATGCATATGTCATAATTTTAATTTTGTACTTAGTCAAAAAAAAATTTAAAAATTATTATATAGATTGAAAAAATAAAACAAATAATAAAATTTGTTAAACGGATCGGACTTCCGATCCGATAACCAAACATTCGAATGGATCGATCTAAAAAATACCCGACTCCTGATCCGATCCGAGTCCGAAAAATCTTAATGGATTCGGATAAGGATTTAGGTTGATCGGACCTGAATCCGAACCGTGGAAAGAGATTATTACATTGAAATTTACTTATTTTTAATTGTATATACATCATGAACAGATAATCTTTTAGATATATTTTGCATACTAAATACTAACATATTACAGGCACCATTTAATTATAAAGTAATATAAATATATATTAACATGATTTAAATAGCAAGCCCGTGCCTTGCACGGGCTATAAAGCTAGTTTAGAGAAAAAGGCGACCTGAAAGACGTTTCACCGCTGGTAGCACTACATGTAAATTATCCACAACCCAATCCTCAAGAATTTGTATAAATAAGTCGAGGTCATTAAGTTTCTTTGCATAATCTCTCAAAGACTTAAAGACCCCTTTTGAAGCAGGAGCAAAGTTGCCTAGGGAATCTGTTCTTACATGAATATAATATCTTCTGCTTACACAAACTAAATTTCAACCTACAGAAAGATAATAAATAAAGTTCTTTACTCAATATTAAAGCCATTCAGTCATTCAGTTATGTTGCTACTTGTTATGTTGCATTTGGTCCAGGGACTTCAAATTATCAGACTATGTAATTGTTGCATTTTGGGTTGATTATTCTTTTGCATATCTAAGTTGTTTATTTAACTTTTACATTTAAGCAACCCGTTCAAACCGACCCAAACCGACTTATAACAAATTGGGCTGGGTTATAAATTTAATTTTCATGGGTCGGGTTAAAAATTTCCAAACCGATTTATAATGGGTTGGGTCGTTTTAATGCTTTAACCGGCCCAAACCGACCCATGTACACCCCTAACCACAAGTTATAAGCTATAACAAGACAATAATCAAAGTAAACACACAAAGAAGAAGGAATTTGTTGGCCGGCGGGACCCGTTGGCATAATGCACACTGGAACAAGTGAAAGAGCTTTTTTCTTGTATATATTGATACGTTTCTGTTTTCTGTATACAATATCACAATCATTAAAACCTAGCTAATTCACTACCGTTTACATATCATATTAACTATGGGCCTAGCTTAAGAATTAACCCAAAAATACTTTTGGGCCAAAAATACCCGCTCCAAGTCGTCTCACCTGTTGGAATATGGATTCGATTATAAATTGAATTCATTGATTCGGTAAAATCAATTCCGTTTTTAGTACGGATTTTTTGCCACCGCCTTAACATAATTAATTAACACGGTTAATTAATTAAGGAAATTGCCACCGATTTAATTGATTAGCACGGCTAATTAATTAAGGCAATTGTGTTAAGGAAATTGCCACCGTTATAATTGATTAGCGCGGTTAATTAATTTAGGGCAATTGTGTAGCGCACAAGTCTTCTCATCCTATAAATACTCATCTAGAGCATTAGGATTATTTACTCGAAAAACACACATCTTCCTCTCATATACAACCTCTTCTCTTCCTCTGGTGATAGTTCTTGCTCGTCTCAAGCTCGCTGAGAGTGACGTTCATCTGTAGCCTCACTGCAATTCGTTTTATCCTGGGAGGCGTTTCGTTCGCACATACGGTGAGGGCAAATACGCTTTAAGGAGACAGTCACGCACTGGACTCGGGTTTTTCCGTTCTTGTCTCCTTTTCTGTTTGTTTAGATTATACACGTTACTGTTACTCACACACGCACAATTATCATATTGTTTGTATTTATCGCAAATTGTCTAACAATCTTAAAGCGTATTTTTATATATATGTGATATGTACTTACGTAGTTTAATTGTTTGTTTGAGTAACCAGTTGAATTAAGTACCAACTTGTCCACGTACAAACTTGTCCACGTACAATGCTTATAACATATGTGATTAAATAGTTGGTATCGTTGTTCGATTTATGAGTTTGGTCAAAGATCCAATTCGACCGTGAATGATTATTCTATGGGAATTCTATTTGTTTACATATTAAATAATCACGTCATGACTATTCACTATTCTGTTTATTAACACATACTGTATTAATTGGTGTTAATAATTTTGCCTACTACATGATATGACATGTGTTTGATTTTGATGCATGAAGAAGGAGGTTTATTATATGATTAAGTTGGTTTGATATCAATTGTTGTAACTAGTGAGTTAATCACTAATCGGAGATGCGAGTTTCGGGTTTATTGTAATTTTTATCAATAATTGTATTTATTTGTGAGACAAATTTACGTGAGACCAAAGTTAATAATTAAATTGGTTGGGATTTATATTGATTTGGTGTTAGTACCAAATTTGATCACAAATTATGGGCTTGTCGTTTCATTCGCCATTAATATGTTATTGAACTTTTCTGTCTGTCTTGTTTTCTTGGATTGTTTAATATGTTGCCAGCATGTTTTATAACACCATTGGTGACTCGTGATGGTAGTTTACAGTTTGTAATACTACTTATGTTATATTAATTTATTTGTTTATGGTACATTTATGTTTTTTATTAAACTGAATGTAATGACTTTAATGCAACATCAGGAGCATTTGGTATGCTACTTTAATATACGATAAAGTTGGCAATCGATGTAATGGATTATTTGGTAGTAGTAATTATGTTACGCATGTTTATCGATGCAAGTTTACATAAATGCGGTAATTAAGTTTATGTATGTTAATTACTTGTATGCATTCATGGTAGCATGCTAATAGCAGGTTCCGAAATTAGCTAATATTTTCCGTTTAATATCCTGTGAATATTGGAAAATTTGTAGTTATATAACTAACTTGAACTGATCAATTAATTATTAATTGATTATGTGTTAGTTGAGGAATGATCAGTTAATTACTAAATAACTATTTGTTAATTACTTGACAGGAAAGTTTCGAAATTAAAATTCTTCAAGAATTTTTTAGACGTTTGAAAACCTAACGAGCCTTGTACCTATAGAGTACAGGTTAAGGGTCGGCATGAGATTTATATTTTCAGTTGGACTTGTTCCTTTGGATATATAATATAATCTCGTGTTGGTGTCAGTCTGCTGCGGCAGTGACACACGAGCCTATTATGGTGATCCATGTGATACCTAATACGGTGAATATTGATGTCAGCTCTGTATGCTGAAAATTCGGAGAAATCTGAGACGTTGTTAACCCTAACGCATCAATTGATCAAGGATCATGGAATGTGGGTTATTGGAGGTTTATATCCCTCAATGGGTACCAGTTCGTCTGGTTGTGCCACAGATTTCGGTTCTCTTTTGAACCATGCTGAAATTTTTGGAGAAATTCAATAATTGAATTTTAGTGATAAGAATGTAAAAGTTCTTTAATCTGATGCTAAAACCAGTGAGGTTTTAAATGATGATGAAACCTGCTCTAATGAGAGGTGGTAACAAGAAATGTGATTACTATCTGAAGATAATAATACATTTGTTACGTGTACTCGAGTGAAGCTAAATAGAGAAATTAGCGCTCTATAAGCTCAAGGTAGATAACCAACTTAATACGAAATTAAGAGGGTAAGAAATGACTTTGATACTGAATAACCACTAGGTGAGGTTTGTTCACAATGTGGATATATTCATGAGGTTACTGCACATTACTCGCATTAATCAAATGGAGTAGCTGCAGGTTGAGTTGCACCCTAATGGAGATGCAAAAGCGATGCTGATCAGTTCAGACTATCACTGAATATGAGGATATTAGTCACGTAGAGACTAATCATTCCTTAAACAAGATACCTTGAAAGGAAATAATAGAATTTCTATTAATTCTGGAATGGTTTCGACATTCTTAGAAATATTAAAATTTGGGGTATCTTGAAGCGAAAATAATAAAAATTTTCTGAGAATTCTAGAATGTAGAGAAACATTCTTAGATATATTTAAAATGTGGGGGTATCTTGAAGATGTCTTGATACCTATACCTAGAAAGGTTAAAGGAGTTCCAAAAGCCAGTTGTGATATTTTGGATGGATATATAGACAACGATGAAGTCTAATGATATTCTATGGTCTGCAGATGAATCTAATGTATAAGATTCAATGCAATTACAAAATCTAGGAATGCTTCTATGATGAATTAGTAGTTCCTTGTAAATTTGTAATTAAAATTTATCCGAAAAAATTTACGAGTTATTGGATGAATGTGAGGTTGAACCTAGACAGAACAAAAGACTTGGAAAATTTGTTAGTCCAAAAATGTCTAAAATTTTGCTTGATGGTAAACCTGAAAGCTTGAGAGAAGCTATGAGAATTTTTCTGATAATCCTATGAGAAAAAGGATATCAATAGAGAAATTGACTAGAATTAAGAAGTCAATAAGTCAAGATTTCTAACACGTATGTTAGAAAATGGATTGTGACGCTTTTCAAATAAATATGATCTCTCTATATCCTTTGTGGGGGAAAAGAGATGTTAAGAAATAGAGAGAAGCGATTAATAAATAAAGAGAAGTGATTCTATGTGACAGAATTATATTCAATAACATATGGATCTTCTTGCGAGATAGATGCCATTTGGGCCCAAACGAATTTTCAAATTTAGAAAATAAATATATGGGTCAAAGAAAAGTAAAAGGCCAGACTGATAATTTAAAGATTATAGTCAAAAGTGAAGACCTAACTTACTCTATGTTATATTCTTGAGGTACAAGAATATGGTTCATCAAGATGATACTTAAATTATCGGCGTTGTGAAGTACATCAATGAACTTTGGAACAGTCTTTCTTGGTTTCTCTGGTTAAAGAAAGAGTAGAAAGTTTGTATTTTGGTGATTATGTTGATTGAAACAACATAGATACGAAAATTGGCATAGGCATAAGAAATTTGATATTGTTGCGATATGCTATGGTTTCATAATAAACGATATAGTTGTCACTTTGAGGACGCTCAAATTTGGTAACTGAGTGAATGAGTATTGCCAGTTTAGGGACGCTTAAACTTGGTAATGAGATAAATTGAAATTACTAATTTTTGGGACGCTAAAAATTGGTAATGTCAATTACGATTTGAAGCCTTAGCTGATGACTGGTAAAGTAATTACCAAAATGTGACATGCCAATGTTGAGATGTAAAATTGATAGAAAATCAATGAATTGACAAATTTGTATATGTTATTTACACATGAGATGAGAAATTATTGTAATTGCACGTGAGTGATCTGATCATTATGAGAAGTAATGACAAGATGATCATCTCTAGCAATTTGGATGAGGCTTAAAGTTTTGATTTTGGAGATTAAAATCTTAATAACTTTAAAGTCCTAAAGGATACATGTCACACGTTAGTGATGTGAATCTTGAAGAGATCAACGTAACTAAATCTAGTATATCTAGAATGAATATATATGATGTATCTATCTAAGGATAGATGAAATCTCTCAAGAATGATTGAAAGTCTATTGTACATTTCAAAATGGTACAAAATCAGACATAGGCTACACAGTTGGTAAGCTGAGTCGATGCACGAGTCAAATCAAAATTGGTCTCTTGAAAGTGATTGCAATGAGACTAAGGTGTTTGAAATATACTCGTGAGTTGGGCTGCATTGCAAACGATATCTAATTGTACTATGTGGATATAGTATGGATGTTAGATGTTTGACTTTAGGAACTTAAAAGTCATTAGTGAATTTAGTTCACATTAACGTAAGCAGCCATGTCATGGAAATCCTAAATAGACGATTAAACATAGCTCGATTCATGATGGAATACGAGTCTTTTGCATAATATATGTGCATGTAAGAGGGTGAATTGGTAGTCACTTTGTAAAGGATATTCCTAAATGACAAGAAAATGTGTCTTCAATATGCATATTCTATGTGAATAATTTACAAATTGGGAGATTACATTGTTATGTATGTAATGATATGTCTCGCCTCCATGACGAGGACATAATATCATTAAACAACTACTCTCAACGAGAATTATCAGGATTGACTCTGTAAAGTAAAATGATAATGTTGTGGATCCACTAACCAGATGGTTAAACTTAGATAATATGGTTAAACCAAGAGAATCTGGTTATACTAAGAGATAGTTGTAAAATCATCGAGAGGGATGGGCCTTAGCCTATTGCTTAACGGCGTCATGGTGGACACCCAACCATTGCTGACTGGAGGTCCCAAGAACTTGGTTCAATGGGCCAACTAAATCATGATGACCAAATCACTGTGGGGGGTAACCCCTGGTCTGTTCCTATGATGAGAAACAGTGAGACCCGTAAGGTACGAGGGTAAGCTTTCGAGCTTTTAATGATCTTTCGGTGAATACATGGAGTTCAAGGTTAGAACGCATGGAATTCAGTTGAGTAAACGCGGGTTACTCTTTAAGTATAAAGATCACCTATGTGGGAGAGAAGTGGGGCCGCTTCAAAGGAGAATTGCGAGGCACAATTCTTTAGAAACTCCTGCAGAACCGGGACGATGTTCCATGGCCAAAATGGACATAATCATGAGAGCTGAACGAGTCAGAAAGGATATAGTGATAAGTATACCATCGCTTACACAAACGGTCGAACAGTTCAAAGAGCAAACCTCCACTGTCTACCAGTAAGGTCGGTATGCTTACTCAAGCGAAGGTTCAAGGAGCAAACCTCTACCTATCGTATGCTATATCTGATCGAAGAATCTATCACCAAATCAAATTCTGTGTCTATCTGGTGTGTGCGACTACGATAACAATCTCATCCATGTGGGGGATTGTTGGAATATGGATTCGATTATAAATTGAATTCATTGATTCGGTAAAATCAATTCCGTTTTTAGTACGGATTTTTTGCCACCGCCTTAACATAATTAATTAACACGGTTAATTAATTAAGGAAATTGCCACCGATTTAATTGATTAGCACGGCTAATTAATTAAGGCAATTGTGTTAAGGAAATTGCCACCGTTATAATTGATTAGCGCGGCTAATTAATTTAGGGCAATTGTGTAGCGCACAAGTCTTCTCATCCTATAAATACTCATCTAGAGCATTAGGATTATTTACTCGAAAAACACACATCTTCCTCTCATATACAGCCTCTTCTCTTCCTCTGGTGATAGTTCTTGCTCGTCTCAAGCTCGCTGAGAGTGACGCTCATCTGTAGCCTCACTACAATCCTTTTTATCCTGGGAGGCATTTCGTTCGCACATACGGTGAGGGCAAATACGCTTTAAGGAGACAGTCACGCACTGGACTCGGGTTTTTTCCGTTCTTGTCTCCTTTTCTGTTTGTTTAGATTATACAAGTTACTGTTACTCACACACGCACAATTATCATATTGTTTGTATTTATCGCAAATTGTCTAACATCACCACGGGGAGCTTAATCCACACCGTAGTGCAAAAACTTCTGCCCCTACCTCAATAAACAGGCCTTCTGCACCTCCAAATCCGATCTCCACCGTTTAGAATTTAGATACATGAGTAAGGAAGACGCTGTCCAAAATTCAAGGCGATCCGACCGTTGGAACTCCGGGAAACGCAAAAACAAAACAGCTAACGCAACCAGAAAAATTTCTGCGAATTTTTCACATTAGCACCAAAAAACTAGCCCAACCTTTCAATCTCACAATTCTCCACCTCGTACATCATTTGATAAACCTCAAATTATGGACGAACACTGAGAATACCATGAAAGCCTTGATATGTAAACCCCAACCGACTGCGCCATATTACCATAGCTGCCTACGTACCCTTAACCGGGATCAAGCCACCGTAGTTCACACCATGGGGTGAAATCTCCACCTCACCCCAACACCGCCCCAAAGGGCATTCAACACCGGATGATATTCAGCAAGTCCAAACAATGTTGAAACTTGCCCCCTGTCACCACCTTGGTTAACATGTCTGTTGGTTTTTCATTTGTGTGCACCTTCAATAGAGAAACATCATCATCCTCTATGACATCTCGCACAAAGTGATACCTGACATCTATATATTTGGTACACGCATGATGAACTTGATTCTTAGCCAAGTGAATCGCACTTTGACTATCATACCACAAGTCAACATGATCCTGCTCAATCCCCAAATCACATAAAAAACCCCATAACCACAATGCTTCCTTCACTCCCTCTGCAATAGCCATGTACTCGGCCTTTGTAGTAGAAAGTGCCACTGTAGCTTGCAACATCGATCGCCAACTAACTGGAGCACCATGTATACTAAACACATAATCATTAGTAGATCGTCGCTTGTCAAGATCACCTGCATAATCCGAGTCCACAAATCCGCTAACCTTACATGTATCACCACCAAAGAAGGAACAACACTTGACGCAGGGGAATAACACCCCAAAAAGAAGACTACGACCACAAGTTATAAGCTATAACAAGACAATAATCAAAGTAAACACACAAAGAAGAAGGAATTTGTTGGCCAAGTGAAAGAGCCTTTTTCTTGTATATATTGATATGTTTCTGTTTTCTGTATACAAAATCACAATCATTAAAACCTAGCTAATTCACTACCATTTACATATCATATTAACTATGGGCCTAGTTTAAGAATTAACCCAAAAACACTTTTGGGCCAAAAATATCCGCTCCAAGTCGCCTCACCACGGGGAGCTTAATCCACACCGTAGTGCAAAAACTTCTACCCCTACCTCAATAAACAGGCCTTTTGCACCTCCAAATCCGATCTCCACCGTTCAGAATTTAGATACATGAGTAAGGAAGACGCTGTCCAAAATTCAGGGCGATCCGACCGTTAAAACTCCGGGAAACGCAAAAACAAAACAGCTAACGCAACCAGAAAAATTTAACCGAATTTTTCACATTAGCACAAAAAAACTAGCCCAACCTTTCAATCTCACATATCAGCATGGAAGAGTAGCCATTGCCAATCAATTTTCGGCAATAATATCCGTTCAGCTCACACAGGATAAGCAAGAAAGTTCACTATCAATTTGGACTCTTCCATTGCCTTGAAACTTGTGGAAAATGGATCAAGGGTGAGCAATTTTAAGAAGAACAAAACAGCTGCTGAAATGTTAGTTGGTTTCTCAGGGGAACATGTCGCCAGTGGTGCTATAGTCCTATCTGAACAGGATGTAGCATACGGAGCTAATATCGAAATGCAGTGTAGGGAACTTCTTGATTCTCCTCATGGACTGGTGCAGTCCTCATTTGGCCTCTCTAAAATAAAGTGAAGAGAGGACTTAGCATTGCGGTTAAACAGTGAAACACATTGTCATATTGGACGCCAATTCTCAGGTGGCTGTGCAAGCTGGAAGAAACAACAAGATTGGTGGCCTTGCGGACAAGTAGCTCCGAGCATGTCTCTCTTGCTCTGGCAAGTATTCTTCCAGCCACAATTTACATATACACGAGACTTTATATTTTTTACATAGATAAAAAATGATCGAATATAGTGCATCACATAGATGATATTGTAATTTTTTTAAATATAAAAAGTATTACCTTCACATAAATCTTGCAATAATCAATATCGTAAAATCTTTGTATCACCAAAAATTATTGTCACACTATCTGAGTTACGAATAACAAGAACGCATCATAGTAAAACTTGCCAAAGAACACACACTATTCCATAAAAAAAAGAAAGAGGTTCTGCAAATTTTGTATAAGGATGTCATACATATAGGATGTATGTATATCACAGAGAAATTTATAGCACTTATGCTCAAACGTTGATAGCTGTTTCCTTACATATTCAAAATATGATACAGAAAGTTTCCTGTCAGTATTTCTTTGTCGGATTTTCAAAACTAATACCATTTCATGCCTCATGGAATGGAACAGCACAACACGCTTACTACATCAGGCTTCTTCAGCTTTCAGCACTCCTTTGATCCCAATAGCATGCACACATTTGTAGAAGCCCGAGGAAACCTTGAGAACAGCTTTGCAAAGTCACAAAGTCGGTCTTCATCTATTTTCATCATTGGAGTTACTTTCAAGACCCTTAGGTGTGGAAAGTGTCCCAGCACGGAGTGAATAAGCATTACTTCGTGCACTGATCCTCTAAAATTTTTGATGTCAACATTCTGAAGAGCTTTGTTGCCAAGGCCACCTCTTGGAAAGTTTTCATTGTCAAGGAAATGTGCATACATATTCTCAAAGTTGGGATTAGTAACAATTGCATAATCTCCTGCATAGATATCTTGTACTATCTGAAACCCAAAAAAAAAACAAACACAAGATCGAATGTGAAAACATCACCTGACAGTATGCAAATATTAATAGTTACTGATTACATGGGAATTATTATGTACTAAGGTACCAAAATATTTGCAGGGCTCACAGAAAAACATAACAAAAATAGCAGAATAGCTGCTCCATAATATCTTTAATGGTGGGGAATGCTACTAAGAAGCTTTGGTCTGTGCACAAACATGGAGGTATATGACAATATATTTAGTTTACTCAAGTTCAGAATTGCTGATTGAAAAGTGCATGGACTATGGATTTTCACAAATTTGGAAATTTTATTACTTATCTTATGACTTACAGAGCCTTTTCTAGTTTGTGAAGATCAATCTGCCATGAGTGCAATTCAGAGTTACACAATGAAGGGATCCTTAAGAAAACCATTGGACAAACAATGTGAGGATAATATTTTTCCTCTTTCTATTCATTGAGAATTAGAAGAACAGATGCAAGAGCATCAGTAATTTGGTTATGTGCAGCGTAGACCTAAAGTGCACCAGTTTGGCAAGTGGAGAGTGGAGACTTCAAGTCTAGGCACGTGCAGAAAAGCAAAATGGCTACCAAAAAAGACTTGGTTGGAAGTTATTCGCAAAGATGTGGAAGATAAGGAGGAGAATTAACATGACACTCTTACATAGTATGTAAGTCAGCATGTGAAGCTCATGTTATAGGCCTGCCCTAATTTTTTGGAAAAAGGTTGTGCGGATGAATTGGTTGAGATCATGACAGGATATTTGTTTTTACCTACCACTGTAGTGTCATACATAACAGATTTATTAGTCAGAGAATATTAACTTAGAGGCTACGTCTCAATTTTCTTACTCAATTCAACCTACATGCTATCTCTTACCTAAATTTGAATCCAAAAATAACCCTCTTTGGTATATAATTTCAGGCTCTCTATTTAAGCTCCATTGCAGGGCTAATTATTGGTATCATTCATAGAATCAAACTAGGTTGGCACTTCTCCGTATTCCCTTGGTCACGTTTTCAGTATATACTCACTAGTATAATCTTCATTTAGTAGCTCCAGACTCTTCATATGTCTCGTTACCTACTAAAGCAAATCTATGTACATGTGTCATCTTACTTTTTTATCTCCTCACCTGAATTCTTCTGATTAGACTAGCATTAGTTGATTTTTAATGAACTCTCAGCAATCACATATTCTTGTAAATTATTAATATGTAAATTAAGTATTTCAAAACCTTAATGTGTTTTAAAGAAGCGCCTAATATGTACATAGCCATATATATGTTAATAGTTAATACGCCCCTCACTCAAAAGTCATATGACTATGACTAGAGCGTCGAACAGTGAGTGGATCTCAGATTCTTTCTTCTCACTATCTTTAATTTTTTTGGGCTGTTGGTTCCCAGGATTTGAACTTGTAACTGCAAAGTCACGAGAGCTTTGAGACCATGTCAAGCTACAAACTCCCTTTTAACATTAAGGTAATTAGTTACTGAAGGTAAAAACAGACTTGACAAATTCTAACAAATTAAGCCACGAGGTTCTTCAGCAGACTAATTGAACAATATGCACTATAACTTGCCCAAATAAAAAAAGAAATATAACTTTCAATTGTGCAAGTAGGTCTGGATGGCGGATGCTTATTATAACTAGAATAGGAATCTGAGTATGGAAGAACAACTCACCGATGATATGACCAGTGTTTTCAGGCCGTGAACTTGGTGGATCATTTTTCCGAGTTCCCTCATATTCATTGCACAGACATCGATGTCCAAACTCAGAACCTCCAGGTTTGTGAATTGGAAATTTTCTATCGAATGATATGCAAAGCACTTCAATTGCACCAATAAAACAGTTGTTAAGAATTTATAGCTCTTAATTGTAATAATAAACTAAAGCAAGAACAGAGGTCCAAACAAAGTTTTCTATGTTACCAATTATAATGGTGAGGACAGGAAAAAGCAATTGATTTTGATCACTGATTATAATGCAGTCATATGTTCAGCATGCATACTTGATAATACAGAAAGTGCGCTCAGAAAAATTGCATGTGTGCAACAATAATTTGAAAGCAATTGATGTGGAACTTAAAGTAAAAACACTTGTCCAGAAATATTTTCAGAGGTAAATATATATAAAAGGCTTAGCTAAGTACACCAAAGGGTGTTTAGGATAACGTAGACACAATTAGCAGGCACATTCAGGTAAAAAGATTCACATTTCACAGATGTAGACAATTACACATGTATTCGTGGTCTATGCTACAATGCTTGTTAGTATACCACCCGTGTTATTGTATGTCTAAAATTAGCATGATATAAAATTAAGTTTAAAGGCGACATGCTGAAGTAGTAGCATCACCATGTATGCTCACCTTCATCACTTCATCATTTTAAAATAAAAGAATCCAAGCGCTAATTATTACCTCAAAAGCCCAGCCATCTAGATGCAAAGACCTTACATTCCCAAGTCTATTGATTATATTCGCCTTCATATTCTCCGATTCCTGCTGGGTGATTCTGCCTGCTCCTATTCGGGATAAGACCAGCTCATCAATAAGTGGGAAACCAATAAACGAGAAGTTCAAGTTTCTTCTACGAACGACCAGAGTCTTCAAACTCAATATATTCAACCTGGAAAGATTCAGGCAGTGGCCATCCAGTATCAATGTTTCAAGCTTGCACCTAGGATCCACAATTTTGATCTCCTCAAAACCAAAGCACTTTTCAAGGGTCAAGTACTGTAGAGACTCAAAATAGCAACAAAGTAAGCCCATCTCATCATCAGAAATTTTCATGGATCCAAGAAGAAGCGATTTCAGGGACTTGAAACCAGCGATTGATGGTAGATTAACTTTACAATGCCTCAATCTCAACACTTTCAAAGTTCCAGCGTTCAAGTGAGCTACAGGAATTTCCAAGTATTCTCTATCATATAACATAAGATCGAGATCGAGTTCTTCAATGCCATTTTTCACAACCAAAGAGAGCCAGCGGAGAACATGACTCTTGTATCCTTCAGGAGAGAATGAAAGCTGAAATTTTCGAACCAGACTATTATGCTTAGCCAAGAACCTTGAAATAGATTTCACAAGTTCCTTTTTCTTAGTTGGACAACCATCTGCAGTTTCTTTGATTTCTATATTTGCTATCGAGGTCGTTAAATGCTTTAGTTTCTTAGATGAAAAGCACATATAGAGAGCTTCTTTCGATGTCAGAAACGAAGATATGTAAACCAAAACATCAACTGGAAGAGAGCTGAAGTCAACATCTTGACGGCTTTGAACCCTGCGAACTCTGTTAACTTCACTAGTTTTTGTTCCCGAGCTGCTTGCACCATTCATATTCATTAACTCGATCTTTTCTAGTCAAAGCCAAACCAAAGATTGCACCTGCAACATAGAAATGAACTAGCTTACAAAGCCAAAACTCAGATTTCAAGGATGTACAAATTACAAAAAAAAAATGAAAATAATACTATTTCTAATTGGACAGATAGATATGCACACTTCAAATTTTCTGACTGAAGTATTCATGGCCTAGTAAATAGTGAGTAGTGATGGACTTAGAGCAACAGGTTAATACACTACAATTCTTAACTTCAATAAAAAAAACATAGAAATCATGGAGGAATACATTGCAGATGCTAAATGGAAAATAAGCATCGATCATAGATCAGAAGGCATGAGGCTATTGCTAAACAATTGAGGAAGAGATTAGTGCCTACATATACGTCAAAAAACAATAATCAAACAATTTGAATAATTATCATAAATGCTATAAGATCAGTTAAATACCTGTGCAACATTAACTAGATCATGGACAACTATTAGAAATAACGAATAATTAAGATCGAGAAAGATGAAGAAAATGAATTGAAGTAAATGACAAGAATAACAATCGGAATCAGCTGATTATACAGTCCGTAGAGATTGTCAAGTATTCTTGAATTGAAATCTGCAGAATATTGCATAACTCGCAAAATCATAAACAAATTGAAATCTGCGCACAATTGCAAAATCACACACACACAGGATTGCTGTGATTAGTATTACCTTCTATTGTGTCGAAAACTAGTAACAACCGAAAAGAGCTCACAAAATGTATCAAAAACTAGTAACGATGAAAAGAGCTCACGAAGTGCATCGAAATCTAGTAACGATTGAAAAAAATCTCACAAAATGTATTAAAAACTAGCAACGATCAAAAAGAGCTCACGAAATGTCGAAAACTAGTAACGATCGAGAAAACCTCACAAAATGTTTCACTATTAACGATCGGAAAGAGCTCACAAAATGTATCGAAAACTATTAACGATTGAAAAGAGCTCACAAAATGAATCGAAAACTAGTAACGATCGGAAAGAGCTCACAGCTCACCGATATACGAGATATACGTGTGTATACATCATCACTCATCGCCTCTGCATCTATATCACACAAATCAGGCACAATTAAGAGCATGTATACACGCAAATGCATCAGAATCATCAGATTATACACAAACACGAAAGAATGAAATGTGCGTATACAGATACATACATACACATACACAACTGATTGCTATAATTCGCCTCACAATTGAAGAAAATTCACATGAATATATAGATACATATGTGTAATTATCAATCTCTACGTGTTTAATCAGGTACAATTGGAGCATGTATAGACACATATATACATACAGAGAGTACCAGAGAGATACAGAGAGACGCTTCACAAGTTCAAAGTTCTAATCACCCGCTCTCGTCTTATATATGTACAACTTTTTTTTTTGTCATTCTTTTTGTTTTTTTTATTAATACGGTGATTCTTGATTTTTTTTAAAATTATTAGGTCGAGTAGAATGTAAATTATGTGTATTAAATATGGGTGTATGACCATACTACCCACATTTTATTTACAACTGCCCAAAATACCAGTATTCAGATTTGTCCGTCCTTTTTAACCACGGGCCACGCATTCTGAGAATGCGTGGATAGTGTACGCATTTTAGCAATGCGTAGTGGGGGAGTACGCATCCTCAACTGGCGTACACTTTGTTAACTTTGCTTCTGAATTGTATGAACAGTACCTCGACCACGCATTCTGAGAAAGCGTTTAGGGGAATACGCAACTGTGAGATGCGTGTATGAACAGTCCTTCGTCGTCTTCGAGCATGGCGGAGAACAGATTCCGGCCAAAAACTTCGACCACGAATTTCAGTCCTTTATAGGCATAGTTTACTACCATACCACACACCAAAATGATCGCCCTTTTCCCCTCTACAATCCTAAACAAATAATTTACCATTTTGTTTCCCGGATTCAAAATCCCCAAAATCGATATAATTTTCCGATGAACCTTCCGATATGTTCACACAGGCCCCTGCGGGGCCGTAATTTAACAGATAAGGGGGGAGAAAGGGAGAGGGAAGTCTGGACATCGTTCGTATGTCCTCAGTTTTGGTGGAGGCAACGGGAGGAAGCAGAACGCATAATGGCGAAATAAGAGGCGATTTGAGGTCGTCGGAGATGCCAGAGCTCCAAGTGCAATAATGACGTCAGCTGACGTCAATACGCAACTTGGAGTTGCGTATCATGGAATACGCAATACTGAGATACGTATCTCAGTGTACGCTGTCTGGATATGCGTAGTCCATGGTTAAAAATGGCGGACTTCTCCGCATAGTGGTATTTTGGTGAGAGAGTGTGGGAAATTGTGGTAGTTTGGGCAATTTCTCATTAAATATTGAGAAAGGCTAAAGTTTCTAAAATCTCCTAAATGATGAGTTGTTATTGTATTATTGATTATTCTTTATATTAATGAGATGGGTCATCATGTATATATATGAATTCACAGATAAAATAAGATTTTATTGCAAATTGATGGCTGGCAATTTAATTTTTTTGCACAAAAATGGTTAAATTTAATTTTTTTTTGCACGAAAATGGTTAAATTATTAGTTGTGCCAAAGTGATGGCTAATTATTGAATTTCTCAGCACTTTGGTGGCTCCGGATCCCTTCCGTTAGTTCGCAACTAACGGCGTTAGGGTTTTTGAAATAAAGTACGCTTTAATTGCATTTTGATGGTTCTAGTTTAATTTTTTCCCCACATTATGGGCTAAATTTTAAAAAAAATTGTTGAATAAATTTTAAAAAAAATTGTTGAACTATCATAATAGGTGGGGAGACCTGACAACAATTTTTTATATTATATAAATAATTAATATCTCTTTTGAATTCATTCATTTCAAATATATCATATTTAGTGTGACTTAATTTATTTATTTGAAAGGATAATCAGAGTATCCTACCAAACAAGCTCCAACTGGTAAAACAACGGCATCCATTGCTGCTGAATATGGACACATGGGCAGTGTAGGTTATCTTTCAGAGATTTCTCTTACAAACCATCTTTCATCCCTCACTCTAGAAGAAAGCAAATTATCCAAAAGTTAATTAAGCTAGTTTAGAAGCAGAAAGAACTATAAACAGCATTTCTGATTGCTTACCTGCAGTACGAAATACAGCTCAGGCTGCTACACGCATTCAAGCTTCTTTTCGTGCCCATTCTTTCAGGAAGAGAAAACTGAGAGAAGATGTTGCTACTGCTTTTATGGCTAATGTTGATAGTCAAGATTAGTATGGTTTCCTCTCAAATGATGCTCAGAGTCTTTCAGCTGCGTCAAAACTGCTATTTCGCAATACCCGTGATTACAATACTGCTGCTTTATATATACAGAAGAAATATCGAGAACGTTTCGCCAGAAAGTTGTGAAGAAACAGGTAATCCAAGAAATTATCACTAACTGTGAAAATTGCACAGATTTTTTGAGCATCCTAATAATGTTCCTATTCGTCACAAACATGCTATAAAACAAAATTAAATTGTAAGATGAAATAAATGATTCAGTTACTTGTTATTGAACCCCAGACTCCATATACAAATCAAGAACCAAGATATTTGCAATAATTGGAACGTTTTTAAGAAATTTGACATACTAGAGACTTTTTCAAGTTTTTATCAAACTTTGATCGACCAAAACATTTACATCCAGCCTTTATCCAGGAACTATGACTTCCAAAGTTGCACAATTTGTTAGATTACCTTGGACTCTAGCAACATTGTGAAGTTGAGTGGATTGCTTTGTTTCAGGCGAACCTTCTAAAGTTACTTTCTGTATAATGCTTTCTTAAATCACATACTATATGTTACTTCGTCACAAACATGCTATTAATTATTTATATAATATAAAAAATTTGTTGTCAGGTCTCCCCACCTATTATGATATTAGGTCAACAATTTTTTTTTTAATTTAGCCCATAATATGGGAAAAAATTAAACTAGAGCCATCAAAATGCAATTCAAGCATACTTTATTTCAAAAAACCTAATGTCGTTAGTTACGAACTAACGGAAGAGACCTGGAGCCACCAAAATGCTGATAAATTCAACAATTAGCCATCACTTTGATACAACTAATAATCTATTAAGAAGAAACAATTGTATATTATATATTGAAAAAGTATGATGCAAACAAAGAATTTATTCAGAGGAATAAACTCAGAGGAATTACGCTGGAAAATTCATCAAGTGATCTATCACATCTGCAATTTGCTGATGACACGCTGTTTTTTATTGAGGATAATCTTGATTCTGTTGCTGCTCTGAAAAGAATACTCATTTGTTTTCAAATGTTATCCGGGCTAAAGATAAATTTTTGCAAGAGCAAAATTTATGCACTAGGAAAAGGAAAAGATAAATTACAAGATTGTGTTAGAATTCTTAAGTGTTCGATTGGTGAATGGCCTATGAATTATCTAGGAGGTTTGAAGGAAACTTGCAGGTTGGAAGTGCGATGCTTTAAATATGGCTGGGCGTCTGGTTCTTCTTAATGCTACTATTGACAACTTACCAACCTACTGGTTCAATACTTTTAAAGTACCTGCTGGTGTTTGCAAGCAAATTGAAACCTTGAGACGCAGCTTTTTGTGGGGGGAATTTGCACAAGATGCTACTAAGGTAAGAAAGCTACATTTGACTAACTGGAACCAAGTTTGTCAGTCTAAAAACAATGGGGGTCTTGGTATTACTACGGTATATCAAAAAAATTGCTCAATGTTGGGTAAATGGTGGGCGAGATGGCATAAAGAAAAGGATGCAGGGTGGTCAGAGGTGATTAAATCCAAATATGCATGTCAGAAAGGTGATGATATATCAGTTTTACAAAATAAGGATTGTTCGGATATTTTGAAGGGTATCATTAGTATTAATGGAGATAATGGTTTCAAACAAGCACTGTCTAGAGAAAACTTCAAGTGGTATATTAAAAATGGCAAAACTGTTTTCTTTTGGGATGATTTGTGGTTTGGAAGGGAGAGATTATGTGTCATCTTTAATAGATTATACAATATCTCAAGACTGAAGCATCTTTCTATTAAGGACTTTTATGATATTTGGAGATCTCCTGTTCAAGTAAGTGATAATATTTGGACCAGGACACTTAGAGCGTGGGAATTAGAAGAAGTGCTAAAAATCAATGACATTGTGAATGCAATCATTTTTTCAACTGGTGAAGATGTAGTTGTGTGGATCAAAATGGATTGTCCATACTCAGCCAAATCAGGAAGTAAATTTTTGGAGGTCTCTACTGCTCAATTCACAAGTTGGAATGCACTTTGGAAACTTAAGGTGCACCTAAGATCATTATTTTTTTGTGGAAATTTAGACATGGTGTGCTCCCTACTAAAGTGCTTTTATATAAAAGGCTTGGCTTAAATCCTGGGCAAAGATTATGTAGTTGGTGTAATGCTGCTGAAGAGGATCATCATCATTTATTCTGGGAATGTCAGCTGGCAACAGAAGTATGGAAAATTTTGTTCAAATGGTGGCCCATAATATGGAGTTGGCATAACTGGTTCTCAAATTCTGCTGTTAAAATTAGTTGGAATATTTCAGTTGCCACTTGCCTGTGGACCATATGGTTATGCAGAAACCAGTTGATCTTTGAAAATGTTAGAGTTGATTTAAATCACTTGAGCTATATGATTAGAATGAGGTCTTGGAACTGGATTACAGCTGCAGGTTTCTTGTCAAAGCAACTAGATCATCTCTGGCATGTTTGTCCTGAGCAAAGTATTATCAACATTTCAAAAAGAATGCAGCTTGGCTTAGTAAGAGGTGACTTTGATTATATTGGCTTTGTAGATGGAGCTTTTCAACGAGTTTCTTTTCATGAGTGTTCCGCAGGAATCGGTGACTTTGTTAAAGACAAAGATGAGAATTTGTGCTTTATTTTCTCGGGTCCTTCTCAAGTAAACAGTTCTTTACTAGCTGAGTGGTGCGCATTGAAACATTTGATCGATGTCATCACAAACAGTTCAAAAGTGGACAAAAAATGGGTGATTTATTCTGATTGTGCTCCACTTATAATGACTGTAGAGAAAATATCAGCAGGGTTCATTTCGCAAGATTTTCTAGGCATGTTAAGTTACAAAAATATTTTTCAAAGGCCTAATCTCTCTTTTAAATTAATTGCAAGAGAACTAAATTCTGGGGCTGATGATTTAGCAACTCAGGGTAGTAAGAGACAAGCCCACATTCAAGCATGGTGTTGATTATCTTAATGGGTTGGGCTCTGTTCTGTAGTTTCCTAGTAGTGGCCCAATCCGTTATAATGTAGACTTGATGTTATTTGATTTTTTGGTTGTACACGAGTGAAGAAATATCAAACGTCTCTTGGGTTTTGTTCTAGAGTATGGTGACTCCTAGTAGTGGCTTTGGCATCTGTGCTGTGCAGTTAATTCTGCCCTACTCCCAGGTGTATATATTCAAACATCCCTTTCAAAACAGTTTTCACCCTTCAGTAATTCTTTCTTTGCCCCTCTGCCTTCTCATAGAGGTAGTTAACACTCTTTGGCGTCTTCCTGCCTATGGTAGATATAAGATTAATGTCCATGGTTTCTATACTGAGCAACCCTTTCCAAATGGGAATGTATCTGGTATTGGTGTGATTGTGCGAAACCATAGAGGTCACATTGTTCGCATGGTTGCAGGCACTCTTGGTATACAGGAGAGGCGATTGAATGAGGTGTATGCCTTGTTGGAGGGATTGAAAAGAGCTTTCATGGATGATCGCTATGATATTGAAGTTGAAACTGATAATGAGGATGCCTTTTGGGAATGGAGGAATGCTTTTGAGATGGGTGTTACTCTTGTACACAGGTATGTTGTGCAACAAATAACTCAAAGAACTGCTGATGAAAACTTTAGAATTGATGTAAGGGCAATAGACCGCAATGCAAACTCATTGACAAGATATCTTGCAAGTTATGGGGCTGAGCAGTGGAGCAGGATGGTCATTGTTGCTGGGCCTTTCGAAAGTATTTTTGAACTATGGTGTAATGATATGGGTTTAGGGCCGATCGGAGAGCAATTCATGGCCATTCATGAGCTTGATATGATCCCAGAAGTAACAGATGATGATGCGATTGTGGAGGACGAAGCGCTGCTTGCTCAAGACATGATATAATTTGCTTGTTTTGTCCTTGAAAGTTATGGTCGTTTTGTGTTAAGGAGAGTTTATATATCTATCATTAAGCTAGGTTTTATGTGTCTTTTATTATGAATTGTGTCTTTGTGGTTTGACGTAGTTTGATTCTGGATGGGTAAGTCTTGTTAGTGGTCATGTTTTCTATTTTATGGGTCCTTCCTGGTGTATTCTAAGTAATGGCCAGTATTGTAGTCTTTGCCTTTTTCAATATTAATATATTGTCTGCTTCTCAAAAAAAAACAAATAAAATATGCAAAATTAATAGATTAAAAATAAGTTGGCATTAGGTCATTAAAGTAAAGTTGCACTTGTTGAATATATATTACATGAATATAAAATAATAAACAGATATATATAATATAAGTCATTGTTTAATGAATAACACCCTTTTATAAATACAAAATAATAAAAAATATCATAGAATCTTACATAAAATTACATTTAGATTCTAATTTTTACATAAAAAAGTTTTTTTATAAATAAAAATGAAATTTACCAAAAACTATGATTAAATATAACATGATTACACATAATTTCTTGTTACAATATAATATATAAGTAATTATACATGATTCTATATAACATTAGATTTTCAAAATTAGATGAGATTCTATGTTAAATTCGACATGTTAAACTTCATTATTGTTAAATTTTGTGATTCTAATCTTAACAAATCAATAATTATGAAAAATAAAATATCATGTTGGCATTCTTTGTTATTATTTATATAAGGTGTATTTTTTAAAGTGCAACTCATATATATAATATAAATAAATATATGTATGTATGTATATATATATATATATATATATATATATATATATATATATATATATATATATATATATATATATATATATATATATATATATATAGAGAGAGAGAGAGAGTTAAGTTCTATGGAGATCAACATTTGAGTGGAGACCGTGGAGACCGTGGAGACCATATACATTATGCACTCAAAATATTGCAAAACATATATATTTGCAAAGAATGTTCAATGAACATTATTATTTTATTCAAAATCTTAAAAATCATATATGATTTGGTAGCAGAACACGTTTTGAAGAACAATACGTTCTGCAATATTTTGTTTGTAGAACATACATGATTTTCAAGATTTTTAATGAAATTTGCATGTAAAACATATATGATTTTCAAGATTTTCAATGAAATAAATGCATTAGTGATTTTCATAGAACATGATTTTCAATGAATAGTTTTTTGTAATGTTTTTATTGATATATGGTCTCCGGTCTCCGCTAAAAAAGTTGGTCTCCATAGAACTTAACTCAATAATAATAATAATAATAATAATAATAATTATTATTATTATTATTATTATTATTATTATTATTATTATTATATGTTAACATCCCCTCAAACCCACGACGGGAAATCAGGAGTTTGTTAACGAATCCAAAATCGTACCATCGAAAACAAAAACATCCAAAAGAAATCAAAAAACAGAGTCACAAATCCAAGCGAACCCAACACTTCCAAATGAATCCAAAGTTACGCACAAGCGCAAAACAAGAAGAAAATAGAGCATCCATGTCATCCAATAACGAATGAAGACAAAATTACAATCCAAGTATATCCGAATCAAAATTAGAGCTAACAAGAAATCCGATCAGCAAGATATGTAAAAACATCCCGGGCATCCAGCAATCAACCAAAACAACTTTAAAAATCAAATGAATACCGATACCCAAAACCAAAAGGGTGAGTGCCCTAAATACCCACATTTTTACTTTCTCTCACCAAAATGCCTAGATTCGGGAAGTACCGCCCAAAATGCCCACCACATACGTTACTGGCATGAGCGTATGTGGTATCACGCCCACACCAACGACGTATCAAGCCAATACGCCTCTGACAGAATCATTTTTCGTCCACATACGCATGTTGCATGGGCGTATGTGGTACCACATGCGCCTACTGTAACTGCGTATTAACAGATACGCATTTCAGAACAGCGTGTCTGACGTCACCTCAGAGCTCGCGAGATCTAGTGATAATGGCGATTCCGATCGAAAATACTCGATCTCTCCGTTCTCTCTCAGGCCTAAGTTTCCAGTAACGTTGTAAATACCATTCGATTCGCCTCTCAAAGAGCTACAACCCTATACCATTGATTTTACATTTGGAATGCCGGATTTTGAAAACCCAAATTACAATTCCGTCGAGGTCGAATTATCCGGCAAGTTTAGTTCATCTTATTTCATGCCCCTGCGGGGCCTCAAACTGAAAACCGTATATGGGAAAAGGGAGAGGGAGATGTGGTGATCACGTAGACGTGCTGTGGAGGTGTGGAGGTGCTGTGATGAGGGAGATCGAAGGAGGCGACAGAATCGCCCAAAGTCGCCAGCGAATAAGCTCTCAATTTTCTGGTGAAGTTCGATGTTTTCTGGCGCTACAGTGGATGTGGTTTGCGCCGTTCCAAACGGCGTGACCCGTGGGTATTTTGGGCGGAATTTTGAAAAATGGGTATTTTGGTCAGTGGGTAGGGGAAAAGTGGGTATTTTGGGCATTCTTTCAAACCAAAAATTAAATACAAATTTAAAGGCAAACCCAATAATCAGTCCAAACCAACTCCAAATTCATATATAATATAAAACAAGAATCGAATCCAAATCTAATCAACCAAGTTTATCCAAATCTAATCAAACCAAAACTAATCGAATCCAAATTCATATTCAAATTACAATCGAAAACCAATTTATGATCCTAGACTAGTAGAGAAGGAAAGAAGAAAGAAAGATAAGGAAACAATCACACGACCCAAACCAATAAAGAGAAAAAGAAGGTAAGTAGATGTGCTTAGGGCTATTCCTATCATAGAACAAGTGAAAAAGGAAAAAATGGAAAGAGACATAGAGAGAAAGATAACAAGAATATTTCAATTAAAAGAAAACGAAATAAGCAGGAAAAACAATTTTACCAATGAGTCAACACTTAGAGAGAAAGAAAGAGAGACCATCATAAAATCCCAACAAAATCAAAGTAAAAAAAAAAATCAATTTTTACGAACAATAATCCAACCAATACAAAGAAGACATACAACCAGAAAAATCATCTCTGCTAATTCGAGAAGAAAACTTAGCAATTGCGATCACAAACCAAAATCAGTATTATCCAAGAAATCATATTAGATGAAATTATTACAATAATAAAATTATCCAATAACAATCTATTACTATATATTAAACGCGGACAGAAGGGCAAAGTTTGCCAAAATATTAGCTGTGAAATGACTTTTATACCCTTGTTAAACCTAAATAACCGAAGTGCCACGTTTTGTTACACGGCCTGCCGACCTGGCTTGGCTGCGTCGGTTCCATTGCACAACCTGATCCGATGAAGAGATGGATGCTGTAAAAACCTGGCCAATTGAAGATCGCCCCAGCTTCATCGACCCATTTCACTTCATGGAGTCTTTTCAAGGTATGATCATTACTTACACTTATAATCATCCTATAATTTCTTTGTTAGCTTTGTAAATTATGAACTTATATGACCAAGAAAAATAGAAAATACTGCTGTCCGATGTTGGGTTTGCTTATTTATGTGTGTGTTTATCTAGAAGAAGCACAAGATCATTTTTATTGGCAGTTGATATAAATGATAAGGCATGTGCACACAGGACCAAGATTATAGTAAGAGGGTTGAGAAAAGAATCAGATAAAGGTGTACCAATTCTGAGAAATATCAATATGGAGGTACCTAAAGGTGTTATCATGGGAGTCATAGGGCCTAGTGGCAGTGGTCTACTTTGTTACGGGCACTTAATGCTTATGGGAGCCTCCTTCTGCTACTGTTTTCTTGGATGGTGTTGATATTTGTGATCTTGATGTGCTTTTCCTTCGTCGCAAAGTTGGAATGCTTTTCCAGCTTCCTTCTCTTTTCGAAGGTAATTGAACTATAAAGTTGTGATTATGTGTGTGTATGTGCCGGATTTATCCTTCAAGAGTTCACTTGGAGCTAAGAAAAATAATGATGAAGCACTTTTTTGGGGAAATTTATTTTTTTTTTCCCGCGGTCTTGCCTGAAATATCGTATACAGTTGCTGATTATTTGATTATTTTGAAGCTTAGTGACAGTGAAGTGCATAAGATGCTTAAGCTTGCTGACCTTGAGATCTCATTATCTGATAGGCCAAGAAGTGAACTATCGGTTGGACAAGCTCAAAGAGTTGCACTTGCTAGGTCCCTTGCTAATGAACCGGAGGTACTTAAATCCCACCAAATTGTTTATTAAGTTTTTGCATCTTGTATAGCATGTTTACCCACTTGATAGTGTAGCATGTTATTTATATCATTTCCTTTGAAAGGTTTTGTTGTTAGATGAGCCCACAAGTGCACTGGATCCAAAATCAACACAGAACATAGAGGATGTTTTAGTGAAGCTGAAGAATAATCTCAAGGAATGACTATTATTATGGTATCTCACAGAATCAAACAAATCCAGAGAATTGCAGATGTTGTATGCCTTCTTGTGGATGGTGAGATTGTTGAATCCCTGGAACCTGATCAACTCTCTCAAGCTAAGCATCCTATGGCACTAAGATTTCTTCAGCTCAGCTCTTAATCATATTCTTATGTGTTGCATCTTTCTCTTTTTCTTGTTCAATACTTTTAATATTTAAGCAAAAAACAGATTCTAGCATTCTTTTGGTCTATATAGCCTCATCTTAATGCTGGAAATATATGTATTGGCTTATATTGTGGAGTTCACCAAATATTGCCTCAATTGCATGAGCCTTGAGGAGAGGATGGGAGGGGCATAAATTGTGAATAAGAAAAGCCACTACGCAAAATTGCTTTTAAGCATAAAAACCTTTAAACATCTAATGTAACTATTCCTACTACATCGTTTTCATTCAAACATTTCGTACCAGATGACTGATGTTTGAAAGAAAGAACATGATACTATCATCATAACAGCACCAAAACTTAACCTGGGGTTTATGACTGCAAAAGACTTTGTCCGGGCGTTTTTTGCCAACCAAGAAAGTACTTAAATTTTGCCATGGGCATAATTTAATATTTTTGACATGTCAATTGCTTGCATTTGTAGAGCCTGCAAGATGTGACCGCGGATGAGTTTAAGATGTTCATAAACTTCTTGGGGAGCATGAGTTTATTTGGTCCAGGTGCACCAGCAGAGCGTTTACAAGAGCTTGTTGAAATTATTGAAGCACATGCTGATCTAGATGCACAATTTGATGTAAGTGTTTTCTGCTTGCGAAAGTCTTCCATTCAACATCATGACCAGCATTCTGGAGCAATACATTATTCTTGAACATGTTATCTTAACAATCAGTCTAAAAAGTGATTTCCATTTGTTTTTGTGAATTTTTAATATTCTTAGAAAAGGTATTAAAATTTTCAAAGCTGACATAGTGACATTGCTTCATTTTCTAATAGAACTTGTCTGAACATCCAGAAATTACTTGATGACATTAATTAATGGTTTCTTAATGATATTACATTCTATTAATTTTTCACTTAGATCTATAGAATCCCACATGATGTGCTATCGATTTGTCTTGAGTCATAAATTGAATAATATTCTCTTATGTTAATTTTTGGTTTTTATACCTGAATAAAACTTTCCCTTTCTGATATAGGTCTCAGATGGGGATCACATTGACAGATTAATAACCTGCCTTAAAATGGCCCTTCCTCTTTTTAAGGTATATATGCTATTTGAAATTAATGCTATTTGGGCTTATTCCTCGGTGAGAGACATGTATTTAACCATGTTTTGTTTTTTCAAAGGGGTGCATCAAGTAGCAAGTTCGTTGACTATCTGAACAAACACATAATACCCGTATTTGACAAGGTAATGTTTGGACTATGCTACAACCATTCTGATCCATTTCGGTTTTAATTATTCTTGGTAATTTGACCTTCATATATTTCAAACATTCCGATAAACATGTTGGTTTCTGTTTAGTTTCGTTGATTCATTTTTTCAATCATAGTTAAGTTCTCAACAATATCTTATTTCATGAAAGCAATTGTGACATTAGTTTCTCAAGGCCTATATTGTATCTTTGCTCTATTCCAGTCACTTAGACAAATAAACTTGTATTCTGCTTGTGCATAGTTAAACAACTCAAGCTATTGTTGCCTTAAAGGTTTTTTGTTCTTTTAATTAGAGCATCTCCGATAGGAGTTGCCAAGAGGTTGCCAAAGTTGATGTGGCATAACACTCTTGGTTGCCAACCTATTGGAGTTGCAAGGTTGCCAAGAGACTGCCAAGCAATGTTTCCAATTTTTGGCAACCCCTTGGCAACTTCCTCAAATGGTTTATTATATATATATGATCAAAAAGCAGATACCATCAATATTTATTATAGTTTAAGAGTTACTTATAATGTGATATATGGGATCACTCGGCATGTTCTTAGTTTCAGTTTTCTACTCTGATTGATGGACTAGTCCGCCCCGTTATTAATTCCACATTTTTAATTTCCGCTCCAGCTTCATTACAATTACATAGCTATGTATTTAATGCTATTCCGTGTTTTAGTTTCCGGAGGAGAAAAAAATGGACTTGCTGAAAAACCTTGCAAAATGTTCGCATCATGTATCACCACAGGAATGTCGTCAGCTTCTTCCTTCTATTGTTCAACTTCTAAAGGTATATCTAAAGGCCGATTTATTAGAGGATACTGGTGCCAACTATCCCCGCCCCACCATCATTTACTGTACATGCTTCTCATATACCCACCTCCCCTCCACTTTTTTTATACTGAATAATTCGGGATGCTCTCCTCTCATTAAATATCTAATTAGAAAGTTGCTATTATCATTTGCTTAATGCTTACAGTCTATCTTTTTGGGTCATCGATACAGTGTATTTACTTGTATTGGTTCGGATTTAAATATAATAAAAGTCAACTATTCTTAACAAATTTGAGTTATTTGTACGTAGTTCTTGTTTACAGAATCTTTTTGTATTGTCTGTCAGAAATCAATGGTCAGAAAAAAGCTCGAGGATATGAACTTTACTTTAGTAGAATGCCTATTGTACACCTTCCACCATCTATACCCACAAGGTAAGGAAATTGGGATTTTTAGTAGGCACCCTATGCTTTCAGTGAATATTTTCTTATACATACATACATATATATATATATATATGTATATAATATTTCTTATACGATACTTGTGTTTAAATGTCCACATACTACGTATTACGTTGACCCCTTCGGGTCGAGGAACCAATTCCCAAGTTTTATTTTTAATCAAAGCTGTATATTCATCTTGCATAGCTACTTTCCAATTAGGATCACGCAGTACGGCTGAGTGAGAGCGGGGAATGGGCGAAAGTTGAGGTATAGAAGTTATATTTAGAGAGTATTTGAGATTTTGCTAATATATACATATGTTTATATCTTCTGCAGGCTCCTAATGCAACAATTAGTCTATGTGGTTACAACATTGTGACTGGCCAACCATCGGACAGGGTTGGGAAAGATTTCATAGAGCTTTTCAAAGATTTTAATGAAAGGTGCTTATACAATGCTGTTCTTTTTTAATAATAATTTGCTGCACTTGTCTTCTATAAACGAACCACACTTGTTCTTTTTTAGGAAAGATAACAATATGACATAGTAATATCACACAGTGTAAATGCTATTCTAATTAAAATTTATTCTTGGCTCTCTTAATCTTCTAAATTCTGCCACTATTGAGGTCAACTTGATGGAATTTCAAATTTTGGGGTTCAGAGGTTCTCAAACTGTTGGTTTATAAGTTAAACCGAGGGGACGAAATCCAGTGTCCTTCCATATTTGCTTGAATATTTCCATCGACTTGGACTTTTGAAGAGGGTTTTGATGATTGTTTGTGCGGAGGGATATGTATATGCTTGTAGTCTGGAAAGAATATAGTATAGCATGGCTCTTAAATGGCTTAGTAAGGTCATAAAATTTGTAATCCAGAAGCCAATTACTTACTCTTTTCTACAGCAGTTGTCCACTGTTCTAGCGATCTTTTATCATAAAATAGCCCATATGAAACAAGGAAACCAGATTATTATCAAAAAAGGAAAAAAAATTGAAAAATTAAACAGATTCAAGAAGGCCAATGAGCTAGGGAAGTAGACACTGTGGATAAGTTGAACGGAAACTTGAAAGGAGAATGCTTTGAGGAGTTGCTCGGATAAGGGAAAAAATAATCTTTTTCCTTGGAAGCATCCAAATGCAGAGAGAGACAGAGAAAGGGATCAGGGGTCTAAAAATGTGCGACTTATGATCTAACTGAACCTGGATCTGGTGTTTCTTGTTTCATTTCAATGGCTTGGTAACGTCCCTTTCTGAGCTATAACTTGAGAGTTGAGCCGAGAGAAAATCATGGAGTGGGAAGTGGATATATCATTTGCCTCGTTATCTTAAATAGGAATAGGAGTTGTTTGCTTGAGACTGAAACATTCATTCTTCAAACAAAGTATACCGATAGTCTAAGCAGGAGAGATAAGGAAATTCATTCACTCTTTTTCACTGTAATGTCTCCGCAATGTTGGGAACAAAGCTCTCAGTTAAGGAGAGAAAGTTAGGCGTTAAGAAGCTTTTGTTAATGCCAATGCATGTTCGACGTAGCCAAAGAAGCTTCATATTCTCATATGTAAGCTTTTGACATGAAACTGCTTTTTCATATCTATAAACATCTGAACAAATTCATATCAACCCATTAGGGCCTTGTCTCGCTGTAACCTCTTCTCCTGGTGTTGGATCTTATTATGCAGTTAACTGAAATTATCTTAAGCAAAGCAAAGATATGACCTGTAATGTATACTATTGTACTGAGTATGTATTTTATTGTATGCTTAAACTGTTCTCTGAAGCTTCTTCTTTTTTCTGTCTGCTGATTTAAAGACCAGAAGGACAAGTAAAACGTTATTACTAGCGCATTCCTTATGGCACACATCACGTTTTAGCTCACCACAGAAGTGATAGTAAATGGCGCACATCACCTTCTTAGCTCACCACAGAAGTGATAGTTAATGGCACACATCACCTTCTTAGCTCACCACAGAAGTGATATTAAGGTGTTTTAGGGTGCACCCTGATGTTATTTTCATTAAATTCAATCATTTTCAAGTTTAGTTTTGGATAAATAGTTTGTAATTTATTCAAACATATTTTACACCAGTGGTGAAAGTGGATACCATGAATAACTGAACAGGGCAGATTACGTACTTTGTGAAACATGTACGGTTTGAATCCCGCCTAAATTCTTCTAGATGTCGTAAATTCTTTTTAATAGATACAATGTTCAAATGTTGTACAATCTAAAATTACTACATGTTATTACTGCATGTCTTCTAACAAGTGAACCACTGTGCAAGATGGACTTAACTAAAGATGCTTAAACATTTTCAGCATACTCAAGCATTTCCTAAAAATGAAACGATCGCGTATATAACAGGCTTGCACGGGCTGTTACGCTAGTATTATTATATATGTTAACAAAAAACATATAATTAAGTTTTATTTATTTTCAATATCTTTCTCATTTTATTTGAACAATTTCAACACTGAAATCGAAACAATTGAGATATTTGTCATTCCAATTTTTAATTTTTCTATCTAAGAATCAATTTTGTTAAAAAACGATCCTAAAAAAAACGTGCTCTCCCCGAATAACCACCAATAACACGAGTAAAGAACCGAGCACATCAAATCAAAATCCCAATAAATTATTCAAAATTAAACATTTAAAATAAATAATATATTTATATATCAAAGATTGCAATCAACTGCATACGTATGTGGGTACAGGTGTACCGCAAATTTTTTTTCGCTAAGTAGTGAAATGAATCCCTATTTTCATACTAAAAATTTTACTATATACATATTACATGCGGTATTGATATTATATGCTGTAACATACATTTGTTATAAAACAGATCCCCGTATCAAAAAGTGTAATTACATTATTGGGCTGTTATGCTAGCAAAATATCCGTAGTCAAACAAAAGCAGCCCTAGAGGTTTTTAATACATATAAACAACTGGAAAAACAAAACCCACAAAACACATTAAGACAATGCCAAACTCATCATAACCGTGCCGGCGACTCCTCACGACGTGTTCTCCCCTGGGCCCCACTTTCCAATCTTACACTGTCTGAATTTATAAATATACATACATGTCTGAACCTCAAAAAAATCAAAAGCAAACATGAACAACACAACTAGACAAATCTACTTATTATCCGCCATTGTCATCTTCTTCAGCTACTTACACTTGTCACACTGCCAAATCGGTGCCGGAGACGGCGATTTTTCCGGCGATATTAATAATCCGGCGGTGCTCCCGTATCTTACGCAAGTCATATACTCTCGTTTATCCAATGCTACTTCTTCGGTTCTTTCTTCGGACATTAGTAGACAATTCAAGTTCTGCATCAAAGATCCGTACGTGTTTATTTACGGAATTACGAATTTTCGATGTTTCGGCTTTAATAATATAGTTTAAATATATTGTTCGTTTGTTATTTATTACTCCATAGTTTAAGTTTGTTTGTTAGTGTTTTAATAACTGATATTGTGTCTTTTATACAGGGAAGCTGACTGGGATAGAGCTTTTAATTTTTCTTCTAATTTGGATTTTTTGACTTCTTGCATTCAGAAAACTCAAGGTAGTTTTCGACTTTCGTACTTTGATGATTTGTTCTAATGCCCTGTGTGTTTGTGTTTACGAACTATAGTTTGATTATTTTTTTGGTTATGTTATTAGGTTAAATCGACAGTAGTATTAATATATGTTAAGTCGAAAGCTAAAAACTGTAAGGAACATGATGTTTAGGCTTAAATTTGTAATTTTCCGAAGGGGTAAGGAACATAGTAAAAATAGGAAGATATTTATAATTTTCAGAACTCATAGTATACATTATGAATTTTCCTTCTGTTGCTGCCGAGAATAGAAAGATGGCGGTATTAATTTGGGTGTACTTTTAGTCTTTTAGATGAGATGTAGAATGTATGTAGACATGCTAAGTTCGTGATATTTGAAACTAATCTTTGAGCTGAGTTTATGTGTATATAACTTTTGGATGCCTTTATCTATTGTACAGGAGACATTACAAAACGCTTGTGTACAGCAGCGGATTTAAAGTTTTACTTTAATCATTTCTTCGAATCGGGCAATGTTGATTATTTGAAGCCCAATAATAACTGCAATTTGACCAACTGGGGAGCTGGTTGCGAGCCAGGATGGGCTTCTAGTGTTGGACCAGATCGGGATGTTGACTTGGGAGATTCTAAAGATATACCTGCTAGAACATCCGATCCTCAGCCTTGTTGCGAGGGCTTCTTCTGCCCTCGCGGCATGACTTGCATGATTCGTAAGTTTTTAAATTGCTTAAATATTCCCTCTTCTTCCTTCCTAGTACCTAAGTATCTTTCATTTTTATCAAAGATTCTATCACAACCAAATATGTTATTAATTTGTTTTAATTGTCATTTTGTCTTTAAGCTTGCCCCTTGGGATCCTATTGCCCACTTGCTACTCTCAATAAAGATAACGGAGTATGCCAACCGTAAGTTAGAACTTTATGAAATGCTACCTCATTTGTGATCCCTAACCTCCCATCTTTTTTCTGCCCGAGGAATGTTGTACTTCATAATAGGTATTCGTTGTATGCAGGTACAATTACCAACTTCCTCCTGCGCAGAAAAATCATACTTGCGGTGGTGCAAACATTTGGGCAGATATTCGTACGAGTAGAGACTTGTTCTGTTCAGGAGGAACATATTGTCCAACATCAACACAAGAAACATCTTGCAGCAAAGGGTATTAATCTTTAATGCTACTTCAAGTTGTCTACTAGATATATCTTCTCCCACTTAAAAATTCCATGTTTAGCAAAATAAATAAATGAATTCTATGTCATCAAAGATATTACGTCTTCAAATAAGTCAATTGCACTTTGGTTAACTAGTAGACCGATCTGAAACTTTCTTTTCTCTTATAGTGCTTTGATCATAATTACCTAAGTATTGCATCTTAGTATTGAACAAAACTTGGTCTTTTGGAAAACATCGACGTAACACTGACTGTTACTTTTAAATTGGTTTCTCTATTTATCTTCAATGAACATTACATGTGAGGCGGTAACCCGTTGTTGGTTGATTATTTGTAGCAGTCACTTCTTGATGTTCTGATGCGACTTTTGTTTCAATGGTCTTCTTTTCCAATTTCAGGCACTACTGTCGGATGGGATCTACATCAGAGAAACGTAAGTATGATCAAAATGTGTGTTTCTGCACGCTAAAAGGAATAGATCATTATTAGAATAGTTCAACTTCAAAGTGACAGAATTTTACTGTATGTGCTCCTTTATTTACGTGAATTATGACCTAAGGCTTGAGTTTTGCAGTTAGTTCTACATACATTAATACTGATGCGATGGCTCGCTTCACAGAGCATTTAACACGATTAAAAACTTGCAGGATGCTTTAAGTTGACGTCCTGCGGACCCAACACCGAAAATCAAAACATACATGCATATGGGATACTTTTAATTGTAAGTTCTTATATCATTAACCGATGTTGCCTTCATATACGTTCCTGCTTATATGACTGCCGTATGAAAACATTTCGACTTCCATCATTAAAGTTTGACATGAATAGAATTAGACGAATAGTAGTTGTAATATTTTAATTGTGATTCTAATGTATTGTTTTGCTCACTGTTATTCCAATAGTCACTTCTAGCAGCCAGCCCCCCCCCCCCCCCCCCTCTCTCTCTCTCTATATGGTGATCCTTGACAATGCTTGTGTTGTGTGAGCTTTGACAGTGTCAGAACTGGATATCTCTTTGAAATATATTATTTTCACTATAAAAGTCATGGTAAGAAAGTTGCAACATATTGAACCTTTAAGTTTAGGAAGATTTACATATATTCACAGACGATAAACATTTGAATTATCAATTAAAAATTACTGATGAACCCTTAAAGCCTAAATAAAAATTAAATTAAACATACCCAGTGTATCCCACTCAAAAGTAGCGGAAATGAAGGCAGTATTCATTGGAAGTTATGGAAAATTTTAAGATTTTCGTGGTCTTTTATGGCTGCAAAAAGGCTTACATCTATTGCATGTAAATGTGATACTACTACGATACCGCTAATTTATACAACTTTATAGAATTGAAAATGCACTGAATACCTAGCAATATAATCCATCATTCCTCGTTGCAGGCTGCTTTAAGCACTCTTCTTCTAATTATGTACAACTGTTCTGACCAAGTTCTCACCACTCGAGAAAGGAGACTGGCTAAATCTAGAGAAAGGGCAGCAAAAAGTGTACATGAGAAAGTGAAGGCGCGTGAAAGGTGGAAATCTGCAAAAGAAGCTGCCAAAAAGCATACCAGTGGATTACAAGCTCAAATATCTCGCAAATTCTCTCGCATAAAGAGTGTCAAGCATCCTGAACATTCTAGAATTGAAGTGGATGATGATCAGTCACTAGTTCAGCACCATACAACTGCAAGTGCCTCTCAGCAACGGGATGTTGTTTTTGATGGAAAGAAAATGAATCCAAGTGATATAGTGAAGATGATACATGCACTTGAAGATGACCCCAATAGTTTCAGTTTGGAGAGTACTGGATACCATGATATGAAAAAGAAAGTGCCTAAAGACAAGCAAGTTCAAACTCATAGCCAGATATTCAATTATGCTTATTCTCAACTTGAAAAAGAGAAAGCTATTCAGCAGCAAAACAATAACATGACCTTCTCAGGACTAATTAACATGGCTACCAATACAGAAACAATAAAACGACCTAAAATTGAGATTTCTTTTAGGGATTTGACTCTAACTTTGAAGGGGACAAGCAAACAAATCTTGAGATGTGTTACTGGGAAGATTATGCCTGGACGCATAACTGCTTTCATGGGGCCATCTGGTGCTGGGAAAACGACATATCTTTCTGCTTTGGCAGGAAAAGCAGTTGGATGCACAATTACTGGTTCAATTCATATCAACGGAAAAGCAGCATCAATCCACTCATACAAGAAGATAACTGGGTTTGTGCCACAGGATGATGTAGTACATGGAAACTTGACAGTTGAAGAGAATATTTGGTTCAGTGCAAGCTGCAGGTATGAGAATACCTTTGAGCTGCACATTTTAATAGTTTTCATCTAATAACTAATATTTCTTATTCTTAACTTCTTTTTTCTCATCATATAGTATAAAATTACAACTGTGAAGGAACAAATTCATCACATTTATTATATATATATATAGTCATGCTAGGATTTTGTCTCATGTACGATGTGTGTATCAAAAGACTTACATAATTTCTGTAATTCAAACACTACTAGTTACATACTTACAATGCAATTAGACTAAAATTGGTTCACCATTTTCTATGTGCAGTAACAGTAACTGTACTTGGTTCACTCTCTAGATTGTACAATATCTGCACCAAGATCACATTTTGATCTAATTCTTGCTTTGTTTTAAAGACTTTCTGCAGACTTGCCAAAGCCAGATAAGGTTCTGATTGTCGAAAGAGTTATTGAATCTCTGGGGTTGCAGGAAGTAAGGAATTCCGTGGTTGGAACAGTAGAGAAGCGAGGCATCTCCGGGGGCCAGAGGAAGCGAGTGAATGTTGGGCTTGAAATGGTGATGGAACCTTCCCTTTTAATCCTAGATGAACCCACGTCTGGTTTGGACAGTTCATCATCCCAGCTACTTCTCAGAGCACTTCGACGTGAAGCCCTTGAAGGGGTGAACATCTGTATGGTTGTACACCAACCGAGGTACTAGTTACAATAACATAACTGCAGATATTGGCAGTCAAATTCATATTCATTTTTCTTATAGTTCCCTTAAAAAAACAAAGTCCCTCCCTAGGCATAGTGACAGTTGAACCAACTCACTGAGTCACTGAATGTGATTCTTCTGTTTATTTCTACAAGAGTAGATAGAACTATACTAGCAGCTTCAAAATTTCTATATTAGTCATCGGCCATGTCTTTCGACTACTTTTTTTGGGTCATGAGAACAGCTTAAGCTTCCATATGTAGTTTCACTTTTTAAATCGTGCGGTAGAAGGTCTAGAACTAAGATGGTCTTAGTCTTCAAATGTGACCATATATTGTGGCATGCTTTCTATGTTAGCAGTCAGTAAGTATTTAAGTGTTTATGTCAATGTACATTCTTGGTAGGTATTGTGACAATAAAAAAATGTATAATGTGCAAGGTCTACTATCTTATTTAAAAGGAAAGTGGTCAAATACTACGAAACACTGTTTAAACTCACATACTACGTGCACGTGTTTGTTTTGGCGTTGTTTAACTCTAATATGGTGAATTTCAATTTTCAGTTATACCTTGTTCAATATGTTCGACGATTTGGTACTTCTAGCAAAAGGCGGTCTGACTGTCTATCATGGTCCAGTAAGAAGAGTCGAAGAATATTTTTCTGATATTGGAATTGTTGTCCCAGATCGTGTTAATCCTCCAGACTACTTTATTGACGTTTTAGAAGGAATAGTTAAACCAAATTCAGGTGTGAGTTATAAGGAACTTCCTGTCAGATGGATGCTTCATAATGATTATCCAGTGCCTCCTGATATGCAACAAACTTCTCTTGAACTTGCTATGTTGGCACCAGGATCAGATTTAGGCAACCGAATAGAACTTGCAGATAATTTAACAATTGAACATTCCTTTGCTGGGGAAATGTGGCAGGATGTAAAGTATAATGTGGAGTTGCAGCGAGACATACTACGACACAACCTCTTGAGCTCTAAAGACTTGTCTAATCGGAAAACTCCAGGCATTCTCCTTCAGTACAAATATTTCCTTGGAAGGTATATTGTTCTCTTTCGTATTCCATTTTGATTATTTCTCAGGTTCCTCTGCATGTTAGAAACTGTTTCTCAGTTTGTTCACTGGTAATTTGTTTATAGTGTTAAATTCAAAAAAAAATGTACAATATGCCCATCTGCATAAACTAGCTATATAGGAAAAATGGATTGCCCATCCTCACAATGAACTTTTCAATATGACTTCCTTTGGGATGGGAATTTGCACACTGGGTAGATGTACTTCATTCAAGAAAGTCATACTAGAAGTAGTGTCAGTTGATCCAGCATTGGTAGAATATCTAATCTCTATGTCCATGGATGGCATATATATATATATATATATATATATATAGGCTTTTGCTCAAATACAAACCAACCCTTAAATACAAACTACAAACTAACACTAAATTAATTATATTTCATCTATTCTAAGGTTCCCGCCAAGGGTACCTTCACAAAAAATGCTTAAAATAATTGGCTCTATCCAACAAAAAAAAAAAAAAAAATCCCTGCCGTGGAAATGCGAAGCATTTAAGACAATAAACGGATGAGTTAGGTAGTCATGAGGGCCGAAGGCTCTCGACACACCCGTCAATCGTCTATTGCCTTTACCATTAATTGTCATTCCTTACAACTTTAGAATGATAAAGGCGCGAAGCGCCGTACAAGAAGGTGCGAAGCACCGTTAACCAGTGAAATCCACTGTCACGTCATCACGTGAACAGTGATTTTTTTTAATTTATTTTTATTATTATTTTTTTTTGTTGGATGGAGCCAATTATTTTAAGCATTTTTTGTATTGGGGTACCCCTAGTTTGGTCATTAGATTCAATGTTGTTAAAGGCGAGAGGCGCACCAAGGCGCCAGACCCTCCTAGAGCCTAGGCGACGAGGCGCGAGGCGAGGCGCGCGCCTCATCGAAGTGAGGCACTTGGTCAAACTCGGTGGAAAATTGGTCTAACTCGGTCAAAATTGGTCAAACTCGGTCAAAATTGGTCAAAATCAGTAGGCAATTGGTCAAAATCAGTAGACAATTGGTCAAAATCAGTGGAATATCAGTCAAGAACAGTTAAAATCAGTCAAGAACAGTTAAAATCAGTCAAAATCACTCACAAACAGTCCAAATCAGTCAAAAATAGGCTAAAAGTGCGCCTCTTGCGCCTCACTGCGCCTCGTGCCTCGCTGCGCCGTGTAGAGGCGCGCGCCTCATTGAAGTCGATGCGCCTCGGTCAAGTCGAGGCACTAAATGTGCGCCTCGTGCGCCTAGGCGCGCCTTTAACAACACTGATTAGATTAGCTTGAAATATTAGATTAGTGTTTAGTTTTTAGTTTGTAGTTAATTTTAGTTTGTAGTGGAGTAGGACTCTATATATATATATATATTTTGCAATTATGACACACCAACTCTGGCTGAAGCTGGCTTTGGTCACCATGTTAAACTTTATGTGGACGGACCTTAGTATGATTGCTTACTTTATCCACTTAATGTTTAATATTGAATCAGATGCCAATTGAACCCTGCTTAGAAACTTTTGTTGAGCATTTGCTTCTATTCCATTACATTCCTGCTCACATGTGAGAGAAATATTTTCAGGGTTGGTAAGCAGCGATTGCGAGAAGCTAGACTGCAAGCAATAGATTACCTCATATTATTACTCGCTGGAGCCTGCTTAGGATCTATTTCTAAATTCAGTGATGAAACCTTTGGCGCACCTGGTTATACATACACCATCATCGCTGTTTGTAAGTCAGAATACCTCTCACCTTTTATAATGATATATATCAGCTTTAAAAAAAAATGGTTAATATAGACAGACACTACCTTCTTGCCTATTAATAGTAGTGCTTATGTTAAATAATAGTACTCCTTGACAATTATGCAACATTTATATCTGCTTGTAGTAAAACCTAATACTCACATGTAACTTCCTAGTTCTATAATTTATACTTGATGTTCTTACCTATTTCAGCTCTTCTATGCAAAATTGCGGCCTTGAGATCATTTTCATTGGATAAGTTGCAATATGCGAGAGAAAGTGCTGCTGGCATCAGCAGCTTGGCTCATTTTCTCGCAAAGGATACAATAGACCATTTCAATACAGTGATTAAGCCTGTGGTGTATCTGTCAATGTATTATTTCTTCAGCAACCCTAGGTCTTCCTTCGCAGATAACTATGTTGTATTACTCTGCCTTGTATACTGCGTAACCGGTATGGCATATATCTTAGCCATATTCCTTGAACCTGGATCGTCTCAGCTGGTAAGGGAACTTTACTATTTGAGTTCAAAATTTTTATAATCTGCTCATATTATTATTGAACCAATTTTCACATCTTGCAGCTCTCCGTACTTCTTCCTGTTGTTTTGACACTAGTATCCACTCAGACTAGGACCACTGAATTTGTTAAGACACTGGCGAACTTATGCTACCCAAAGTGGGCATTGGAAGCATTTGTGATTGCAAACGCAGAAAGGTACCATGAAATATCTTTTAATTATAGCTTTTTGCTAATACTTTAAAATCTAACGTAGGATGATAGTGCACAAATCTTCAGTCAGCAAGAATATTATAGTTTGGGGGTAGATTGATTTTCTGATAAGTGATTAGAGGTTTAGTGAGTATTGAAGTGTTTTCTTGAGCACGGATGATCGGAATTCTAAGTAACTGGCAAAAGATATATATCCTTAGTCTCTTTTAGATACAAGGAGCAAGTTGATCATATGCAGAGTGCAAGCTGTAATATGTTATAGGGCTTCATACGTGACCAATTGTTTATTAGAAAGTGTGAAGGAGGATAATCAAGAATAACTGGAGTATTATCTAGATGGTGATTAGGATAAAATATAAATAATGCAATAAATGGTTCGTCATAAATGTCTATAGTCTATGTTATTTTTTCATCAAATAAATTTTAATATAATCTATCTACAGGTATGATGGAGTGTGGTTGATAACTCGCTGTGGCGCACTTCAGCGAACTGGTTATAATCTTAATCACTGGGGTCTTCGTATATCCCTTCTTATCCTTGCTGGTGTAATTAGTAGGATCATAGCTTTCGTTGGTCTGGTCACCTTCAGAAAGAAATGAATTTCCAACTACCACTTCTATGACATACATAAAGATGAGTATGGTCATTAGACAAGTAGCTTTGCAGAAAGCTAACACGGCTATATAGTTATATCAACGAGAATACTGCCAGAAAGTAAATATTGTGTCTACAAGATTTCAATCAGAAGGCTTTCCTCAGATTAAACAGGATGGTTTGCTTGGATTGATCAGTAGTCTGGATAGTTGTATATGTTATCATTCTAATTATATAGTATTAATTTATCAACCTGTACAGGCATATCTTCGATTCTAGAGAACACCACCCTTGTACATTACAGTAGCACTCATACTTTCATTGTTAAGGATTTGTTTTAGTATTAAACTGAGACGGGATCGAATATCAGTTGTGAATGGAAAAAACATGGTTTTGCTAGGTTAGAGTTGCCTAGAATTTCAAGGTACTATACTTTGGTAGATATTAAGGTGAGCCACTGGCCTGCATAAAAACTTTAAAGTTTTTTTCATCAATTTGATTCATTGATGTTAATGATTTGCAGAAGCTGGTACCAATTTCGAAATTTTGAATTTAATTTTACATCTATGTACTGGTGGAATATTTCAGCCTGCTCTTTGTTGAGATTATTGAAGTGACAGAACCACAATACATCTAATTGCGTTGTACAAATTATAATGTATACATAGAGTCTGTTATACCATGTGATTGGCTAACTTTTCACATGCAATTAATCATGTCTCTAGCCTGAAACAAATATGCATGTTATAATGTTTACTTAATGTTTACTCCCCGTACCGATTTAATTGCTCACCTTAGTTTTTGCATGCATTTTAATCTGCAAATAAAATATAGTTTCATAATTTATTTTAATTTTTTTTTGAAAAAAAATTTAGGTACTAAACTTTTATATAGGAAAAGAAGATTTGAAAATTAAATTATATAATTATATTTTATTTACATTTTAAAATGCGTGCAAAAAGTAAAATGAATAACTAAATGGTACGGAGAGAGTATATTATTTGGTTACAACATGCGATTAGCTAAGAACTCACATGATAACATGCTTCAGTTTTATTTAAAATTAATGCACACATTTGGGCCGAAACATGCAGCATGTCCCCTATTTACAAGATTTAATTAAATTTTAAGATCAAAATTCAGTCAATCTGTCTAAAATGAAATTAAATAAAAGCGATCAAGCACTTTTTTGGTTAGAACATCCGAACGAGGTACATATGATTAGGTAGCAAATTTGTTATGAAAAATTCTAAAATACCCAAAATGGGCACGACATGCTTAGGTAGCAAAATATAGTTTTGGTAACTATTCAGAAATCTATATTCAATAGATGGCATTTCGGATCCTTTTTGGTTTTGGCTAGTAACTTCTGCAACATGAACATGCATGTTATATTTCTCCCATGTTCTCGCCTTTCCCTTATTTTTCATATTTGAGCTTGCGGAGCGCCAGTTTCATACAAAAACAACCATTATTGTTCTAATTTTATCACATGACGAGTCCGGCAAGTTTTTCTTTTAACTTTTGTAATTTCACAACATGATTTTGTACAAGTTAAACTGTCTCGTAAAAAAGTATAAAACTATTGTACATTTTAAATTTCTATGAAACCTTGAAACTGTATTCTATTTTTCTCAATCCTCTTGGCTCATCTTGGCAGATTTTCTTGTACTGGTACACATGCTCTGCATGGTCATTGTAAAGATCACAAAGTGAAGCAGCAATGAGCACGTGATAGTCGGTATTAACACATAAATTGTCTGATTCAACCAAAGTCTGAAACAGCATCCACAATCCTTAAGAGATTAATTGCAGAAACAGCATAACTCACTGTTGAGCAGGACATCTTGTATGATTTGTGTTGATTGAATTTGAACCACCATTATTTACCGTTCTTCAAAACTTGTCATTGTCAGCTGATAATGGAAGATGGAACATGCACACATATTAACAAACATTACAATTTCTAAAGGACCATTAATCACAACCATTTCCATATTTTACAGTTACGACTTTGACCCCATACACATATTTAATAGTGTCATTTTTCTTGTGATCATTAGTTTTGCATTTTCTCTTTTAACTGCCTGTCGTATCAGAAGATTGAGGACTTGACCACTGCAGAAGATGAAAATTAAATAATACTCCCGAGAATTCCAAAGTGTCAATCAAATTAGACAATATTTTGATTCTAGACGAGAAGGTGATGTGACGTTCTCAATATACCTTTATTGAAGAAGTGACCCATCACCCATGTATTATTGTCCATCTATTGGTCAGGATAAAGTATATATTTTAATGTCATTTATTGTGTGTATCCAACTGTGGAATAAAGGGAGAATATGTTTCGATAAAAAAACAGAATGGTCGAATAGTAACTTTTCTTAATGGTCCAATAGTCAAATTAAATGGTAAGTTGAGGGTCAATAGAATTACCTGGCATTGCCGTTGTCAGGTCATATCTTCATTTCCATAACATATCCCCTAAAAACTGTAGAGCTGGAATCCCTCTGATTTCTATATCAACAAGTGGAGCTTTCACCACTGTCAAGGTAGAGAGCTCAGGATCCATCTCTATCAAGTCAAGCGCGCGTGTCTGGTCCTAAATATGTGAAAAAAATAAAACGTAACAGTCATTTCAATCCTCAATAAAATAAAAAGGGCAAAGAATAAGCGCTTTCACTTGTGTTTCTATGCATTTAAAGATACATTCATCAGACTTCTACTCACATATAGGTATATAACAAGGTGCAAAGATAATAAACCAAGTGATGCATCTAAACCTAAAGTATAGGTTGATCAAACCATTACTGTGTTCTTTCTAAAGTTTTCAGTTGACTAGAACAGTCATCTCACTGGAACCAATATCTCATCTGACCAACAAAAGACCCAAACACTCATATCAAACATGCACCCTAAGCTTGCCACCCTCAGCTCGTCTCAGTTAGCCTCAGAAGATTTGGTAATCCAAAGTAGATTTTTAAACTTTTTTTGGTCATCTTTAAAGTTAAGGCAAATCTTATGCAGTTACTTCATTTGTTATTTAATATCCTTTCAAAAGAAGAGGATCAATATATGACCATGCATTCCACCACCTTGCATCCCATGCTGAGCCTGTAGGACGAAAAACCTCCTCTTTCCATCCAACCTAGCGAGTAGCGATTGCTATCAACAGAAAGATTTTTAATGTTTAAGATTTATTCAAGTGGGCCTAATCTGAATTCAACCTACAATAAGTGGGTACATTAGTGGAAATGTCTTCAAGAAGGTAAAGTTTTCAAATTGAACCAGAAGCTCCCCACTAAAAAAGAAACTACCATCCGCAAGAGCTCGGTAGAAAAGTACAGAACTGATGTCAATGGCTATGGCAATTTGGATCAACCTGAATTAGATCCTCCAAAACCAACATTGCCCTATTTTCACATCCTCATATAATGAGAGGAGACAAAACACCATTAAATCCACGAAGGAAACTCATTGAACTATTTACTTTGTAGCAATCTCTTCATACAACTCCAATCAACCTCCGAAAAACATGATCTGTAATGTTACTAACTATTAAAATAGCGAATCCCACATCTCCTACACCCCGCAGTTTACCAAAGATTGGCAAAGACCCTAACAACTGCACCACTCAAAGTCTTAAACAGGTCATGAAGCTCATCTATGCACAATTGCACATACACAAAAGAAAACCACGACAACCAAATCCTTACGCCTCTTAAAAAAAAATACAACATAAAATCGTCTAAAACAACTCTAGATGAGTCATGCCAGGTAGCATTCAGAGAACAATAAACCCTCCAGATGCCTACAAATTAACTTGTATGGGGAACAATAGAGAATCAAACTAGCTGCATAACAATGTATTTCGTTTTTCAATATATTTATATAGAACTTAATTAAATACACATATATACCTTTCTCTTCATTGCACAAAACTTGCAGTCCGAAGCTGAAGGTGGAAGAACCTGATTAACAACAAGCCTCTTGACAGGAACATTTTCCTTATTCAGGGAAGAACGTAATCTTGATGACTCATTGATTGCCATAACCTCAAGAAGATAGATAGGAAGTGACAAGTTTGTCAAGAGTACAGTACAAATACAAATGCAGACAGCTTTTACAACTTTCAAAGCATGGTTTCCTAAAAATTAGCTGCCAGGAGTTCACATGCCTTTTCATAGTAAAAATCAACAGAAAGAAACGACATACTTACCCCAGATGAGATGTATGAACTATTTTGGCTTTTAAAATGCTCAACTGATGTGATTCATTAGCAACTTTCTATAACTAATTTTGTAAGTAATAGTGCTTTATTTATAACCTACAAAATTATAACTGTATTGACTATATTAAGATTAACACACTAGTCCAATTAATTATGAGCAAACAAAATCAGTCAACTTTTTTAGACTGAACTACAAGATTACTCTAGCAGAGTAGTAAAAGGGAACATGCAGACTCACTGTTGACAAAGCAGATAATTATTAAACTTAAAAGGATTGAATAAAGGCATTTCATTGCCCGAGTCGAATACTATCAACAAGATGATTCAACCATTAAGGATCTCTAAGTAGGATTATTTGTGAATAGGATTCTTGCTTCATTATTTTGTACATATATATTCTTTCTGGAGGAGCGGGAGAAAGAGTCTCTACCGTGGGGATCGTTACAATGACAAATTCTGTTGATTCTGTGTCCCGAAAAAGGTCTCGTACTTTGATCATCCTCTCTCTTAGTTTTTGTAGTTTGTCAGCCTACACAAGAAGTATGAATCAAAGTCTATCCTTTAATAGAACTTGAAACAACATCACTAACCACAGGGACTATTGGGCCTTACTGCATCAGGCCGGTTTTCTTCTTGACCAAAGACAGATTTGATGGCTGACGTAGCTGATGATATCTTCTGTCTAAGCTGCAAGAGGCAATTTGGTCAACGAAGGAATCCGGAAATAAATTAACATATCAGGGATAAAGAGTAGGCAGAGAATGCTAATATCAATGATAATGACCAAATGAAAGTAAAAATAGAACTACACAGCCAGGAGTTAGTCGTAGAACTCAAAAAAATTCATAGTCATTCAACTAATAGCTTACAATTAATTTTACATCTTCCTTGTGTAGTGTGTTTGAGTATGAACAAGTGCCAAAGGTCTAAGAGCTAACCACATTCAGGCTCAGAGAATATATAACTGAATAAAACAAGTTATTATAATCTATCTTAATCATCAGATGTTAGTTTGTCTTATCAGGCTACAACTTCCCAGTTCCCACTTCAAATGAACAGATGTTGGCCTGCTTTTCTCTCACCATTGACATTGCACCAAACTCTACCCTCATTCTGAATCATGGTCATATCATCTTTAATCAATTCTCAAGTCTATTTGCTTCAGTTAATATAGAAGCAACCCATTTAAGGAAGCTTTAGGATGTCAACAGTGAGCATTTTCAGAAAATAAGGTTATCTCTTATCATATACAACTTTCACATCTTTGAAAAAGAATGGTCAAAACTTGGACAGAAATAATTAAGAACCCATTAAAAAGGCATTAATCACACCCATGATCATTCAAGAAGCTAAACTAATAATTTAGCAAAAAAAAAAAAAGGAAGCTAAACTAAGGGCTCAGCATTACTAGAGGCCCTCAATATATAGCCACTCGATCTCCCATATCCTCATCTGATCAGTTGCAAAATGATTTTAACTCTAGTTAGAACCAACGTCATAACAAGCACCACTTTTAAGCAACTAGCAACCATATTAAATTACAAACTGATGACTACTTGGTCACCAGAGAAATATGCGACATATTGGTATCTATTATCTAACAATGGATGTCTTCAATTTTTATTTTATTTTTACTATAAGATACCTTCAGTATTTTTCCGATAGATGCATCCAAAAAGTCTGGCAAGGACAAAAGCCTCAGTGTATGACCCTGTAGTGATAACAGATACGTTCAAGGAATACTCTCTGTAGGGAAATGAACAATAACTGATAATAATGTTTTACAAACCGTGGGGGCAGTATCAAATACTATTCGGGTAAACTTATTGTACTCTTCTAATTCAAGGAACTGAATGACCTGCAACGGATTTAAAAACTGGAGGTTAGCAGAAGAAAAAAAATTGGGAGGCGGGGGCAAACAAATCCTTTAGGCTACATACCTTGGAAATTGCAATAGCTTCATCCAAGCCAGGGGGAGGTGTGTCCAGAAGCTCACCTAGTTTTAGCTCTCCTAGCTTTACAATCAAACTTTAATAGTCAAAAGAAATATATAAAGAGTGCATAAAATCGTCAGAATACAATTTAAGATAACAGAGCAGACACAGAAATAAAGTGTAGCACAGTAAGTAAGAGCCATGTTACTAGTTTGTGTACTTATTTTAATTTGTGCTACTAAGAAATGTTGATAGTCTCATCATAGATTATATGTTACTCCCATTGCCATGCCAATCAAATTATATGTAACCATCTTCACAAGTAAAGGGCTTCCTTTTACTTGATTGACCATTAAATATAATTTTGTGGTCCAGAAGAAATACATCATATTCATTACTACTTAACGCATCATGGGAAGAACCGTTCACATATCAAATCAAATCAGACAACTGATAATGTTCACCTGTTCTACGATCATTCCCAGTCCCATGCCATCCATAAAGTCCTTTACTCCAGTACCCCCATTTTTCTTGCTCGCATTGCGAAATTCTTCCTTAGCTTGATCAGGGTTTATCTGTAATAATTAATTAAATATTACTCAACTGTCAAGAAATAAGATAGGTTGATGTTGAATACTAAATGCATGTCTAAATAGTGTCCCTGCATTAGGGTCTTTAACATACCATAAATACTTGAAAAATAAAATAGATTAGGACTACAAGACAAGAGGGAAGAAAAAAGAAATAAATTGTTGCGAAAAAAGATTCATAGCAAATGATGACTACATGATAAAAGGCTTTTGTATAAAACAATAGTGAAATGGTCAACAACACCACCATTAAAAATCTTTGAAGAGTAAGATTTGATTTAGCAAAGGAAAGGAAGAGGATTAAATATCTGAACTGTAGACTGATTCATTTCATCATGACGTCTTATTCTGGCTTGCGAAACAGAAGGTGTTTATTAATTGCACATTCTAAAAGAAAAGAGTAGATGTATTTAATGTTTTAAACTAAAATAGATGTAAAACACCGAGGAAAAAAGAGGGGGACTGTTTTTAACTAAGTAAACAAGTCTTTAGTAATAATAGTTTTATTATCTAAGTAACTCAAGAATAAGCAAGTTTTATTGCTAAAATTTCTACACACCTCAAGGGCGAATAGTGGAGCGAGAGGTCCCTCAACTGGTACGAGTGTCCCTCCTGTTAAATCCTACATGACGAGAATACACAAAGACTGTGATTTGTCACATGTAAAGCAATGAAATTAATTTGGTACTGGATTAAGCAGAGGCATCTAAAACCTGTGCAAAAGAGTCACTCAAAGAGTGAGCAGGATCAGTTGAAACCACTAGAGTGGGATGACCGTTATTTGCAAATTTGACAGCAAGTGATGCTGCACAACTTGTTTTTCCCACTCCTCCCTTTCCACCTAGCAAGTAATATTTCCTCTGGGTCCCAGAAACCATTTCATCAAACCCTGCAGTCGCTTCTACAGGAGCAGCTACAGATCTAACTGAAGAGATGTAAACATGAAAGTAGTCTCAGACCCTCAATACTACCATTGCATTCAGAATATTGAACAATTATTCTGCACTGCTCTCGTACACGAGTTTATCTACTACAAAAATCTCAACGTCAAGTATAAAACCCAAGCTGAAAGATGACACAGATTTGACATTTAACAGCTGGAAAGTTCAAGTTTTAGCTACTTACCATTCTGAGTATGATAATAGTGCTTAGAAGCATGGATATGGGTGCACAATGCGGGGATACAGAGATAGATTTGACAAATTCAAAAATATGGGAATTCAGGTGAGTGGGGATACGGCATTTATAAAAAATACTTTTTAAAAGAAAAATAAAATTATATTTATAAGTGTATGATTAAATTTAGGGATATTCCAAATGGTACCACTGTACAATTTATTAACAAAATCGAATTACATTCAAACTTAACTAAATAGTTGACTACATAAGTGTCATCATTAATCATATTATTAGTTGATTATAATTTTTAATCAAAATAATTGACTGATCATACAAATAAACAATATACCAGACACATATAAGCTACCGATAGCCAACAACATGTTGGTGCAGTGGTTGAGCCTCAACCACTGGCCTCCTTTCAAGGAGGTCAGGGGTTCGACTCCTGCGTGTGCGTGAGTTTCCTAGTTTGTATTAGGTTTCCTTTCTGTATTTGTAATTCTGTACTTGGCCGGGGGTCCTTCGGAAACAGCCTCCCTATTGTATAGGGGCATGGTCTGCGTACATCTACCCTCCTCAGACACCACTTTGAGTGGTATTATAATTGAGTAAGTCTTGTTGTTTATATAAGCTACCGATACTTCAGCAAACTCACTAAAAAATCATTACAATATTATAAATAGAGGATGGTCAGGTGAGAATGATATTTCTCTACAGTAATACAAATAATAATTATACAACTGACCTATATATATACACATAACACATTAATCATATTCAAAATTATAGAAAGAAAAACTTTATTTTACTTAAACTAGAGAATCTATTTATAAACAACTTAACATTAGTGATACACACGACCAATGTATTCAATACATATAACATATATCACTTGTTTGTTCATGAAGCAAATAAAGAAAAAGGGCTTCTTTCTAGAAGATGATGTCGGGGGATGACTTGGTGAGGTCGTCAGTGGACACATCCGTGGATTCTTAGATGAATGCCAAGTCTTAAGTCTTTTATTTACCTTCTGTGTCACATCTGCACCCCCTTCCCCCACTACCACGAGACTCCTGCCTTGTGAGATACAGGAATACACCATGTGGCCGCACCCCGCCGTATGGAATACACAGTATACCAGCATAGGGACGAATCCCTGCTTGCTAGGATTACTTTTGCCACTTACCAAATTTGCATAGAGATACTAAAGTAAAGGTGTGAGTAAACTTTAAGATTAGAAAGGACAACATGTTGTGTCAAAGGTCTTTGAGGCCATGTCACAACAAAACTTAAATCTTTAACATATAAGTACAGTATTCTAAGCTGAATAAGAACATTCACTATCATATTTGATATTTTGCAGAGTATTTACAGAATGAAACTAACATCTTTCATTGATTGAAGAAGAAGTGTACAAGACTAAGCTAACTCTAATGTATTTATACTAACTAATCTATCTCGTTACAAAGTAGAATAGAGTAATAGAGCGGGAAAGTTTGTTATAACAGAATTGCTGAGCTGGATGACATGTCAGCCTTGCTAGAGTTGCTATGTGTTGCTGATGTGGTACTACTAAATCCATTAGCCCCCCTCAAGATGGGAGGTATATGAGGAACATATAATCCCAGCTTGGAGAGTAAGTAAGTCATCTGAGGAGAAGGAATTTGTTTAGTAAACAAATCAGCTAACTGGTGTTGAGTAGGTAAGTAAGTGAGTTGAATTAAACCCTCCAAAACTTTGTCTCGTGTAAAATGACAATCCACCTCTATATGCTTGGTACGTTCATGAAAAACCGGATTTTTTGCTATATGAATTGCTGATTGATTATCACAATGTAAAGTAACTGGAGTAAGATTGGTTACACCAAGTTCAGCAAGAAGTCGAATTGTCCAGGTAACCTCAGAAGCAGCTGAGGCCATAGCACGATATTCTGATTCTGCACTAGAACGAGAGACAGTAGCCTGTTTCTTGGACTTCCAAACAATTGGTGAATTTCCAAATAGTAACACATAACCAGTCACTGACCTTCTAGAATCTGGACAAGAGGCCCAGTCTGAATCAGAGAATGCTTGCAGTGTAAGACAATTAGCTCCTTGTAACAAAATACCTTGTCCAGCTGTGTGATGAACATATCTCAGAGTATGTATGAGAGCTGTCATATGAGAATCTCGAGGCTGATGCATATATTGACTGAGGACTTGAACTGTATAGCTTAAATCAGGTCTGGTATTGGTTAAAAAATTGAGTTTGCCAACTAATGATCTATAAACATCAGGTTCTGTTAACAAAGCACCCTCATCAGCCTTCAATTTGAGGTGAAGTGGAAGTGGAGTAGTGGCTTTAACAGTGAGATCAAAAGAACAGTCTTGTAACAACTCAGTAGTAAATTTCTTCTGACTCATAGCAATACCATTAGGTAAATAACTAATCTCAATTCCCAAAAAATAATGCAACACCCCCAAATCCTTAATACTAAAAGTAACATCCAAATGATGTTTTACAGAATCAATATGTGAAACATTGCTTCCTGTGATGATGATATCATCTACATACACTGCCAAAATAGTGATTTCAGAACCAGATTTGTGAATAAAGAGACTATAATCTTGCTTGGATTGAACAAATCCCATATTGAGCAATTCAGAAGAAAGTTTTTCAAACCATTTTCTTGAAGACTGTCTAAGACCATACAGTGATTTTCTTAGTCTACAAACCAAATTAGGAGCACAGATAATGCCATCTGGAACTTTCATATATACCTCTTCCTGTAAATCACCATGCAGGAAGGCATTATTCACATCCAACTGAAATAATTGCCACTTCTTATGAGCTGCTAAAGATAGCAAACACCTAACAGTACTCATTTTGACAACAGGAGAAAAGGTCTCAAAAAAATCAATACCATATTTCTGATTGTAACCTTTAGCTACCAAACGAGCTTTACACCTCTCTAATGTACCATCAGCATTAAGTTTGACCTTGTAGACCCATCTAAAACCAATAGGTTTAACACCTTTAGGTAATGGAACTAATTCCCAAGTTTTGTTATCCTGAAGAGCCTTTATTTCCTTGTTCATAGCTTCTATCCAAAGTGGATTAGTAGAAGCCTCCTGATAAGATGAAGGTTCTGTGGGAATGGGTGATGGATCCAGTACAATAGATTTAGGAAGAGAATCAGAAGAAATTAGATTACACCAGTGTGGAGATGATGTAGTTTGACTAATATTGCAAACATATTCTGTGAGATAAGATGGTGGAGTTTTAGTTCTTAATGACTGTCTAACAATAGGAACAGAAGAATCTTGAGAATTTTCTGTACTCACATCAACAAGATTAGAACTAGGATCATAAGGAAAATCTTCTGGTGGAATAGTTGGAATAGAACAATTTGATGGAGTAGTGATAGTAGGGAGAAAGATAGCATCAGGTGAATTAGAAATTATATGGAAAGGAAAATGAGATTCCAGGAAATAAACATCTCTAGAAACAAAAAGAGTATGCTTTTGTAAATCATAAACTCTGTATCCTTTCTGTGTATTAGTGTATCCTAAGAAAACACAAGCAGTAGCTCTAGGATCAAACTTAGTTCGATTAGGTTTTTGAGTTGACACAAAACAAAGGCAACCAAATGTCTTGAGATGAGATAAAGGAGGAGATGTCTGAAATAATCTAAAATAAGGAGTTTGGTAGTCTATGCTTTTGAGTGGCATTCTGTTTATAAGGTAAGTAGCACAAAGAATAGCATCTCCCCAGAATTTACTAGGAAGTTTAGCATGTAAGAATAAGGCCCTTGAAGTGTCTAATAAATGCCTATGCTTTCTCTCCACAACTCCATTTTGTTGTGGAGTATAAGCACAGGTAGTTTGATGAACAATCCCCTTTCTTAAAAACAAAGCCTTACAAAAACCTGCTGATAAATCCAATGCATTATCTGTCCTAACAGTTAACACAGAAGTTTTGAACTGATTTTCAATATATTGAAGAAAAGATTCTAATACAGGACCAACATCAGATTTAAACTTCAAGAGATGTACCCATGTAAAACGAGTAAAATCATCCACAATGGTGACAAACTGAGTACAACCAGATAAAGATTGAGTTTTATAAGGTCCCCACAAATCAATATGTAACAATTCAAATGGTTTTGTGGTTTTAATAGAACTAACAGGAAAAGGAAGTCTTGTCTGCTTAGCAGCATGACAAATTTGACAAACACATGAATCTAAACAAGCTTTAACAGGAAGATCAGGAAATACAAGTCTGATCTGAGAAAAAGGTAAATGACCTAATCTGAGATGCCAAGTTTGAACTGCTTCAACAGAACTGAGACAAGCTATGCCAGTATTGGAAGGAAAAGAATGAAATGATGAGATATTTGAAGAAGTAGTTGCATCCTCCACAACACTGTATAGACCACTTGTGATTTTACCAAGAGGAATCTGAGGCCTTTTCTGAGAAAGGCACTGAAGAAAACAATTGTCAGTAGAAAAAATAACTTGACAATTCAAATCTGTACAAAGTTTGCTAACAGAGATTAGTCTGAAATGAAATTCTGGAACATGGAGAACTTTATCCAATATGATTTCATCATTCAACTTAACAGATCCTATATGTAGCACCTTGACTCTATTTCCATTAGGAATAGTAATATAACTATCCAAATCCTGAATGGGTTCAAAATGTGTGAAAGCATCTAAATGTGGGCATATATGATCAGTGGCTCCACTATCAATAAGCCACTGTTGATTCATATTAGAAAGAAGGCAATAAGTAGTACCTGCTAGTAGAGCATGTTTAGTATCACCCTCAGTAGAAGAAACTGCATTCTGAGTTTGTTTAGTGTACAACTCCATTAACTGATTATACTGATCCAAAGATACAGTTGAATTGCTTTCTGAAGAAATCATGTCACTAGTGCCAATATTGCTAGTATTATCCATAGAATGATGTGACATTGCAGCAAACTTCTTATTCTGCTTAGCCTGAAAACCTGGTGGATAACCATGAAGTTTGAAGCATCTTTCCATACTGTGGCCTGGGATCTTACAATGGTTGCAAAAATAATAAGGCTTAGTATTCTTTTTGTCAGAATTAAAACCAGTATTTGCTGTCTTTGCAGAATTCTCAACCATGCCAGGATTAGTCCTTGAACCAAAAGAACCAAAAGATCTCTGAGTATTAAATCTCCTTTTGTCAGCATAAAAAGCCATAGACTCAGTTTGAGCAGTGATTTGTGATATTTCTTTATGCCTTTCCTCTTGAGCAAATACTCTATAAACTTGAGAAATGTTAGGCAAAGGACTCATCATCAATACATTGCCCCTAACAGTTGAAAATTGTTCACTTAGCTTCATCATAAACTGTAGGATTCTCTGTTCTTCCTGTTTTTGTTTGATCCTTTGAGAAAGATCACATGTGCACTTATTACAAGTACAATGTGGTAAAGGATTAGCATCAGAAATTCCATCCCAAATAGTCTTAATCTTTGTGAAAAACTCAGAAACTGTGTCTGATCCTTGCTTAACATCTAACAGCTGTTGCTCAAGAGAATAAATCTGTGCCATAGAAGCAAAACCATATCTTCCCTCTAGATCATCCCAGATATCTTTAGCATTTGTCATAAACAGCACACTTTTGGCAATCACATCATCAAGATTAAACAAGATCCAAGAAATTACTAAATCATTACATCGTTGCCAGTACTTGTAATCAGCTGAAGTCACAGATGGTACGGGAATTGAACCATTGATAAATCCAAGTTTATTCTTGGCAGAAAGCGTTAACATCATAGATCTCTTCCAATTATGGAAGCCATTACCAGAAAATTTAGTAGAAACAAGTTGTGTAGAAGAAGCATCAGAAGGATGTATATAGTAAACACTAGACGGATCAATGTTGTTTTGAACAACTGTATTGTTCTGAGTTCGATTAGCCATATCAGATAGATATCAATCAGATTTCAGGAATTTATGTCAAACAACTTGTGTACGATTACAGAATGATCAAGAATCTTGTTGAATTTTCAGATTAAAAACTGATTTTAGAAGAATTTGAAGCAAGATTCATAAGAATTTCAACGATTGTTAACACATATTGAAGAAAATCAAAGATTTATGAATTATCGATGAAATTCACTGATTCGAAGAACAGGATAACAATGATTCAACAAAAAAACGATAAAGAAGCAAGTATACGATCGTAATTTGATGAATTATGTGAAAAAACAGCTAAAGAAAACAGCAATTTAGTAACAGATTAAGAGTGAAAAGACGAATCAAGTTCGAAAACACCTGAGAATAGAAGAAATCTAAGTGATCATCTGCAGATACTCTTTGAATCCGCCATTAAAATAGTTCAGTAAGCTCTGATACCATGATATTTTGCAGAGTATTTACAGAATGAAACTAACATCTTTCATTGATTGAAGAAGAAGTGTACAAGACTAAGCTAACTCTAATGTATTTATACTAACTAATCTATCTCGTTACAAAGTAGAATAGAGTAATAGAGCGGGAAAGTTTGTTATAACAGAATTGCTGAGCTGGATGACATGTCAGCCTTGCTAGAGTTGCTATGTGTTGCTGATGTGGTACTACTAAATCCAATAATATTAATTTTTATTATTCCTAACATGATGAAAGATTAAAAAATAAATAAAATTTATTATCATTATTTGGTTATGGTCATTTACCAAAATTAACACACATGAACATTCCTCCTCTAAGGCTTGATACCTCGACCTCTCCTTAACAAGAGAACAAAATAGTACACTGTACAATATGGAATTATCGATGGGTAAAGAAGGCACTAAAGCTCTCATCTTGTCAAATCCATGCATCTAGATTGGAGTGGTTTTTCCATTTAAACTTACTTTGCCAACTAACTTTTCAACTCTAAGTCTTAGTTTTAAAACTAAACTTATTGTAAGTAAACAACTCCCTCAAAACTTAACACCTTAGGAGGAGGCCCTAACTGGATCATATACTATATTCAACATCTAAATCCAAAATCATATAAACAAATCGGGCAACAATCCATTTCCAAACATTGCGTATGTGTTAAGTAACCAGTTCTCATAAAACCTCAAAGTAAACCTCAAGGTGTTAGGAGGACGATTTATAGAAATCCTATATTATATCGTAAAAGTATGCTAACTCCATCGATCCCAACAGGAACTTCCACATGCAACCATGTCCAAACCCATATCTAACTAACTATAGTCTTTAATTCCATAATCTGCTTAAGAAACTTCCTAATATTCTTATCAAGTAATCAACACAACTACTTATTAACCTATTACTCACACAGTCCCTGAAGCATAAAATCATAAACATCAACAATTAATATATCTCCAAATCCTATAAAAACTCCCACAATCACTCATCTATAAATTAATAAACTTTAAACATTTAAAATTAAATCCAAGACTGAAACTTTGGAACCTGAAATATAAAAAAAAAGTAAAGAGGAAGTAAAATACAAGTTACCCATCAGTAACTAATACTCTAATTAACATTAAAACTTAAATTCAAGCAAGAACATAGTCAAAACCAGAGTAATATACACACACAACACATATACATACATAAGCAAACACACTAAAGATTGAAACTTTATAACCAAGTAACAAAAGGGCTAGTATAAAATCACCTTGAAGTAATTTTCTTGGGTGCTTTCTTGTGAGAGAAAGAGAACAAGAATTGGAGCTCAAATTTGTACTAAATTTAGAGAGAGAAAAAGGGTAGGCATGTAATTTAAGGGAGTTAATTCTTGATACACGATTCACTGAAGCTGAAGACGAAGAACAAGTGAAGAAGATGGGTGAAGTAGTGAAAGTAGTCGCCATTTTTGTGCTCTGGGTTGCAAAACTCGGAGATGAGAACTGGTTTTTGCCTTTTGTCAATCTAAAATATCGATATTTTCCTGAAAATAACAAAAATATTTAATTTTAAAAAGATAATAGAAATTGTTAAAGAAAAAGATAATCCAATTCTTTACATGAAGGCCGGGCACGGATACCAAGAATAGTGGGTGTAATATTGTTAAAATAAATGAAGTAGTGGGTGTAATAGTGATTTTATTGTTAAAATAAATGAAGTAGTGGGTGTAATAGTGTAAAGTGTTGAAAAAGTGAAGTGAAGTAGTGGATGTAGTAATGTATTTTATTGTTAAAAGTTACTATTTTTGGTAATGTAAAGAATTGATGGGACGTCCCAAAAAGGAAATTGTAAAGAAATGGATGGGACAGAGAGAGTAATAGATACTGTATAATTTATTTTTTTGGTCATTTTTACGAAATATCAAATTTTTATTTCATTTTGTGAAATTTTGATTTTTCTAACATTTCTGTGCCTAACGTTCATTAATTAAATTTGGACGGAGTGATATTAATCAAAAATTGCAAAAATTTAGGTATCATGATTTTTTTTATTGTTTACAAACCTAAACCAAAAATGACATATAGTTTAAAAACGAAAAAATTAATTATTTCCAATTTTAATTTGTATTTTAAATTTATTTATTTAAGAGTTAAATTTTCTAATAAGGTTGATCTATAATCTTTGAACTAAGATAAAATTTACATAATCCAAGAAGAAAAGGAAATTAGACATTCTTTCATTCACAAAACTTATTATCTATCCGAAAGGTATGTTTAACCAATTAATGGGTCGTAACCTGAATTACGATTGACATGAGAAATAGATTCCTCCGGAAGATTAGACAATAAAACCTCTATATTAGAGAAGAAGACTCCATACATAGGTAGGCCTCGTTAAAAACCTGCAAAAGCAAAATTCTATGAAAAACTCAAGGGGGAAAAAAGAACGTCCCACTCAATACAACCATTAATCGATATACATAAGGCTATAAGCAAAATTTCAAGGCCTTCTTATTGTTTTCACTACACACCTAAGAATCTCTTCCCTCCGTCTCCTCTTCACACTTCTTCTCACCCAAAGAAAACAACTCCATTTTCTCTCAACACTTCTTCCCGTCCAAAAAAACTTTATAGTCACTAAGAAAAATCGAAGAAACACGTCCCATCCATCCCGCTCCTGCCCAAGTACATAAGTTTGAGATAAACAAAAGAGTATACAATATTGAATCAATATATATATATAAAGGAGGATACGCGGGAGTTTAGGTGGCGTTCTAAGATCGTCTCAATCTATTTTTTTAATTTTCTAGAATTTTTGGATTTTAAACACTAATAAATATAAAAATATCATTTAGCATATTAGAAGTAGAATAGGTGTTCGAATTTGTAGAGAAAAAGAGTTCGAATTTATATTTATAGAGAAGACATATGATTAGAACTTCTATTGGAAGTAGAATAAGTATTTATAACGCGATTAAAAATTCTATTGAAAGTAGAATAGGAGTTCGAATTTATGGAGAATAAGAGTTTGAATTTATAGAAAAAACATATAAATAAAAGTTCTATTAGAAGTAGAATAGGTGTTTGAATAGATAGAGCAGACATATAATTAAATATTTATAGAAAGTACGATCTTCTTAAATTGTATGATTAGAAGTTCTATTGAAAGTAGAATAAGTATTTGTGAGGCATATGATTAAAAGTTCTATTAGAAGTAGAATATGAGTTCAATTTTATAGAAAAAAACATATAAATAAAAGTTCTATTAGAACTAAAATAGGTGTTTGAATATTTGGAGCAGACATATAATTAAATATTTTATAGAAAGTACGATCTTCTTAAATTATACTTTTTATATTAGTTAATTATACTTCTATTAGGAAAATTTATTCATAAATCCAATACTATTGTCATAAAAAAAAGTCATCATATTTAAAAAGAAAAGAATTAATGTGTTAACATAATAAAAGAACATTCTCATGATGAGGAATCCTAAATAAATACCGGAGTATCTATAATATAAAGAGAAAATAGGATGAAACTCCATAAATTTTTCGTAAGTCTAGAGAAAATATAAATTGGAATTCACTCTATTTTTTAGGTTTTGATTTTAAGGAAAAAAGTTGTTGTGTAAGATAAGTATCATCAATGTGATGAAGTTGAAATTTCGATCCCAAATGAGAGCGGCTCGAAATGTGTTTAACGGGAAGACGGCTCACTATAAAAGATTGTATTAGCTATTAAATTATCATATTGATGTTATAAATTTCATTTATTTTTAAGATTTAATTTTTATTGATAAATATTATCATATAAAAGTTAGGTTTTTGGTCTTAACGAGAGAGCGGATCAAGAGTAATAATCGTGTTTAATGAGAAAGCGGTTCATTAGAGAAGACCGTATAAAAAATGTTTGAATATATAAGGAATACATAAAATAAAATGTTCTATTGGAAGTAGAATATGAGGACGGTGAAGACGTTTTATACGAATTTTTTAAAACTATATATCTTTTTTCCTAAAAATCCTTTATTATAACCTTTTTATATTAATTATACATGCATTAGAAAAATGTATCCATAAATTTAATATTGTTCCCGTCACGAAAAATCTTCGTATTTAATTTTTTCTTTTGATATGTTAACATAACAGAAAGACATTCACATGCGGAAGCTGTAAATAAATACATGAATATCTATAATATACGTAAAATTTAAGATGTATTTTCATCTTTTAAAACTCCAAAATATTAGAAATTTAAAGAATTTAAAAATTGGAATTTACTCTCTTTATATAATGAAGTTAGAATTTCGGTTCCAAATAAGAGCTGCTCGAAACGTATTTAACGGGAAGACGGCTCACTAGAAAAGATTGTATTAACTATTAGAATTTGATACTGATGTCATATATATATTTTTTAATTTTTACGGTTCGATTTTTTGGATAAAAATTATTATATAAGTCTTTATAATATATGTTAAAGTTGGGATTTCGGTTTTAAAGAGAGAGCGGCTCAACCAAAAGAATCGTGTTTAATAAGAAATCGATTCATTAGAGAAGATTATTTAATTATTAAAATATAAATATTAATATTATAATATAACGTAAATATATTGAATTTTTTTAAAAAATATTGTGACGCCGCCGCGAAGCGCGGCTTTATCGACTAGTTATTTAATAATAATAAATACTATATATATAATGATAGGAAATTAATAAAAAAAAGATATATATATAAATATAATATAATCTAAATAAAAATACAATAATATAATTAAACTAAAATAAATAAAATAAAATATTATGATTAAAATAAATTAAATTTTAAAATCCAACCAAAGGGACCCCTCTGGTTGGGCACGTTAAGTCTAGCCAAAATTAATAAAAAAATAAATTTGAATTTGAATATAAATAGACAAGCCATCAAAATGGTACATAAATACCTCTTCAAGATCTAAAATATATGTCATCCAAAAAGACCATTCGTAAATGTACAAAACACCAATAAATGATACAAAATTCACAAATATTTTTTTCAATTAAAAACACTAAATCATAAACTAATTTAACATTTACAAAATCCAACATAACTTTTCTTTTTTTTTTTTTGTCAAGAAAATCCAACATAACTTAAAATGCCACAAAAGTCACAAAAACATAAAAGTGAGAAAAAATGATAAAAATACCCGTTTTTTAGAGTAATAGTAACGAAACTACCCAATTTTGAAAAAGCTGACAAAAATACCCGTTTCAATACGCATTTGCCAAATGGGTATTTGAAATACGCATTTGGCAAATGCTTATCCTTCATATTTTGTAAGTAATACGCAAGAAGCAATGGGGTATTAGGATGATATGCATTTATATAATGCGTATCTTGTTTAAAAAATGAACAACTGATATCTACTTTTAAGTAGTCTCGTGACTCTCGTCTGACACATGCAGGAGATATGCAAGAGCATGTTGCCCACTTGCCATGAAATTCATGAAAATCACGCGCATGATACAAACAAAAGAAAACAGGGGCGCGTGTTCCGAACCAAGCAAAATCTTAAAAAAAAATAAATTATAAAGGACACGCATTTGCCAAATGCGTATCTCATATACTCATTTGACAAATGCGTATTCCACCGAGTATTTTTGTCAATAATTTTGAAAATGGGTATTTTTGTTACTGTTACATAAAAAACGGGTATTTTTGGCTTTCACCCTAAAAGTGACACAATCGGCATCAAAGATGCACTAGTTGTCACGTACCGGTGACTCAGTTGGTTAAGGTCGGGACCTTTGGGGCTTACCACCCCGAGGTCCCAGGTTCGATTCCAGCTGAGCGCATGGAGATAAGCGGGACATCCAGGTTTAATCGTGGTGCGCGCAACGATTATAATCTTTGAATTTGATGTTAGTATTTGAGACTAAAAAAAGTAAAAAATAAAAAAAAAAAGCATCACGCGTGATGCACTATTTAAGTCAATTATATCCTTATCTATCTATACTATATTATTATAAACAACCTAGCTTCTATTTGGTTGGTTGATAATTTGGTACATTTTTTTGGTGCACTCAATAATAATCATTGGATTTTGAGACAAATTAATGAGAACCGTTGGATGTAATGCTAAAAGAATATTATTTTTATAATATATAAAATACTTTTATAGGTTTAAAGTTTGAATCTCGTCAACAACATATTATTATTAAACATTTATATCATCTTGTAAACTACTTTTAAAAGTTCAAGTTCGATTCCCCTCAACAACATATTTTATTTAAAAATTTATATAATATGTTTTCCCATATTTTTATCAAACATTTATATTATATTATAAATCAATTCAAGAATTCAAAGGTTCAATTCCCGTCAACAAAATATTAAATTTAAAAAGTTATTTATCTATTTTCAATATACAAGCAAAAAATAATCATTTAGAATACTATCAAATACGTATTATTTTAATTTATTATCTTCTATAATTTATTTTCTTATTAATTAAAAAAAATATTAAAATTCTAAATAATAAGATACAAATATTAAATGTAAAGATAAAAATATTTAAAATCTTTCGTGAATCGCACGAGTTATAAGTTAGTATATAACAAGCACAAGAGAGATCTTATCTAAATTTTTGGTCTGATCTGTTGGATTAAAAATGGTCGATCAAGATCACATTAAAATGAAAATTATAATCTAAAAAGGATCGGATATAATTAGAAAATGTTGCATTATAAGTGAATTTTAAAAAGAAAATTATAATCTAAAAAGAATATAATTAAAAATTGTTGTATTAGAATTGAATTTTAAAATGAAAATTATAATCTGAAAATGATAGAATTAAAAAGGTTGTATTAGAATTGAATTTTATTTCATTTTTTAATAGTATTAAAAAAATCCATATTTACTATTGGAGCTTTATCTTAAGACCTAAAAATCGTATTTGGATGATTTTACAATCCACGCGAACCTCATAAAATTATTTTTAATTTAGTAATGATTTAATAATTATTATTCAAATGAAAATACTCAAAATCTCAACAGAAAATATAGTTATGAATTTTTACATTAATCCTATTAAATCCTACATTGATAATGCTATTCAATGTAAAAAAAACAAATTATATATGAGTTAAATCGTTGACATATACATTTTCGTATTTCAATATAAATACACTTTTTAGTTTATAACATATTAAAATATAAAATATTTTTTTATGCTAGATCCAACGATTTTCATCTATTTATTTAAGATCTTTGTCATACGGAGAACCCGACTAGTGATTATCAAAGTTTTGGACAAAATCCCTCTTACACTTATTAATAAAGGTTGTATTAGAATTGAATTTTAAAAAATAAAATTATAATATGAAAAGGATATAATTAAAAAAGGTTGTATTATAATTTAATTTTATTTACTTTTTATTAGTACTAGTCTTTTTTGCCCGCGCTTGCGCGCACGGGCTGACAATTTTTTTTTAAAACAAATTATTATTTATTCTAAAATTTATGTTTAACGAAAGAGACTATGTAATTTATACAACGTAATTTAGTTGAAGCGAAGGTTTTAAAAAAAATAGTATGCCAAGTAAACACATCGGAATAGTTACGTTTACAATGTATTAGCATTCAGGCTTGTGCTACGCACACAGATCTTTTTTTTTTAAAAAAAATTTACTTTATTAATTAAACAATTAACCATTAACACTCGTCGACTATCATAATTACATGTTCATTACAAAACATTTGATAGATAGAAATAATGTTATTGAATAAAAACTTAAAAAGAGATAATATTGCAACCATTACTAATTATTCATTACTAATAAAGATCAACAAAATACTTGGAAGTAAACTTCTAATTATTACATGTCTTAAGATATCAAAGATAGATAAAACTTTTGTAGATGTAGATGTAGGAAGTTTTTGAATGTTTGCAGACTCAGTGGTTCATTCCGTTCATTCCTCATTAATCAACCTAAAAAACAACCAAGTGTTAATTTCTATCATATATAAAAACAAAAGACGATTTACTACGTGTGTAAATCAAATATTCATTTTTTTAAAATACCTCTGCTTGAAATAATAAACATCAGGATAGTCAAGGTTAATATAAATCCTGGAATAAGGAAGATTGGAGATCTGAAATTTATCTGCAAAATAAAGAGGTGTAAATTTGGTTAAATTTATAACTTAATAACAATTTAATAACATTTTATTTTTCATCTCAATTATGGCATAACAAATATTTACCCTTATATTTGGTAACTCTAGTACTTGCCAATAACAAAATTATTGGGAGTTCCAAATTCGGCTGATTGTATAATGGTTATGTGTTTGAATCGAGGGGTCCAAAAAAGGAAACTGCTTGTTCCGTCCTGTTTTGAACAAAAAATCAAAGATAAGTTACTGATTTGCAATTTATGAATAATATTAATGTACTTTTTACTGGAGATAAAAAAATACTATGCATAGATAATGAAACAAATGTTAACTTCCATCAGAAATTGTGAATTTTACAACTTGTTTTGGGCCAAATCTTGTTTGAATCGTCTCAACTGGCTGAAGGTTTTCCATGACTCCAATAATATCTACAATAGTAAAGTATGACAAATTTTGTTTCACCCGCAATTGGTAAAATAGTTTAGTCCATAGTGTAAGTTAACCTGTGGAATACAGTAGCTTCTCTTCTGCTAGAAAATCTGTTGAATGATCATGCAAATCTCGAACTTGGACTATATCAAACTTGTGCATCGGAAAGACAATATCTTCAGGCAAAACATTCACTATGGTTGAATTTAGAAAAGTCATGATCTTCTGCATTGGATATCCAGGCTATCTTCAGGCAAAAAATTCACTATGGTTGAATTTAGAAAAGTCATGATCTTCTGCATTCGATATCCAGGTCTATAATGACCAAATGCTGTCCTCACGCGAATATTAATGATTTTTCATAAGCTTCTCTCATGCAAAATATTACCAAATAATTTCCATATAGCGGGACTAACCATTGCTTGCATTCGAGTATTCTGTAATATTAACAACGTACATAGAATTTGGATTATATAAAAGAGATACATAGACTGAAAAAAAAGGAATGAAACATACCTCGCAGTCCAGAAGAATTAAATTATGTAGGACGATATCACCTACACCATTGGTTGTCACCCACATTCTAGTAACTCGGACCTTTACAGTCCAAGTGATTTTGGTATTGTCCAGTGATGCAAGATGCTGATGCACACTCATATCTACATGCAAACATGAAACATTATATATGGTTGGTTTAAGTAGTCTTCTGGCATTCATATATATAGATAGATGTGAAAGAAAAGATATGGTCTTACTACTTTATTCTACAATGTTAACATACCTGATTATTAACTATAATATGAATTACTTTTTTCCAGTGACTTTACAAAGAGTCCATTGGTATTTATAACATAAGAGTGGAAAAAGAGATTTGGGATAATTATAGACACGATAGAGTAATTTTTTGCTATAAAGTAGGGTAAAATAACAATATGATTGCATAATATTCTATTAGTATTCTATTAGTTGATATGTAAAGTAAAATTGGAAGATAATATATATACAATAACCATTAATTTATGCAAGTAATGGATTTTTGTGATTTTATTCACACAAATATGATATCATCAATTTAGTATTATTACAATATTAAACATCTAGTATATTCTTCCAATGATTGCAAAATTAATGAGCATAACCATATATATTATATATATATATATATATTGTCACAATTTTTAAAATCTTTAAATTGGAAGATAAGATATATATAGAGCTTAAATTATGCAAGTAATTGATTGTTGCAATTCTATTCACAAATTTGATATAATTAACTTTATTATAATATCCCAATGATTGCAAAATTAATGAGCATAAGCATATATATATATAGTATATATATATAAATCTTTAAATCTTTAAAAGGGAAGATAAGATATTTAAAAGTGTAACAAATTAATTTCGCCATCGCCTAACGGCGGTGGCTCGCAATTTAGATATTGTAAAATTAAAAATTGCAACAAAATATAAAAATCGATTATGAAAACGTATCATATCTCATATTTCACTAATTGAATTGTTGTTTATAAAAAAAATATAAATTCAATTCAGGATTTCACAATATTATCAATTTATAGTCTTATCATCAATGATAACTTACGATATGCATGCGATTAAAAATTAGAAAAAATAGTTTAACAAAACATTTAAATTTAAATTTAAAAGAAATGAAAAAATTATGTTGAATTGTAATCATATTTTTAATCGATGTCAAAAGCATCAAATAAAAACAATAACATTCGTCTCCTACTTGTCATAGCTGGTTATTCCAGAAAAGAGGTACATAACTCCAATTCTAATTATAAAAAGATAGCATATGAGATATTTCAGTAATCACATAAATGTATACAAAAAATTATATAAGGTTCCGTTCAGAATTTCTCGTCGTGGCCTAACGGCGACTTCTCGCATTTTAAACATTTTGAAACTGAAAATTACAATTAAAAGATAAAAATTCAATTATGAAAAAGTATTTTAAGATATTTCATGACGGCATAAATGTATCTAATAAGTTTATATAAAGATTTGGTTTAAGTTTTCTCGTCGTCGCCCTTAATTTAGATATTGTAACTAAAAAACTCAAATCGATTATGAGAATGTATCATATCATATATTCCATTAACTGCATAGATGTCTATAATAAAAATTTATAAATTCAATTCAAGGCTTCTCGCGAAGGTTTCTCGCCATCGCCTAATGGCGATGACTCGCAATTTAGATGTTGTAAAATTAAAAATTGCAACAAAATATAAATATTGATTATAAAAAGGTATCATATCTTATATTCCACTAATTGTATAGATGTTTATAAAAAAAATTATAAATTTAGTTCAAGATTTCTCCCCCGTCTCTTAACAACGAAGACTTGCAATTTAAATATTGTAAAATTAAAAATTTTAACTAAAAAATTTCAATCAATTATGAAAAATTATTATATCTCATATTTCACTAACTGCAACAATGTATATAAAAAAGTATAAATTCAGCTCTATTAGTCTATTTAGAATTGCAATTTCAAAATTTTGTTATTTTTATTCCTTAAATTTGAAAATCCTAAAAAACCAATTAGAAAATTGGGTCAACAAATCTCTTTGATCCTAAAAAAACGTTTAAATTTAAGATTTTGAAACAGTCAAAAAGGAAATTTTGAAAAAGAAAATGAAAGATAGATATATGAATAATTAATGCTAATTGATACTATATGAATGAGTTATAGTTTCCATAAATGAATAATTATAAATTTAAAATTATTTGCAAAATATATGGGAGGGAACTGATAAGAGAAAATCAAGCAAGATTTCGAATTAATTGGGAAGATTAATGTGTATTAAAAAAGTAATTTGAATTTCAAGTTCTTATTACGTATTAAATGAAAAGATTGTGTTGACTTGATTATTGATAATTGAAAATGGAACATAATATGATAAGAGAAAATCATGCAAGATTTTAAATTAATTGGGAAGATTGTGTATTAAATAAGTAATTTGAATTTCAAATTCTTATTACGTATTAAATGAAAAGATTGTGTTGACTTGATTATAGATAATTGAAAATGGATCATAATGTGATAAGAGAAAATCAAGTAAGAATTTGAATACCAAGAAGTTTAACAGTTTCCTCTAACTGGATACAGTATATTCCATTCAGTTGATAAGAACATTATTTTGAACCACTATGACTGAAAATCATCTCTGTGGAAAATAATACCATGTCTTAACATTAAAGTCATATTGTTCTCGAGAGTTGTGAAACTGGCAATTCATTCTCATTCTCCTGTTTTCTCAATTATTTGCAATTGGAGGCTCGAGAACAGTTGAAAGTGGCATTAAAGTAACTGATATAACACCATATGATGTCTATTTAATAGAAATATACAACTTGATTAACATAAGAATGCTTACAATGACGATACCCGACAACATTATAATTTTAAACAGCCTAGGTTATTCCCATATACAACGATGTTTCTTCTGCATGTCTAGTGCTTCAATAAGGATACTTTTAACACCTGAACTGCAGTCAATAATGATACCTATAACACCAGAATTAAAGTCATTAACGATACTTTTAACTTTATTAAGCATTTCATATATTTATATAGTTGATATAGAGTGAGAGGAACAAAACAATTTTTTTTTACCTTACTTTTACTCAGCAAGGTCGTAATCCATCAATCATTTATGCATTACATATCAATTTTAAACCAACCTAAAAGAGTAGTCTGCTATTGTAGATGAAAATTGATGCTCATGACATATTGACATTGGATCCTTAATTAAGGATCCACAGAATAGTTTATAAAATATCTCTTGGCAAGTACATATTGAGAGGACGCGTTAAGCCAGAGAAGGAGACATGTGTACAACATGATTCAGCATGTTAAATTTAAAGTTAAAAATCATCACCTGGGTAAAAAAATTGAGTAGACTGTAGACCTGTGCAATCGAAAGATTAGGCACTTCAGTTCACGCATACCTTACGGGCCTGACGTATACCTTTAGCAATTCGATAGATGATCAATATAAATACTAACTCAATACGTCCATTTGTAGGAAAAAGTGTATAAATTTAAAGCCTACAACAAACACTTTAAAGATAAATAAACGTATGTCATAAACAAAAATTGGATATTTGACCAAATAAAGATAAGCACAACGAATTACATACACATTCAAATTGACTCTAGATTAAAGACCTTTTGCTTAAAATTGACTCTAGATTAAAGACCTTTTGCAGCTCTCGATGAATTCAGAATCCCAAACAAAATACAGAAAACAGGATGAAGCCATTTCCCCGATTTCTCTCGTCAAAGCTGCAAAAAAGCAAAACAAAGCATGTCAAAGAACATCAAAATAAAAACAAAATACACTTTAAATCATACAGAACTTTAATCAACCACCTTCTATGCAGAACTGTTTGCCATTGACACAAAGAGAAAATAATCAGAGAAGACGATATTGATTAAAACATCAATGAAATGCATGGAAAAAGAGAAAAAATGGAAAAGAAAACCTTGCTAACAATTAGAGAAGATGATATTGAATCGAGATACATGTTTTTAGAATCAAGATACATACCCAATTAATCATATTCACCGTTGAATTTGTATATTGTAAATTGTCTCAATCACAAATTCATTGTAAAATCATTCTCGTTTCATATTCTGTAAATTCAAACAGGCAAATATTAGTAAAAAACAAATATAGTATACACATACACACATATATGAATATATATAAAAAAGACCACGAAGACCGAAAGAAAGAAAAAAACTAAGAAGGAGAAAAAAGATGAGAGAGATTAATGATATTTTATGTGTACCGTCATTCTTGAGAGAGAGGATGAGAGAGATTAAAGATATTTTATGTGTACCACCATTCTTGAGAGAGAGGTGAGAGAAGTTGTTTATATAATATTCATCAAATTAATCTGAGCTCTAATATGGATATTGTTTCTTGATTGATCCATATTTTATGCGATATCTTTTGAATTATGGCTACAATTAAGAAAATGGTATTAACTGTGTGTTCATATATATGAAGCAATATTTTTTTGAATTTTAAAAAAGATATGAAGAAATTTGTGTATACATGAGGAGATTACGAACTTTAATCAAGGAAAGATTTGAAAAAGATTGAGTTTGTTTGATACACATTTTCCTCAGCAAAAACCATAAAATTTAAATTCAAAATATGCTTAAATTAAGGAAGTAAGATTCAAAAGTAAACGCAAGAATCATAAATTATGCAAGTACTTCCAAATTTAGATCGTAAGAATCATAAATTAAGATGCCAAGTAAACGTAAGAAATTAGGAGATTGTTAAGTAATTAATGTTAATTGCTGCCTACGTGGCTTTTTTGAATATTTTTCAGTCCTAAGTGATTTTACTTTGAAGTCCTTTATTGTACTCCCTCCGTCCCAAAAAGATTGACACACTTTCCTTTTTGGGACGTCCCAAAACTAATGAACCTACTTTACTTACTATTTTTGAACACTACTTTTCACTATTACACCCACTACTTCTCCATTTTATACTCTTTTTTACACTATTACACCCACTACTTTCCTCCACTATCTCAAATCTACAATTAAATATTAATAGGTCCCACCACTTTATCCACTTTTCAACTAACTTTACTCTTTTTCTACTACATTTTCTTAATCTCCGTGAAAGTCAAACCAGCTCAGTCTTTTTGGGACGGAGGTAGTACAATTTTAGGATGAAAATGAACTATTTTAAAAAGGTTAAAATAGATAGTACAGGTCAAAAAGTATTCAGGAATTATTATATACATAGATTGAAAAAAAAATCATATTTACTATTTGGGCTTTATAATCTTGAGATCTAGAATTCATATTTGGATATTTTACAATCCACGTGAACCTCATAAAATTATCTTTAATTTAGTGATAATTTAATAATTATTATTCAAATGAAAATACTCAAAATCTCAACATAAAATATAATTACGAATTTTTACATTAATCTTATTCAATGTAGAAATCCTACATTGAATAGCAAACCTAATTACATATGATTTAAATCATTGACATTTATATTTTTGTATTTTAATATAAATATACTTTTTAGTTTATAACATATTAAAATATTAAAAAAATTATGCTAAATCCAACGGTTTTCATCTATTTATTTTAAGATCTTTGTCGTACGGAAGACCAGACTACCGATTATCAAATTTTGGACAAAATCCATATTACACTTCTATAATATACTATTATAAGCGGGTAGTATAGGGTATATTTGGTAGTAGTTGGTACACTCAATAGCAACCGTTAGATTTTGAGACAGATTAACGAGAACCGTTGGATGTAATGCTAAAAGAATATTCTTTTTATAAAAAATACTCTTAGGTTCGAATCCCGTTAACAACATATTATTATTAAACATTTATATCATCTTATAAACTACTCCTAAAAGTTCAAGGTTCGATTCCCTTCAACGTTAGTTAAAAATTTATATTATCTATTCTTACGATATAATTATTAAACATTTATATTATATTATAAACTACTCCAAAAAAATTCAAGGTTCAGTTTCCATCAACAACATATTAAATTTGAAAAGTTACTTATCTATTTTCAATATACAAAAAAACTTAACATTTAGAATATTATCGGATACATATTATTATAATTTATTATCTTTTATAGTTTATTTTCTTACTAATTAGAAAATAAATATTAAAATTATGAATAATAAGATAAAAATATTATATATTAAGATAAAAATATTTAAAATCTTTCGTGTCTCGCACGGGTTATAAACTAGTATTATTCAAATTATATTTAGTTGTTAGTAGAATTATCTCCAAATAATTACAAGTGTATTTTGATAATCAAAACGAATTATAAGTAGAATTTATAAATCAAATAGAATTTTCAAAGTAAAAAATCTTCAAAAAAATTTCTTTTTTTTCCGCGTAGATTTAATTAGAAAAAAATTATTAAACCATCACTAAATTAAAGATTATTTTATTAATTTCATGTGGGTTGTAATCGTACAAATCAAATTTTTAGAATTCAAGATAGAATACAAATATTAAATCGAATATGTAAAATCTTATATATATATATACTAGTCGATAAAGCCGCGTTTCGCGGCGGCGTTACAATATTTTTAAAAAAGTTCAATACATTTACGTTATATTATAATATTAATATTAAATTTTAATAATTAAATAATCTTCTCTAATGAATCGATTTCTTATTAAACATGATTATTTCGATTGAGCCGCTCTCTCGTTAAAACCGAAATCTCAACTTTAACATATATTACAAAGACTTATATAATAATTTCGAACCGTAAAAATAAAAAAAATTATGACATCAGTATCAAATTCTAATAGCTAATATAATCTTTTCTAGTGAGCAGTCATCTCGTTAAATACTTTGCGAGCCGCTCTTATTTGGAATCAAAATTTTAACTTCATTATATAAAGAGGGTAAATTCCAATTTTTATATTCTTTAAACTTACAGCTTCCGTATGGTAATGTCTTTCTGTTATGTTAACATATAAAAAAAACGAAGACTTTTCGTTACGGGAATAATATTAAATTTATGGATATATTTTTCTAATGCAAGTATAATTAACTTGTATAAAAAAGTTAAAATAAAGGATTTCTAAGAAAAATATATATAGTTTTATAAAATTGTATAACACCGTCCTCGTATTCTACTTTCAATAAAACATTTTATTATACGTATTCCTTATATATTCAAGCATCTTTTATACGGTCTTCTCTAATGAATCGCTTTCACGTTAAACACGATTGTTACTATTGATCCGCTCTCTCGTTAAAACCAAAAACCTAACTTTTACATATATCACTTGTATGATAATGTTTATCCATAAAAATCAAATCCTAAAAATAAAATAAAATTTATAATACCAATATCTATACTAATATATTAAAGCCAAAAGATTGAAGGTTTGGTCGGTTTGGTTATCCAAATTATTAAAATAAATAATGACATATCTATGTATATTATAAATCCTGAATACTTTTTGGCCTGTACTACCTGTTTTAACCTTTCTTAAATTATTCACTTCCTTCCTAATATTGTACAATAAGGGACTGAAAAGTAAAATCACTTAGGAGTGAAAAATATTCAAAAAAAAGCCACGTAGGCACCAATTAATTGAAATTAATTAACAATCTCCTAATTTCTTGCATCTTAATTTAGGAATGTTATTATCTAAATATGGAATTACTGTAAACAACGATATAGCTTTAGGTTTAGAGTTCTATGGAGTCATAGCAGCGATGTTAAGACTGATTTATACAGTTCTGATCATATAATCAAAATAATATCCGATATTCAATCATCATTGTGTGAAAGAGATACTGTTTCTATCCGTTCCATGGATTTATTACCACGTAAAAGAGGAAGACCTGCGAAGAAAACTTCATCTGCAGTTTATCCGAATTCTGTTGAGGAGTCAACCATTGTGAATGTTAATAAAAGAGGAAGACCTGCGAAGAAAACTTCATCTACAGTTGATCCGAATTCTGTTGAGCAGTCGTCCATTGTGAATGTTAAAAAAAGAGGCAGACCAAAGAAAGAAACGATTGTATCAAGTACAAACAATCGTGTTAGATACAAGTCTATGGAATTTTTTTCTGAGAATCAAATCTTAGGTATCGCTCATTTTCATATGTAATCAGTATCATATTTATCCTAATTTAAATAATCGTATTATATGTTTCATATTTTAGGTGATAAGGTCAATGCGAGGAAAAGTGATAAGGAGAACCTACATCACAATGTTTCTGGATCATCTCAGTTTACAACTGTTATCCCTCATATCCCCACTGGCATTACTGAAAACAATATACCATCCCTGAATTCAGGTAGTTTTTTACGCTATTCTTCAGCATTTTACAAATGAATTGCATCAGATTTGAATTAGTTGTCATTTTTTGTTGGCCAGTTCAAGTCATTGGTATGAATTTGTCCACTTTGCTAAAATTATTGACTGACATATGTTAATAATAATTTGCACTTGATTGGATCATCTATGAGTAAGTGTATTATTGTTTATATGATCGTATTTGAGTGCATTTTGTAAATGCTAATCGTTTCTTGCAACTATATATATAGGTGTCACAGATAATCTCATGTTCAGGACACCTGCAAATGGATTGAACAGCATTCTCCGTCCTTTAAGTGACATCACGAATCAAAGTAGTCCACAATGTTCCCTACTATTATTCATGTTACCTTACAATTTTTCGTTTAAAGGATATTTAATTTATTAGCCTCAAATCCTAACTACGTGTCTTCGTAATGTCTATTGTCTATTGTTATAGGTGTTCCTATGTTTCGTAGTATTGATTCATCTGGAGGTGATGCATGAAAATGGCAGGAATTTCCTATTGTCATTATTACAGTAGTTATCAAAGGTGTTTTATTGTGTTTTATTACTTTACAGGTGGTTCATCATTTCAGAATACAGCTAATGGGAAAGGCATTGGGAGAGGTTACAATTTCTTCCACTTTCACAGTCTATCATTAGTATTTTATTATACCCGTATTAGTGAATAACCTTAGATTTTTTATGTGTGAAAAATACAATGTATTAACGACATACAGTGCAAAATGCTGCTTTGTTGTCAAGTAGTAACAAGACTTATCCATTCAGTGATATTACAAATCAAAGCGGTAATAGCATGAAAACGAAAACATTTCCTTCTCGGTTTGGGATTAAAGATTGCAGAGATAAATCTGGTTAGTCAAGAGTCTTCCTATGTATTTCATTCAACGTATCCTAATGGTTCTTTAAATATTTTATGCTGCTAATAAATTAAGCACTTTTTTTGCAGTAGCCAAAAACAAAGGAAAGTTACCTGTACGTTCAATAGATGATAGTCAATACTACCAGACAACCAAAATTACTACTTCAGACAGTAAGTATTATCATTTTACAATATGTATAAATTTATACCATGTGCACTAATATTGATTAGTATTAAAATTTAAGCAGAAATTTTACTTCCACATTTAGTGAAACAATTTCAATTACTATGTTAATATCATCCTTAGGTAAGCCAAACATGCAAAACATATCGAGAAACTTATTTTCATCATTTGCGGATGCTGATGATAACTTTCAGTTCTATACAACAGAGGATTATGAAAATTATGGTATGACGTTTTTTAGTGCATTTCTATATCATAACATATATTCCATTATATGGAATTTTTTCTTAATTCCTAATGTACATGTGCAAATAATACCATCTCTGACATTGTATTCAATATTTTTAAATTTTAGATGGTATACCTTTTGCAAACCCTGGTTATGAAAGTGATTTTGATGATGATTTTCCATATTTGTATTATCACGAGTCGGATGATGAATTTGAAGCTGGGAGAGATTTGGAATCAAACCGTTGTGCATCAGCCTTCTATGGTAAATACAAATTAACATAGATTACTACTTAAAGTTTAAAATTTTAAAAATTAATATTAGCATACTCTGTTTTAGAATTTCATTTGTATTAATAAATCCAACTGTCACATGTCTGAATACTATAATAATGTTGAATATCATTAATTTGCGCATGCAGATGACATGCCAATGAACCAGCCTGATACGGATACAGATGGTGATGATTTTTCCAGTGATGGTCAGTCGGATCATTGGTTTTCTGATAGTTCCGGTGGTGATACTGAACCAGAGATTGAGAATGATAATGAAGGACAATCTATATTCAATGAAATACACAATCATAATGTCACAGACATGTCTACATCAAACAATCAAAACCATCGATATCCGGATACAGCTGAGAGCTCTATATTAAATTCTAGGAGACACTCACCAATGTGTCCTGAATATCGTACTCTTGGTGCTCCAACAGCCAAATATCGACATTGTAAAGCTATCATGTGGGACAAAGAGCATGTCAACAAGAGTAATAGAAATAGTGCTCCTCTATTTTCAATTTGTTGTGGAAAAGGTGAAATTAAGCTTCCAAAGGTGAAACCAACGCCGAAGTATCTTTTAGACTTATACCAAGATAAAGAAAAAGGACCCAAATTAATGCGGTGTATCAGGACTTACAATGCAATGCTGAATTTTTCATCTATAGGAGGCAAGATTGACAATGCCATTAACAGAGGTCGTGGCCCAAAAATTTTCCGTATGGCTGGTGTTAATCATCATAAGATGGGAAGTTTAGTACCAAAGCACGGTGAAACACCTAAATTTTGTCAACTGTACATTTATGATACCGAAAACGAAGTGGAGAACAGAATGAAATCTATAAATGTACAGAATTCCTCAAATATTGATCCTCATATTCTCGAAGGTCTTATCAAGATGTTAGAAGAAAACAATCATTTGGTAAAAACTTTTCGAATGGCTAGAGATCGTTTCAGAAATGAGGAAGTTGTTGATCTAAAAATTGTGATGAAAGTTTCAAGATCCACAAGTGGCCGTGAGAATCATATAACTCCTTCTGATGAAATTGCAGTTCTAATGGTTGGTGATGATGACCCAAAATGTGAAGATCGTGATATTGTAGTCAGTAGTAAGACTGAAGGTTTGAAGCGAATAACTACACTACATCCATTAATGATGGCACTCCAATACCCCTTACTTTTCCCGAATGGCGAGGATGGTTTTCATAAAAATTTAAAATATCAAAAGCTCCCGAGTAACCGAGAAAAGAAAAGAGAGAATGTTACCATGAAAGATTATTATTCTTACACGTTCATGGTCAGATTAGAACAAGGTATGCTACATAAATTATCTTCCTTTATTGATGCTTTTAGTTACCTCATACCTTTATATTATTATTCTTTTTTAGGGCAAACACTAAGACTTGGTGGCAGGCTATATCAACAGTTTATTGTGGATGCATTTTCTGCTGTAGAACAATCAAGGTTATGGTACATTCGACGTAATCAAAAAAAATTGCGTGCAGAATTGTATCATAATCTATGTGACATAGTCTATAATACTGATGTCTTGGATCCAACTAATGTTGGTCAGGGTTTTATTTTACCATCATCCTTTGTTGGCTCAGCTAGGTACATGCAACAAAATTTTCAAGATTCACTCGCCATCTGTCGTAAAGTTGGTTACCCAGATCTTTTCCTCACTATGACATGTAATCCGTATTGGGATGAGATCTTACAAATGATGTCACTTATACCGGTGTGTAACCCAGTGGACTGTCCAGACATTATTGCTCGAGTTTTTAAGCTGAAATTAGATCAACTGTATGACGATATCAAGAACAAAAAACGCTTTGGAAAATGTATTGCAGGTATGAAATACGTGTTTATTCCAGTTTAATATGCCTTCCCGAACATGTAACAGTGTCAAATTAAAATTATTCTTTGATGTACATAGATGCTAAGATTTTTGCATATGCTCATGTCATACAATATTCATCTATGCAGTTATGTATGTTGTGGAGTATCAAAAAAGGGGACTACCTCATGCTCATATGTTAATTTGGTTGGATCCTGCTGCAAAGTCTAGGTTGAATAAGAATATAGACAATTTTGTAAGTGCTGAAATTCCTGATGAATCACAAGACCCTTACGGTTATGCCGCAGTCAAACAATATATGATTCATGGTCCTTGTGGTGTTGAATTCAACATGTCACCATGTATGAGAGATAATAAATGCACCAAAGGGTTTCCTAAGAGGTATGATTATTATCAAGTACAATTTTAAAAATATATCAAACTTCACATATGTTTGATAAAACTATTACTAATATATTGGAGACTGTTATTTCTCAGTTATTGTGCAAGTACGATGTTTGATGAATTTGGTTTTCCGATATATAAACGAAGGAAAACGAACCACATGGTCAACGTTCGCAGTGCTGTTTTGGATAATCGATGGGTTGTACCATATAATAGGGACTTAATTGTTCAATACCAGTGTCATATTAATCTGGAAGTGTGTAATCATGGCCGATGTATCAAGTACCTTTTCAAATATTGTCTCAAGGGACCTGATCGTGCTACTGTTATGATTCAATCTACCAATGAAAATGGTTGTGAAAAGGAAAAACAAAGAAATGAAATTAAACAATATTTGGATGGAAGGTATATCATAACACTTTAATTTGTATACATTATTGACTTGCAATGATATTATATATAATTTCATTACGTTAATGTATATAATTTTCATTTTATGCTATAATGATTTTTATCTATGTAATGTATCAAAAGTGTAATGTGACATCATTTAATTTTATTAATTTTTTGTATGGTATGCATTATAGGTACGTTTGTGGTGCTGAGGCTGCGCATCGAATGTTTGGGTTTGATATACATCATAGAAGTATATCTGTTGAGAGATTGTCATTTCACATGCCAAATGAGAAGTATGTTACATTTACCGATAATGATGACTTGATGAATGTGTGTAAAAGAGCAGAAATAAAAAATAGCAAGTTAGAGGCTTTTTTCCAGCTTTGTCGTGATTGTTCAAATGCTAGACAGTACACATATCAAGAAATTCCAGAGCACTTTGTTTGGCATTCTGGAGATTGTGTTTGGAGGCTTAGGAAAAAAGGAAATCGTATTGGAAGGTTGAATTCTTCACACTATTCTACTGGTGAATTGTGGTATCTCAGAATGTTATTGAGTCGAGTTAAAGGACCAAGATGTTATGGTGATCTTCGAACTGTAGATGGAGTAACATATGCTACGTTTCAAGAAGCATGCGGTGTGCTAGGATTACTAAATGATGATAATGAATGGCATGAAGCTATTAAAGAAAATGCAGACACCGCAATGCCCCATCAATTGCGTTCTCTTTTTGTACACATAATCGTCAATTGTCAAGTAGGTGATGTGTACAAACTCTTTTTGTCACATTGGAGGTGCATGTCTGATGACATATTGTACAATCGAATCAAGTTGACTGGCAGGCAAAATTTGGTACTCACTGACGAAGAGTTACAAAACTTCACTCTTGGAGGTAAATATTTTAAAGTTAATTGTTATATAATTCAAAAAATAGTGTTGTAACCTAAGTTATTCTTATCCTTTTATTGGTAAAATAAGTAGTAATTTTGCATTTTATTGCAGAGATAGAGCATGTATTGAATTCAATTGGGAAATCCTTGAAGAATTATCCTACTATTCCAATGCCACCGGCAAAATACCTCCAAAGAAGCAAAAACAAATTGGTGTTGGAGGAAACAAGCTATAACCAAAAAGAAATGTTGGAGGAGAACCAACGTTTGGTTTCTAATTTAAATTCTGAACAAAAAGAGGTTTATGAAGCAGTCCTTAATTCAGTTGAACAGAATGAAGGTGGTTTCTTTTTTGTGTACGGAAGTGGAGGATGTGGTAAAACGTATCTCTGGAATACAATCATCACTCGGCTCAGGTCAGAAAATAAAATTGTCCTCCCTGTTGCATCTTCTGGTATTGCAGCTACTCTACTGCCTGGTGGTAGGACTGCACATTCCAGATTTAAGATACCTTTAAAACTGGATGAGCAATCATCGTGTGCGATCCATCATAATTCAGACATTGCTGAGCTTATAAAACAAACAAGGCTCATAATTTGGGATGAAGCTCCAATGCAAAATAGATTAGCTTTTGAATGTTTGGATCGCTCTTTGCGTGATATAATGAGATCTGTCAGTCCGGATAGATATCATAAGCTTTTTGGTGGTATTACTGTTTTGTTAGGTGGTGATTTCCGTCAGATCTTACCTGTGATAACTAAAGGATCTAGAAGTGACATTGTTCATTCATGTATACTTAGATCTCCGTTATGGGCTGAATGTAAGTTGTACACTCTATTTGAAAATATGAGACTACGTAAAGGAAATTCAGAAGAACAGAGACGTCGCATAAAGGACTTTAGTCAATGGGTTCTTGATATTGGAGACGGGAAGATACCACATGTGGATAGTCAAACTACAAATGACATGTTCAAAACTATAGAGATTCCAGATGATTACTGCATTAAATCTGAAACCACCGATGTCAATCAACTGATTGACAATGTCTTCCCAAATTTGCTTAATCGCTACACTGAAGTTGAGTACTTGCATGAGCGTGCTGTCCTGACTCCAACTAATAAGGTAGTTGACCATGTAAATAATCTTATTTTGGAAAAGATTCCAGGTGAGTCATTTGCATATCACAGTTCAGATTCCGTTGAGTGCCAAGAGGGTTGTCATGATAGCCTTGCATCTGCCTTCCCAGTAGAATATCTGAACTCAATTAAGTTGCCCGGAATGCCTCCCCACAAATTAGTCTTAAAAGAAGGAGTGGTGGTTATGCTATTAAGAAACCTTAACCAGACCATAGGGCTGTGTAATGGAACTCGACTGATTGTTCGAAAATGTTATAAGCACACAGTTATTTGTGAAATTATTGGCGGCATCCACAGTGGATCTAAACACTTGATCCCCAGAATCCAACTGAATCCAACTGATACCAATTTACCGTTCAACTTAGTCCGCCTACAATTTCCATTACAAGTGTGTTTTGCTATGACTATTAATAAAGCACAAGGACAATCACTTGACCGTGTTGGTTTGTACCTCCCAGAATCGGTTTTCTGTCATGGACAGTCATATGTTGCTATTAGCCGTGTTACTTCACCTGACGGTCTTACTTTTTTCATAGAGAAGCCAGAAGGAGGAACTTGTAACACAACAAACAACATTGTGTATGAAGAAGTATTTTATGATTTGATTTGAACTCAATAAGATTACATTTCTTTATATTTCTGTATATAAGTAGTTATAAATATGTCTGCTTCTGTGATGTTAGAATAAGTTTAATTTATTGATGTACTTCACACTTGAAGCTTTCCTGTTAAAGGCTAATTTACTCATATTCTACAATGTCACTAATGAACGTTGAGTTTAGTTTTGAGTCTGTGTGTTATATAGATATGCATTAGTCAGGAGAAATAAGTTGCACAAGAACATGATCATGCTGAGGACTACCGCATGATCATGCTAATATTTGGATTTAAAGCCGCAGCTTACACAAATAACAACATGGTCATGCTGATGGGATTGCGTGATCATGCGAAAGAACAACATGGTCATGCTAATGGTATTGCGTGTTCATGCCAAAATTGGAGTTTATAACAGTAGTAAGCGTCTGATTATTGGCCATTGTGCATGCTCATGCTGTTGAATCGCGTGAACATGCCAAAATTAAGATATCTCATAGATATCTAGCTAATTAATATATTTTCCCAGTTACCATTGAATTCAGAAAAGTCTACGATGTTAAAAAGAGACTACAACTATTTCTATTTTATATTAGAACTCATTTCCACCGAGAGGGACATCAATATATGTACATAGTAACTGTACAATGTTTCTAAACATAACCAGACGGAACCAAAGTCAAGATATTATAATTGTTTCATTGAACTACATGATACTGTACACCAAATTTACAAGTCTAAACAAACTTAGACATAAGCCCCTTACAAAACATGTAATAGGCAATGGACAGGATAAACAAAGAGTTATCATGTTGTTTAAATTTTAGATGCCACGCTGCTATATGGAGTACTAAAGTGATCAACGGACAATGTAACTCATGTATTTTAAATCAAATTAAGTAGGAACTACAAGAATGAATGTTGTCAGGTACTTTATGAATGACAGTCTAAAATCTAGCTAATTATTTAATATTGACAATGATTTAATCAAAGCCACAAACGAACTATTCTTGAAGGGTACTTACAAAAAATACTACTAGGCCGGACTCTTAGTACTCTTAGTACTCATGTCAATAGGCATAAACTCAATTGGTAAGGTTGTAGCAGAAGCAAAGCTGTAAGCCCCTTCCCCTAGAGATGTGATGCATAATTTCAAAACAGATAATTCCAATGCTTGATTCCGTGATCATGCCAAAGAACAACATGGTCATGCTGATGGAATTGCATGATCATGCCAAAATAGGATTTTATCACAGTAGCAACCATCTGATTAATTGCTACTGTGCATGTTCACGCTATTGAATCGCGTAACCATGCTAAAATAAAAAAGATTAACAAATATGTTTCATGAATTATCCGCAGTAAGCGACAACATTTTTAAGGGTACACAACATTGGAGTACTTCGCTGTTTGCAGTATAGTTTTACAAATAATCAATCAAAATCTAATGACTTTGACAAATATGACTGTTTGGCTAATCAGAATAGGTACCTCAATAGTAAAATAGGAACAACTCCCCATATTAGCATTCACAAATGTATATTTCTATAAGATCTAAGTACAAAAACCAAAGTAAAAAACTAAACTAAACTAATCCACCTATTTCGTCATTACAGAGCACCAATAATTTAAATAGCTCATAAGATTAAAATAAAATGTAAAAAAAATGGGCATGTCTGCACATACCAATAATAACAAAAAATTCACCAACATAACTTAGAGTTTTATAAAGCAGTGATTAAAGCATCAACAAAACAATATATTTGGACATATTCTTATTAAAAAAAATGAACTATTCCTCAACTAATTCTACATCAAAAGTCACTCCATCTCCTCGCAGGCTAAATCGAAGTACATCGTTCTTATGTAAGCCATTATCAGAAACAAATGTACTCCATCTAGCAGAGAACCTTTTTCGACCATTTGTGACATTTATCCCGACGTTCCAGGATAATCCGTTTCGTACCAAGAATACAATTTGACCAGAATTCCAATTGCTAATAAATTCCTCAAGATCCTTGCTAATGTACTGCAATTAATCATGGTTGTTAAATATACAAGAATACGAAAATATCTATTTATTAATATTGTATATACGTTACACTTAATTAAATCATACCACTCCGTGACAATGAGAATCGACATTAGATTTTGAGAGAGTTTCCCAAAATTCTCCTAGAATGTGATGAGCCGGTTCCTCAATACCTTCACCATTAACAGATTCTTCACCATCACTACCAATATCATTAGTTACTGCCACTATCTCATTGGAAATTCGGCTTTCAGCATCAACTCCTTTTCTCACTATCATCAATACACAATGTCCGTTAATTAATGGATAAATTAGGAAATCGTAATATGTATCACTTAAATATACAAATAATGTACTTAACTGGAATTACCTGAATATGACTTATCCCATGTATCATTCATGAACCAATGACCCGGATTAATAATATGTGTTTCATATTCACTTTCATATGAAACTTCGAGCCCGTCCCTTCGATAAATTCGCATGTTAATCTCATGATTATCGATTGTTGTCAGAAAAAATGTATCATTCCTTTGGAGAACATACTTCTCTAAAATCATGTGAATATTTTTCAAAGCCATGGTATTTGTATTATATGATACTGTAAAAGTGGAATGACCACAATGTATTGTATGAACCTCAGAGAGAATATCAGAATAAAATTTTCGGACAATAATTGGAGGAACCTGTCACATTATTTTTTATTAGCATATGTTAATACATTTGAATCACTACTATTATACAAAGTTAAAAACTATATATAATAAAAAAAGGGAATAAAAATACCAGCAGTTAACTTACAATCTCCTTATGCTGCAATGTATGCAAGTTTAAGACGTGAAAAAATGAAGCAGGACAACTTCGTAATCCTGTTGAAGGCAAAATAGAATTACAGAATAATTACAAATATAGCGAATAAAACTTGATTTTCATAATATCAAGTTAATATTTATTTACACAATACCAAATGTACCTGATCTGAAATAATGTCTGTAGATCTCATCACTTTTGAACAAACACACTTGCACCATATCCTCTAATTGTTCAAATACCGCATTAAAAATGAGAATGTCGTTCTTCTGAATTCCACAATCATTCACAAAATCAATCCATCCATTTCCAAGATAATGATCATCGCCAGAAACTTCAATACTTACTTCCCAATATTTTATCAAGAAATGTAATTTTATGATATCACCATTTTTCCACTTGCTATATAAATCGGATAAGTTTTTTGGTAACTTCTATTTGAAAAAAACAAGGTATTAAAAATTGAAAGATAGGTAAAGGCAAAACAAAACTTAAAAATAAATGCATTAATCATATACTCACCATCTTATTTTGCCCTCCATGAAAATAAGCTCCATATATACTTAATTCGTAGTAACATAAATCCCTTCCATATGCACTACTGAAAAAAAGAGACCTTGCCTTCTCATCTTCTAATTTATCCAGGCCAAGGACATACTCGCTCAAGTTTATTTCAGATTTTGGTTCTTTAGTTCTAAACGAAAGACATTTGTATTGATATACTTCGAACCCGTAGGAATTATATATCTGAATATTAAAATCACCATCCCCTAGATAATCCACGAGTAGAGTATACATTTGTTTTATCTTATGAGCCTTCATAAATTCCTCCAATCCCATAATTTTTCCTCTCTCACTAGAATATAGGCCTTTCCACATGATACCTTTCTTGCATATTATCTTAATATTTTGAGGAATGGTATCGCCAAATTCCTCTACAAATGGTTCAGGTACTCTCTGACAATCATGTACTATATTTCAGGAATTGTATGTTATTTGAACATTCTGAACAAAATAAAACTATGTACTTTCAAGACATACCAGTGTTCCAAATGAGTTGTGTTCTGAAATTCCTGCTACAAAACTCCTCTTTACTGGTTTATTTTCTTCAATAAACCAATGACCAAAAACAAACATATATAAAAGATTAACAACTTATATACAACAAAATTTTGAATAATAGCATTTACAATAAAAATCAGATTATACCTATTTTTGCCGTTAATAGTTGAACTTGCTGTAGAACAAAAAAATTCATCTTAATTAGTTTCAAATGTATGTAAATTATACATACTTGCAAGTAATGTTCACTCAACAATTGATGGAAAAGAATGCACATAACATGCTTACCGGATTCATATTGCTGTGCATAGAAATACAATAAAGGGATGAAAACTTTTGCAATTTTTCCTTTGTATACTTATACCGTATAGTATATACTATATATACTATAGAAGGCTTAAAGCCATACATAAATAAGAAGATATATATAGGATTAGTTATGATTTTATTACGTGATTTTTTTTGGAATTAAAGCCATCACGTAATAAAATCATAACTAATCCTATATATAGAAGGCCAATTCTATAGTTTCAAATGATGGAATTTAGGATAATCACGTGATTTTTTTTGCTCTGATATAGGATTGGACAAAATTTGCCTCCATTATATTAAAAATTTTAATTTAAAAATAAAAATTAATATAATTTCAATTGATCACACTTAAAATAAATTGATTTTGAAAAACTACAAAATTCAAACCATGTCAATTTATCCAATCAAATTGATTTTGAATACAACATTTCTGGGAAAAAAATGTTGTCATCTACATAATGTATGTGTCATAGAAATCAATTTAACGTGTAAAGGAGATATGATTTACTCTATTTATAAATTTATATTAATCATCTCCTTAATACACGACATGTATATTAAATTTAGATTTACTCGATTTAAAAAGTTGTCATCTTCATAATGTTTGTCTCATAGAAATCAATTTAAAACAAAATCAATTTATAACATATATATTAAGTTATACTTATTTTTTAGCTAATGGTTGATTAGACTGCTCTTACATTAAAAAAAGATTGAGTCTTTTATGTGATAAGAGATATGTATATAAATTTAGTGGATACATGATATGCTAATCAAAATAGAATAAATTTAATTGCATAATTTAAGCTCTATAAATATCTAATCTTCCTTTTAAAATATTTAAAATTTGTTGACGATATATATAGGATAACTATGCTTATCTTATAATAGTATATTTTTGCATGTGCTGTGCGAGAGGGGTTGCGAGCGGGGGTTGATTATTTTTGCATGTTATAATTTATTAAAGTTACAATATTAAAATTTTGATTTCAATCTAAGAAACATATATCATGATGCAAACTTTTTTATAATGGAGATATGCACTTTGGTTTAATTGTTTTATAATCATGTTCTACTCTCTTTCTTTGTTCGCGCTCGGCGCTCTACATACAAGAGTTGTTTTTTTGTCCGTGCTCCAATTAAGTACTTAGATACTCAAAGTCATAGTTGAACCACGAACAGCATGAAGTTGTTACTTAGTAAAGTAAACATTTGCAATTACACATGTGGAATCTCGGGTGAGTTTGGTTTATTTATACCTGATTAAAAATCTTTTCATTTAAATCAATATTAAAATCTTTTCATAGGAGTAGTTATGATTTTACTAAATTCAAATCAATTATATGATCACACTTAAAATAAATTGATTTGGAAAAACCAATTTATTAAGATTAAAATGATTTATTTATTAATAAGAAAATATGTATAGGAGTAGTTATGATTAATGTATTTTTTGTTTTATTTATTAATTAGTGATATGTTATGATTAATGTATTTATTAATAAGAAGATATATATAGGAGTAGTTATGATTAATGTATTTTTTGTTTTATTTATTAATTAGTGATATGTTAAATTGGTATATTTTGGGCTTTCTGAATTGTAAAAATTCATATAATGGCATATCACTATCCCTTTGAGTTTGAACAACGTTAATTATTGCTTCCATTCCATGTAAGGTTATTTATTTATTCCGATAATAAGATGGCACACTACATATATTCATATGCACCTACAGATTAAAATGTGTTATGCCATTTTAATCGGAAATTATTTTGGAAAAATATTCGAAATTTGTACCACTACTTTAAAATAAATAAAATTTTAAATAAAGTTATATTGATACAATTTTGAGTTAATATTTAAATTATGTTTACCAAGCACAATTAAGATAATTGACATTAATAATTACTCCCTTCGTCCCTAATTAGTTGTCCAGTTTCTATTTTTGTTGGTCAAATTGACTCAAATTTGACTGAAATTTATATATATATTACATAATGAAAAATATTTAAAAAAATTATACCATTGTAAACTACTTCTAATCTATTTTAATATGTGATTTTCATTTTTTTTAAATGATAAACAGATTAATTTTAATCTTCGATCAAAAGTTAGTCAATTTGACCACTGAAAAGTCAAACTGGACAACTAATTAGGGACCGATGGAGTACTATAAAAATCAATTTGAAACGAAATCAATTTACAACACGTATATTGATATTATTTTTTTTAGTTGCATAATTACTTAATTACATAAAACCAAGTGAAAGATCTTTTATGATTTGTATATCTTAAGGCGTCAATCATGAGTCAAGAATTACCATATATACAAATTTTGTTGGAAATTAACAAATTTAACATATCTATGTATATATCTTAATATCCTATGTTAACAGATCAGTTTTTGACCTCCGTAATCTTAGTGATATGAATTAGAAAAATTGAAACGTAATCATAGTGACTGTGTACATGACAGTTATCATTTAGAATCCCTATATCGACCATCATTTGCAAACTCTGTTTTGCCATCTCTGTTTTGCCTAATCTTTGCCATCTCTGTTTTGCCCAATCTTTGCCAACTGAATATTTTTCTTCTTCGAGTTCTACGATGGAGGTAACTAATATTCATTATTCAATAAAGTTCTATTTTTAGTTTATATATTTAGACTATTATTATGAAAAGGTTGTAATTCTAGACCTCTGTCATGACAACAGAATTTTATATATGCAATGGTTAATTTTGTTTTGTTAAGAGAGTTTGAGTACTCTTTTTATTCAATGTAATTATCATATATTTTGAAAAACTGCATTACACTTTGATGTTGATGTTATTCATACTGGGTTTGACAGTTTGATAAGCTGTGGACATTTAAAATTAATATCTTACATTCATCAACTCCAAACCTTTCTTTGTATGTGTTTCTATATACGTTCAGTTTTAACATGAAACACGTCAGGTACACACACACCCTTCTTTTCTGGTCAAACTGTTCCCCAGAGATCTATCGAAGACTTCAATGGTTAGTTAAAAGATTTATAATAAAAGTTTTTATTTATATCTATGTATATTATAATTGTGTTCGATATAATATATTAGTATTCATTGTAGTATCTCCTCACTTTATATGTGACTTTTTGTTATTTTAGAGATTACCTTCAAGCTTTGTTAGGCAATGTGGAGATCATGTGCCAGCAGAAGTCACACTCGATATATGCAATGGATACCGTTACTATGTTCGTTACCATAAGGATACAAATAAGCTTAAAAAGTTGGTTCTGTTTTTTAATGATTTGCAAATTGAATCCGGTTTTGATGCGTTGTTTTGCTACAATGGTGATGCGATATTCACTGTTTTTATACTTGATCATAGTGGTATGGAAATGAAATATCCAACTGCCAAAACCAACCTACTTGCTCCTGTTTATTTACAAGGTATGTATCACATCAAACATTCCTATTCATGATACATTAACTGCTAAAATATATGAGCACAATAAATTGGATAACAAATGTTAATATGTATTTAAACTATGTCAGACAATGTGAATGGAATTGGAAAGAAATTTATTGTCCCTACTTATCAAAAGCATGCAATTTGTGCTGAGATTGTAAGTGCTTAAATTTATAGTCCATCCAATTTCAACATTAATAAATCATTTATCAACATGTATCTTATAAACATCAACATTGTCATGTATTTATTAGGAAATTCCTTCAGCGTTTCTTGATCAGTTTCGACACATGTTGAAACGGAAAAATTATGTTACTTTGAAGAATGGACAAAAAATTATGTTCACGTTTTCAGCATGTAAGAAATTGTTTGTTGGCCTGGAAGAGATCCTAAGGTCCAAGTACTGGAAAGCTGGATATACTCTACTCTTTGAGTTATCTGGTAGGAATGAATTTTCCCTAACTATATTTTCCAGGCAAGGAGTTGAAAAAACTCTTACTTCCCAATCTTCCACTACTGGTATGCTACAAAACATTATGGATTCCTAAGTACATTAGTTGTTAATCAGTCTTTTATTCCAAATTAGGTACATTTTCTAAATACACTGTGGCATGGTGTAGGAAATGTCACTGCTACAGAGGACATTGTTGATATGACCAGAGCCTTTGAATCCGTGTTGCTGAGATCAAATCTTGATATGAACTCTCACGGAGTGGTATTATAATGTCTTACCAGTGCCTCAATGTATATGCATCAATTTCGTCTCTTTATCAGTTTAACTTAGTATATTATTTTGTTATATTATTTCACAGTACATTCCTTCTTGGATAGTTTTGGAGAACCATAGTTGGAAATCAGTTAGGCATGCCTACTTGAAGACTCAAGGCCGAAATTGGATGGTTGGAGTAGTTTGTTCTGTGGGAGACGACGATTTTCCAAAGGGTGGGACAAGTTCGTAAAAGAGAACAAGTTTGTTCTCGGTGACAAACTCCGATTTGTAATGATGGAGAAAGACAACGTACTTTCATTTGCTATCCGCCTTTTATAATTCATGAGTTCCTTTCTTGGTTGTTATTTTTGTTGAATGGATGATTACATTTTTAATTTTAAGTACACGGATTCAATGGCAGGTTTGTTGGTATGCAATATTTGTAGGAACGTATTGACTATAAATAATGCATTTTTATAACATCTTATATCGTATGTTAGTTTTAGTGTCGTGCCTTAGCAGCTGGATTTATGTTCCAAATATTTTTGTTTGTTTTGCTAAACATAGCAAATAGATTAAAATAGAAGGCCACGCCTTAGAATGATAAACGACAGAAGCATAAATCCATCGATCATGAGAAAGAAATTGCACAAAAACATTTATATGTATTTTTAGATGTTATTACCGACTATTAATAGTGCTTTTCTCTGATATAAATGTCAAAATGAACATTGAAGGTGTTTAATTTTGAGTCTGTGCTATGTAGATCTGACTTAGTCATCAGAAAGAAGTTGCACAAGAACATGATCATGCTGAGGACTATTGCATGATCATGCTAATATTTGGATTCAAAGCAATATCTTACACCGACAACAACGTGGTCATGCTGATTGGATTACGTGATCATGCCAAAGAACAACATGATCATGCTGATGGGATTGCATGTTCATGCCAAAACTGGATATTATAACAGTAGTAAGCGTCTGATTATTGGCCATTGTGCATGCTCACGTTGTTGGATCGCTTGACCATGCCAAAATAAGAAAGAGTAGCCGACACATCACTTTGGTTTCAAGAACAGTTCTATTAACATGCTAATCAGCCTGTTAGCGACAAACTAAATTTTTATATTACATAATTAATTTTCTGGAGAAATTGTGATAATTAATCAACATCCTTTTCATCAAGTTTAAAAATATCATTTGGTCTACTTATGTAGTATACTATACCTCAAGCACTTACCAATTTTTATCTACAATCATATCATATTCAAATGATATAAACATTATGACGAAGATATCAATATTAACAAATTTGTTAACTTATGATATGCAATCTTAACAGCATTAAATTTTTAGATATCAAATCAATTCCTAATTTTTAGATATCCACAATATAACTTCATTATAGATGATCAAGCCTATAAGATACGAAATATTAGATGACCACACACATACCTTAACAAAACTAATCTAAAACAGATGTCTATGAAATTGGTTATATTCACACAATTAAAGGCAAAGATAACGTGATAATTAAAGCCTAAGATTATGTTATAGTGCAGTCACTGGAATCAGAAATTAAGCCGCACATCAGTGAAAAGTACTAACCGTTTGTGTTATAAAATTAACTTTTCTATCACATTCTTCTCATACGTTCTTCTCAAATAAGTAATCCTTTATACTCATTGTAAGTTCGTAATTATGCTGCTGTGTTATTCTATTACACATCTATATATTTACTAATGCAAATATATTTATACAACTGAATCTCTTGCAGAAAAACATGTCGAATACGCTAAAGTATGATAGTTTGGATTCTCTTAATGATATAAAGTATGACTGGAGAATCAAGGTTAGAGTTATTCGTATCTGGGACAGTTTCAGTTCAAAAGGAGATAAGGAATTCAAAGGACGGAACATGTTGCTGTTGGATGATAAGGTTACTTATAGAAATTTATACATGTTATTTTTAGTTATAAGAACTCTTATACTGCTAAAAATACTACATGATTCATAGTATGACTTTTTTCCCTGTCATTTCTTAAAAAACCAGCATACTCGAATGCATGCGTTTATTTGGCCAAATTATATGGACGAGTTTAAACTTACTTTTGAAGAAGGAAAGATATACTCGATTAGAAATTTCTCTGTCAAAACTTACCAGAAGGAGTCATTGAGATGTACAACAGGTGACAAGCAAATATGGTTGTCAAACTATACTAAAGTGATTAGCATTGAGGACAATCCACAGACGGACAAGATGATACGTAACATGGAATTTGACTTCTTTGACATTAGTGACATCCGTGAATTTGTTAAGAAGGATGATAACAAACATTTACTTGGTATGGATTTTTTTGATTTATTGATAATATGAATGTTTATGTCCCTCATTTTCAAGTCACATAATTTCATACTATGCAGATGTTATTGGTGTGCTAAAGGACATGGATGTTATTCGTCATTTTACAAATCAGAAATCCATTGAGCAGTGTTCATTCCGGTTCACTCTTACGGATGGAAGGTACCACATATTAATATACAACACTACCCATTCTAAATTTAAATTATTACTGAACATATCTAATAATCTAATGTAAATCTGATTATTTATATAGTGCTTCGATTAAGGTATGTTTCTGGGATGAATTGGCTCAATCATTTGTGTCTGAGTTAGACAAAGTCAATGAGATGCCGATAATTGTTATTGTGGCAAGTTGCAAACATAATGAGTATAGAGGTATAATTACTTGACATAATATATCTTTGCAGTTTATGTTAATTTGCTATCTTACATATTTAACATGTAGTTTAACAGAGATATAAATTCATGATGTTTGTTTTGTACATTCTTTTTGATTTACAAAACATAGAAGAGCCATATGTTTCAAATGTTGGAGCAACACGTTTTTTCATAAATTACAACCATCGAGCTGTCGCTCAGTTAAAGCAAAGGTATTAATACTTTATCATATAAATTATTTGTTAGTAACAGATAGACTAACACAATTATACCATTAATGATTTTTAATAACAATCTGGATATTGTAGAGCAATCTTACCAAATTTCGACCAATATCAACCTGCTACAAGAGACAATTAAAGGTTCCGAGTCGTAACAATTGCTCAGTTGAGAACCCTGAATGATGCCTTCGTGATGGTACATCTAAATCTTTATAATAATTCCTACTACTATTATTATTGTAAAACATATATAACAGTTTTTTTGTAAACACATGCAGGAAAAAGTTATGTGTCAAGTTACTGTGAGGACGGTGAAGGAAACACAAGAATGGACCTATGATGTTTGTACATCATGTCAACAAGAGGTTGAGATGATAAGTGGCAAATTCAAATGTGCTGAATGTAAAAGGACTATACCTTATCCTGATAAGAGGTACCTTACACCATATTTCTCGAATTAAAATATAACTTTATAGTCGACCTGTGCCATAATTTTTCAAATTGTGATAGATTTAGATTGTGCTTGATTGCTGAGGACACTACTGGAGGAGCTGCCTTTATTGTGTTTGATCGAGAAGTAGAGGCTATCATTGGAAAAACTGCATACGATGTTATTACAGAGCAAGAAAGGGTATTGTATCATTTGGTTTTTTTTACTTCATATTATTATGTTCAAGTACAAATTTAATGAAATATATTCATGTTGGTCATCTTACACTAATTTAGGAAGGAAAAAATGGGGAGTTCCCAACAATACTTAAGACGTTTGAAGGAAACAAGTATACTATAAATATCCGGGTTACTGATGAAAATGTGAGCAAAGGCTCACACACCTATTTTGTCATAGACATGTACCAAGGATTTGAGATAAATGAAAACAATTCCCCTGATGATGATTATTTCAGTGTAGGCTTCAAGCAGTCCCAGGTACATATCGCACTCACTATTATTTCATTATAATTTCTTCCATATTGGACATGTACATTGCATTTGGTTTTTATTTATAAATTAATAATTATACGATTATTATAACAGTCATCTTCAATTCATTCAATGTCCAAAAACACAATGAAGACTCCCGATACAGAAACGTCATCCAATACAAATCGTTTGAAACGATTGAATGATGATGGTGTGATATCAATCACAAATCTTGACGATGATGCAGATGGGGATGGACATGGCGTGCTGGCAGAAAACATAGTGCCACTGAAGCAAATAAAGAAGGAGAAGGTTAATGAATTTCCTTTTCATTTCCATTACAGAAAAACAAAATTATATCAAATGATTAGAGAATTTATGCGAATTGCAGGTCTGAGTAACAAGTCTGCAGTGGGTCAAGCCTGATTTAAGGATGGTTCAGAAATTTTCTGCATTTTGAATAATTTATATTGTAATCGTAATAGACTTCTGTTTCAACCGACATTTTAATGTCGTGGTTTTGCAATTTCTATTTCGTATGCCTGACAATTCTGGAGTTTACCACTCTGTTTTACTGTTTGGATATTTGAAACAATTATTTTCTTTTGCATCAATTGTTTGGATTATATTACTTAATATTCATTTTCATTCCTGCATTTTTCCATTTTGTATACTAGATTTTTATCCACAACAGAATAACAATTATATATTAAAACATGCAATCATCTTGATTACTAAGCCTATTTTATGACAGTTTGTCAAGTGTAAGCCTATTTTACTAGCAAATGCATCAGGCTATGTATTATAGTATTATAGTATTTATGTATTATAGTATTATAGTATTTACATTAACACTTGGTTGTTTTTTAGGTTGATTAATGAAGGATATCAGCCTCCTCCGCCTCCTCCGTTCTTTGAGGAATGAACCATTGAGTCTGCAAACATTCAAAAACTTCATACATCTACGTCTACAAAAGTTTATCTATCTTTGATATCTTAAGACATGTAATAATTAGAAGTTTACTTCCAAGTATTTTGTTGATCTTTATTAGTAATGAATAATTGTAATGGTTGCAATATTATCTCTTTTTAAGTTTTTATTCAATAACATTATTTCCATCCATCAAATGTTTTGTAATGAACATGTAGTTATGATAGTTGACGAGTGTTAATGGTTAATTGTTTAATTAATAAAGTAAAAAAATAATTTAAAAAAGACCCGTGGGGCCTAAATGCTAATACATTGTAAACGCAACTATTACGATGCGTTTACTAGGCATACTGTTTTTTTAAAAACCTTCGTTTCAACTAAATTACGTTCATATACTGTATAAATTACATAGCCTCTTTCGTTAAACATATATTTTAGAATAAATAATAATGTTTCAAAAAAAAAATTGTCAGCCCGTGCGCGCAAGCGCGGGCAAAAAAGACTAGTTATAATTAATGGTAATTATTTATTGCCATTTTCACATTTATTTTTAATTCAAGATATTACCTTTTATAAAAACATTAGTCGTACCATATTTTCAAATCATAAATATTTACTTTCTAATTAAAATACGTTATCTTTTTTTATTTAAAACTACTCTTACAATCATTAATATATACTCAAAAATATTACACCATATTTTCAATTATTAATAAATATATTAAAAATCCTTGTACATTGTTTTTGTTAGGAATATGTTGTAGTTGATGATAACTTAACATTCAAGCAAAATTGTATAAGTCAAGTTTTGTAACTGTCAACGGATAAGACCTTATAACTCTATTCATTGACAGGTAGCTCATCAACGGATGAGGTTTAGTAGCATACTGCAATATCTCTATTTATCAGTTGATAGTGTTTTTATTCAGAGTCATGTTGACCATCAATGGATAGGCAAAATAGGGTAGCCAATTGTAAATAAGCTATGCTATGTAATTCTGCCTAAGTGAAAGTGTATCAACGGATAAGAACAGGGCTCTATCAACGGATACAACTCAAATCTACTCGATCAACGGATACAGTTCGAACTACCATCAACGGATAATTGTGCACAACATCAACGGATAATCATTGTCACTTTATCCTATGCTAGCTGGGAATTAGCAGTTGATAAGGACAGGTTTGACTGACAGATCACATGGGTTGATAGTAGGTATAAAAAGCAGTATGGCAGCCATACTTTGGAAACACAGAAGAAAGAAGCATTCCATTTACACAGTACATACAAGAAAGGTGCAGGGGACATATCTGTTCACAAGGACAACCTTTCGGCTACATGTGGATTTGGAGTGGAGTAGCAAGTCAACTTGAATTAGATTAATATTATCTTATTCCTGTAGCACTTGTAAACTTGGGATATATAACCAAGTGTAGCAACTCTTTAGATAGTAAGAAAACAGACATATTTGCTTAGGGTTTCTTGAATATCTTTAGAAGCAAAGAGTTGTAAACACAGAAGCTGTGTACATTTGTATCACAGGGTTTTCTTCAAATAAAAGTCTCAGGTGGTACATTTAACCACCTGATTTTTTATGTGGTTGTGAACTATTTCTATTCAGCAATTATTTCTTTATAGATTTATGTGGTTTTTATCAGAAATTTATAACTATCAAGAATTGTATTCAACCCCCCCTTCTACAATTATACAAGTGTGTAATCTGGGAATAACAATTGGTATCAGAGCAAGCTTCTAATATATTTGAAGTTTAAAGATCAACACACTTCCAACATGTCTAAGAAGGATTATGGAGTGAAGATACCGGTTCTTGATAGGGAAAACTACTTTCACTGGAAAGTAAAAATGCGTCTACATCTCATGTCTATTGATGTAGGTTTTGTAGATTGCATTGAGAAGGGTCCTCATGTTCCAATGAAGGCTGCTTCAAGAGTTGGTCTTGCTGCAGATGCACCAGACACGTACATCCCAAAACCTGTTTCTGAGTGGAGTACTGAGGATGTTGCAGAAGTTCACAAAGATAAAAAGACCATGAATATTCTGTTTAATGGTTTAGAAACAGACATGGTTGACAATGTTATCAACTGTACTACCGCCAAGGAAGTATGGGACATTGTTCAAACTCTTTGTGAAGGTACAGAACAGGTAAGGGAAAACAAGATGCAACTACTGATCCAACAGTATGAGCACTTCCATTTCAAGAATGGAGAGACATTGAATGACACATTTAGTAGATTTCAAAAGCTACTGAATGGCTTGAAACTGTATGGAAGAATCTACCAAGTGAAAGATTCTAATCTCAAATTTCTGAGATCACTGCCCAAAGAGTGGAAGCCTATGACTGTTTCTCTAAGAAACACTCAAGAGTACAAGTCATTTACTCTTGAAAGGCTCTATGGAACTTTAAAGACATATGAACTAGAAATGGAGCATGATGAAGAAATTGAGAAGGCCCAAAAGAAAAGTGGGTCAGTTGCACTTGTTGCCAACTTGGAGCAGAAGGAGGAGAAGAGGACTGAAGCTGCTAAATCTACACCAAACAGGGAGGTTTGTGAAGGTAGAGCAGAATCAAGCAAAAGCAAGGAAAAGGTGTCTGAAGAAATGAGTGTCCTACAGCAGGATGAATTGGATGAGATAGATGAGCATTTAGCCTTTCTATCTAGGAGATTCTCTAAGCTAAAATTCAGAAGAAACTCTGGGGTGGCCAAGCCATTTAACAAGGATTTTTCTACAAGCAATTATGTGGATAAATCCAAAATTAAATGCTACAATTGTGGTATTGCTGGTCACATGATAAGTGAATGCAGGAAGCCTAGATCTGAGAACAAGGGAAAGCCAACTGAAACTGTTGACTACAAGAAGAAATATTTTGATCTTCTCAGACAGAAAGGAAAGGCATTCATGACCCAAGATTATGACTGGGCTGCTGATGGAAATCATTCTGATGATGATGCTGAGTTTGTCAACCTTGCATTAATGGCTGATTCTGAGCAGGAAGCAAGTTCAGCTAGCAATCAGGTATATTCTACTAATCTCTCTGAGCTCACCAAAGAGGAATGCAATAGTGTTATAGATGAAATGTCTACTAAACTATATCACTTGAGTGTTACTCTTAAATCACTTACTAAAGAGAACAATAGGATTAAAGAAACTAATCAGTTCTTAAGTGATAGAAATGCAGTTCTAGAAGTTCAATTTCTAGAATTTGAGAAAATGAGAGTTGATTGCAATGATGCTAAAAATGAACTTGAAGCTGTGTTAAAAAGAGAATTGATCTTAAGAAACCAGCTTGAAAAAGAACAAGGGATAATTGCTAAATTTCAAAGTTGTAGGAATATTTCTCAAAACATAATAGAAGTCCAGGGAATAGAATCATTTGTGAGGGATACCTGGACTCAGAAGAAAAAGGAGCTAGAACCTTGCCTTGAGGATCTAGAGACTATTTGTGAATCAACGGATAGTGATCATCCGTTGACAGATGAACCATCAACGGATGAGAGGTATCCGTCGGCTAACAAAAAGTCTGTTAGTAAGAAGGAACTCAAGAAACTGAATAATCAGTATGGTCCAGTAGCCAAGAACTTTGTTTCTGGTGAAAGTAGCCAAGCCAAATCAAGTGAGAAGGCTAAGGCAGGTGATTTACTTAACAAAAAGGCCGTTGGTAAATCAGTTAATGAAAAGGTAGAGACTGAGGGTAAAAAGAAAAAGAACAGAAATGGTAAGATAGGCATTAACAAGAAAAACAATTATTCTCCTGACAAGTTTGCTCCTAGGAAAACTTGTGGTAATTGCAATAGTGTCAATCACCTATCTTCTAATTGCAAGTCTGTTAAAAGGACTCCTGTTCATGTACCTCAATCTATGCCAAGTATGCCTGCAATGCCTGGTTTGTATCAGAATGCTAGTTTTTCAAATCCATATGTGAACATGCCATATGTGCCTAATCCTTATTTTCAATCTGTGAATATGCCACAAATGTCATGGAGCATTCCTAGCATGGATAATATGTATGCCAATTTTTCACAAATGCATGCATCAAATATTTATGCAAATGAGCATCTGTCAAAACCTATCACTCAAGCATCTACACCCAAAATGAAGATTGCTAAGAGTGTAAAACCAAAGGCTAACAAGAAAGGACCTAAGGAAACTTGGGTACCAAAATCAACTTGATTTGTATTTTGGATTGTGTGCAGGGAAATAAGAGGAATCTATGGTACCTAGACAGTGGATGTTCTAGGCATATGACAGGAGATTCAACCCTGCTCACAGAGTTCAAGGAGGAAGCTGGCCCTAGAATTACCTTTGGAGATGACAGCAAAGGATATACTAAGGGATATGGCTTGATTACAAAGGACAATGTCATCATTGAAGAAGTGGCTTTAGTTGAAGGTTTGAAGCACAATTTGCTGAGTGTCAGTCAGATTTGTGACAAAGACTATGAAGTAAAGTTCACTAAAGAAGCCTGTGTTGTTTCTACCAAGGAAAACAACAATGTGGTTCGGACAGGCTTTAGAAAATAAAATGTTTACATAGCTGATTTCAACTCAGTATGCTCAGAATCCATTACTTGTCTCTTCAGCAAAGCAAGCAAGGATGAGAGTTGGCTATGGCATAAAAAGCTGTCTCATTTGAATTTTAAAGTAATGAATGATTTGGTAAGAAAGGATCTTGCTAGAGGAATCCCTCAATTGGAGTTCATCAAAGATGGACTGTGTGATGCCTGCCAATTAGGGAAGCAAAAGAAATCATCCTTCAAGAGCAAGACAGAGTCATCCATTGTTAAGCCCCTTCAATTGCTGCATATGGACTTATTTGGTCCAGTAAATGTCATGTCCATTTCAAAGAAGAAATACTGCCTGGTGATTGTGGATGATTTTTCTAAGTTTACATGGACCTTCTTCCTGCACTCCAAAGATTGTGCAAGTGAAATCATCATCAATCATCTCAGACTAGTAAACAATGGTTCTGAAGTAAAAGTACAAAGAATCAGGAGTGACAATGGCACTGAATTCAAAAATTCCACAATGAATATTTTCTGTGAAGAGAATGGAATTGTCCATGAGTTTTCTGCTGCTAGAACACCTCAACAAAATGGGGTTGTTGAAAGGAAAAACAGAACTCTCATTGAAGCAGCTAGAACAATGTTAAGTGAATCAAGATTGCCAACATATTTCTGGGCTGAAGCTGTCAGCACTGCCTGCTTCACTCAGAATATTTCCTTGATCAATCAAGCTAGAGGAATGACCCCTTATCAATTATTCACCAACAAGAAACCAACATTAGCTTTTCTACATGTCTTTGGATGTAAGTGTTTTGTGCTAAGGAATCATGGAGATAACTTGGGCAAATTTGAAGTAAAGGTAGATGAAGCTATCTTTGTTGGATATGCAGCAGGAAAAGCCTATAGAGTCTACAATCTAAGAACCAACATTGTTATGGAATCTGTACATGTTGTGTTTGATGATCAAAAGATTCTAGGTCTAAATGATGAAGGCTTCCATGAAAAGTTGAGATTTGAAAATGAGGTAGAAGGAAGAATGTACATTGATGATGACGAGGAAAATGAAGATCATGACCTTGGAAATTCACCTAGAGTTGTTGATCCAACTAGAAGTGATGCTAACACTGGAAATGAAGCATCCGTTGACAGTCATAATAGATCATCAGATGCATCCGTTGACAGGCATTCTCATGTATTCGTCGACAGGCAAAATGGAGCATCCGTTGATAGACAAAATGATGCATCTGTTGACAGTCAACTTCATAACTCCTCAAGGACAACAAACTCAGGGGGAGTTTCTCAAAGTCAAAACTCAATATTCAATCAACAAGATCATGCTCACGTAGATGAAGCAACCTCATCTAGATCAAACCTTCCACCTTCAAGAAAATGGACCAGAGATCATCCTTTTGAGTTAATCATTGGTGACTCAAACTCAAGAGTCCAAACTAGGAGGGCCACACAAGAAGAATGCCTATACAGTAGTTTCCTGTCTCAAGAGGAACCTAAGAAAGTGGAGGATGCCCTTCTAGATGCAGATTGGGTGTTAGCAATGCAAGAAGAGCTAAACCAATTTGAGAGAAATAAAGTATGGAAGCTTGTGCCCAAACCTGATGATAGAGGTATCATAGGTACCAAATGGGTTCTCAAGAATAAGACTGATGAAAATGGCATAATTGTGAGGAATAAAGCTAGATTAGTGGCAAAGGGCTATTCTCAAGAAGAAGGAATAGATTTTGATGAAACTTTTGCTCCAGTGGCAAGACTTGAGGCCATCAGAATTTTCCTAGCCTATGCAGCACATGCCAACTTCAAAGTCTATCAGATGGATGTTAAAAGTGCCTTTCTAAATGGGGAACTGGAAGAAGAGGTATATGTCCATCAACCTCCTGGCTTTGAAGATCCAGAATTTCCAGATTATGTATATCTTCTCTTGAAAGCACTTTATGGTTTGAAGCAAGCACCAAGAGCCTGGTATGACACTTTATCTCAATTTCTTTTGGAGAATCACTTCACTAGAGGTACAGTAGATAAAACCTTATTTCATAGAAATGTCAATGGCTCTTCAATACTTGTTCAAATCTATGTAGATGATATTATTTTTGGGTCTACAGATGAGAAGCTTTGCAAAAGGTTTGCCAAACTTATGCAAAGTAGGTATGAAATGAGCATGATGGGTGAATTAACTTACTTTCTTGGTTTACAAGTAAAACAAGTTAATGAGGGAATTTTCATAAGTCAAACAAAATATATTTATGATCTCTTAAAGAAATTTGACTTAATGGATTGTGCCTCTGCAAAAACACCTATGGCCACTGCAACTAAGCTTGAGCTGAATACTAAAGAAAAATCCGTGGACATCTCAAGCTATAGAGGCATGGTAGGCTCACTTCTATATCTAACAGCTAGTAGACCTGATATAATGTTTTCCACATGTCTTTGTGCTAGATTTCAAGCTGACCCTAGAGAGTCTCACTTGATTGCTATTAAGAGAATCTTCAGGTATCTCAAGGGAACACCAAACCTTGGCATTTGGTACCCAAGAGATTCTGGCTTTGATCTAATTGGCTATTCAGATGCAGACTATGCAGGTTGCAGAATTGATAGGAAAAGTACTACAGGCTCCTGTCAATTTCTAGGGAACAGGCTTGTGTCATGGTTCAGTAAGAAACAGAACTCAGTCTCCACTTCTACAGCCGAAGCTGAGTACATTGCAACTGGAAGTTGTTGTGCACAGATTCTTTGGATGAAAAATCAACTTATTGACTATGGTCTAAAAGTTGAGAAGATTCCAATTTTCTGTGACAACACTAGTGCTATTGCCATCACAGAGAATCCAGTGCAACATTCGAGAACCAAGCATATTGACATCAAATACCACTTCATCAGAGAGCATGTGATGAATGGTACAGTAGAAATGCACTTTGTGCCAAGTGAAATGCAGCTTGCAGATATCTTCACCAAGCCTCTTGATGAATCTTCATTCACAAGGTTGGTAGGTGAACTAGGTATGCTTAATTTTTCATAATTCCTAGTGGTATCTAATAATACTGTATTGCAGCTAGAAATGTGTTTTGATTTTCTTGAGAATTAAAAACTCTCAGAATAACTCTTAGCAGAAATTTTGTTTAAGGCAAAATTTGCTTATCAACGGATATCCTTTTATCCATTGGTAGTATAAACACATTACTAAATTTTCGTATGTCAACGGATAACAGGTTGTCCACGTCATCGATGGATAAACTGTTTTCTCAACCGTCCAATCTTTATCCGTTGATATACATATTTCTTTTTATAGCCGTTGGTAAACGTGTATAATTAGTCACGGCTGTACTTCTTTTCTTTTCATTTATTATCTGACAGTTACTTTTGTCCAATGGGGTAATTACTTTTAATTATTTCATTTTTAATTCTTGGAAAATATAAAAGGCTGTTTTGTGCCCTCACATATCACCTTTATTCATTTTCAAGAATCTCATTAGTTAACTGCATCTTCTTCACTAAATCTCTCTCTGCAACAAAAGCTCAAACACTTCAATGGCGCCTATTGTTAAGATGATGTCTTCCACCGGGTTTACCTATGAGAAGAACAATTTCGCGGCCTTTGTTGATACAGTGAACGCTCCAGAAGCATATCACACCATGATGAATTTCGTGAAGAAATGCAAACTGTCATATGCTATGACTGCCACCACCCCTCTAATCCATGAGGTAATTGAAGAGGTGTGGGTATCTGCTGAGTACAATGGCACAGACGGTACACTTGCTTTTTCATTAAAGGGTAAAAATTATGTAGTTAATTCTGATGTGTTAACTGCTTGTTTAAAATTGCCTGAGAATAACTGTCTGAAGGTACCCAGTAATGCTGAAATTGTTACCATGCTTAATTCCATGAATTATACCCTTAGTACTGAGAACTTAGGGAAAATTGTTAGGAAAGGTATGGTTAAGGAATGGAGTTATCTTTGTGATGCCTTCATTAAAACTTTTTCTGGCAAGATTAGTAACTTTGATGTTGTTACCAACTCCATGCTAGTTATGCTATGTATGCTTTTGACTGATAAATTCTATAATTTTGGCACACTAGTCATGTACGAGATAGCAGCTAAATTAGGTAAAAAAGGAAACTAGGAGCAAGGATGTTTATTTTGCTAGATTTTTTATGCTTCTAGCACTGCATGTATCTGAGAATGAGCTATCCATTGCTAACCCGGATAGCAAGTTCAATTGTTTTGTTCAGGAGAAGAGAGTCTTAAGTGATTTGATTCGAATGAACCTAAATGCAGAAGTACAATTGGTATATCTACCAATTGTTCAGGTAACTGTTTCCAACCCTGAAACTCCTATCTCCAACCCCCAAATTTCTTTGCCTTCTAGTGTCACAATGGAGTCTGTGGCTGTGACCAAACAGGCTCCTACCAAAGTGACCAAATCCAGAGTTCCAAAACCACAATCTAAAAGACAAACCTCAGGTGTCTCTCAAAAGGCACCTGTTGCAAAAACTACCAAAACTCTTGAGGGGAGTGTGAAGGTGGTAGTGAGTGGTGAGGGACAGGGTGAACATCAAAGAAACCCTAAGGATAAGGAAGGTGAGGCAGGTGCAACCAACATTTCAGTCTCTCAAAAGACTGTTAATGAACCTACAAGCCAAATTCTAGTTACATCCTCTCAACAGGGTGTGACTACTGATTTAAGTTCCATTCCAGGAACACTGCACAAAAGGGCAAGAGACATAGATAACTCTCACTCAAAAACCTATGGTAGAAGAGTAAAATCCAAAACCATTGGGGAATCACAGGGTGCACACACTGTACAGCAAACTGTACCTTCTCAAATTCAGTTTGATGTGACTTCAATAAATGTGGAGTCACAGCCCCTTGATCTTAACCTTCAAATCGATACACATTTTGATCCACCATCACCAACTCCATCTCTGGATGTGGATATGATATCTACATCAATTCCTGATTCTCTATCTTTAAAATTCTTGGAGAAGCCCCACTCAATAATTGGTGGTCATCATCTTTTAGATGATTTGTTGGGCCATCAATCTTCCATTCCTGAATTCACAACACTATCTGTGGCCTCTTCCTTAAAATCAATCACCACAGATTCAGTGTTGGTTTTCACTTCAACGGATACTCGTTTTCCTTCATCAACGGATATCCTTCATTCGTTGACAAGTGTTTCTCCATCAACGGATATGTCTTCAACTAATTATCCGTTGACAGCAATAACCACTACATCAACGGATACACTTTATCCGTTGACAACTCTCTCTACCACTGCAAAATGTGACATTCCCATGTCAACTGTGGAGGAGTTTGTAGTAGTTGAAACACTTTTAGGAATGAGGGAAGGGAGTGAGAGGCTGCCTTGTGAGCAGGCAAAAGGAGAGAAAAACAATGAGAGGCTGACCATTTCTTCCGGTCAGGCAAAAGGAGAGCTAGAGAGTTCCACCTTAGTAGGTGAAGGTGAGGGTGTGAGAGGTGTGAGCCAGGGGGAGCCCCTGATGCAAGAAAAGAGAGATGAGAGGAGAGAAGGGACTACAGGAGAAATAAGGCAGGAAGAATCAGCCATTGCAAGTGAGTTAATGGAGGTTAATGAAGCTTCCAAAGAGATGGAATTTAGACAAGAATATCAGTCAATTATTGACTCCATCTCTTTGGATCCTGAAACCTTTACTCATCCTGTTTCTGCCTATCAAGTCATGGCACAACAGGGCAATGTGGAGGCAGAGAAGGCAATGCACCTAGTGCACACCTCAGAATCTCTTCAAAGAGCAAAAGAAGCTTTACAAACCCTGTCTCCAAGTGCTGGAAGTGAAGAGTTTGGCAGTGATGACAGTCAAAGTTCAGATGGTGAAGAAATGGATGAGGATGAGACTCCAGGATGGATGTTTTCCAATGCCACTGAACTTGGGAATCTCAATGTGGAAATCATGAAGCAATATCAATCTGCTAAGGCTGAGCACCAAACTACAGAACCACAGAGAAAGACTGTTCTTGAGCAAGTTATGGCCTCCCTGAAATTACAAAAGATGCAATCTGTTATTCAAAGAACACAACAGGAGGAAGTCAAGTCTGCAATTAGAGATATGAAAATAGCACTAGATGCCAGGATTGAGGCACTAGCTCCTACTACCACTCAGAAGGTGCTTTCTAGCAAACTTCTCAAAGAAGATAGCCTGGCTAAGTCTGTTCAGCTTCTTTCCTCAAGAGTGGATAGTATGGAATCTCAAATGCACACCATCATTGCCAATCAATCAAAACAGACTCAACTACTGGAAATGCTACTTGCAGCTTCAACCCCAACCCTTGATGCTAACAAAAAGGGGGAGAAAATGGAGAAAATGGGAACAAGCACAGAAGAGGCTGCAACATCTACTGGCAAATTTCAAGCTACCAGTAGTGAGATAGCACAGATTGAGGGGGAGCAACAGCCAATTGTAGTGGTCAATCCAACAGAGTTTGAGATAAAGGCTTCCCCTGTGAAGAAACAAGTGGCTTTGCCTGAGATTCAAAGCTTAGAAGAAATCTCAGATGGTGAAAGGCAAGCCAGAATAGAAGCTTTGGAAAAGATCAACAAGGAGACTAGTGAAAGAATTCTAAGGACAGAGAGGATGATCAATGAATCAATTGCATCATCTCTGTTCCTTAATGCTCAATCTTCTGCTCTAACAATATCAACCACAATCATGAAGGTGCTCACTCCAAGGGTTGTGGCTCCTACATTCTATGATGCTGAGCCATCATTTGTCAAAGAATTTGAACCAGCTATCAAAACCAGAGCCTACTCACCACCAAAGGAAAATGGGAAGAACAAGCTTCAATTGGACTACCCATTTCCCAAGAATGATGAAGAAAAGCTAATGGGAAAAACAATCATGGAGTTCAAAGTACAGACAAATAAGAGTGTAAGAGATTGGATGGCTGTAATCATGAGGAATGGAAAAGTATTAAATATATCCAACAGCCATCCTAGATTTGTGGAAGCTAAAAGAGAAGAAGTCTCCAGAATCCAAAGGGAAGCTCATCCAAGTACAGAAAATCAACATGAAAACTCAGAAGAGAAGCAAGCGAGGCTAGCTCAAGAGTTAATGGATGAGGTAGAGGTTGAAATGAAGGAACCTGAGGAAGTTCCCAAAATCAAACCTAAAAGAAGGAAAGCTAAGACCAAAAGGGTTCTCTCTCCAGAACCCTTTCCAGAAAAAGAAACCATTGGCTCATCAGTACCTATATCTGCAACAGTAATCGACCCAACTGTAAACTTTAATGGTGACCCCATAATGCCTAAAGAAGAACCAATGAATTTTGATTCAATTGAAGTTCCTTCATTCTTGCTGAATCCAAAACAGAAGAAAAGGGCTCCAAAGAAGCAACTTTCAAAGGGACCAGTTCAAGTTGCTAGGGTACTTGCTATTGTCAAACAACCAATCTTGGAAAACAAAGAAGACTTTATCTATCAGGCAGAAATTGAAGAATACTCTGGCATGAATCTATATTTGGATGAATTGTCAGAAGTAAGAGGAATTGACAAGTACAAGAATCAGCCTGAAAGATTAGTGTTTGTCTACAAGGGAGGAAGTCAGAGGACATGGCCATTACAGAAGGTTCTTGGAGAAAATTATCATACATTGACCAAAGTGTTCTCAGCATTCAAGAGACACACAGGGTTCTCTGAGACAGCCAGAAGGGAGATAATCAGCAGAATAGAAGAAATAAGGAGAGAATGGAACTCACCCTCAAGTCTACCAAAGAAAATGAAGATCCTATATAATGGACAGAAAATCCACATTCAACCCTTTTGGATGATGGAGTTCAGGGATGATGAGGGCACTAGGAGATTCTTCATGTTAGAAGACCAACTGTCAAAGGCTAGTTCTGATTACCTAAGATGGTTACAACTAAAGCTAAATCCAAAAGTTGTTGAAGAAGATACCTTCTATAGGCAACTTCAAGTGCAAATTGAGTCCAACTCTGCCAAGGAAGGAAAGTCAAGGGTGCAGCCAACCAGAGAGAGGAAACATCATTAATCTGCTCAATCTAAAGAAGCACATCTCTGATAAGTTTCTTAAAGCTTTCTGTTTTTAATTTTTGCAGCTTAATACAATTTTTGCATACTGTAGTGTGTATATATCTTTAGGAATGTTTTGTTATCATCAAGGTTCTGAATTTATGCTTTATTGCCATCAAGTATAAATTGGGGGAGATTGTTAGGAATATGTTGTAGTTGATGATAACTTAACATTCAAGCAAAATTGTATAAGTCAAGTTTTGTAACTGTCAACGGATAAGACCTTATAACTCTATTCGTTGACAGGTAGCTCATCAACGGATGAGGTTTAGTAGCATACTGCAATATCTCTATTTATCAGTTGATAGTGTTTTTATTCAGAGTCATGTTGACCATCAATGGATAGGCAGAATAGGGTAGCCAATTGTAAATAAGCTATGCTATGTAATTCTTCCTAAGTGAAAGTGTATCAACGGATAAGAACAGGGCTCTATCAACGGATACAACTCAAATCTACTCGATCAACGGATACAGTTCAAACTACCATCAACGGATAATTGTGCACAACATCAACGGATAATCATTGTCACTTTATCCTATGCTAGCTGGGAATTAGCAGTTGATAAGGACAGGTTTGACTGACAGATCACATGGGTTGATAGTAGGTATAAAAAGCAGTATGGCAGCCATACTTTGGAAACACAGAAGAAAGAAGCATTCCATTTACACAGTACATACAAGAAAGGTGCAGGGGACATATCTGTTCACAAGGACAACCTTTCGGCTACATGTGGATTTGGAGTGGAGTAGCAAGTCAACTTGAATTAGATTAATATTATCTTATTCCTGTAGCACTTGTAAACTTGAGATATATAACCAAGTGTAGCAACTCTTTAGATAGTAAGAAAACAGACATATTTGCTTAGGGTTTCTTGAATATCTTTAGAAGCAAAGAGTTGTAAACACAGAAGCTGTGTACATTTGTATCACAGGGTTTTCTTCAAATAAAAGTCTCAGGTGGTACATTTAACCACCTGATTTTTTATGTGGTTGTGAACTATTTCTATTCAGCAATTATTTCTTTATAGATTTCTGTGGTTTTTATCAGAAATTTATAACTATCAAGAATTGTATTCAACCCCCCTTCTACAATTATACAAGTGTGTAATCTGGGAATAACAGTTTATAATAAGAAAATATTAGTATAATACGTAAATATGAGTATATTAAATTATGTTAAATTAAAATTTAAAAAATTATTAAATTGATAATTATATAAAAACGTAATTGTACTACTAACTAAATTGGGTATGAATTGTCTAGCAGTAGTGGTGTTGGTATCTTTTGAGATCTACTGGGTTGTATTATTGTTCCGTTTAATGAATTTTTTTCTACTTTTCAAAAAAAAAACTAAAATTTAATAAAGACCTAAAATATCTTATCTTTCAATCAATTTAAAATATGTTTACTTTTAATTGAACATATTACCCTTTATGTCTACCTAAAATATCGTAACTTCCAATCATTAATATTTCTTTTCTAATTAAAACATGTTACCTTTTAATTTAAAACATAATTTTGCAATCATATTCTTCCAATCATTAATATTTCTTTTCTAATTAAATACACTACCTTTTAATTTAGAACATAAATTTACAATCATTAATGTATACTCAAAAATATGACACCATATTACTGTTAGATTTTTAGGAATTAATAAGAACCGTTAGATGTAATTATAAGGTATATTTAATGTTAAATTAATTTACTAAATATTCAAGGTTCGAATTCTGTTAACGACATATTTAACTTAAAATTTTATTTTATAAATTTTAAATCATGCAAATCATTTATTAAATTTACTTCAAATGTTATTAAATTAATAGTAAAATAATTTTTAAAATTAATAATTATTTAAAAACATAATTATAGAATAAAATAAAATTTATAACATATCAAAAGAAACCCGTGCATCGTACGGGTTATAAGCTAGTGATATTTTAATAGCTAATACAATCTTTTGTAGTGAGTCGTCTTTCCGTTAAACTCGCTTCGAGACGCTCTCATTTGGGATCGAAATTTCAACTTCATTACATATTATTGATGATACTTATCTTACACAACAACTTACTCCTTAAAATCAACACCTAAAAAATAGTGCGAATTCCAATTTATACTTATTCTAGACTTTCTAAAAATTATTGAGTTTTTGAAAATGAAAACACATCTTATTTTCTCTTTATATTATAGATACTCCTGTATTTTTTAGGATTCCTACATGACAATGTTTTATTATTATGTTAATACATCAATTATTTTCTTTTTAAAAAGTGATGACTTTTTTATGACAACAGTATTGGATTTATGAATAAATTTTTCTAATAGAAGTATTATTAACTTAAATAAAAAGTTTAATTTAAGAAGATCGTACTTTCTATAAAATATTTAATTATATGTCTGCTATATATATTCAAACACCTATTCTACTTCTAATATAACTTTTATTTATATGTTTTTTCTATAAATTCGAACTCTTATTCTCTATAAATTTGAACTCCTATTCTACTTCCAATAGAACTTTTAATTATATGCGTTATAAATAATTATTATACTTCCAATAGAACTTCTAATCATATGTCTTCCCTATAAATTCGAATTATTCTCCTTTATAAATTTGAACACATATTCTACTTCTAATATGTTAAATGATAATTTTCTACTTCTAAGTTCTAATAGAACTTTTATTTAAATGTTTTTTTTTCTATATATTCGAACTCCTATTCTACTTCCAATAGAACTTTTAATCATATGCATTATAAATACTTATTCTACTTCTAATAGAACTTCTAATCATTTGTCTTCCTTATAAATTTGAACTATTCTCCTCTATAAATTCGAACACCTATTTTACTTCTAATATGTTAAATGATATTTTTACATTTATTAGTATTTAAAATTAAAATTCTAAAATTCTAGAAAATTAGAAAAATAGATTGAGACGATCTTAGATCATCACCTAAACTCCAATGTATTCTCCTTTACAGGGGCGGACCGAGCATAGGACCAGGGGTCACTGTGGCCCTCCCCATTCTGAAAATTCACTACTAATTTTTTTTTAATTTTATTTTTAAAAATTCATAATGTAATTTTTTTTTTATGATTTGGCCCCCCAAAGTTTTTTTGGCACCGGCGGCCTGCGTCCGCCCCTGCTCCTTTATATATATACTAGTCGATAAAGCCGCGCTTCGCGGCGGCGTTACAATATTTTTAAAAAAATTCAATATATTGATGTTATATTATAATATTAATATTAAATTTTAATAATTAAATAATCTTCTCTAATGAATCAATTTCTTGTTAAACACGATTCTTTCGATTGAGCCGCTCTCTCGTTAAAATCTAATCCCAACTTTAACATATATTATAAAGACTTATATAATAATTTTTATCCATAAAATCGAACCATAAAACTTTAAAAAAAATTATGACATCAGTATCAAATTCTAATAGCTATACAATCTTTTCTAGTGAGTCGTCTTCCCGTTAAATACGTTTCGAGTCGCTCTTATTTGGAATCGAAATTCTAACTTCATTATATAAAGCGAGTAAATTCCAATTTTATATTCTTTAAACTTTCTAATATTTTGGAGTTTTAAAAGATGAAAATACATCTTATATTATCTATATATTATAGATATTCCTGTATTTACAGCTTCCGCATGGGAATGTCTTTCTGTTATGTTAACATATCAAAAAAAAAAAATTAATACGAAGACTTTTCGTGACCGGAATAATATTAAATTTATGGATATATTTTTCTAAACAAGTATAATTAACTTGTATAAAAATGTTAAAATAAAGGATTTCTAGGAAAAAAGGATATACATTTTTAAAAAATCGTATAAAACGACTCCACCGTACTCTTATTCTACTTCCAATAAAATATTTTATTTTATGTATTCCTTATATATTCAAACATCTTTTATACAGTATTCTCTAATGAACCGCTTACTCATTAAACACGATTATTACTATTGATCTACTCTCTCATTAAGACCAAAAACCTAACTTTTACATATATTACTTGTATGATAATGTTCATCCGTAAAAATCAAATCCTAAAAATAAAATGAATTTATAACATCATCAATATGATATTTTAATAGCTAATACCCTTTTGTCAAAAAAGAAGAAGCTAATACCCTAAAAATAAAATGAAATTTTTAACATCAATATAATATTTTAATAGCTAATACAATCTTTTATAATGAGCCGTCTCCCATTAAACACGTTTCGAGCGTTCTCGTTTGGGATCGAAATTCCAACCTCATTACATATTATTGATGATACTTATCTTACACAACAACTTTTTTCCTTAAAATCAAAACCTAAAAAATAGAGTGAATTCCAATTTATACTTTCTCTAGACTTTCTAAAAATATATGGAGTTTTAGAAAATGAAAGCACATCTTATTTTCTCTTTATATTCTAGATACTTCTGTATTTATGTATTTATTTAGGATTCCGACATGATAATGTTATTATGTTAACAGATCAATTCTTTTCTTTTTAAATCCGATGACTATTTTTTATGACAATAGTATTGGATTTTGAACAAATTTTCTTAATAGAAGTATAATTAACTAATATAAAAAGTCTAATTTAAGAATATCGTACTTTCTATAAATATTTACTTATATGTCTGCTCAATATATTCAAATACATATTTTAATTCCAATATAACGTTTATTTATATGTTTTTTCAATAAAATTGAAAATATATTCTACTTCCAATAGAACTTTTAATCATATGTCTTGTAAATACTTATTCTACTTCCAATAGAACTTCTAATCATATAATTTAAGAAGATCGTACTTTCTATAAAATATTTATTTATATGTCTGCTCTATATATTCAAATTTCAAACACATATTCTACTTCTAATAGAACTTTTATTTATATGTTTTTTCTATAAATTTGAACTCTTATTCTCTATAAATTCGAACTCCTATTCTACTTCGAATAGAACTTTTAAACATGTCTTATAAAACTTATTCTATTTCTAAAAGAACTTTTAATCATATGTCTTTCCTATAAATTCGAACTCTTCTTCTCTATAAATTCGAACACTTATTCTACTTCTAATATGTTAAATGATATTTTGATATTTATTAGTGTTTAATATTTAAAAATTATAGAAAATTAGAAAAATAGATTAAGACGATCTTAGAGCGCCACCTAAACTCTCGCGTATCCTCCTTTATATATATATATATATATATATATATATATATATATATATATATATATATATATTGAATAGTTGACTAAGCCGCGCTTCGCGGCGGCCTTTTAATATTTTTTTAGAAAAATTCAAAATATAAATTTAAGAAATAACTTGAAAAAAATGTCCATAAATAAATTAATGAACACAATGTTTTACAAATTTTAATATATATAAACAAATAAATAAACTATATACTTATTTTTTATGTTGATTTTGTATCACGTTTTCTTAGGCCGGCACCCATTGTAATAAATACATATAAGACACGTTTCTCGGCGGCCTTGTAAAACTTTTTTTTTAAAAAAATATAGACTATTAAGAAAGAAATAAAAAAAATCTATAAATAAATTAGTGAACACAATATTGTATACATTTTATTATATATATATATATATATATAACAAAATAAACCATATAGTTATTTTTTACATCGATTTTGTGTCACGTTTTCTTAGGCCGACACCCGTTATGATAAATACATATAGATAAAAAAAGTATATTTGATTAAATTAATTAAAAGAAGACGTGGAATATTATGATCAAGAAAAATGAGAAGAGAATAATGAAAAAATAACAATTAACAATAAATAAATAAAGAGGGAATGATAAAAGTTCAATTTTTTTGTGTCAATTTTCTCAAGTGCTTCTACTTCTCAAACAGAGAAAAATCTAATGATTCTTGTTCATACGATTAGGTATTTCAAAAATCACACGATTAGGTATTTCAAAAATGTTAATGTTAAAAAAAATATATAAAAAAATTCATATATGAGTACTTTTTTGAGTAATCAGCACTTTGCACCCCTTATCTTTGGGCGTTTTTTCAATTTGGTCTCAAACTATGTTTCTTGACAGATTGCACCCCTATGGTTTCAAACTCGCTTCAATTTGCACCCTTTTGACCAAATTTCGTCCACTTTGACCGTTACTATTAGGCTAATCAAGGGTAAATTGACTGTTTCTTGAATAAATCTTTGTATTTTAACCCTCGCTCATCCTAATAGTAGCGGTCAAAGTGGACGAAATTTGGTCAAAAGGGTGCAAATTGAAGCGAGTTTGAAACCATAGGGGTGCAATCTGCCAAGAAACATAGTTTGAGACCAAATTGAAAAAACGCCCAAAGATAAGGGGTGCAAAGTGCTGATTACTCTACTTTTTTTTTACGTCGATTATGTGTCACGTTTTCATTGACCGACACCCATTGTAATAAATACATATAGATAAAAAAAGCAGATTTGATTGAATTAATTAAAAGAAGACGTGAAATATTATGATCAAGTACAATGAGAAGATAATAATGACAAATTAACAATTAACAATAAATAAATTAATAAAAAGGGAATGATAAAAGTTCAAACCTTTTGTGCCAAATTTCTCAAGTGTTTCTACTTCTCAAACTGAGAAAGATCTGCTAATTTTTGTTTACACGATCAAGTGTTTCTGTACCAAGATCACTAACAAAAAATTACAAAATTCAAAACAAAGAACAACTAGTGATTACTAATAATCGATAATTATAACTAAAATCATAACAAAACATAAATTTAAAAATAAAACGAAGAAAGCAAATATTAAATTAGTAAATTCAAACCTTAAAACCAACAAAAAAAAAAGTAACCTGAAAATCGTAAAATATATCAGTAGAGCACACACATAGCCATGTACATTGAAAATTAAACAAAATAAGAGTGAATAAAAAAACTAAAAAAATGAAGAAGACAAAAACAAACCTAAGCAAGAAAAAGTTTTACAAACATGGTGATAAAATTTGATCGTTGGAAGCGATGATTGTGTATAAATATATATATATAAGAATATTAAATTTCTTTTTCTACTTCAAATATGTAAATTTGAATTCTTGTTCCATATAAATTCAAAAACCTTTTCTATTTCGAAGATGTTAATGTTAAAAAGAAAGTTCTGAAATATAAAATTTCTTTCCTATTTCGAATATATAAATTTGACTTCTTCTTTTCTACAAATTCGAAAACCTTTTTTATTTCGAAGATGTTAATGTTAAAAAAAAATCTATTTTCTTTGCTTAAAAATAGCACCTATAGAAGGAAGTTTTCCCTAATTATTAAAAAAAATTATCTTCTTTTTGGTAGGTAATTTATTCTTTGCAAATCTACGTAACTTCTCCCACAGGCCACATCCCTTATGTTAACACAACAATCTATTCGTCAACAAAGAAAATAAAATAATTTAACGATGGAGAGCTAACCATGCTTGACTATTTATGCACCGTTTAATCCTGATTTCTTTACTTCCACTTCAAGACCCAACCTGCAATCAACTTTTAAAATTAGAATTAATTTCCAATTAATTTCCTTTTAAATTTGGAAAAAATTCAAAAAATTTGTTTTTCTTGGAGACACTATCTGTACCACTGTACCTCAACTTAAAAAGATAAGTGCACATAAATTGTAATAATGGAATGATGTACGTCTTCATGAACTCCTTTTTTGTTTTTGTTTTTTTTTTTTTGAAATAACGTCTTGAACTCCTTTATGTACAATATTGCCTGCAAATATCCAACAACACTAAAGATAAATTTATATCGCGGTTTAAAATTTGAATCCGTAGATAATGGAGGTTAAATCAGTAGACTCATGAATTACTTAAAAAAATTGTGCACATATATAATACAATGCATATATGTAACATATCTGATGCAGATACGGTTCTTGTCGAGACTTATAAGAAAAAGTATTAAATATATGGACTTTGAGTGATAATTATATGGTATAATGGAAGAATGACATTACCTCATTAATTGGTTAGGATATATAAAAGCACTACTCCTAGCAGATGAAAAACATCACTGATCTGCAAAATTACAACAAAAAAGAATGACATATAGATAGTAATGTCAGTACATAGTTGTACAACGAAATCCATAAACGAAGATAAGCAACTAAAAGGAGAAACGAATTAAAGTAAAGGATAAAAACGATTCACTCTTTCTCTTTGAAAAAGATGGGAATCGCTTTATATAAGTTGTAATAAAAATAATTTGAAAACCTTTTCTATTTTGAATATGTTAAAAAATGAAATTTTGATTTCTTTTCTAAAAAATAGGGGCTAAAAAATGAAGTTTTGATTTTAATTATTTAAATAGAGGAGCTTATTTAAATAGAGGAGCTCTAGAAAAATAGATAAATAGGATTCGAGCAATTCTAGAGCTCCTGGGGGTTCTTCTTTATATATAATAGATAAAGATATATATATATATATAGGCAAGTGCTCAAATACAAATCACTCTTAAAATGAGAACTACAAATCATCACTAATTTGTACAATCAAAATCACTATTTTTATATTTAATTTGTACAATGCTCCGATTCTACCACCAGTTTCCGATTCCGACGCAGGGTCACCGCCAGTTCTCCACCATCACCACAAGTCCTCCACTACCATCTCCTTTCCACCACCACACCAGATCTGTTCGTCCGATCTGAAATAAAATAGAATTAAACAATGCTCTATTTCGATCAATAGTATAAACATAAAAAATAGATAGAGACAGGTCTGAAATATGATACAGCCGAATCTGAAAAATACGTGTAGTGACCTGTACGTATTCTGATGGGGGAGGGAGATAGATAGAGAGAGAGGGGGGTGCGGACAGAGAGAAGGATCGTGGGAGGGAGATGGTGGCCGCCGGAAAAGGGAAGGGTGGGGTGGGGTGAGGATAAATTACTGATTTTGGGGGTCTATTTTAGTGATTTCAGGTCAGGTCAGGTGGGGTGGGGTGGGTGTAAATTACTGATTTTGGGGGTGTATTTTAGTGATTTCAGGTCAGGTGGGGTGGGGTGGGGTGGGTGTAAATTACTGATTTTGGGGGTGCATTTTAGTGATTTCAGGTTAGGTGGGGTGGGGTGGGGGTTTGTATTTTTAATATTTCCTGTCCAAAAAAAATTTAATGATTTCGCAAATATGATTGAGTGATTTCTGTTTGGTTTTTAGGTTTGTATTCTAAGGTGGTTTGTATTGGAGTAGCCCCTGTATATATATATAGGCTAGCGTTCAAATAGAAACCAACCTTAGAATAGAAACTAGAAACCTACACTAAATAAATTATATTTCATTTATTTTAATGGCCCCGCTAGGGGTACCTTCACAAAAAAAACTTATAAACTTCTTGGCTCTATTCAACAAAAATATAAAAAAAATAAAAAAATAAAAAAAAGTTACTATTCACGTGCCACGTCATCACGTGAACAGTAACTTTTTTTTTTGTTGAATAGAGCCAATTATTTTAAAAGTTTTTTGTATTGGGGTACCCCTAATTTTGGTCATTAGATTAGCTTGAAATATTTAATTTAGGTTTAGTTTCTAGTTTCTATTTTAAGTTAGTTTCTATTAGAACAAGACCCTATATATATGTATGTATATGTATATATATATATATATATATATATATATATATATATATATATATATATATTTATTTATTTATTTATATATATATAGGGGGCTGCTCAAATGAGACCCCTCTTATAATGAGAACTGCACACTGGACCACCTAAAAAAAGCCCACCTGGACACAACACCCCCGTATACAACAGTTATAACTCTGAAAACGTACACAACTCAGATTAATCACTCCGAATAAATCATACACCATTCAACCACAGTTTCAAAATTAATAACATTACACTTATGACTACACACAAATCAAAATATGCGGCAACTGCAAGAATATTACAGGACCTGGTCGATTTATAAGCAAAACTCACCCATCAATCCTATGTACACACGCAGGCACAACTGAAGGGTTTCGGGGCATAAACGCAGCGAAAAACAGTCGAAAAACAATAAAATCCGAAACCCTAATCATAGGATCCATGTATAAGACATGCTGATTATGGTGAATAGAATCAATACCTTTACGAAGCTTTACGAATTCGGTTGACAGATGGAGGTCCTAGATTGTGATCACCACGCAACCCTTGATGCAAGATCCGCGTCTCTAAATCGTCCACACGAACGTTCGATCGTCCAACGATCCAAGGAGCAGGTACTAGCCAAAATCAGCCTCTCTCTCTCTCTCTAGCCTCTCAAATAATAGAGCAGCTAGGGTTTTTAAGAAAAACGATTTTGCAAAAGTGTTCCCCTAACCAATACATCTTTATGTATTTATAGGGAGAAAGATGGGCCTAACCCTAATCAGCTTGGGCTACAATTAAAACAAACTGATTTGGGTTTTTAATGAATTAAATTCGAAATAACATTTAATTAACTAAGTCCAACTCAATTAATTATTTATCCAATTTCGAATTTATAATCATTTAATTAAAAACGAAATCTGATTCTATAATCAATTTCGAATTTTAATTATTTAATTTAAATCTAATATTTAAATTAAAACTCCTTTTAAAACGTTCTTATTGTGTAACCCTTTAGGTTATTATTACGTTGGCAATAATTTTAATATCCAATAATAAAATTATAAACAATGAGTGGCATCTAGTAATACATCATTGCTACCCAAGTAATAATAATAATTGGTGATCCAATTAAACCTTTCGTGATATAATGTTTCCGTGTAATATAATCCCTTTAACCAAATATTATAGATTAAACTCGAGGCATGTATTTAGTCATCCTCTTCATAATTTAATCCGGGTTTACTTGATACATGAGTAGACTATTAAGACAAATCATTATTTGAGCACGGCCATGCATTTTATAGTCTCACTCAATCAAGAGGCCAATAATATCTCTCCTATCTGATAGGAGGGTTAAATCCTATATCTATCATTCATATTTCTCATACGATTCACAATATACCCGATGTCCACTTTTATCATCACCCGGTCAAAGGTAACTTTTAATGTAGTCAAAGTATATTATCCTCGTATAGAAATATAATGATCTCAAGTCAAAGGATCATTACACCATTATCACTGTGAGTCTTTCTTATGACTTAATTAACATGAAGAATCTCACGGTGGGTCTTTCCAGTACCATGTACCCTACATGTACCTATGTATTGACTTTAGTATCTCCATACCTATAACCAATGAGATGTGGTTATCAGTCAAAAACATACTAGTCTATTTATGTATTATTATTGTCCTTTATAATAATACTCGACTAGGGACCTTTAAGAATATGATATATTATATAATCTCAAGTTCAAGTTGTAAACTTAAACTATATAATGTGTATCATTATTCTAAGGACATTTATTATGCTAACAAATATCGCAGTAAATAGAGTCATAATAAATACATTTATTTAATAATCAAATGACATAAGGTTTATTCGAGAAACAATGTATTGCCTCTAGGGCACCTACACTAACAACAACATCCATATACAGACAACCAAAAATATCCCTAATACATTAGAATCTTTCACAATCATACTACCACACCAAACCAATCTGTCAATAACATAATTTCTTGACCACAAATAACATGAACCCATGAAGTATTCTTAAAAAAACTCTCACCCATCTCCAATGAAATACTCAAACCATCAAAACTTATAGCAATAAAATACTCAGATCCAAATATTCCCCAATATATAAACTGATCGTCTGATATAAAACCCTTTACACACACCAAGAAACCATAAATATTCAAATCAAATCACCAAAAACTTAAAGCAAATCACCAAAAAATTAAATACAAATCATCAAAAATTCGAGCATAATCATCAAAAAAATTCAGATCTGAGACAAGGCAAATCACAACACCACCATCTCCAGTCGCCACCACCACCAAATCACCGAAAATTCAAAGCAAATCACCAAACAATTCAGTACAAATCATTAAAATTTCAAAACAAATCACCAAATTTCAACGCAAATCACCGAATTTTCAGAACGCAGATCACCCAAAAGTGCACCTATATACAGTTAAGAATCATTAAAACGCCAATTTTCAAGGTAATAATCACCATCGAACCTTAAGTTCTGGTAATTTCTCATGCCTTCATCTTTCAAACCATCGATCTCATTTATATCCAAATTTTGCCTTTCTTCGATATTTTCCAAATCGGAACCATCATCCAAATCCATTATTTTACTTTAAATCTCTAATAGTGATACATGAGTGGTATTCAGATGAAACAAAATAGAAATAAAAGGTTAAGAAATTGAAATCAGAAAGAGATAAAAAGAAGATAAGAATGAGGGATCCTGAAATAGAATTAAAAGAGGAAAAGGGGATATATACGAATTTACAGTAGAGAGAGAAACATATGTAGTGATGAAATGAATAGATCGGGGGAGTGGGTGGATGAGTGAAGTGAGGAGAGAGAAATAATTTAAATTTTAAGATATGTGTGTTTATTTGTGGTCCGGATTAAAAGTACGTGTAAAAATTGAGTGGCTGAGATATATTCTCAGTTCTCATTTTAAGCTAGGGTCTCATTTGAGCACTTGCCTATATATATATATATATATATATATATATATATATATCAATTTTTTAACAACAATTAAATATATTTAAATTATTAACATTTAAAATTTAGAAAATTATAGATATTAAAAAAGAAAAGGTGCGTTGCTAGTATGCTTAAATAAAATAAGATAAGTTACTTATCTTTTATAAAATAATATGTATTTTTATACTTTTTTTTTAAAGACTAGCACTTATTATAAAAACGTAAGACTAATTCTTATTTTCAAAACAAAAAAAGATTTACCTTTTTTCAGTACATACAAACGTTTTGTTTTCTGAAAATAAATTACAGATTACAAAAACCGAGCCATAATCTATCAACTTGTAATAATATATGTGTACCCTCTTATATAAGATCCCGGGCACCATATATTCACCTCACCACAGAAGAGAGCAAACATATAGTAGCTATTAAGATGCTATTTGTTTGTGAAATCTTATTTTTCAGAAATAAATTTTTGGAAAAAAGTTAAGAAATATGTATTTTTTTCTTAAATAATTAACTTATTTTTACAAGATAACGAATATTAAACTCTTCATACACATTTTTTCCTAAAAAAAATGTAAATATGAATTTTTTTCCAAAATAAATAACTTATAAATTCAATTTAATTTTTGCCCAACTGGCACATGAATGTATGATGTACTCAAAGTATTGTATTCTAAAGTGCTTGAATAAAAAAAAAAACTAAGATGTACTTAAAGAATCAACTTTTGTATTAATATACTTGGAGTATTACAGGAGAAATGGTAAAAAAAAAATTAAAAGCAAAAATACATACAATTAAATCTTGATAAATGAATATGCTTGAGATTGGAAAATTATTTTATTTATTAATCGAGCTTATACATTTATTGAGGTCAAAATTGGGATCGAAAAAAATTATTTATTTGATGAGATAATTCTTTATCGGAGTTCTACGGTAAGAATCAAAATATATAGTTAAGAATCAAAATGTATAGTTAGGTATCAAAATGTTAAACCAATATATCTGAAGTACAATACTACGTGAAATGTAAGGATATTTTATCAAAATGAGTGTGGCTTATTTTTTAGTTTAAATTCATATTAAATATTATGGGAATATATAATATAAGAATATTATATATTTTTTAATATGAAACCTAATTTTACTATGGATTAAAAATGATAAATAAAAATAGTCTCATTAAAAATTTTGTTCTCTTAGAATTAAAGTTATAAAAATATATTTTATTTTTTGAAAGTAAAATATAATAACATATCAACACAACACGTAACAAGCACAAGAGTTATTATAAAGTAAAAAGAAAAAGGGAGAAAGGCAAAGTTAAAGAATTTGGTTAACGTGCAGTCACTAATTATTTATTCTAATTCCTTTCATTTAACTAAAGTAAAGCTTCTTATATATGCATGTCTGTCTTTGACGACACGCATATGTTTCTTGTATGTTATCAGCTTTTTGGTTACGAGATGGTTGAACTATTTAAGAAGCGTGCGGAGCTTTTTTCGTTTTTTATATTTCATTCTCATTACAAGAGATCAAAGAGAGAGAAATGGAAAAAGGTATGCCAATCTTGAATCAAATTTACAATGCTCACGGGCACTTTCCAATCTTGAATGAAATCTACATTGCTAAAAAGGGTGACGTCTGTGTTGGCTGCGGTGAACAACTAGATTCATGTAAATCATTTGTTTATAGTTGCAGCAAAATGGTTAGCACTAGTAATACTAATACTAGTGCTACGACTTATGATGCTGATGCTGATGCTGATGTTTGTGATAAGCTTTTACTCCACAAAACTTGTGCAGAATTAACCCCAAAAATTGTAAACCCAACTAACCAGAAAGAGTTTCTCTTTTTTGCTATTTATTTTTCTGATGATTTTGATGGATTTTGGTGTGACATATGTAAGTTGAAATGCACATGGTTCTTCTATTACAATAGTTCTTATAGTTGTTATGTTTGCTTCAAATGTGCTCTGTTCCAAGTTGAGCAGTGCAAAGAGGAAACTACATTCGTGCATCCAAGTCACAGTCATCCATTAGCCGTTATTCAGCATCCATCCTCATTCAGATGTTCTGCTTGCAAAGTAAATGATAATATATTAGAGTTGTCTTATATATGCATCAAATGTCAGTTTTGGATGCACAAGAGTTGTGGTGATGCACCTCCTTCTTTCCAATCTCCATTTCACCATAACCACCCTCTTATCCTCCTATTTTCTCTTCCTCAACTTTATTGCAAGTTTCCTCAGTATTGTAGAATCTGCTATAAAAAATTGAGTGTGAAAGAATGGCTTTACTGTTGTTGCAGCTGCAGATTCTTCACCCATTTTCACTGTGCCAGATCAAGTCCCATGTTGAGGTGCTACTAATTTTCCTAAACTTATACTCCTATATAATAATAATAATAATAATAATAATAATAATAATATCTTTCCATTGTACAAACATTAATTTGTGTATAGTGCTTGGTATTTTCAGATCCAGTGAAGATGAAACATATCCAAATTTGGTGCACCTCCCACCAGCTGACGAATCATCCCTAAATCGATTGCTTGATCAGTTCTTGAAGGATATGATTACTCAATATAATTCTTGTAATAGCATGAGCATCGTTAGCACGGGAAATTTTATCAACCATTGGTCTCATAAAGACCATGATCTTAAACTCATATCAATTAATGATCGGGAAAATGATGATGAAATATTACTGCTTTGCGATGGTTGTGTCAGACCCATTGGAACTGATCATGACAGTCTATTCTATAGTTGTGTTTCATGTAATTACTTTTTGCACAAAGTCTGTGCAGAATTACCCAGAGAGATTGAGAACCACCTTTATTCGCCAGGTAAGACTCTATTTGCAATAAAGCTTAGTCAACCATTCTACTTTTTGTGGTGCGTTGCCTGTAGGTCTTACGGCAACGGTATATTCTTTAGTGATGAGCACTTTATCAATTATCTTCATATTGGATGTGTGAACCTACCCAAAATTATCAAACACCAAGTTCACCCTCACCAACTTGACCAAGTTCACGATCGTCGAGAGCATTCTTGTAATTCGTGCGGATCTGATCCTGTATATTTTTCATGTAAGTATCGATGTGAAAAATGCAATTTCTATATATGTGGAAGATGTATTATGAGTACAAGGACAATCAAACACACGTGGGATCGTCACCCCCTCGACTTGATATATGATGCTGGCATGGTCACCAATCATGAGCATGACTATAACTGTGAGTATTGCTCTGAAGATATAAACACAAACCATTGGTTCTACCATTGCAGTATTTGTGATCTTTCATTTCATATTCATGAATGTCTTGAAAAGTCACGTTATGGCTCGTACAAGTACAAGCATGTCAAGTTCGGGGCTAGTGATATTAAAAGAGACAAACTCCATCCTCACCGACTCACATTGGTTCTCAACAAAAAGGTTCGCAACTGCGGATTATGTAACAGAACAAGATGGCCGGGTAAACCGGTTCTCCAATGCGCACCGTGCAATACCATTTTCTGCCGGAAGTGTTGGTCTTGGTAACAAATTCAAAGTTGCCATGTGTTCCCTTATTTTGTATACATACTCCTCCATTTCTAATATTTTATTTATACGAACGTGTGTATGTTTATTAAATTCATAAAGTTCCCTTTCTTGATTGTTTGGTAATTTTTTTTGTGTGTATGCTTAATAAATTTATAAAGTTCCCTTTCTTGATTGTTTGTTTATTTTTTTTTTATGTATATAATCACAAGTTTTCTCAGTTGAATTATTTGTGAGACTAGCAACTAAATCATTTAAGTTATAGAAAAGTTAAAAATATGATTAAGAATTTCTTACAACATATACTATAAGCCTTATTACTGGGAAAAAAAAAAGTTGAATTAATACAGCTTATAGTTTTATTTAACGGTTTTCTTAGGAAAATTAATTATGAAAAATAAAACAAAACAACAATCAAGAATAAATATGAATAAATGCATATCATTTTAATAAATAAGAAATACAAAATCAATGTTAATATTATTAAAATGAGAAAAATTCTGAATATTTTTTTTCTGAAAACAGAAAAATTCTAAATATATTCATGAAAAAAAAGGTCAAAATAAATTGAATTTGTGGAAAAAATATGACAACTAAATAATTTATGTTATGTATTTTTGTTACTTTAAATTATTTGTTGACACTGACAAAGTCGGGGGAAACCTCTGAAATTATTTCAATATTAATTTTCTCATCGTAATAAAACTGAAAAAGTAATAAATAATAGTATAATAAATATTCAAATTTGCAAATAAAACCGATCCATTTCTTTGTTTGCATATTTCTCTTTCTTTTCGTAGATGGGGGGCACAATTAACCGGCAGTGCCGTCCGTACAATATTCGAACTATTATTATCCGGATCTACTTTTGTTCATTAAGTCGATGGGTTCACCAAAAATTTTCATAATGGTTCTAATTATATTGGTACTTTTTTAAATTAGTGCACCAACATAAAATGGTATAACCAATCAGTAAAGAATTGTTGACAATTAACAATTTTAATATTTTATGATTAACAATTTATTTTATTATTTAACTTATGAGATTTTCTTTAAAAAAATCACATTCTAGTTTAATATTCAAAATGAATTCCGACCTAAATTACAATAATTTGAACTACATGTGTACTATATACCAGAATATTATGATTTACATCAAATTTAAAAATTAGAATTTTATTTAAAAAGAAATTGAGAAAGAAATGCTGAATTTACGTTTTATATACACCATAAAAACGTCCAAAAATACGTTTTAACATAAATAATTACAAAATATATATCATTAACATGTCAAAGATATGTTATACCAAATAAAAGAATAAATATGTATATTGTATAATATAACATAACCTTTTTGTGAAAAAATTAATGATATTAAAAGATAAATAAATTTAATCAACTTGTGTTAATATAGTATTTATAAAACATTCTCTTAAAAAAAGGTAGAATATGATATGTTAAAAGAAAAAAAAAGAGAGAGGAAGAAGTGAGAGTTTTTTATATAATCCGGAAATTGAACCCGATTACCCGATCTTCTCTTCCTCTCTCGCAAAACCCTAGAAAATTAGTATTTTAATTCATCTCTATCGCACTCTTCAATTCACAAGGTTCGTTCTCTTTTATATCTACTGTAAATTCTTATACTCAATTAAGTTTCTACATCAATTCAATTAGCTTCTAATTTCTCTTTAAACTGTTTAGCCTAGTTCGTGTATTATATATATTTGGTGATTTAGTGTTTTTTGTATTAATTATCAATGTGTGTATGCATATGTATGTGTATATATTGTGTAATTAGAAGCAAAATCTGATGTGAATGTGTATCGCGAAATCATAGTAGTGTATTATGATTGCGTTTATGTGTAGCAATTTTCGATTCGTATTTATATGTGTATGGAAGACTTTCGGTTAGCTACGAGATGCGGACAATGTGTGTAATTTGGATAGTTGTTAGTAAGATTGACTTGTTGTTTATAGGTAATCGTGGTTGTGTATGTAGATAACTTTAGGCTTTTTTTGTTTGTTGTGAAATTGCGTACTAAAGAGTAGTGACGTTAGACTTATGTAATAATATTGTTATGATTTTATAGACCGTGTGGATAGTTGAGGCACTTTCAGATTTGATGAAAAGATAGAATTTTTGGTTGATGATAAAATATGAGATTGTTATCGTCGTTTTTATTTTTGTATGCAAGTGTTGTTAAGTACAGCTAACTTTACGAAAGCGATTGTGGTGTTAGATCCATGATTTTAAGTCCAGATTCTCCTTTATGTTGATTTTTTTTCCCTAGTGAAAGGCCACTGACAGTTCATGATTTTTTTATAAAAAAATATTTACTGTCTGATTTTGCTAAGAATATCTTTGTGTCATTTCAGAGACAAAATTCTTTCGTCTACAAATTTTCCAATAATTATTTACTCTGTGATTTTGTTAAAAATTTCTTTGTGTCGTCTCAGAATGGTTGCCTAATCCGGCTTGCTGTCAAGCGCATAGGAGAAGAAATACTATTTCAAGGGGCTTTTCTAGAAACTAGAAAGTCAATGGTTTCACCCGGACGAATCCGGAATTCTGTGAAAAGAGATGCAGAGGAAAACTTGGATTTGAAGAGTGATAGAATAAAAGAGGAGGAAGAATGGGATGGTGATGATAGGAGGAAACACAGGTCAAATAGGACTAAACGGAGTGGAAATGTAGAGGACAGTGAAGGAGCGGACAACAGTGGAAGAAAGAGAAGTAGTGGGGACAGAAATGAAAGTAGTCGGAAGAGGTCAGCTGGCGGATCAGGTAGAACTGGTGGTAGTGATGAAGAAGATTATGAAACTAAAAAGGAGTTGCGTTCTAAGCAGATGAAGAAGAAACAAGATGAAAGTGCACTGGATAAACTGAGCAATTGGTATCAGGATGGAGAAGCAGCTGAGAATAAGCACGATGGTGTCAACAAATCCGTGAAGAGAGGACATGGTCGACCTGATGAACATGAGAGAAAAGATTTGCCATCAAAATTCGTAGATCATGACAACATCCAGAGCAAAACCAAAGTAAAAAATGAAAGATTAAATGATGAAAGAGTAAAGGATGAAAGAGTGAAAGATGAAAGAGTGAAGGATGAAAGAGTAAAGGATGAAAGAGTAAATGATGTAGAGATGGAAAAGGGAGATAGATCTAAAGGAAGAGATGATAGCTGGAGTAACAGGCAAAGGAACAGAGAGGATTCTAGAGACAACTGGAGGAGAAGGCAACCCAGCATTCATGACAAAGATTTCAAAGATGGGGACTCAGGTTATGATCATGGCAGAGAAAGGGATTTGCAGAGACGAGGCCGTGACTGGATCGACAATGAAAGGCCTCAAGGTCGATTTGGTGGTAGAAAAGATGGGATCAGAACTGAAGCTGTGAAAACCTCTTCAAATTACGGAATTGAAAATTATGATGTGATAGAGATTCAAACCAAATCCTTTGATTATCCCAGAGAGGAACATGTATTCCCCTCTGACAGGAGCAACGAAGCTGGTCAGCAAGTTCATACCAAATTACCACCCAATGATGAAGATGATGCTTATCCACAGGAGAATAGAGCAGGAAAGGTGGATTTGTATGGGCCTGGACAATCTGTTGAAGATTCCAAGGATAGATTTATGGATGATGGTCCTTCACGGGATCAAAATTCTTGGAGGGGTGAGATCGACTCTCCGTCTGGGAATGCAAGGGGTGAGAAAAGTGGTAGATTTAATGCTGGTAAAGCTAATGGCCAAAGTTCAAGTGGTGGTTCACAACCTCGTCATGTAAATGAGGAGGCAGGTTCCTTCAATAGAGCCGTTCCTGGAGGAAATAGAGGAAATCGAATTGGTGGGAGAGGAAGGGGTAGGCCTACTGGGCGAGAGAACCAACAGCTTGCAATGCCAGTACCCATGGTGGGATCACCTTTTGGACCAATTGGAATGCCACCTCATGGAGCCTTGCAACCACTAACTCATAACATGTCTCCCGGTCCTGGTCCTCCAATCCCCCCAGGTGTCTTTATTCCACCATTTTCTCCACCTGTTGTTTGGCCTGGACCTCGTGGTATGGATATGAATATGTTAGGTGTTCCACCAGGTATCTCGCCTGTTCCTCCTGGACCATCTGGGCCCAGATTTACTCCAAATATAGGGCCTCCACCAAATCCTGCTATGTTTTTTAATCAACCAGGCTCTGGCAGAGGAGGATCCCCAAATATGTCTGGAGCTAATTTCAACGTTATGGTACCATCTGGGCGTGGACAACCACAAGAAAAAACCACCGGGGGTTGGGTCCCTCCTAGAAGTAATGTCCCTCATGGTAAAGCTCCATCCAGGGGAGAGCAAAATGATTACTCACAAAACTTTGTAGACACTGGTATGCGTCCACAAAATTATATCAGGGAACTAGAACTCACTAGTGTTGTGGAGGACTACCCAAAACTTCGAGAGCTTATACAAAAGAAGGACGAGATTGTTACAAACTCTGCTACTGCTCCTATGTATTACAAGTCCAACCTGCGTGAACAGGTTCTATCGCCAGAGTTTTTCGGCACGAAGTTTGACGTCATTCTTGTGGATCCACCTTGGGAGGAATATGTTCACCGAGCTCCTGGTGTCACCGACCATATGGAGTCTTGGACATTTGAAGAAATCCAGAATCTTAAAATTGAGGTAATACATCTGATAGTCATTATGTGTGTATTCCATTGGACTAAGAATGAGTGAAACTACTTAGATACTTTACTAAGAGGGATCATGGGTTGTGATAGTGGCATGTATGTAATAACAATATTATAAACATGTATAATTTGGTTTGTAAATAAAAGAGAAATGTGTCTCGAGGAAGAAGAAGGGAATTACATTTGTGAATAAATGGATGAATTTGCAATCAAATGGTAGTAGTATTATATATGGCACTGCCTAAGAGAGATTGAAGGACATACTACTTTAGTACTTTATTTGAGTACTACTAGTAATTTTTAGTGAATATTCATTTTAGGGTTAAAATATTTAAGATAATATCGCTGTCATGGTTGTACACATCTAAACTTACAAACTCACACACATCTTAGTTTCATTGATTAACATTACAAAATTAACATTTACGTGGTATCTCTTTCTTTCTTGTTTTCAGGCAATAGCTGATACACCTTCTTTTATCTTTCTTTGGGTTGGTGATGGTCTTGGCCTGGAGCAGGGAAGGCTATGTCTAAAGAAGGTATTTATTTTAACTCCAAGTGAGGCTGTCTTCTGGGTCATAGCATGTTAATGAACGCCCTTTATTTATTTGTCGACTATGTCGGTACTGAAATAGTGTAAAATTGTAAATGGGTGAATATTTGACTTTTCAAAGTCAGTTTGACTGACTGCCAAGTTCATAATTAGAGCATCTCCAATAGATTTGTCAAACATAGTTTCCAACTTCCACCATATCATCACATATATTACTTTTTTATTTCTTCTCTCCTCCATCTCATTGTTGGCAATTTTTGTTAAAAATCTACTTCAATAGTTGGCAACTTTAAAAGTTGCCATTGTGGTCCCATACATAAATTTTATATTATCTTATAAACACATATTATATGGGAGATGTGAAAATGGGTAAAATTAGATACATTTTAGGGGAGTTGTTTGTGTTTTAACTATATGGAGAAGTTGCCAACTTTTGGCAACTTTGGTTGGCAACTATGATTCCTATAGGTGGGCAACCAAGGGTGCCATGACACATAGGACTTGACAACCTCTTGGCAACCCCTATTGAAGATGCTCTTAGGCATCTGTTTTTATCATATTTTATATCTTGCATAAATTTATTGTAGTCTTTTGAGAGGTTCTGATTTTGATTATTTTTGCTAATATATATAATATTTCTAGAATAAATAAACACATTTATATTAAGTGATGTTGAACCAAGTGAAATGTGAAAATGGACTAAGACATGCCATATATAATTCAGCTAATTTTACATTTGTTTTTATAAATATAATATTTCTTTTTATTACAATGAAATTAGCATAAGTTTAGTAGTCTATTATATAAGGGATTAAGGGTACCTGAATTTCTCTTACTAATTACAGTTATGGAGAAATTCTATTATTTTGTAGTAACATATAAGCTTGTCAACGGACTGGAGATCCAATCCGATCCGAGTCTTAACAAGTGGACATGGATCGTAGTAAAATAAACCATTTTTGGACAAGGATCCGATTGAATAAGAAGTGTATATAGATGTTGCCTAAAGACCCGCTTCAGTAAAATGTAACAGTATATATTACTAATATGTTACTAGCATATGAGTAATTCATTTTACATTAGAAGAGATTAGCAAAGTATTTCATTTGAAAAGGTTGTCGCATTTGTATTAATATTGAATCGAACCATTGAACCAAAAATTGTTGTTTGTTTTTAAAGTAAGGATATGATTATAGAGGATGCTTTTGTGATTGTTCTAAGCTATATATAAAGCACTACTAGCTGCAAATTTGCTATTGTGAAATGCATATTAGTGTTATCAGTTTTGAATTTGGGAATGGGTCAAATTGACTTTCAGTAAGCACATGGATCATCAGGCCATATATACTATATGCTATTATTTACAGCAGTAGCCAGTAGGTTGTTAAGGTCAGGTAGTAATGGTGTTTCTCGTTCCTGCAGTGGGGATTTCGTAGGTGCGAAGACATATGTTGGGTTAAGACAAACAAAACAACGGCAACTCCTGGGTTGCGCCATGATTCACGTACTTTGTTTCAACGCTCAAAGGTTGGCAGTTCACTATTCTGCTTTGTCACTTTCCTAATATTTGTCACTTTCTTTTTTGTGTATTAATGTAGTTGCCCATTTAATTTTGCTGAAGGAACACTGTTTGATGGGCATAAAAGGAACAGTTCGCCGCAGTACAGATGGTCATATAATTCATGCAAACATTGACACTGATGTAATTATAGCTGAGGAGCCTCCTTATGGTCAGTTTTTTATAATTTTGCTCTTGGAATTTATAGATCATGCACTGTCATTACTCTGTTATATTATACATGGTTTTCTACGTACAAGGCATTAATGTGGAGTGGCTACTTTACACAAATCTATGATCATATCGTGTTAGGATTTTATTTTTTTTTAATGTACTGCAAGGTTTTCTTGTATTTAGAATTTTTTGTTTCATGTTAGACTGTTTACTTAGTTGGTCCCAGTTAGGTTGAGATCTCTTCTTGCAAATTACTATGCAGGTTCAACTGCAAAGCCTGAAGACATGTACCGGATTATTGAGCATTTCTGCCTTGGTCGCAGGAGGCTTGAACTATTCGGGGAAGATCACAATATTCGGTCAGGCTGGTTGACTGTTGGTAAAGATCTCTCTTCATCAAATTTCAACTCCGAGGTAAATGTCCATGATCCTAATATTATTGTAATAGGAAAAGGAGAACCGTATTGAGTTGCAAAATATTTTGTATTTTCACCTAGCAATATAGCTTTTGGAGTGATCATGCATTTAACATATTAACTAGTAAGTTCATGTTTGTCCAGTGGTTTTGCTACCATCAATTAGAAAAAGGCCACCCAGATAGAGGTAGCAACACTCGTGCTTGATTCCAACTATTAGAAATTAAAACTTGAAGACCAAGAACTGAAGAATGTAATTATTAGGAGGGATGTTAGGATCTTTATTAATCTACTCCTACTACTCTTAGAAATTGGTCCAGTAGAACTGCTACATGATTCCAGCTGCAAATTTACATCTAAAAGTAAGAAGATCTGAGGACATACTTCTGGAAAGAAAAGCAACATTGAAACACGTCGTAAGCTGTAACATAGTAAATACCATGGCCCTTGGGACCTTTTAAGTGGTAAACTGATACACACACGTATATGTAGTAATTCAGGTTAATAAGACTTCTAGGAACAAAATGCAAGATTACTTGTTTGGTTTTAAAAGGAATTTTAGGCTGGAATCGGTAATAATCTGGCAAGTGTTAAGCGTTAACTTATTACTATGAATTATATTTAAGTTGAAGTTTTGAGTTCCAACATCTTTGCACATTATTGAAACAAGTGTCTGGCAGGTGTAACTTTGGGTCTTCCAGGTGATTAAAAAACAGTTTATTGAGTTCATTTATAAAATTAGGACCGTATTACATGACTGTTTATAAGGTTCTAGGAAATTGATACATAAAGATTTTTTTACTATTGTTTTTGAATAAATTGTCAAGTGAAGATTAATAGTGCATGTTGAGGGTTATAACTTATAACCCAGTATGAAGTTTTAAAGATTGACATGCTTGTAGGATGGGAAATTTTTGGGCATTACTATGTTCTAAATTGATAGCTTCACAGATTAAGTATCCGAAAGGACCAATAGATGTAATCTGCTCTGTTTGCATATCCCTGCAGAGATTTTTTAACTGAAATAATTGCATCTTTCAGGCATATATCAAGAACTTTGAAGATAAGGATGGGAAGGTTTGGCAAGGAGGAGGTGGACGAAATCCACCACCAGAAGCTGGTCATCTTGTTGTCACAACTCCTGATATTGAGTCTCTTCGTCCCAAGTCACCAATGAAGAACCAGCTTCAAATGCAGCAGCAGCATTCCAACTCTATTACTTTGACCTCAGCCAATTCGGCAAATAAGAGGCCAGGGAATTTGCCGCAAATATATAATGGACCTGGTATGAGTGAAGAAGCATCTAATAGCTTTAATAATCCGCCTCAAATGCCTTGGCCTCCACAAATGGATGGCTTCAGAGGGGATGTAGGGGTTATGGGATCAGAGGATAAAGTTTTTGACATGTATGGATACAATGCACCTTTTGTGCAGCCTCCTGGAGACTATTCAGATTATGAATCTCACAGGGTAATGAATATGTTGTAGTAATTTTTTTGGCAAAAGATGTGCCATGAGGAATATTTTCAGTTTATAGTTTATATGTTTCCATTTATTTATAATAATTGATAATAAGATGAAGAACATGTTACATGTTTGTATTTAAATTTACATTGAGGTTTGTTGTGGGCCAAAATATGTTGTATCCAGTCATTTATTTACAATATATGTTGCCATGGTAATACATGATTTCACGTGTCACAAAGCAGGCTTACCTAGTTGAATCCTAGACCTTTCCGAATGCAATTGGATTTTACACCTGCATAACGTTTGATTTCGTTTGATTGGCCTTGCTATCAGTTACCAATAAGCTTTACAAAGACCCTACTCTGTATTCTGTTTCTATCATCCAATCTTGGCACCTACAGCACCATCAATTCATCACAAAAACAAAATCTAATGAAAATGAAAATCACAACTTTTGTTGTTGTTACAGTGTATATACTATATAGGCTTTGGTTTTTTATGTCACCGCGGAGCGAAAGAAGCAGTGAAGTCAGCAGGAATCCCCATTTTCTCCGACCATGTCAAAGACTCCAAAAACAATTTCGATATCCTACCAGCAACCCACCCCATTTCCGGTCTCTTACTCGGATCTCCCTCAACACACTCCAATCCAATTTTTGTCAACTTCTCCGCAACCTCCACCGGATACGAATCCTTAAGCCTCACATCCATCCACCGTCTCAATGCACCAACTCCACCATCAACAGCCTCTCTCGCTGTCTCAATCAACGAAACCCTAACATAACCTCCATCACCACCATAACTATACTTCAAAGGCTCCGCACCAGACAATAACTCCAAAACCACCACTCCAAACGCGTAAACATCACATTTCTGAGTCGGAACACCTGTAGTCTGAAATTCAGGAGACATATACCCTCTCGTCCCCTCAAACTTCATCACTCTACTATCCGATCTCTTCAAATCCGAAGACCTAGATTCCTGTTCAGCATCCACAATCTCACCACAAAGCTCCGCAGTTCCAAAATGACATATCTTAGCATTCAATTCAGGCTCCGTAACAATAATACTCGAACTCTTAATATGATTATGAACAAAACACTGATTCAATCCCGTAGAATGATGAATATAATCCAATCCATGAGCAATATCAGTCGCAATTTGTATCCTACTCATCCAATTCGACAAAACAGTAAAATTAGGGTTTCGAGAATTTCTCAAACAATCCTTTAAACTTGCTCCTTCAACAAACTCATAAACCAAATAAATGTAACTTCCACTCATCGAAGCACCTAGAAGCTTAATCACACTCGTGTAATGACTCCTACAGATCACAATTAAGCGTTCAATTAGTTTATCCGAATCGATTTTTCGACGAAACTTTCGTTGAAAAATGATCACATCTTTGTCTCTAAGTCTACACTTCCAGGCACTAGACGAAGAGAATTTAGATGATTGTGTCGAACGAAACCTGTTAGTTGCGAGACTAATTTCCGAAAAATCGAAAACGTGAGCGTGTTCCGAAGGAAGCGACTCACGGAGACTTGTGAGAGAAGCTTTACTAGAAACCGAAGATTGATACGAGTCTTTGATATTGTAGCTTGATCCGCCGGAACTGTAGGACAAGTTGGTTGAAGATGATGGGAGATTGTGTGAGTTGGAGTGGCGGTGGTTCGGTGAGATCACGGCGGCGAGCATTTTTTTCTTCGATGATTTGCACATTTCCGGCGATGCATCGGCGGCGGTGCTAAGATGCGCAGGTGTGTGTAGGATTGATTTACTTTAACAAATGTTTGGTTTTGTGTGTGTGTGTGTGTGTGTTTTTTTTTTTTTTTTATAACTTTATATATAGGGGGGAGTGCGGTCATTTTCGGTGTGGTTCGGTAAAGTGTAAAATACGCGCTGACATGCGTCACAATCGGGGAAATTGTCTTCGTTATTTGTTGTGTGCATATCCATCTTGTTTTTTTTAATTGTTGAAGAATAAATCTTAGAAAACGAATTGAATTATTTTTCGTAGTTTAATTTAATTCTTGACATGATCTTCTATTTTTTTAATAAATAGGTTTATATATTTTATAATGAATATCTATTATCAATAATAAATCTCGGAATAAACGAGAATCGAATTCAGAACCAAGAACCACAAGAAATAATTTTTAATCAATTGAATTATCTATTTATCTCGATCTTCTAATACTATCTTATTGCGCTCATTATTTTTAGGTTAGTAATGTGATGGTATGAAATAAAAAAATTCATTCTATCATTTTTGGAATTTCTTCAATATCCCCTTGATTTACAATGGACTTTTTGTATTTGATTTTCCAAAAACACATAATAATTTGAGTATGTAGTAAGTAGTTATCCAGTTTTTTTTTTAAAACAAGTAAGTAGTTATCTAGTTAATCTTCAAATTTGGAGATGGTTCGGGCACATCCGTAGGAGGCTAGCTGAAGCACCAGTGAGGAGGGTCGAGAGTCTTTCGGTTGCAGCCGCAGGGGTGAGGAGGAGAGGTAGACCTAGGAGATCGTGGGAAGAGCAGCTTGGGTTGGATCTGAAGGCCTTAAACTTAAATGAGATCATGACCGCGGATAGAGGTGCTTGGAGGCGCCAGATCAGAGTGGTGGATTCTCTTTTTGGGAGCGGCTCTGTTGTTGAGAGCCTAAGAGTTGGGTTATCTCGGTTAGCGCTATCTTAGTTTTTTCGGCTCCTTCGTGCTCATTTTTCATTTTTCATTGGCCTCTGTTTTCTGGTTCAATTTCAGGGAGATTACCGCGGTGGCATCGTGGATCAAAGTGTCTTGCAGAGTGGAGTAGTCAATCCCCGGGGATCTGTGCGAGGAGTCACCCTAGATCAGAGTGTGTCGAGAATGGTGTGGATAACCCCCGCGTAGGTAAGTCTCATGTGATCAAAACCATGGGCTCAGGTATGGCTGCGACCTTTTCCAAAAATTTATGAAGTCGTTGTAAATATCACACACCATTTTTCTGTTGTGCACTAAGCTGGGGGTCTTCACGGAAACAGCCTCCTTACAGTAAAAGGTAAGGGCATGGTCTGCGTACATCTCACCCTCCCCAGACCCTGCTCTGTGCGGGATATACTGGGTATGTTTGGTTTGGTTTGGTTTTTATGTACTAATCTTCTTGTTTTGTTGATTAAAGAAAATGATGAATTTGTCGTAAGTTGTTAAATAATTAGGAAGGAGGCTGTAACTGCTTGGCTGCTTTTTGTCATTTGTGACAACGTCGACATTCATTAAAAAATGGAAGATGTGTTTTATTCTTAATTAAAAAACTCAAATCATTGAAAGAATCTATACTATTATATAAAAGCCGAAACATTAAAAGTTTGGTTGATCGATTGTATGGTACTTGTTGATTTTACTTATTTGCTCTTACTCAATTACTACTAACTAATCAATTTCCTTTTTCAGATTAAACATATTATCTTTTCTACTTTTCAAGAATTAAATAATTTCATTTTTCAAGTAAAATACAATATCTTTTATATTTTATCTAACTAAAATTTCTCCTTTATGAATCAATTTCCTTTTTCAGCTTAAACATATTACCTTTTCTATTTTTCAATAATTAAATAATTTCCTTTTTCAGGTAAATTAGAATATCTTTTACATTTTATCTAACTAAAATTTCTCTTTTTTAAAAACACTATGAGCAATTTTGTTTAATAAAATAACATAATTATATTATAATTACTATTAACTAATCAATTACATTTTTAGTCAAAACACGTTACCTTTTCTCTAACTAAAATCTTAATTTTTCCAATTATATCATGTACAGTTACCTTTTTCAGCCAAAACACGTTACCTTTTTTCTTTTCTCTTACTAAAACCTCATTTTTTCCAATTATATCACGGGCGTTTCTATTTAATAAACATAAAATAATAATAATATGATAATACTAATAATTAACCGATTACCTTTTCAACTAAAATATACCATTTTTTCTATTTTTTCTAATTAAATTCTCTTTTTTCTAGAATATAACGGGCAACACTAATTTCTCATTTTCTAAAAACTATGAGCAATTTTATTTAGTAAAATAACATAATTAAATTATAATTACTATAAACTAATCAATTGTCATTTTCGCATAAATCATGTCATCTTCATGTTGCCTTTCTATTTTCTCTAACTAAAATCTCTCCTTTTACAATTATATCACCAGCCTCTTTTTCCAATTATATCACCAGCGGTTCTATTTAACACTATTAACAATTCTGTTTAATAAAATAAAATATTACAGTTACTAATAATTAATCAATTATCTTTTTAAGCTAAAATATGTTACCTTTCATATTTTTATATTTTTTTCAATTAATTTTATTTATTTACCCTTATTTAATGGTACATGTTATTTTATGTAATTATCCTTACTTAATTATTTATAATTACTAATAACTAATAAATTTCCTTTTTCAGGTAAAACATGTTACTTTTCTATTTTTCAATAACTAATCTTTTTTCACATAAAATATGAGAAATTCTTTCCTTTTTAAGTAAAATATGTTACCTTTTCTATTTTTCCATAGCCAATTTTCTTTGTACGTAAAATACAGTTTATCTAGCTAAAATTTTTCCTTTTCTAAAAAAACTATGAGCAATTATGTTTAATAAAATAAAATATTATAATTACTAATAATTAACCAATTACCTTTTTCAGCTAAAATACATTATCTTTTCTATTTTTTTTTCAGAAAAACCTATTTGGTTTGCTTTATTTAAGTACAATAAAATAATAACAATATAATAACTAATAACTAACCGATTACGTTTTTCAGCTAAAATATTTCATCTTTTCAATATCTTTTCAATATTTTCAAACTAAAATAAATCATTTTCTAAGAATATCATGGACAACATATATATAATTACATCAGATCATATTTTTTTAAAAATTTTAAGACAAGAAAATTTATGTCTTACAATTTTTAATTCAAATTAAAAAAATATTTGTTATATTAAAGAACATTCGTGCATCGCACGGGTTTTAATAAGCTAGTTGTTATTTAAAACTTAAGGTGCATAATCTTGCTTAGTGAGTTTGATCAAATTGTTCTTGACTTTTTAAATTGTCTTACTAATCTATACTATTATATAAGGGAAAATGAATTTTTTTTTTGTCACTGAACTATTAACCTTTTTAGAAATCTACCACTCAACTATTAATTTTTCCTTTTTAGTCACTAAACTTAGATTCGATTTTGTTTTACTCACTAAACTTAGGTTCAGATTTGATTATTAGCATTATGTTAATTATTAGCATAAATTAATAATTCCTTCATAATCATAAAAATATTTATTACACTTTTATAAAAAATAATTCTAATAAATTTAAATTTGTATGAAACTCATCCCTAATCTTTTTTATTACATCCAAAAAATATAAATATCTTGAATACTTTTTACGTGCAATAGGTCTAAAGATGTTGTATTATCTTTAATATCATCTATATATACATTAATTTTTTGCTTATATTATCTTTAATATCATTTATATACACATCAATTTTTTAAATTGTATTATCTTTAATATTATCTTTAATATCATATATATATACATTTATTTTTGTACCGAATCGAACTTGAGCTCGATTACCTTAACGAGCTATTTTTCTTGCCGAACTCGAGTTCATTACGACCCGAGCCGAGTTGAGTCGGTAATGAGCTTAGCGAATCGATCCCTCTCAAATTTAATTTTATCTTCCTATATCTTATTAAACTTTATCTTACTATGATTTTTAAGATATAGTAAAATATCGATAAATGAATGCTCGTTAAACGAATAACCTTGTTAAATGAATATTTTTTTTGGTCCAAACATAATAGAGATGGTGTATTTTTGACCTCGATTAATGAATAAAAATTTTTGATCCCAAGCGTATTCATTCATCAAGGTTTAACTGTAAAAATATTCCCTCCGTCCCAAAAAACTTTTCCCATTTTCCTTGGACACGTTTGCCAGCGCACACTTTTAATCGTTAATATCTTTAATTTCGTATTAGTATTCAATATAAAAACTTCACTGTATTAAAGTACTCATAAATACGAATTCAACAAGATCACTCAGGACTATATTTTGTTTTATAGATTAGACGTAAATTAGTAATTTGTATCTTGTTATGAACAGTGCCGACATATCAAACGAGAAGAAAAATATGGCACAGAGGGAGTAAATCATTAGAGAGGATAACTTTATCTTATTAAACTTTATCGATTAATTTTCCAGATACAATTTAATGCAGACTTTACCTTATTAAAATTTATCGATTTATTTTCAAGATAAAGTTTAATGTAGACTTTATCTTATTAAATTTAATCGATTTATTTTCAAGATAAAATTTAATGCATCATTTTCAAGTATTAAAGTTTAACAAATTGTTCTCTATAATGCATCATTTCTAAGTATTAAAGTATCAACTGACTTACTTTTCCACCGAAAAGCAAATCTCTCTCTCTTTTCCCTCATCCCTGCAGGAGTCTCTCAGCTTGTAAGATATCTCCGGCGGTGGTTCCTCCACCGACCGGAGGCCCGTTTTCTTGTTTTTCTTGTCTAGTTTTCGATTTCTTTCAATAATCATTCTCTTTCGGTGAGGATTTTGAGTTTGGCTTGGCTACCCATTATTTGGGTTTATTTCTCTCCTTGTGAGAGTTTGTTTTTCTCTCCTTGTGAGAGTTTGTTTGGTTTGCTTCGATTCGTTGATGAGGGTCTCCATGGTATCGCAGTTATGGTCGATGTTTCGAATACGTTATGGCAGATCAGGCATGCATTTTCTTCACAACTACACCAAATCGTCAGATTGTTTCTCCAAAAAGGCTGTAAATCTCAGCGTTATGAGCGAGGAATGCTCCACAATGCAAGATCTTCTCGACGATTGTAGTTTTAATGAAGATTTGATCTGTGTTATGTGTTCATTAATGTTTGATTATCTTTGTAGATGCCGTATGACTTATTGTTAATGGAACCTTTTCCTCTAAAAAAAAAAGTATTAACTGACTTTTTACTCCGAACCTAAGGTTAGTGAGTAAAAAAAACTAACATAATGCTAATAATCAAATCCGAACCTAAATTTAGTGAGTAAAACAAAATCCAAACCTAAGTTTAGTGACTAAAAAAGAAAAATTCTTAGTTGAGTGGTAGATTTCTAAAAAGGTCAATAGTTCAGTGGCAAAAAAATTCATTTTCCCATTTTATAAAAGCCGAAACATTAAAAGTTTGGTTGGTCGATACCTATTGATTTTACTTATTTACCCTTACTTAATTACAGATAAAATCCATTCTACTAACTAATTAATTTCATTTTCCAGATTAAATATATTACATAAAATAATTAATGATAATTAGTCGATTGCCTTTTTCACATTTACTTTCAGTTAAAGATATTACTCTTTATAAACACCTAAAAACATCAATCGTATCATATTTTTCAATCATCAATATTTTCTTTCGAATTAAAACACGTTACCTTTTTTATTTATAAGGAAACATTAGTATAATTTTTCATTAAAAAGAAGAATATATTCGATATCTATACTATTAAAACACCTAAAATAAATAATAACATAATATAATTATTGGTAATTAGTCGATTGCCTTTTTCACATTTACTTTTAGTTAAAGATTTTACATTTTATAAATACCTAAAAACATCAATCGTATCTTATCTTCCAATCATAATATTTCCTTTTCGAATTAGAACACGTTACTTTTTTAATTTAAAACTAATCTTATCACGCCATATTTTTCAATTATTTAATCCATATACGCTATTTATAATAAGGAAACATTAGTATAATTCGTAAACATTAGTATATTAAATTAAAATTAAAAAATTATTCAAAATAATGATTATATAAAAACATAATTGTAATATTAAATAAAATTTATAACATATAAAAGAAACACCATATCAATAAATTTTATTATAATTTTATAAATTTATATCTTCCAATTAATAATATTTTTTCCTAATTTAAACACGTTAACTTTTAATTTAAAACATGATCTTGCAATAATTAATATATACCCAAAAATATCATACCATATTTTCTAATCACTAACAAAATAAAATAGAAATACGTATATTACGAATAATGACCGTTAGATTTTTAGTAAAAAAATCAGAATCTTTAAATCTAATGATTAGATATATTATATGATTATATTAATTTACTATAATTTCAAGGTTCGATTTCCATCAATAACATATTTATTTTAAAATTTTATAATATAAGTTTTAAATCATGCATATCATTAATAATTAATATCTGATGATTCGAAAGACACTTAAATTAAAATGTATTGAAACAGGTTCAACATGTAAGCTTATTAATTAGCAAGAAATAAAAAAGTAGCTAAGAAAAAAGTGAGTTTATTCGTAGTCGCAACTCGCACGCATGTATTCCATTTTATACTAGTAAGAGCATCTCCAAGGGTAGAAAACTGTTAGCTAAAATATTTATGTGTCATCCCATGTGTTATCTAGGTGTCTCTTTTAGATGATATGTAAAAAATATTGCACTCCAACCATCACCCCTTAGCAAAAAGAATATAGATAACCATGTACGATTCAATATATATGTTGAACTAGAAAAGCTTTTAGGTATAATTTTAGCAACATATTTATACATAACACCATTGGACACCATTGGAGTGTATATCTGCACTATTAGCAAAAAAATTGTATAATCCATTTAGATAACCATTATAACTAACAAATTTAGATTTCACCCTTGGAGATGCTCTAACAACTAACAAGTGGTCCAAGTCTGTGGAGAGGGAGTAAGACCGATAGATACATACTACATGTTTCCAACTATTTTCCTGGTCAAGAAATTTCATTGACAAAGTAATCTTTGAATCTGATTCCTAAATCTGATAGGTTATTGTTAAGCAAGTCGGAGGCTAAAATTACTTAGTAATACAAATTAATTAATTAATATTTGAATTAAAAGTCTCAAGTTTAAGCATTCATAGAGCCTGTTTGGCTACTTGAACTTAAAGGAGAAAGCTCGTTAACAATGTTTTGTTTGTGTAACTTGCTTAAAGCTAGACTTTAAGTTAAAAAACTCCTTTAAGTCATAAGTTTTTTTTAGGTACTTTTGACTTATAACTTATCCATTTTTTTTATTTTTTTTCAGGACTCTTGTAAAGTTAAAGTATTATGAATTTTAAATTTTTTTAAGTCAAATTTCACTTTTAAGTCAAAAATATTAAACCCCCATTTAACCCAAACACATTCATTCAATTTAAAGTTAACAACTTTATTTTCTCCTTTAAGTTAAAAACACCTCCATTAAATCAAAATTAACTTATTTTAAGCAATGCCAAACACCTCATAATCATATCCGGCCTATATGCAGTCAAATTCAATGTGTTGCGGGTAAACGAAGAAGATGCGTCACAACGTGATAAACATCTCCGTTGTTTATTCTTTTGGGAATTTGAATTTGCGGTCACAACAACCAGACAAGTCATTGCTGAGATTCACGCACGAATGTAATCATTTGGGTTAAATTTTAGTTTACCATAAAAACTTGATCGAGTTTAGTACTCCCTCCGTTCCAACGATTTGTTATCGTTTGCTTTTAACACGGAGACCAAGAATTAAGATTAAAATAAGTGAAATAGTGGGTGTAATAGTGATTTTATTGTTAAAATAAATGAAGTAGTGGGTGTAATAGTGATTTTATTGTTAAAATAAGTGAAGTTGTGGGTGTAATAGTATAAAGTATTGTTAAAATAAGTGAATTAGTGGGTGTAATAGTGTTAAAATTTATTATTTTAGGAAACGTAAAGAATTAGTTGGGACGTCCCAAAAAGGAAAGTGTAAACAATTGGTTGGGATGGAGGGAGTAGTATATTTTCTTTTTATTTGATTGGATCTTTTTAGTGTGTATCCATGAACATAAGTTAGTTAATTTTAATTGGATAAAATATTATTAATGAAAATAAAATCAGTTAAAAATATTCAACTATACTTCTATTATAGATCCACGAACATACATTAATTGATACAAAAGTTAATCTTGTGTCAAAATATTGATGCATTTATTAAAGGTTAATCTTGTACTATCAAATTACTGATGCATTTATTATTATAAGATCTAAACTCATATATCAGGATGACGGTTAATAATACCATAAAAAGGTATATCACATGACATAAATACCATGAATTATTGATGATGTATGCATTTGAGATAGATGTAATAGATTTGATTACGCATTTTATATATGAGTAATAGGCTCCCTGACAGGGCCTATTACGCATTTGTAACATTGGTAACACATGTTACGCATTTTTTGTTAGGAATCTGCCCGATTCCCTGCGAATGCGGAAGCGATTTAGTAAATATGTGCGCTTAGATCTCACAAATATACGTGATAGTAATGAAACAACAAACCAACAATATAGTAAAAGAGATAAGAGATTTAACGTGGTTCGGCCCGGCCTACATCCACAATAGAAACAACTTCACACTAGATAAAAGAGATTACAATATCCGGGTATCCGGTCCCTTGAATTTCATACAAAAATTCAGTCCTACAATATCTATTATGTATATCCCCAACTTACTGAATTGTTTATCTCAAAACCTCCCCCTATTACTGTTTCCCTACAACCTTTCCTTCTCTCTCTCTCCCAACCCGGACAGTGCCACACAACCTGATAGAAAGACCCCTGCAGCGGGACCACCTCCGATGGCTGCAGTCAGACCCAAGTACCCTAAGAAATAGTTTAGGCACGAGGACCTTCTATCCCGACACTTTCTGAAAGCGGGCTAAAACGGCTCCCCTGCTAGACGGACTATCTAGCAGCTATAGAGAGAGAAGAGAGAATTTTGGTGTATTTGATAATGAAGGAGGAGATGGATATTTATAGGAGTATGTAGTAGGTGGTAGGTGAGGTTGGTGGTGGTAGATGAGGTTGGTGGTGGAATTTGGTAAGGTTGGTGAGTTTGGTGAAGAAACAAATGTCTGCTGCCTAACAATCTCCCCCTCTTTCCAAACTCACAGCTCTCCACTTGCACTCCATACCTGCGCCCTGTTGGAACAACTCCAACTTTTCCTCGATCCGTATTATTCCCTACGACAAAACTCCCCCGAGTCCAAACTCCAAACTATACCCTAGTTTGCACATTCATTCTCGAATGCCTACTTGCTATACGCACAAGTGTACCATTGACCTCTATTTGTCCAACTACATACATGTTGTAACACCCCCCAAATCCGGGGTTAGGAGATTTGGTTGTCACGCGAAAATCCTCAAAATAAAATATCTGTTTAATAATAATCATTCACTTGTGATTTTCCAACACTGGAAATATAACATCTGTGACCCCAAACATACCAAGATCTTTTAAGGTTATAGGGCTAGAAACAAGAATCCAAATTCCATTAAATAAAAAGTATTCCCTCTTTACAACATTCTCTTTGATCAAATCTTAAATCACTGGTGTAACTTCGATAAGAAGTACGCCAGACCAACTAGACTAGTACATAATAATAATAATAAATATTAGAACTTAATCATATAAAATAGATCTTACACTAAATCCAGACATCCTGAGCCAAGTCATCTTCGAAATAGCATCACGATTCTTCTCCTTCTGAACTGTGCGGATAAGTCTCACCAAACTATCTTACTGAAATGTTATAATTTACAACAGCAAGTATGAGCGAAAGAAATGCTCAGCAAGCGTATAAAATTTTTGATATAAAACCAGGATAAGTGGGGCATAAAATCAACTGAAATATAAAACAGTTTATAGAGAAAACTGAATCAACAACTGTGATATAATTCAAATCATAACTGAAATCATTTGGCATGTCATAAAAATGAATCATCTGCCAATTCACAATATATAATAGCCATTCTGGCGATATGGATTGGATCAAAACTGAAACACCATTGCCCCTGATCAGGTTCTAAAGCAATGGGACCCTCTATACTCCACCGGTATTCTCTTTTTTCCCGTGTGTGTATAGTCCGGATTTCTGGGGTACCCAAAATAGGCAAGTAATGTTAGCCTATAGGAAGATGGAATGTTTACCATATCCTCTTAAATATTGCTGGACCATGACAGCAACCATGGCCTCCTACGCTTTATCATTTTCCAATAAATATTGCTGGACCATGACATCAACCATGGCCTCCTACGCTTTCCCATTTTCCAATCTAATAGAGCAATTTCCGAATTCAACAGGAAATGCTAAGTTTCACATACAGTTCACATCCCTATTATTTACTACGATAGTAAGGATATGAAGAGTTTATCTTAAACAATTTCCCCACATCAAAGGTACCTGTTAGGTCCGATAAGATTGTAGAAGGAGGGGTTGAATACAATCTATACCAATTTATCAAAATTTGTCCTTTAAATAAAATTTGATTTAGACAAATTTGTGCGGAATAAATTGAAACAAATTTCAAGTTGAATATAACAATATATTAACTTGATGGGTGTTACAATTTCAGTACAGATTATTATCTTGTTAATAAAAACTAATTAGAAAATTCGACATGAACTTTTCTAATTTAGTTAATAAAAATCAAGATAAGAACTAGGAAACTTAATTCGCTAGTAATACAAGAATCACAAATAAACAAGTTCCACCGGATAAAATATTGAAAAGGGGATGAACTTGATTTTCTGGGAATTAATTGCTTGGTGTTCTTGAGCTTGAGAGAGAGAGAATGGCTGCTGTGTGTTTGAGATGAAATGTTATGTTATGTCCCGTGTGTTTGTATCCACTGCCTTGTCTTGTTTAAATACTAAACCCAACAAAAACAACTCCTGCTTTCTTTTTAATTTGTCGGGGATAGTATAGCTTGTGTAGGGATAGTATAACTCAAAACCATGTAATAGTATAGAATTATGGGTAATAGTATGGCTTGTGGGTAATAGTATGAAAGGCCGGAAATAGTATAGCTGAAATATCTTGGTAATAGTATGCAGAAGCCTCCAGAAATAGTATAACATATCTCCAGAAATAGTATACCAGAAATAGTATGCTGAAGCCTCCAGAAATAGTATGGCTTCCAGAAATAGTATAACATAGCTCCAGAAATAGTATGCTGAAGTCTCCAAAAATAGTATAGCTTCCAGAAATATTATAACTTCCAGAAATAGTATAGCTTCCAGAAATAGTATAACCTCCAGAAATAGTATAACCTTAATTCCAGAAATAGTACAACATACTGGCCATTTCGACAAAGCAAAAGAACCTGCCATTTTTTCTTTTCAATTCGTGGACTTGCTTTGTTTTATTAGGACGGGTTCCGTAGAAATGCTTTTTAACCCGCACAACTTATAATCTTTAATTAATAAATAATTAATTTAATTCAGAAATTATAAAAATAAATATCTAATATTATTATATATTTATAAATATAATTTTCTAATTAAATAAAATATTTATTAATATAAATAAATCCTTAAGCTCTAAGCTGCGGTTACCTGAGCGTCTGGAACCGGACTCCTTTTGCTTAGCAAAAAATACAACAATTCTAACCGGAGTTTCAGCATTAAGAATATATCACTTTGCATTTCTTTGTGATAAATCTTTTTCCTCATAGCCAGTCCATTTGATAGTAAAATCCTTGTGGTTAATTAATTTAGCACTTCTGTTGCTTGCACAATGATTTTCTCTCATACAAGTCTTGATATCTCGAACCACTGAAGTTAATGACGAACAACCACTGTTTAATGTTGACACTCGATGTACTGTCTGGTTCATGAGTGACTAACCGCAATGACTGTTCTTCATATATTGACTTTAAAATCTGGTTCCTTTTGTTTGCTTCTCTCTCTCTCTTTAATTCTCTGTACTGTCTCTGTCACCTTGAAATCTCTGTTACTTTAAACGAATCCACTTCTTCACGAATACTCCACTGAGGCTTGATCAGATGTCTGAACTTCTTTCAATGTAGTAATTCCTCAAGTATGTAGATTGACCTTGATCTTTTTCTTCTGACAGATAATACAATCTGAGATTCCTTGTGACAGCCTATATACTATTTACTAATACAATCTTGTTTAAGTTGAGTTGTATCCTCGAAATACAAATAGGCTACATCATATGCCTTTCAATCTCCCCCTATTTGTTTGTTAGACAATAACAATCAAATACCTAGAGGATAACTCAACTAACTCACTTAAACAAGAAAAAGATTAAGCATTTAAGAGCTTAGTAAACAGTACATTAAAAAAATTTCTCTGGTTTGAATTTAACAATTCCAGAATCCTCAGTTGATGAAATGATAGATGATTGTTCCTCTGGCACTGAACTGATCTTCAATAGATAACTCATCTTCATTTCTGATTCTTCAAATCTCTGACTGATAATCCTTCACATCTTATTTTGGTGATTATCAGCTGTTCTTGATTTACAATCACTTCCCTTTTCTGACACAGTTTTTCTCACTGAAAAAAAAAACAACTGTTCCTACTATGTAGACAATGGTGAATCAATACCATTTCTGTAACTTCTGGGAAATCTACTACTCTTCCACTTAGCCTTTATACATAGTACATTGAAAGACTGATAGAATATTGTTGTGATATACTCATCCTTATATCTCCACTTTCATCTCAACTGAAAGTTCCCTTACTTTTCCATCTAAATCTCCCCCTTAGTAACTGTTCCTACTATGTAGACAATGGTGAATCAATACCATTTCTGTAACTTCTGGGAAATCTACTACTCTTCCACTTAGCCTTTATACATAGTACATTGAAAGACTGATAGAATAGTATTGTGATATACTCATCCTTATATCTCCACTTTCATCTCAACTGAAAGTTCCCTTACATTTCCATCTAAATCTCCCCCTTAGTAACTTGACTTGCTTGCTTCTCCTCCTAAGCACAGTCTGTAAATGCTCCCCCTTTCTAACCTACTCTCCTTTTTCTTGTACCCCTTTACTTCTCCCCATTAGTTGAGGAATCCTCCAATCAACTAGTTGACAAAGTAGTTATACCAATTATAGAGTTCTTTGTTAGAAAGGAAGTTTCATTTTCTTCCTCACTGTGAGTGTGTGATAGTGTTTAGTGTACCTCATAAGTGTTTCACTCTTCTCTCCACTCATTTGTGTTGAGTATCTCACTTCTCTCTGTGTTTACACTCTTGCTCACTGGTGTATCACTCATATCACTCATAGCTCCAACATCCATTAGTGTACCTGCAAGGAAAAATCACCCTAGCCCCTTCAAGAGAGGTCAGTGGTGGTGTAATGGGAGTTCGCAAATCCCAAATCCTCGTTGGACTCGTCAGACGAATCTGAGTCATAATCTACAAGTTGCTAGTTTTCCCTTTTTAGGGTTTTCAGATTTGAATTCTGAGAAGGTAAACAATGATCTATATATAAATTTAGCATTGAGATCAAGGTTCCCTTCTAATGTCTGTGAAGCCATCACCTTGTTAAACTCATCAGGTAAAATCTGAATCATAGTTCACAAGTTGCCAATCCGCACTTATGTCGGACTCGTTACCCGCAGGATCCAGAGATGTTCCCTCTGGGGAGTTAGATAATGATCTTGTTGAATTTTGCATTAAGATCAATACCTTCTCTCGAGGTCTGTGAAGACTCTTGATTCATTAAAGAACCTTTAACTTATAATCCTAACCGTAAAATGGTTGGATTACAGGTTTCCGTCAATTCATCCTTAGTGTGTGCAATCTCACTTTGTGCATATGAAATATTTTGAATAGTGTATAAGATAGTGACTCTCCAACTGAATATCCCACACATCCTTATTTGCTGCATCAAGTGCAGTTACTCCCTGGTGACCTTTTGTCTGACAAGTTACTTCCTTTTAGGGGGTAAGATAGAATGTGTTTGAGTTTGACTGTAGTCTGGGATAAAAGTTGTTGGGTTTACAACCTTATGACTAAACATGTGAGAATACAAAATTCCATGTAGATGAACCTGCATCACAGAATATGAGCAATATAGATAGAATGCATTTTTAACACTGAAAAGTTTTCTAAGAAAATATTGCATTTTATCTTAAGAGAAATGATGTACAGTTGTGATTTCAAAAGGTTTAACATATAAGCAATCACAACTACAGAAAGAGATTTTGAGTTAGAAAGTTAAAGAGATCTTGAGCCGGTTTTACTAAACAAGAACATAAGCAAGAATCCAATTAATAATAAATATTAATCGAATTAATGTATGTTAATGTTTAAACCAATACAATCAAAACTATTTTATCATGTTTTAGGTCCTGCATGTTAGTAGTATTTTTATGTGTTCGTTCTCAGGGAAGGACTGAATTGTAATATCAAGTTCAAGTTTTTATCTCTCACAATTTAGAAGTGTAGAAGAATGTTTGGTGTGTTTATAAACTAAATTAAACTAAACAAAATTAAACTAATTATCAATCGAGAATAAAATATATGAGGAAAACAATCTAAGAACTGGGGTTCTTCACTTGGTTTCAATGCACATTCAATATCTATGTGATGTCTACGTTCTTACTCTGCTGAAAACAATTCTTCTAAGGTTATAATGTTCTCTTCCAAGATACAATATAATGTCTACAACTATACCCTAATTGTCACTTCCGTGATACAATCAAAGACAATCATAAACTATTAAGCTCCAAGAATTATAAGTCTCACAACTCTCCTATTAATCTTCCAATTAAATATTCGAGTTATGTCTGTTAAATCATGTACTAAAATTGCAACTCCTCTTCCAAGTTATTACAATCCCTAGAATACAATCAAAAGTTAGCTACTCTTCTAATTGTGTTAAGCCCTCAATAACAGATCAGCAAAGCAAGAAAATCACAATAATTAAACACACATGAATACCAAGGAATACTACCCAATCCTCAGATTAAAGATTTAGTTACACATAATTAAAGAAGAAAACAAAATAATAATGATAATGAATGAAAACATAATATTGAAGAATTGAAGATCGAAAGTACCTTGATACGATTACAAGCTATCAATCGTTATGATTTACAATGGTAGGATGTGTTTAAATAGGCTCTACAAATCTTGCCCAGCAAGAAATTGCCTTCTATTACAATTAGGATTTAAAGAAGGTACCCAAAACTGCCCAGAATACAATTAGAATTAGAAAAAGGGCAAAATAGTAAATTCCAAGCCTTCTTTAATAAGAAAACGTGCGCGCCTTTAATCAGCTTATTTCTTGCACTTGTTTCCTATCCCAGGTTGTAGAAAATCTCTCAAGCTTCGCGTGGGCAGTAAGATCACTGAAAACGGACTTCTAGAACTCCAGATATGGCCAAAACAGTATAAGATGCGCAACCTTCCCGGAAAATCCGAATTTTAATCAATTAAATCTCCAAAAACGACAAAAGCTTAGATATTCTTGGAAACCTGCACAACTACACAAAACACATCAAAACTACACAAACTTGAGTCCAAAACAATCAATTTAAGTCGATTTAGAATGCTCCAAGTGGATATAAAATCCACTTATCAAACACCCCCAAACTTAAACCGATGCTTGTCCTCAAGCATAAACAATTATAACTACCTAATTAGTACCACTTCCGTAGGTGATCACGGTTGCATTTGGCATATGCAACAAGCCCTTTAAACCCCTAGGCAGCCCTAGTGGACGAGTAAGGTCTCGTGAGGGCCTATAGCGAATGTACCCACAAAATCCATTTAACCTAATGCAATGCAATGCATGAATGCAACTAAAATGCAAATGCAATTAATCTAGCCTACCATGCCTTCAAATCCTCTCATGCCATATTAACTTAAGAATCAAAGTAAATACGCAATGTCTTGGTGTCGAAAGTGCAAGTATTTACATAGTCTACTCAATGAACATGCATAAGTTCTCACAAGCCCATGTCAAGTGTAAGAATAAGTTAGTAAACATGCTAAGCCTACAAGAGTACATCTTTGAGACAAAACTCGGGATCTCATACGCAAAAACAAGCAAACACTCACAATCCACTCTCAAAAGAATATTCACTCAAGATCAAGGGTAAATGTATCACTCAATTCCAACAAAATCATAAGTATGCTTGACATTTGGTATCAATCTAACTCTTAACACAACATACATCAATGACGATAATCAAAAGGTCTTTAATTGGGTTGTAACGTGGGCTAGGGACAAGGTATGTCAAATAAGCCAAAACAGGTGAAGTGTCAAAAGCTAGTAAGTACCATAATGAACCATTCACAACACCCAATTTTTCCCCCCACATAAATTTTACTAAGAACACTCGACTAGTCGACTAAAGTAGGATCATAACAAACACAAACATGCTCTCATAATATTTTTTTTTTCTTTTTTTTTTCCTTTTTTTTTTCCTTTTTTTTTCTTTTTTTTTTCTCTTTTTTTTTTCTCGAGAGCTAAATAAAACAATAATATAAACAATAACAAATGATCCCACAATTTATTACATATGCCGACTATCAAGTAAACAAACCCAATTTCAATATTTTCCCCAAAAGTATGACCAACAATAAACCCCTCCATGCACACCTTATTACTCCCTTAAGCACTATACTAGCCTTTGACAATGTGGGTTCAAATTAATGTAAGGCCAATACAAGAAAAAGGTCTAGGCAAGTAATGTGGTATGTCACCGAAAGAATAGGATTAAGCTCAATGGGTAACTAATTGATCATGTAAACATGGTGTGGTAATATGGAAAATATGTTGTTATTCCTAAATGCCTTTATCATTTTAATCGTCAAATAATGTCATGCGTTTCAAGAAAGACCTCAAACAACTGCTAGCAATGCAAACAATCCGTGGACACTCAAGCAAACGAATAAATTGCAAAAAATATGCAATATGGCTCAAAATCTCACTTGGTGGAAAAACATACTCAATCCCAAGCAAAAAATCTCTCTAACGCACCGACTTGTATTCAAAGCATGAAAACTAAATCATCTTGCACATATTCATGTCCTTCTAATTACTTACAACATTCAATAAGTCTACTAGCTTCAACTTACTAGTGTATGTGTGTGCACAAGAACAAAGCATATCACTTCTCAATCAAAAGCGTCAACAACACAAAATTCCTATCAAGCATGGGTGCAAATGCAAACTACTATGAACTCACATGAAAACTCTCATGAATACAAAAAAAATAAAATAAAAAACAAAATGTCCTATATGAAACAAACGTAGATAACACGAACATAAATGCATAATTTACTACTACTAATATGCAAAGCATGAAATCCTACATGAACAAATAATACAACACTATATACAACATACAACTACTAATCCCCCAAATTACCCCCAAACTTAAAATATTCAATGCCCTCATTGAATGGAAGTAAATACAAGGGATAGCAGAACATACCTACTCATCCTCGCTAGCAGTACCCTCATCATCCTCGTCAGATGAATCAGGTGGAGGATACGGAATCCGAGCTCCAAATATAGGCCACTGCATAGGAGTACTAGGTGACTGAAACTTTGCCTCCAAAGCTATGCCCATGTCCTCAGAATACTGGCGACTGCTCGCATGCATAGCATCCATCCGCCTAGTTATTCGACGAAAATAAGATTAAAAAACGGACACATCCACCTGACTCTGCGAAGTGCCTGCTCTAGCCACCCTCGGTGCCCTCGAAACATGTGGCGGAACGCCCGTTCCCTGACCACTAGCACCATCAACAACAAAGCCTAATCCCCTAGGATGAGGAGTGCCGCCCGACCACTCCTTCAACTTCAACCGATCAATGGTAGAATCCGTAATAGAAGCCATAGGTTTTTGCATCGGCTCACCTTGATACCCTTTGACTTTTGATGCATCACACAAATACGTAACAATAGAAGCATAAGGAATATTCACCGACGAATTGCTTCCCAAAAACCGAAGAATATGTTGATTGATAAGATGCCCAATGTCGACATACTCACCTTTTATAATACCCCATAGCAAGATGGCTCTATCAACAGTAACATTGGTAACATGGTTTGTAGGAATGATATTAGAGCTTATAAAAAAAAACCATGCCTTTGCAACACTAGACAACGATGAAGCCGGGAAATTACACTTTATGTCCGTACCCAACTTACATTTCCATTCCGTTCCCGGAACACAAAGTTCATCAATGAGTTCATCAAGATCAACATCATCATTAGTCTTTTGTCCCCAATCCGTAGCATCTCGAGGTTTATGCGGTTGCCTAATCAAATTACGAATAGCACGAGGTGAATAATCCACCTTCCGACCCCTCACAATTGTGGAATTATTCCTCGCTATTGATGCATTAGCATAAAATTCTCGAACCACATCCAATGAAGCATCATTAGCAAATTCACAAAATAGCGTCCAACCCCTCTCAGTAATCATAGCTCTCATCTCTGTATACTTATGGGGCACAAGCCTCCGTTCATGAATAACCCCCTTTGACACTAACCGAACATACTCCGCCTTAGCCTCCTCATTAACAAACCTTTCCACTCCATCTCCCACAACATCATTCTCATCCAAAGATGGAGGAGCACTACTACCACTACCCATTAACCGTTGCCTTTTAGGAGCCATAATCAACAAATAACAAGCAAGGCACAAAAATCTCCAAACAAATCACCAAATAAAGAACCCCCAAATTACACACCAAGAACCCTAATTTGCAAAATTCTCAAATTCAAATAAAAATAAGATAGAATGTTACCCAATTGAATCCAAGAGGTGAACTTGCTAGATGAATCCACAAAATTTCGAAATTAAATCCCCCTTGCACCTTGAATAAATAAAAGTTGAGAATTTGGGATTTAAATTTTTGGGTTTGTGTATGTATAGGTGATATGGGTGTATATATAGGAGATGTAATAATAATAGAGATGAAATTAGATGTGGAAAAGGATTTTGGGTGTTTTTAGGATTTGATTTGTAGTTAGAATAGGAATTGGGAGGATATGTTTAAGATTGAGAGATGAATTAGAAATAGGATATAAGATAATAGAATAAAAGAGGGAAGAATTTTTGATTTAAGGGACAAAAAAAACAAACCGCAAAAAACGTGCAGGTCAGTGGTGTCTGGCGTATGATGCATGCATTGGCGCATCATGCGCGCACAGTTTCTGTTCCCACCTGACGCAAGTACGCGGAAGGCGCTTCACGCGCGGTATCCTGCTGTTCGTTTGGGCGCTTCACGCGCTGGTTGTGGCGCCTCATGCGCTGCAGCCTACTGTTCGACTTTTTTTTTTTTTTTTTATTTTTAATATTGAAAATAAAAATCCTATGCTACATCAAGGTACAAAAAATGCTTGGGTTGCCTCCCAAGAAGCGCTCGTTTAACGTCAATAGCTTGACGTTACTTCCTCAACTCATAGTAGGGTCTTGGAGGTGAAGAATGCTCATTCCTCGCTCCACTGTTTCTCCAAGCAGGTATGGCTTAAGTCTCTGCCCGTTCACCTTGAATACATCTGACCCTTCTCTAGTAATCTCACAAACCCCATTAGGATAGACCTTCACAATCTCAAAAGGTCCGGACCATCTTGATCTAAGCTTTCCAGGAAATAAACGGAGTCTTGAATTAAACAATAGAACATATTGCCCAACCTCAAATTCCTTCTTCTGAATGTGCTTGTCATGCCACAATTTGGTCTTCTCCTTGTATATACTAGCATTTTCATAAGATTGAAGCCTAATCTCCTCAAGCTCTCCAAGTTGAAGTAAACGCTTCTCTCCCGCAAATTTTAGATTAAAATTCAACTCTCTTGTTGCCCAAAATGCCTTATGCTGAAGTTCCACCGGCAAATGACATGGCTTCCCAAAGATCAATCTATATGGAGACATTCCAATAGGTGTTTTAAACGCCGTCCTATATGCCCAAAGTGCATCATCAAGCTTTGTTGACCAATCCTTTCTCGACGCTGCCACTGTCTTCTCCAAAATTGACTTCAGCTCACGATTCGAAATCTCAACTTGTCCACTTGTTTGCGGATGATAAGGAGTTGCCACCTTTTGTGTCACACCATACTTTTTCAAGAGATCAGCCACCTGTTTATTGCAAAAGTGTGCACCTCCATCATTGATAATAACCCTTGGCACTCCAAATCTAGTGAACACATGCTTCTTTAGGAACTTCTTCACCACTCTAGCATCGTTAGTAGGAGATGCAATAGCTTCAACCCATTTAGAGACATAATCAACTCCCACCAAAATATACTGGTTCCCATAAGAAGATGGAAATGGACCCATGAAGTCCATCCCCCACACATCGAATATCTCCACCTCAAGAATAGACTGTAAAGGCATCTCGTTCCTCCTCGAAATATTTCCAACTCGTTGACATCTATCACACTTTGCCACAAAGTCTCTAGCATCCTGATGCATGGTTGGCCAATAGAATCCTGACTGCAAAACCTTTGCCACTGTCTTCATACTACTGTTATGACCTCCACACTCCAGAGAATGACAATGCCTGAAAATATGAGGAACTTCATCATGAGGCACACATCTACGAAACATTCCATCAGCACACTCCTTGTAAAGTAGCGGTTCCTCCCAATAGTAGTGCTTCACATCATAAAAGAATTTCTTCTTTTGGTTATACGAGAGATTGTCCGGCACAACTCCTCCCACAATGTAATTCACAAAATCTGCATACCATGGTGTAGACAAGGACACACCTAGAAGCTGCTCTTCTGGAAATTTATCATTGATAGGTTTTTCACCTCCTACCTCTCCATCTCCTTGATCCAACCTCGATAAGAGATCAGCTACCAAATTCTCGGACCCCTTCTTATCTCGAATCTCAAGATCAAATTCATGGAGTAAGAGAATCCAACGAACTAGACGAGGCTTGGCATCCTTCTTTGTCATCAAGAAACGAATTGCAGCATGATCTGAATAGACAATCACCTTAGACCCAACAAGATAGGATCTAAATTTATCAAGTGCAAACACCACTGCAAGTAGCTCTTTCTCCGTAGTTGAATAGTTGATTTGTGCATCATCAAGAGTCTTGCTTGCATAAGCTATCACATGCATACGCTTATCCTTCTTTTGCCCAAGAACAACACCCACAGCATAGTCACTAGCATCACACATAAGTTCAAATGGCAAGCTCCAATCGGGAGATGTAACTATAGGTGCAGAAGTAAGTTCCTTCTTCAGCTTGTTAAACGCAACAAGACAACTTTCATCAAAGTCAAAAACACGATCCTTTTCAAGAAGATTACAGAGAGGCCGAGCTAACTTGGAGAAATCCTTGATGAATCGTCGATAAAATCCAGCATGACCAAGAAAGCTTCGAATTCCTTTCACAGATGAAGGTGGTGGCAATTTTTCAATAACTTCAATTTTTGCTCTATCGACCTCAATGCCTTTATTAGAGATTTTATGCCCAAGCACAATGCCTTCCTTCACCATAAAGTGACATTTTTCCCAATTAAGAACAAGATTAGTTTCAGTACATCTCTGCAACACCTTCGACAAACTGGCTAAACATGATTCAAAGGAAGAACCATAAACTGTGAAGTCATCCATGAAGACCTCCATGTCTTTCCCTATAAAATCTGAGAATATGTGGTTCATGAGCCGTTGAAACGTCGAAGGACCATTACACAAACCAAAAGGAAGCCTCCGATAAGCAAAAGTACCATAAGGACAAGTAAAGGTGGTCTTCTCCTGATCTTCGGGTGCAATAGGAATCTGAAAGTAGCCCGAGAAACCATCCAGAAAGTTGTAATACTCATTACCCGCCAACCTTTCGAGCATTTGATCAATAAATGGGAGGGGAAAGTGATCTTTGCGAGTAGCGTTATTCAACTTCCTGTAATCAATGCAAACTCTCCAACCTGTTACTGTTCTCGTGGGAATTAATTCATTCTTCTCATTGTGAACAACAGTCATCCCACCTTTCTTAGGCACAACATGAATAGGACTAACCCACTTACTGTGCGGAACCGAATATATGATACCAGCATCAAGCAACTTAGTGATTTCTTTCTTCACCACCTCTTGCAAATTTGGATTCAATCTTCTTTGTCCCTCAATCACAGGCTTATGATCATCTTCTAAGGCAATTCTATGCATGCAAAGAGCAGGGCTAATTCCCTTGATATCTTGAATTGTCCAACCAATAGCTGATTTATATTGCCGAAGAACATGTAATAATTTTTCCAGCTCATCATCACTAAGCAATGCAGAAACTACCACAGGATATGTATCATTAGGACCAAGAAAGGCATACCTCAAATTAGCAGGTAGAGGTTTAAGTTCCACCTGTGGTGCCTCTGAAAGCGTAAAAACCATCTCAACTTCTGTGTCTCGAACAACAAGTGCTTCTTCTTCTAATACATCATCTAACACCCTTTCTGCTCCCATGAAGTGTTCATTTTCTAGCTGCACAATATCATCCACTATATCAATGGTAAAACAAGTTGCTCCAAAAGGAGGTATCTTCATTGCTTTGTTCAGATCAAATTCCACTTTGTCCTCGCCAACATTCAATGTCAATTTTCCAGCTTTAACATCGATTGTAGTGCCAGCAGTAGCCAAGAATGGCCTTCCCAAGATAATGGGCATCTCGACATCTTCATCCATCTCTAACACCACAAAATCACAAGGTATGACAAATTTATCAACTTTGACAACCACATCTTCAACGATCCCCAACGGATATTTAACAGAACGATCCGCTAACTGAAGTGAAATCCGTGTCTTTTTAAGCTCCCCAAGACCAAGTCGTTTGCAGATTGAATATGGCATTAAACTCACACTAGCCCCTAAATCACACAAAGCTTTCATGTTCTCCATCTTCCCAATAGTGCAAGGCAAAGAAAAGCTTCCCGGATCTTTCAATTTCTGAGGAATGGCCTTTTGGATGACTGCACTGCATTCAGCATTGAGTGTAATGGTTTCTGCATCCTCAAGTTTCCTCTTCTTTGTCAACATCTCCTTAAGAAATTTAGCATAAAGTGGCATTTGATTCAAAGCTTCAGCCAAGGGAATATTGACATGCAACTGCCGGAACATAGTCAAGAACTTCTCGTACTGCTTCTCTAACTGCCTGTTGTGAAGTCTCTGTGGAAATGGAATAGGAGGAACATAAGGTGGTGGAGGAACATACGGCTTTTCTGGTTCTTCTTCCTTCTTCTCTTCATCTACTATTTCTGACTTTTCTGCATCGATCTCTACTATCTCACTTTCTTTTTCAGCATCCTTCTCTTTAGGCTCAAGAACCTCAACCTCGGGCAACTCTTTCCCGCTCCTCAAAGTAATTGCTTTGCATTGCTCTTTACCAGTCTGGTCGGGTTGACTAGGAAGTGAACCTTGCTCACGAACACCCATCTTTGAGGCAATCTGTCCAATCTTCGTTTCTAGCATCTTTTGAGATGATGCCATCTGCTCTATTCTTGATTCCATATTAGCCAATGCCCCAGAAGTTCCTTGCATAATCTTATTCAGTACAACCTCCCAATCAGCTGGTTCTTTCTTCGGAGGAGGTTGATACTGCTGCTGTGCCTGATATGGTGGTCGTGACTGAAAACCAGAAGGTTGATTCTGCCTTGGAAATGCATAAGAAGGATTAGCCGCATGATTATTACTGTAAGAAAGATTGTTGTTTGGCCTTTGATTTGGATTATAATAGGAGTTATTCTGAACAGGCCACGGCTGTCTTCCCTGAATGAAAGATGCTTCTTCTGGAAATTGTTGCACATAAGAGTTCTGATTAGCACCATAATCATTATACCCCTCCATAGGTGAAGAAATAGCATTCACATTTGCTCTTTGTCCTCGCATCTCCTGAGTTAGAGTATCCAACTTCTGAGCCAGCATGTTAATCATCTCAGAGTCTTGTGCTGCTTTAGTTGAGCTCGTTCCACTTGGTGCCCATGAATAGTTATTAGATGCCAATTCCTCAAGGAGTGCTTTAGCCTGTGTAGTTGGTGCCTTCTTGAAATTTCCACCAGCAGCCACATCCAAACTCAAACGAATATCTACATTCATGGCCCCATAAAAAGTACTAATAACCTGCCAATCTTCCAAGCCGTGATGTGGACACTTCCTCAACAGTGCCTTGAATCTCTCCCATGCCTGATATAGACCTTCACCCGGTTGTGCTTTGAAACTCATAATCATAGTCCTCAATTGTTGCGTCTTGTCAGAATGATAATATTTGGACAAGAATGCAGTAGAAAGACTGTCCCATGTAGCAACCGCAGTGTTTGGAAGTTGCTGAAACCATTCCAAAGCTCTTCCCTTAATAGAGTAGGGAAACATATGGAGACGAATCTGATCACTTGTAACACCATTGATTCTGAATGAGCCACACATCTGCACGAAACGCTCTAGATGTCTGTGTGGGTCTTCTAATTCAATATCTCCTTCAAAAGCTTGATTGCTGATCATTTGAATTAAACTCGGGTTAATGTTGAATTGGGTTGCACCAATCTCTGGAGTTTTGTACATGCAATTGGCAGGATTAGGTGTCTCATGGTCCCAAATAGAAGTCTGATCAACATTAACATTTGCATTAACATTTGCGTTAACATTCTCAGCGTCCGTCATCTTAGCTTTCTCTTTTCTTATCTTTCTCAAGGTACGCTCGATTTCAGGGTCAAATTCCAACTTTCTAACGCAAGATGAACGTAGCATACACCTGAAAATCACCAACAAAACAACTTGTGGAACCAATTAAAATCTAAACAATAAGAAACAATTAACCTAAACTCAAGTATACTGCCTTCCCCGGCAGCGGCGCCAATTTGTTAGTAGTATTTTTATGTGTTCGTTCTCAGGGAAGGACTGAATTGTAATATCAAGTTCAAGTTTTTATCTCTCACAATTTAGAAGTGTAGAAGAATGTTTGGTGTGTTTATAAACTAAAGTAAACTAAACAAAATTAAACTAATTATCAATCGAGAATAAAATATATGAGGAAAACAATCTAAGAACTGGGGTTCTTCACTTGGTTTCAATGCACATTCAATATCTATGTGATGTCTACGTTCTTACTCTGCTGAAAACAATTCTTCTAAGGTTATAATGTTCTCTTCCAAGATACAATATAATGTCTACAACTATACCCTAATTGTCACTTCCGTGATACAATCAAAGACAATCATAAACTATTAAGCTCCAAGAATTATAAGTCTCACAACTCTCCTATTAATCTTCCAATTAAATATTCGAGTTATGTCTGTTAAATCATGTACTAAAATTGCAACTCCTCTTCCAAGTTATTACAATCCCTAGAATACAATCAAAAGTTAGCTACTCTTCTAATTGTGTTAAGCCCTCAATAACAGATCAGCAAAGCAAGAAAATCACAATAATTAAACACACATGAATACCAAGGAATACTACCCAATCCTCAGATTAAAGATTTAGTTACACATAATTAAAGAAGAAAACAAAATAATAATGATAATGAATGAAAACATAATATTGAAGAATTGAAGATCGAAAGTACCTTGATACGATTACAAGCTATCAATCGTTATGATTTACAATGGTAGGATGTGTTTAAATAGGCTCTACAAATCTTGCCCAGCAAGAAATTGCCTTCTATTACAATTAGGATTTAAAGAAGGTACCCAAAACTGCCCAGAATACAATTAGAATTAGAAAAAGGGCAAAACAGTAAATTCCAAGCCTTCTTTAATAAGAAAAAGTGCGCGCCTTTAATCAGCTTATTTCTTGCACTTGTTTCCTATCCCAGGTTGTAGAAAATCTCTCAAGCTTCGCGTGGGCAGTAAGATCACTGAAAACGGACTTCTAGAACTCCAGATATGGCCAAAACAGTATAAGCTGCGCAGCCTTCCCGGAAAATCCGAATTTTAATCAATTAAATCTCCAAAAACGACAAAAGCTTAGATATTCTTGGAAACCTGCACAACTACACAAAACACATCAAAACTACACAAACTTGAGTCCAAAACAATCAATTTAAGCCGATTTAGAATGCTCCAAGTGGATATAAAATCCACTTATCACTGCATGATAGATACCAACTATTAGAAATTGTTACCACATGATAGGTCTTGTCTTCCAATTGTTAGATCCTGAAAATCAAACATTAGTTCCTAAACAATTGAATTGACATATACCAATTTGATACCAACAATGGTCCTATATAAGAAATTCTGTTAATAACAAAAACACAACAAAGATTAGAAGTTAAAACAGCATGATATGTGTGTTAAACAGAAGAAGTACAAAAGAACCAAGTACAGGGATCTGTTTGTAAGTTTTGAAAATATAGTGACTAAACTGAAAAACTATACAAACTATTTACATACACATGAAAAATAATATACAAAAATAAGAAATAATATACATAATAATAATATACATAATAATAATATTACATAAAAACTAAAAAGAAAAGAAAAATACATTTTTTTATTCAAAAATAACTGTTTTAATAATATTTACAGAATATTAGAAATAAAAGAAAATAATTTACAAAAATATTTACAACAATATAACTACTTAAAAATAGCTAAACAGAAAATAGAAAATACTAAAAATACCATAGATTATCCTTTTTACGAAATCAAACATTAATAACAAAAGGACAAACACTACAAAATATTGAATAACCTATTAACTATTTACATAAACATTTATAGTACCTTAATAAATCTATATATTTTCTAATAAAATAACTTTCTAATAGAAAATTATTTAAAATTTAGTAAAATATTATGAACATTGCAGTTACTTTAAAATAATGAAATTTTCAACAAAAATACTTTCCTAAAAATTCTAACTTGAGAATTAGAGAAAATTATTTTTAGAGAAAATTTATCATTCTAAAATACAGAAACATGGAGTATAACAAGAGAATGACTATGACAATCCTTTTTAGAAAGATAACAAGTAAGAATTTGGAAAGAATGTCATACCATTTACTTGGTGCTTAGACCTAGGCACCAGCTTCCATGCTTCTTGTTGTTCAGGATCAGCAATTGCTTTCTCAGATTCCTTAGATTCTATATCTTGATTCTGAGAAGCCCTTCTAGTTCTTACTCCAACATCTGGATCATCAATGATTAGCTCTATTCCAAATATACTGTCCGAGAAGGTTAGATCTTGATGATTCGCCTTGTTCTTCATTGTGATGTTGTGTTTGACTAGTTGATCATTTGTTTACTATCCTCGAGTTATTGCCAGAATGACTTGATGATTCTTCTCCAGTGACATGGGTATCTCCAATATTAAAATTGTTTCCACCACTATCACTTGAATAATTATCATCATTAACATTTTAAACTTATGACTTTAAGGCAACTCCTCGATAACAACAATTGTTAACTCCTAACAACTGTTTGTTGGTAGACAACCTTGGTTCTAAAAATAAAACTTGATTACCAAGACTGTCTTGTCTGCAATCTTAGAAATAATATTCTAAGTCCAATATACCTTGATCCATAGTAAACAACATTCATTATCAAAGTGATTAGAAGCTTGCAAATAAGCATAAAAATTATTCGAAGTAACTGAACTATGGTAACTTAAGATATTACAATATCCATAGTTCTACTTAGATAATTTTCATATTATGTATAGTAGAATGAGTGAATTTCAAAAGATAAGACAATGATTACTTAGAGGAGTTCTAAGTAATTTCACTCAAACCAATACATCTCACAATTAGTTTGTAAATAGAATTCTAACTAAATATCATTAACTGATATAAGTCAAAACTTCAATACAACCAATTGTTATAACCATGATATTAATTATAGTGAATTTCCGAAAATGATGCATTAATAAGTTCACTAGAATTAACATCTCACAATTAATTGAAGATCACAACAGATAGGTCCAAATTAGTTATGATTCAAATTTATTTTGATAAATGAGGTATAGAGCAAATACTAACTTGAATTGCTTTAGGTTCTATAACTCATATTAATCAAAACAAATAATTAAATACTAAATCTCTATGAGTTAGATTTTAGCATTTAAATATTTTAATTATCCTTAAATAATCACCACTGAAATATATTACAATTATACACATGACAATCAATCAACAGATAATTTTCAGCTTGGGGTCTGGATGTAAATAATTTCACAAGTCCTTTCAATATTGACAATTGAATACTTGTAAAATCATTTATGAATTACTTAACAGATGGGATTTACAAATCATATAGCATTAATAAAATCCCAAATTTACAAACCAATCTTGAAAAATTAATTTCATCAAGTGATTTAGAAAACGTGTCTGAAAGTTATTCTTAACTAAAGACATGCTCTCTCAAAAGAATTGATACCTTATATAAGATGCTTAGCCTTGAGTATTCCACAAAGTTGTTGGAGATGAAATTGTTTCCTTGTGTTCTCCAGCTTTCGTACAACTCATTTGATCTGTCTCTGTAGAGATTTTCAATTGTCTCAACAACCAGGAGTGCACTTGTTCACATTCCTCTAGCATCCAGATTTAGTAGGTCCAGGTGTCCATTATAATCATGAATGTGCAGCAGGTGCCTGATATCCTCAAGTCTTGTCAGGTATACTATTTTATCAGCTTGTAACCTTGCATCCAGTTTGGCTTTGTCCCTCATAACAATGCCTTGATTTCATCCAGTTAGACTTCTGGTTATCCTTGTACCAAATACGACCTTGTTGTTTGGTTTAGATACCAGCTTCCCTTCAATCTGCCTTTTGTACTGATTGAGATCATCTTGCATTGCAGTCACTCAATCTGGATCATTCAGAGCCTTTGTAGCTTTATTAGTTTCTTCTGAAAGAAAACTAACAAAATAATCATTGGTACTTGAAGCTCTGCTAGTCTTTTACTTCCACCATTAAGAACACTAAGAACTAGGACAAAGAATTAATTGAGTCAACACTCTTTGTCTTGGCAGACATGTTCTCATAGTGTCCTTTGATTTTCAATGTGGTGTTGATTTGGCTAGTTGATCCTTTTGCTGCTCCCTCTAAGCTGTTGCTGGGTTTACATGAAGATTCTCCATGTTTAACATTGCTTGGATCTGAATCACCATACCCATTGACAGCTGAGAGCTAGAAGTTGTTGAACATCACTAAGGCTTTCAATCACCTTCCGTTGATTAATAACAATCACCATCAGTGGTGTCTTGTCTTCAGATTGTCTGAACAACAACTTGTTTGTTGAGAGAAGTCATCAGTCATCACCACTAAAATATATTTTAGTTTGATGTAGAACTTCTGCGTGATGCTTCTTTGACTTTCCATTATGACATGCCTCGTGATTTCATTTTACTTTAATTTCAGATGAGGTAGTCTCCTTTACTGATTCGATTTTCGGGAAAGAATCTCTTGATTAGACATTCAGCTGTGAGAGCTCCGTATATCATAGCTGAACTCTTGTTTGATGAAGCTTTAGATTAGACATGTTGACTTCACCTTTGACTAAGATTTCATGTCAGCTACAGATAAGTTCTCTTTCATTAATCCTCGAACAGTAAGCTCTTCATCTTGTAAAAGATGCTTTATTTCTGACAACATTCTTAGCTATTGAATAGCAATGACCCTGGGTCATACCCTTGCGGTTATCTCCAAGGGATACCACTTGGCCAGATACCTTCACCACTCTTGACAGCAGGGCTCTATCTTCGGTCATATGCCTTGAACATCCACTGTCCAAAATCCGCATAACACGATCTACCTGTTACACACCCTGCAATGCCAAAACGGTTAAACTTTCTTCGGGACCCAAGCTTGGTTGGGTCCAGAGTACTTGAAAAATTGGCCTTTGTCAGGCAAAACAACATTTTTCACCTTAACACCAATTTTACCATTAGTCAACAAGCATTTTACTCTGTAAACAGATTTGACAATCTTTTATTTCATTTTAGGTATCCATGTTTGTTTAGCAGCAATAACACTCTTTTCAGTGACTGGACATTTGACTTTGTAAACAGCCTTAGTAAAACTTTGTTCAGGCTTTGGTACAAATGTCTTTCTCCTAACATGAGAAGGACTAGCAGTCTTTGATCTAACATTATTATTCCTATTCATATGTTGTCGAGGAGCAGTCTTATCAGCACATGCATGATTACCATTAAAGTAAGCAGACATAACATTGAAAGCGCAAGACATACAATTGACAACACTACATGCTTTATGAGTAGAATCAATAATAGGCATGATATGCATGTTAGACATGTTATTGTTCTTTTTCACATTACTGCTACCTAATTCAGTCTTCAAAGAACTGGTTGTTTTAACAACCTTGACTGGCACCTTAGGTGACCCTTTCTTAGAGTGAACATTCTTGAGATTAATGTCCTTAACAGATTTTTCATTAAGTTGGACACTTCCACTAGCAATGTCCTCAGTACGCATCTCCTCTTGAATAACAAGAGAAGTCATATCTAGAGGCTCTGCAATAGACTTCTTAAAGAGTGGATCTTCAACATTCTTAAGCACATGTGGTATTCCCCTTTCTTTAGCACTAACAGGATTAGGGGAATTTATGCCTAACATTCCAACAACTTCGTTGTAGCCAAACCATATTCCTACGGTTCGTTCTACAGCTTGTTTATTGAATAACTCTTTAGAAATTTTAACAGAATTAAAGCACGCAGATAATTTGACATTCTGTTCCTTTATTTTAGTTTCAAGTTCAGCAATTTTAGCAACTTGTTTTGACAAGTATTCTGATATCGACTTTTCTTTGTAGTTAAGTCGAGCTATTTCTTTTATTTGCTGATCTTGATTAACATGCACTTTTTTTAGTTCTAACACTTCATTTTCAAGATTAGTGTTCAACAGAACTTGTCTAGCATTTTCATTTTGTGCATTAATTAAGGAATCACGTAAGCTACGAATGAACTCAGCGTCAGTAAGAATTACCAGAGTAGTATAACGAGTTGATGTATCAGCATTTGCCACCAGTGCAAAATCACCAAACTCTTCATCTTCGCTGTCTGTGTCATCCCAGCTTTTACCTTGTGCCACATAGGCTGTGTCTGTGTTCTTCTTTCCAGATGCATACTCTCTCCTTGCATCTTGTTGAGGTTGATGACACTCAGTTGCAAAGTGTCCAAGTTCATTACATTTAAAGCACCTGATCTTGCTTCTGTCAACAGTTCCAGTTTTGTATCCTCCCCTGTTACTAGAGGATGAAGAACCTCCTCTCTGGAATCTGTTGTAGTTAGATTTGAACTTGAACTTGGGATTCCTTCTGAACCTGAAGTTACTGAACTGCCTCACCATCATAGCCATTGACTCATCCTCCAGCTGATCCAATTCTTCTAATGAGTAAAATTCTCCACCATCCTGAGTAGCTGGTGTTTGACCATGTTCCACTTCAGTCTGTTCCTTGTCAGAGCTGTAAGGTCGAACAACCTTAGCTTTCACTTCCTTTGGAGTCTCAACCACTAGAGCTGTAGAAGAACTTGGAACCCTACCTTCACCATGAATTTCTTTCTGTTGAACTTGTTCCAACCCATAGGTTTTCAAAATACCGAAGAGCCTTTCAAGAGTAATTTGATTCATGTCTCTGGCTTCTCTAATGGCAGTTATCCTATGTTCTAGGTGAGTAGGCATGGTCAGTAAGAACTTCATGTTAACCTCCTTTTGTGTATAGTGCTTGCCATGAACTTGCAAGTTGTTGATTATTTTGTTATACCTTTCAAACACTTCCTGAATGCCTTCATTAGGGCCAGCTCTAAAGTGTTCATATTCAGAGGTTAAAATTTGAATTCTATTTTCCCTAACTTCATCAGTTCCTTCATTGATGGTCTCAATAGTTTCCCACATGTGTTTAGCAGTTTTACAATTCATCACATGACTGTACATCACAACATCTAGGGAATCTATTAGGATGAGTCTTATATTTTTGTCCAATCCAACATCCTCCTTATCAACAGAAGAATAGAGCTTAGGGTCCTTTTCATAGGATCTAGCAGGTGTTGTAACAGCTCCATCAGTAACAACTTGTTCTGCATGAACCATAGGAATTTTAGGTCCATTTTTCAGAACACCCAAATATTTGGGATTTGTAACATCAAGAAACAACTCCATCTTATTTTTCCACATATCATAATTATCTTTAGAAAAGATAGGAATTTTAACAATGGCTTTAGAAGACATGATGAATTTTTAAGTGAGTTAAAAATTTGAGATAAATTTTCGATTGAATAAAAATAGGATCTTGATTTGTGTATCAATCAGTAGGCTCTGATACTAATTGTTAGGTCCGATAAGATTGTAGAAGGGGGGGTTGAATACAATCTATACCAATTTATCAAAATTTGTCCTTTAAATAAAATTTGATTTAGACAAATTTGTGCGGAATAAATTGAAACAAATTTCAAGTTGAATATAACAATATATTAACTTGATGGGTTTTACAATTTCAGTACAGATTATTTTCTTGTTAATAAAAACTAATTAGAAAATTCGACATGAACTTTTCTAATTTAGTTAAAAAAAATCAAGATAAGAACTAGGAAACTTAATTCGCTAGTAATACAAGAATCACAAATGAACAAGTTCCACCGGATAAAATATTGCAAAGGGGATGAACTTGATTTTCTGGGAATTTATTGCTTGGTGTTCTTGAGCTTGAGAGAGAGAGAATGGCTGCTGTGTGTTTGAGATGAAATGTTATGTTATGTCCCGTGTGTTTGTATCCACTGCCTTGTCTTGTTTAAATACTAAACCCAACAAAAACAACTCCTGCTTTCTTTTTAATTTGTCGGGGATAGTATAGCTTGTGTAGGGATAGTATAACTCAAAACCATGTAATAGTATAGAATTATGGGTAATAGTATGGCTTATGGGTAATAGTATGAAAGGCTGGAAATAGTATAGCTGAAATATCTTGGTAATAGTATGCAGAAGCCTCCAGAAATAGTATAACATATCTCCAGAAATAGTATACTAGAAATAGTATGCTGAAGCCTCCAGAAATAGTATGGCTTCCAGAAATAGTATAACATAGCTCTAGAAATAGTATACCAGAAATAGTATGCTGAAGTCTCCAGAAATAGTATAGCTTCCAGAAATAGTATAACTTCCAGAAATAGTATAGCTTCCAGAAATAGTATAACCACCAGAAATAGTATAACCTTAATTCCAGAAATAGTAAAACATACTGGCCATTTCGACAAAGCAAAAGAACCTGCCATTTTTTCTTTTCAATTCGTGGACTTGCTTTGTTTTATTAGGACGGGTTCCGTAGAAATGCTTTTTAACCCGCACAGCTTATAATCTTTAATTAATAAATAATTAATTTAATTCAGAAATTATAAAAATAAATATCTAATATTATTAGATATTTATAAATATAATTTTCTAATTAAATAAAATATTTATTAATATAAATAAATCCTTAAGCTCTAAGCTGCGGTTACCTGAGCGTCTAGAACCGGACTCCTTTTGCTTAGCAAAAAATAAAACAATTCTAACCGGAGTTTCAGCATTAAGAATATATCACTTTGCATTTCTTTGCGATAAATCTTTTTCCTCACAGCCAGTCCACTTGATAGTAAAATCCTTGTGGTTAATTAATTTAGCACTTCTGTTGCTTGCACAATGATTTTCTCTCATACAAGTCTTGATATCTCGAACCACTGAAGTTAATGACGAACAACCACTGTTTAATGTTGACACTCGATGTACTGTCTGGTTCATGAGTGACTAACCGCAATGACTGTTCTTCATATATTGACTTTAAAATCTGGTTCCTTTTGTTTGCTTCTCTCTCTCTCTTTAATTCTCTGTACTGTCTCTATCACCTTGAAATCTCTGTTACTTTAAACGAATCCACTTCTTCACGAATACTCCACTGAGGCTTGATCAGATGTCTGAACTTCTTTCAATGTAGTAATTTCTCAGGTATGTAGATTGACCTTGATCTTTTTCTTCTGACAGATAATACAATCTGAGATTCCTTGTGACAGCCTCTATACTATTTACTAATACAATCTTGTTTAAGTTGAATTGTATCCTCGAAATCGGAAATACAAAAGGCTACATCATATGCTTTTCAGTACCAATATCAAGCAACTGTGTACGCACAAAAATATTTAAGAATCACGAATAGCTCTGAACAATAGCTATTCGTCATGATATGAATCAATGAAACATAAAATAAACAGTGTATAAGATGATCAAGAAAATACTTGCCTCTGGTCCTTAGCTATTGTGTAACATCGAAGTAACACGATTTTCTTCTTCTATCTTAAGGCATCACAATCTTCTATTTCAATCATTCGTTGGTTTGACGCTCTTGCGATTGCCACGAGTCTGATCCGTTGACATCGAGCCCGCGCGTCTACTTCTATAGTCAAACATAAGATAGTACCTCAGTCTCCGGATGACAATTCTGATATTCTAATAACGCTTATAAACTCAAAAGTACTGATCCATGCTTACCAAAATCTCAAACCAGCAATTCCACAAACAATACTTTTATCTCCAACCTTCTTTATTACAATCCACACAATACTGCATCCATCTCCAACCTTCTTCATAACCCACAAAGAATATTTCATCCATCTCCAACCTCCGTTATTAAACATCTACTTATCTTCGCTGACAACCTAAATCAATACTTACAAATTAATCCTTGTGAAAATAAATGATATCCGACCATCGTTGTCATTAAATCAAAGAAAACATCGTCTACTCTTAATGACATCTTATAATATAAATCATATAAACAATTAACACACATTAACTATATATATCGATCAAAACTCGATTTACATCATAACCCTCGATACTTAATACCTTAATAATTCACATTGCACGTAAAGAGACTAAATAAGTAGATCACATAATCACATAGCACGTTGATCAGATCATGAAAAGATTTTATCCAATATTTTTAAAACAGAAAACGGGTCAAAACCCTAATTATCGGATATAACCGACTCAATAAAAAGGTTTGGTAAAAAAAATCGATCAAAATTTAAAAGTTAAATTTTAAATTAAAATTATTTTTATAAGAACCGGATCGTTTTTCTGATTCCAGAAATACATTTCTCGTTGAAAACGGACAAACGGTTTAATTAATACGCAATTAATAAGAATAATTCAATTAATAATTAAATTAATTGAATATTCAAATTAATTATTTATTAATAAACTTATAAAAATAATTAATCTTTTATAATAAAAAGATTTGAATTCAATGAAGTCAATTAGATATTTAAAAAATAATCAATTAATATAATTAATCAATTAAAATGAATTAATCAATTAATTAAATCAATTAAATTATTATTTAAAAATAATTAACTAATTAAATTTAATTTTTAGAAATTAAAATAATAATACATAAAAGAATTCTGAATTTTAGAAATTTTTTATAAAATAATGACCCAAAAACATTTTTCTGAAAAGTTATACAGAAAAAACGGATCAAACAGCACTATTCATCACCATCTTGACACATTCATCACCAAGAACACCAAGAACACTTAACCACCTTTAATGGAGGTTCACCGGAATCCGGAATTTTTCCGGCGACCTAAACAACTCCGGTAAAGCCTTGTTTGCACCCCAAACTTTCACCAACACATTGCATAGCTGCTGGGAACTTTATAACACATCAAAAACGAACCAAACAAGCAAGAAATCACCAAAAACGCACGAAACCCGGCGACCTCAAACTTATATTCCGGCGAAATTCGAATTTCACAAAACGAGAACCAAACTTGATGATTCTTATGGCAAAACGAAGCTTAAACAACAACAAATCTAATACCAACAACCAATTTACATGAACAATAACACATATTTAAGATACGATTGATTTTATAAACTAACAAAAATCTTTAACTCGTTTTACACTAAATCGAACATAAACATAGCATTTAGATACTCAAATCGATTGTAAATCATCATAGAAAGCTAATGGAATCATCAAAACAAGTGAAAGATTCCCCAATCAAAAAGCCCAAAATTCAATGATGAACCCTAAAACTGCAGAATTCTTCAAAAATTTATATAAAATCGAAAATTTACCCAAACTAAAATCCGTTGATGGATTACGAAACTAGATGTTGAGAGCTTCGATTCGACTACAAGATCGCCAAAATCAGATGTCTACAACATCTTCAAATTTGGATTTGATCCTCAAGAACAGGAGAGAGAAAATATATTCTTATATTTATTTATTTATATAAAATCTGATTTTTATGAATTTTTGATAAATAGAAAAAATTCTGATTCCTATATATAATAATCGAAAATTATTACCCCAAAAATATTTTAAACCCCTAATTAAAATTACTAAGCCTTAAAAATAATTTTTATGGGATAAAAATGTAAAACTTTTATTTTTAAACCAATATAATATAAATGCCAAAATTCTCCAAAAATTATGAATATTACATAAATTACAAAATAATACATTTTTGAACATCCCATTATTATATGAAAATAATTTTATGAAAAAAGAGCCTCGAATTCAATACAGGGTCTGGGTCCGGAAATTAAAATGCAAAATAACTGTATTCTAAAATATAAAAATTACAAAAAAATATAATAAAATATTATATGATACACAGAAGTCACATAACACGTATGAGATAATTTTCCTATTTAATAAAAATTATAACGCGTTTAAATGCATTAAAAATAAACTAACACATAGTAAAATCAACTAAAAATATATTTTAATATAATAAATTACACGAAATTTTCCCCGTCGTTACACATGTGAAGCAATCTGTTGTATACACACATACTCACTTGATTCACGTCGGCCAAATCCCATATGTAGTCCATCACACACGCAAGTGTGACCATCACACACACAAGTGTGACCATCGATCTTTCATTTACTCCCCAACTGCATATCAAACAAATCAATCTGTTGCATGGTTCACTGCTCACTTGATTCGTGTTGATCGATGCCCATATGCAGCTGCAACACACCAACTACTCGTTGATGTCGTGGAAGCCCTTCGACCAAGCATCCATCCCAGCAGTCTTTGCACCATCGTCTAGACTGGAAGGCAATACAACCGCAACAGTATCCTTCAAGTCACTCTTCCCTCGTGCACGAGATAACCAGATTTTCGAAGTTCCAGTACGTTCTGGCCACGTACTAATCAGACGATATATTCCCCTACGTAGCTCTCCCTTCATCCGAACCACACGACCTCTTTTGATATTCATAGCTCCCCCTACTATAGAGCATCTGTAGCCTTCTGAAGCTAACCGACCGATATATATTAGATTCTTCCTCAGCTTAGGCACATATCTTACCCTGTTCAAGCTGCGAACTATTCCATCGAACATTTTGATTTTCACAATTCCAATCCCCTTGATCTCACAAGTAGATCCATCAGCCAAAGAAACTGTTTCATTATTTGTATCTTGGAATTTGTCAAAATGCCCCCTCTCGGAACATACATGGTAAGATGACCCTGAGTCTAATATCCATTCTCCTGGAGAACTAGTGCCTCGATTGAAGACGGTGCAAACATCTTCACAATCGAGAGTAACCACAGCCAATGATGCATCTGGATCCTTCTTATTAAGCGGACAATTCGGCCTAATATGACCCCACTCCTTGCAACCAAAGCACTGCATGCCCTTTTCACTGTATCTGGATTTACCCCTTCTATTGGTAGATCCTCTCACAGCACCCCTTCCTCTATTATTTTGACTACGCAAAGCCAAAACTGTCATTCCGTCCTTGTCACCATCCTGGTTCTTCCTTCCAGCATTTGACAAAAGTGCTGACTGAACCTCCTCCATTTTTAACGTGTCCTTTCCGTACAAAATGGTTGTGACCAAATGATCGAATGACTCCGGAAGCGAGGTAAGAAGAATAAGGGCCTTATCTTCTTCCTCCAATTTTACATCAACCTTTTCAAGTTGATCAACAATACAAGTAAACACATTCATGTGCTCAATAACATTGCCTTGAGCTGCCATCTTCAGCTTGTATAACTCGCGCTTCAGATTTAACTTTTTAGTCAAGTTCTTCCCGAGTACAATGTCTCCAACTTTGACCATAATTCCTTCGGCGTGCTTTCGTCAACAACATTATTGATAATGTTATCAGCAATGCATAGTCTGATGGTACTCATGCATTGCGACTCAGCATCCTCCCAATCTTCATCGCTCATCTTTGTTGGTTTTCCTTCCTTCCCCTTCAAAACCCTTGCTAGCTTCTGTTGGGTTAGGATATCCTTTACCCTTCTCTGCCAAAGAGTAAAACTTCCTTTACCATCATATGGAGTCACCGTGAATCCTTTAATACTTGCCATGATCTCCGTTTACACACAAAAACCAATCCAAACAACTAAATCAATTGGCCAGGTAAGTGTTAGAAACAATGGGAGCACTTCCGTCAAAACGGTGCCAAATTAGACAACCACTTTTCTTAACGACTTTCCTTCGGCACCAATAATTTAGACACAACTAGCTCTGATGCCAACTGTTAGGAATCTGCCCGATTCCCTGCGAATACGGAAGCGATTCGGTAAATATGTGCGCTTAGATCCCACAAATATACGTGATAGTAATGAAGCAACAAACCAACAATACAGTAAAAGAGACAAGAGATTTAACGTGGTTCGGCCCAGCCTACATCCACAAGAGCAACAACTTCACACTAGATAAAAGAGATTACAATATCCGGGTATCCGGTCCCTTGAATTTCATACAAAAATTCAGCCCTACAATACCTATTATGTATATCCCCAACTCACTGAAGTGTTTATCTCAAAACCTCCCCCTATCATTGTTTCCCGACAACCTTTCCTTCTCTCCCTCTCCCAACCCGGACAGTGCCACACAACCTGATAGAAAGACCCCTGCAGTGGGACCACCTCCGATGGCTGCAATCAGACCCAAGTACCCTAAGAAATAGTTTAGGCACGAGGACCTTCTGTCCCGACACTTCCTGAAAGCGGGCTAAACCGACTCCCCTACTAGACGGACTATCTAGCAGCTATAGAGAGAGAAGAGAGAATTTTGGTGTATTTGATAATGAAGGAGGAGAGGGGTATTTATAGGAGTATGTAGTAGGTGGTAGGTGAGGTTGGTGGTGGTAGATGAGGTTGGTGGTGGTATTTGGTAAGGTTGGTGAGTTTGGTGAAGAAACAAATGTCTGCTGTCTAACATTCTCCAAATGCATAATAGGAGAATTTTTATTTTTTATTTTTTTGTATTATTCCTTTGTAACATGTGTAACATAATTTTTTTTATTGCTCATTTTTCACATGCGTAATTGGTTAATAATTTTGGCCACCAATCACAGAATTCGTTATTTTGATTAAAAATTAAAAAAATTATGATAAATACGTCATTCTTTCCGTATATCACCGCACAAGAAGAGATTTGGTTAGAAGTGGGATGCATCCACAAGGTAGAACGACTATCATCATAACAGAATTCAGTTAGCAAAAATAATAGACAAGTCTGTTAAAAAAGCAGTACAATTCTCCACCAATATTTTACTGTAAATATTCAATCCTACATTTCCTGTATGGTATTGATAAGTCATAATTATTGGATCAAACAATGCCGTATATTATCAACAATTTTAACTTAGAAGATTAATTATTTGCGAGTTGTAATCTATGGTACATAGGATCTTAAATGTGAGACAAGTATTTGATCAAATCCAGAAATATAACGATTACTCACATTTATTAATTTTATTACGGATATAATAAAAATTGGAAATGATGTAAGACGTAAGAAAAGGGCAAAAGGCAGAACACAAATACACAATGCATATATAAATATATAATAGTCGTATGCATGTATACAGGATTACTAGCCTCTTTCATACTGGTCGTCACTGGACTTGTACCAGAAGCTTTTAGTTTTGAAAAATTGATATATTTGTCCAGGAAAAATATCAAGTTCATCACTATTTCGTCCAAATATATCAATTAAATCATTACTTTTCAATTTGATTCAATTTCATCATTAGGAGAAAAAATTGTATCAAATTGGTCATTAAAAATGTATCAACTTAGTCATTAAAAATGGTCTCTTTGATACAAAAATTTTAAATTAGTGATGAAGTTGAGTCAAATTGGAAAATAATGACCTACTTGATATATTTGAATGAAACTGGTGATGACCTTGATATTTTTCCCATATTTGTCCTATTTCAATTTTTACCACTTCCACCTATGCAAACTTATCTACACATTTGCATGAGATGGCCGGTTTAACTTGCCTTATTTTTCAGAAATAACTAACTTATTCTGAAAAAAAGTTAGGAAATAAATACCTTTTCGTGAAATACGTAACTTATTTCTGCAAAAAAATGAATGTTAAATTTTTTATACGAATTTTTTTTCGAAATAGGTAATTTATAAATGATAATTAAGGGGGACCAAACACAGCCAATATCTGAACTTATCTACACATTCGCACGAGGTGACAATATTTGACACGATCCAAAACTAGCTCTCATCCGATTCCATTACAACATGATTTACACGAACGAAATTCTAATGCAACATGAACAGATCTTGAATTACAGTACAAAATATGACAGCAAGTGACTAGTTACTATGGGGGTGTTTGGGGGAACTTTTTTCCAGAATAAGTCAACTTATTTGAAGACAAAGTTAGAGATTCCTAACTTTCCAACTTATTTTTGTAACTTATTGAATTTCAAACATACATTAAATACTTGTATAAAAAAAATTTATCAAAACATAAAATTTTTATCCGAAAATAAGTTCATAAGTCCACAAAAGAAGTCTGACCAAACAGGCACTATATTAGGTTTTTTTTTAAAAAAAATAAAAAATCTTGTATATCCATCTTTTACATAACTAAAAATCCTCAGACAGAAAACATAGATCCCCAGTTGGAGCTTTACCAAGAACTGCAATCAAAATGATTGTCCATTGACCACTGTCTTCTGTCTATGTGAGGCTTGAAGAGCCTCACAAGTCAATCTACAGAGCTTCCAGGCGGGCAAGATCTTAGCACCTATTTTGCCCAAGACACACTCCCATTCCAGTCCAACACAACCCATTCAACTCTGTTGTACAAGTTTTCTAGATCACTCAATTTAACTTCATTGTCATCATCAAGTAAAACCAAACTGTCTTCAGAAAGACTTGCCTGCATGGCCTTAACGGTCATCAGACCAGAAATCAAAAGCATAACATTATAAAAATCTCTAGAAGACCATGGTTTCGATGAATCATTGACAAATTCTGTGGCCTACAACACAAATCTACATTTCTTCACATCATGTTAGTACTATTTTACATTGTTCCTAAAACCTATAGGCCACCATCACGCATCCTCCATCAAATTTATTAAGTTTCCACTACAATTTTAAATGCAGAAATAGAAAAGAGACACTTCGTGAAAGTTTTAGACAAGAATATAACTACTCCCAAATAGAAAAGAGACAGTTCGTGAAAATTTAGACAAGAATATAACTACTCATAGAATAGTGTGGCTGTATGATCTCATAAATAGTCTCATTCTTCAAAGTGTATATGCTTATAAATTCATTATTGTTTCTACTCTGCATTTTGCATTTTTCTAATTCTACACTAAGCACTTAATTAGGTAGTACTAATTTGTGAGAAAGTTGCTAAATTTCAACACTAAGCACTTAATTAGGTAGTGATAATTGATAACACATTTATACTACAAACCAGCCAGTGGCAAAGGCCTGACTAAGAAATGTGCTGCATTTTTTCATCTCCTCTGGGTCTAGGTCTGTGCCCAGGGCGGCAGGGCCTGCATCCAAGTAACGAAACCTCCACCAAAGTTCCAACTTTCAAAGTACGATGACAATGCTTTACATACATGATTTCTAGCATTCTACATACCTCTTCTCTTCTCTTCTTGTTGGCGAATCCCTTCATCAGTAGGAAGTCACCCTCCATCATATTCCCTTATACAAGTAACTAGATGATCGACCTTTCATTACCTTCTTGTATACAATTAACCAAGTGACTAGATAGATGATTTAAGCCACTAAATAGCTTGTTAATATCAGCCTTTCAATTTATATGTTTTAAACTTACCCTTGATTATCTACAAATCTATACCCTATTAAATAGCTTGTTAATATCAGTCTTTCAATTTATATGTTTTAAACTTACCCTTGATTATCTACAAATCTATACCCTATTATTTTCAGCTACTTATTGTCAGTAAAATTCTAGTATCAATTAGAAGTTCTATTATTATTCTCACCCTTGCTCATCTATGGACCGAGAGCAAGTCCAATGCAATACTAAAAAAGGTGCTATTCCTATAATATGACATCAATTATAGAACACCCCTCTCCAATGCAATGCTATACTTGATTCTAAAATAGAAAAATGCTATACGTTCAAAATATAGAACCAAATTTAGATGCATCTATAATTGCCACATAGGCATGCTTGTGGTAAGATGGAGAAAAATGAACAATTAACGTATACCAAATATACCTTAAAATTCAAACTTTAGGTGATTGGAAATAATATAGCTAAATTTAGACCTAATTGATGCTATTTTAAAACCATGCACTGGACTACAAGTTCTATTTTAACATCAAAAATTACTTTTTGAATTCAAATTATAGCAATAACTACATCTATTTTAGCATTAGCATTGACCTTGCTCTGATACAAATTACCACAACTTTTAATACTCCCTCCGTTTCAAATTAGTAGTCCACTTTCAAAAAAAATTTTGTTTCAAAATAGTTGTCTCATTTCAACTTTCAAAGCAATTTTTTACTTAAACTTCTCATATTACCCTTGAATTTTAATTTCCAAGATTGATTTTATGTAATTATTTATCAAATCAATACAATAAATATGGGTAAATATGGAATTAGATCATTAATAAGTGAGTTTCTTAATATGCGTAATTTTTTGAAAGTGGACTACTAAATTGAAACGGAGGGAGTATTATCTTATCGACCAGTATCTATCAGAATTTTGTGTACTGTACTACAGGGCATTTAGGTTTGCCAAAACTCCAGACGTATGTATCAGCAGGTTCACCTTCAAAAGAAGGTCACGTTACTTTGTCCCCATAGCAATCTTACGATGTAATTAAGGTTCATAAATAATCGACATATATGAATGATATTGAACTGGAATGGATTTGTTCTATTCCAATCTTTACATGTCCAGCATCAGTTAGTTTTCATTTCCCTGCTAAGCAACTCCTATAAGCTCATCTACTGACTGGCACTAACAGCACAAAACTAACATTCTAAACTTTCAACCATTTTTTGCACTGTCAAAGTCAGAGGCCTTTCCGAGCTGAACAACCACTGTACTCCGAAGAGTGCAGGTTATGTGCATCTACGTTGCTAATCATCCATTAACAAAATAAGAACACATCAACCACTAGCAAGAAAACTGAAATAGTAAGTTACTGTTACATAAGTTCGGCTACTAACATAAAACTCCTGTCATTGTTACTCAAAAGCGATAATCCTGAAACATACTACATAGATCATAATACATAATATATCGAAAGTACCAACAATCCTCAACCAAGAACACAATCATGACCATCATTCACTAATTAGTACCGTAAGCTATAACATAAAACTCCTGGCATACAATAACAAGTAGCCTTAACATACTACATTACTCAGGAGCGATAATACTAAAACATGCTACATAATTTCATAACTCATACTATATCAAAAGTACCGATAAGCTTCATACCAAGAACACGATCGCAACCATCATTTCACTGATCAGTATTATACGCTTCGAGAGCCTCACCAGTCAATCGACAAATCCTCCACTCAGGCAAAACCTTAGCACCCATTCCTTCGTAAAACCTAATAGCATTCACATTCCAATCCAACACAACCCACTCAACTCTCCCATAACCCATTTTCACAGCTTGTTTCGCAACCGCAGACAACAACATTTTCCCTAAACCCTTCCTCCTATAACACTCCCTCACAAACAAATCCTCCACATAAAACCCGGGTTTCGCTAAAAACGTCGAATAATTAGGAAAAAACAACACAAACCCAGAAACCACCGCATCATTTCCACAGGTCCAGAACTTTTCCTTTTCCGGGTCGGGTACCGGGTTATCAAGAATTAGGGTTTTTTGAATAGGGGTAAAATTAGGGTTTTGTTGAATTGGGGGAAATGGGTTTGGGGAAGTTTCGAGGATGAAAACAGTGAAAGAATGAAATGGGGTTGGTGGGTTTTGTGTAGGGAAGAGAGAGGAAGCGAGTGATGACTCAGTAGTGGCGAAAAGGTGAGTCAATTTCTCGAACTCGGCCATTTGGTGAATGAGTTTGTGAATGTAGGGAACATCAGAGAGGGTGGCGAGTCGGATCTGGGTGAAAAGTGGGTGGGTTTTGGGTCGGGTGTTGGTGGGTGTGGGTGGTTCTGAGGGGTGGTGGGGTCCAGCTGCGGCTGCCATTGTTGGGGTTTTGTGTGTGTGAAGTTGAGGTGTTTAGTGTGTGAAATGTTGTGTTGTGGGTTTATGCTTATGGGGGTGTGTATATATAGGCTAAAGGAGAGAGATACGTGGAGAGAAGAGAAAGTTCACTTTCATTTTAAGAAAAATGAGAAATGGGTTGGATAATTTGTACTAGGAGTTTTGTTATTTGAACTGACACGTGGTGGAAAAGTTCACTTTTTTATTTTATGGGATAAATTTCCTTTTCAAATTTTTCTCTTTTATGTATAAAAGACTTGAAAACAACTCTCGTCTCAATCTCTCCCATTTCTTTTATAAAAATTTAAAAATTCGTATTTTATCAAAACATAAGATGAATGTGTGAATATATTTAACTAACAAAAGAAAAAAAACTTAAAAACATAAATTTGAAAAAACATATATTAAAAATTTCTCGTCCATTCTCTATTTTTCTTTCTTTATGCTAATTCAGAAATATAGTCTAAATATATGTGTCCTGTGCCACTGGGTATTACTCACCCCTTTTAAATTATTAGTTTTTCTTTCATATTGATCACAAAATTTCAAATAAAAGATTGGATTATTACAACTTTCATATTTTTTTTTTGAAATAAAGGTGTTAATTCAATAATAAAAAGTCATACGACATCTAAATCAATGATCGAGTCGAACAAACAGTAATTTACAATCGTCTGTTCTCATGAAGAGACAGTTAAGCGATATTTTGAAGATAAAGTATATACAAATACAAGTACCCACTGTTGAATAATACTTGTTGTAGCATAAGATTCTGTTGGGGCCTTCCTCTGATACTTTAAGATTTTAGATGAGCTGGTTACTTAACATGGTATCAGAGCTCGGTTTATGAGGGGTCTCAGGTTCGAGTCCCTCCATCCCCATTTATTTAATTCATTATTTGTTGTCCGTCTCCTTCCTGTCTTCATTATATGTTTGTCGTTTGTCAATCGTAGCGAAACGTATCGTACAATTGATGGGGAGTGTTGAATAATACTTGTTGTAGCATAAGATCCCGTTGGGGTTATCCTCTGACACCTTAAGGTTTTAGATGAGCCGGTTACTTAACACCCACTTCGTGCATCATCGTTGGATTACTGGTACTTTTTTCATCATGCCCCGATGGAGCTATCGTTTAAGCTATCTACCAAAACTGCAATCCCATACAAAACTTCATCATTAAATCAAGACCCTCACTCACAATTAAGAAGCGAATAACAAAATCAAAAACCATAAAGATCCATCACAACCAAAGAAATCCTGCAGATCTGAAATCCCGGATATTAAAACATACCAAACACACAAAGAACACACTAAACTCTCATAAGGAGAGATAAACTAAACCCAAATAAATTGGGAAAATTCTCACCAAGAAGGGAGATTATTGAAAAACAAGAACAAAAACAAAGAAAATTAAAAGAATTGGGGCTTTTCCCTGGTGTAAATCAATAGAAGTCCCGGCAATTAGGCAAAAAAAAAAGAGGGAAAAAGTGAGGTGGCTGTGAAGAGAAAAAAAAGAGAGGGTAAATAAAAAAAAATTATCACCGACCACTCTTCATAAATTTGTTTTAAATTTCACTTCCAAAATACAATTAATTTTTTAAAAAGAAATTTGTTTAATACTCCGTAATATTATCCATGCACGTGCAAAACAACATACAAGTATACACTATCGTGCAAAACAAAAATACACATACCTGTGTTCATCGAGAATAATCTAATCATAAATTAAACGAAATTATCATTATCCAAGAGTCAAGACTCAAGACCGACTTCGCACACAAAACTGAGAACACACCTGTCTGTATTTTATTCAGCTTTGTAGGCTGCAGCCTGGATTTAATTAATAAATTAATTTGAACAAAAGAAAACTAACATGACATATGTGCACAGTACATATGACGTTGATAGATCATACTTCTCCGTTCTTTGAATTCTTTACGTTTGCGGACCAGTTTTTGGCACGGATTTTAAGGTACATTTTAAGGATAGTTCTATAACTTATTTTTGATATTTTCTTTTTTTTGTATAAAAATAAAACAATCCTATTTTTATACAAAAAAAGAAAATATCAAAAATAAGTTATAGAACTATCCTTAAAATGCACCTTAAAATGTGTGTCAAACACACACTTTTTTATGTAAAGAAATGGGTGGGACAGAGAGAGGGAGTAATATTTAGAGTTTTTCGCATTTTGCATCCCTTACTTTTGAGTATTTTTTCGTTTTGGTCTCGTACTTTAATTCGTTACATTTTATACTTAAAACTTTAATTATCCTCACACTTTGAACCCTTTTGACTGCATTCCATCAAGTCAAGCCGTTAACGTTAAATAACGAGGGTAAATTAGTCTTTTTACGTTCGTTTTGGTCTCATACTTTAATTCGTTACACTTTACACTTAAAATTTTAATTATCCTAACACTTTGCACCCTTTGACAGACTTTTGTTATAGTGACAGGGGTAGGAGGAGTTCTGCAACGGTCAAAAATTGATTCCTACCCTTATATATGATAGTGTTAGTGCCCTAGAGACAATGTAGTTGTACTTCTAGGAAAGACTATTTTGTTATTTGATAATTATGTTCTATGGATTATTCTACATTAATCTATTATGTCTTAATTTACTGCGATATAAATGTTAGAGTAATAAATGTCTTTGGAATATAGAACATGTATTCTAGGGGTGTACATGGGTCGGCCAAACCGATCAAACCGACCCAAACTGATACATGCTAATTTTATGTACATTTTATAGCATGTTATCTCTCAATTATCCTTCGTTTGTAATAATTTTGTCCTTGATTAGCATTGTAGTAGCAGTTTAATTTGGATTGGATGCTAAAATGGTTTTTTATGTTTTTAGGATAATTTTGGAAGAAAAAGGAGCTCAATTGCACATCACCAAGAGACCGTAGATTAATCCTGGACGAACAAGGAGGAAATAAGAATTGTCACTAAAATATGGAAAGTGATATATTCTTAAAGCAGGAATCCCGGTTGGAATTATTATAATTTTTGTGAAGCGAAAGGAGTCCGGTTCCAAGCCCTCAATTGTCCGCAGCTTAGGATTTAAGGATTTATTTATATTAATAAATATTTAATTTATTTAGAAAATTATATTTATAAGTATCTAATAATATTAGATATCTATTTTTATAATTTCTGAATTAAATTAAGTATTTATTAATTAAAGATTATAAGCTGTGCGGGTTAAAAAGCATTTCTACGGAGCCCGTTCAAAAGTATTAGCAGCAGCCCACGTTGTTTACAAAATGCAAAATTCAAAGTCATCAGAGTTGATTTTGCAAAAGTAAAAGGTTGGCAGCCTAATTTCCAGTCCGATTTTGCTACCTTCAGCTGAATTCTTTATTCCTACATGGTGGGCTCATTTGTCCTATAAAGACAATGGTTGCAGGAAGATTAAAGGGAGTTGAAAGCTGAGTTTCTTTTAGAATCCTCGTACTGAACATTCATTTTCTCTAGTTATCTCAGCTTCTTTTGTGAAATTAGTTTTAGGTTTACACTTTAATTTACTGTCAGTTCTATTTCGGTTGAAGATTGTAAGGGAATTGCTTGGAGTGCTCATTCATTTCATTGGAAATTATTCCGGGAGGATAAATTCTTGAAGTTGTACTTTCTTTACTCTAAACTCTTTTAATTATGATTTTATCATTTATTATATGCTTATTTTATTTGTCTAGCATGATTAACTAATTTCATAATCCGAGAATTGGGTAGTATTCGTTGGTGATATATGTTTGTTTGATTGTGATAATAATTCTCTATTTTTGCTAATCTATCATTGAGGGCTTAATCCAATTAAGGGCGTAGCTAACTTTTAATTGTATTCATAGGTATTGTGATAAATCGGGAGATGAGTCATAATTCTTGTTCATGATTTGATAGACATAGTTTAATTATTTAATCGGGAGATTAATAAGAGGACTATGAAACTTATAATTCTCAGGTCTTAAAATCTAAAATTGTATTTCAGTTGATCATGGGAGTGACTTTTGAAATATGGTTGTAGACATTATTTTGTATCTTGGGAGAGAACATTATAAAAATTAGAAGAATTGTTTTTAGCAAAATATGAGAAAAATATATATCACATGAAAATAGCATTATTGAACCAATTGAAGAACCCTATTTCTCGGATTGCTTTTCCTCATCAATTAAATTTTAGTTGTACTTGTTTAAAATTAGTTTATTTGAACACACCAATTATTTTTCACACTTCTAGATAATAAGAAATTAAAACTTGAACTTGTATTAATAGTCCTTCCCTGCGAACGAACTTCACAAAAATACTACCAACAAATTGGCGCCGCTGCCGGGGAAGGCAGTAATATTAAGTTTAGGTTATTTATTTCTTATAGTTTAGATTTTATTTTGTTTTGTGCAAAAAAAAAATAAAAAAAATAAAAAAAAAATAAAAAAAAAAATTAAAATAACAAAAATATTACTGTTAAATTCTAGTACGTATCTATTAGTATTTTCTGTATAATTCGAAGCAAACTCATCTCCCCTGTTTTATTCAAAACCCAGCTCTATTCATCTGTTTACAAACCCAGCACCATATTTTTTTTTTCTTCCCCTTTAACCACCACACACCCACAACCTCCTCATCTCTCTCTTTCTATCCTCCCACTGCAGAAAACCTCAACCCCCGTTCAACGCCCCACCGCATCTTCCTCCTCTGTTCACCTCCACATCGCACCGCCAGCCTCCACCACTTACAAACCCAGCAATTTACCTTCCCTTCCTCCTCATTCATACTCCTATCTCCTTTACAAACTCCCTTTTATCCCCTTCGATTTCCTCAGTCTCCTTCCTCCCTCTCTTCTCTTCACCGCTGCAAACACCACAACCCCCTGTTTCGTTTTTGTTTCGATCTCCTCGTAAATTGTTTGTTTCGCTAATTCACTGTTCTTGATTGTATTATACCGTAGTTTTGCTAAGAAGTTTTGAGTTGCTGGCGTAGCTTTCTATTCGAGTTTGATGTTGTTGATTGTCATTTACGAGATATCGTTACTAAGTTTCGTTGATTGTTTTAATTACGGTGTTTGATTCTGAGTTCGTAGGTCGATGTTGGAGTTTTCGAATCGCTATTGAGTTGCGGAGTTTTATAGGTTGTTGGTTCTTGTATTAGTGTTACTGATTACCTCCGTTTTGTACGGAGTTCATTACGGAGTTACTGTTGAGTTATCACCGTTGCTTTGGGTTTGTGTCCCTGCATTTCCGAGTTTGTCGAGTTTACTTGCTGTGTGGCTTGAGTCGAGTCCAATTATTTTGTGGCTGTGTTGTGAGGTTTTTGCAACATTTTGTGTGGTCATTTTACTGTTCTGAGTGGTGTCGTTACTGTTGGTTGAGTTCTTGTTTCATTGCCGTGAATTGCGCCAAGGTTGAGTTCGAGTTTTGCTATTTATGAGTTTCCCAATCGAAGTCAAGCCGTTGTTGTAGTTTCGTTTTGTTGTCTGAGTATTGTTTGATTTCTGTATTGTGTTGCTGAGTTGTACGAATGCTAGGTTACTGCATTTTTGCCGAGTCGAGCCTTCTGCGTTGTGTCCTGATTTTCAAAGTTTTAGTAGCTTAAAAGTTTCGTTAGTTACTAAATTTTACTATTGCGTTATTAGTAAAGTCGTTAATAAAATTAGCTGCCAAGTCGTCTTTTGTTTTTCCGAGTTGCGTGTCTGCGGTTCCAAGTCTTATTGAATCAAGAAGTCTGTTTTTGCGTTTGAGTTTTTGTCGAAATTTTGAAAAATAATTGAGAGTTCTGAATTGTATTTGCTGAAGTTTGGTCGTGAAATTTATTAAGTGTTTTGTTTCGGTTTTGTATTTAAAGTCAGTTTCCAGTTTGTAAAATAATAAATAAAAAAAAAAAAAAAAAAAAATAATAATAATATATCTACTTAAAATGTTATAACTTTATCTTATTGATGTTTTCAGGTGCACAAACTCTTGCATGCGACGTACAGTAAGTGCTGGAAATTTAGAATTTGATCCGGAAATCGAACGCACTGCTCGAATCTTAAGGCGAGAGGCAAAGCAAAGGAAAGAAAGATCTAAGATGGCTGACGAAGATCATGAAGTTGCTATTATTGATGAGACTTCAATTTGGGACCATGAGACACCAAATCCTGCTAATTGCATGTACAAAACTCCAAAGATTGGCGCAGCCCAATTCAACATTAATCCAAGCTTAATTCAGATGATCAGCAATCAAGCTTTTGAAGGAGATATTGAACTAGAGGACCCACACAGACATCTAGAACGTTTCGTGCAGATGTGTGGCTCATTCAGAATCAATGGTGTTACGAGTGACAAGATTCGTCTCCATATGTTTCCCTATTCTATTAAGGGAAGAGCTTTGGAATGGTTTCAACAACTTCCAGACACCGCGGTTGCTACATGGGAGAGTCTTTCTACTGCATTCTTGTCCAAATATTATCCTTCTGACAAGACGCAACAATTGAGGACTATGATTATGAGTTTTAAAGCACAACCGGGTGAAGGTCTATATAAGGCATGGGAGAGATTTAAAGCATTATTGAGGAAGTGTCCACATCATGGTTTGCAAGATTGGCAGGTCATTAGTACTTTTTATGGGGCCATGAATGCAGATATTCGTTTGAGTTTGGATGTTGCTGCTGGTGGAAATTTTAAGAAGGCACCAATTACACAGGCTAAAGCACTCCTTGAGGAATTGGCATCTAATAATTATTCATGGGCACCTAGTGGGACAAGCTCAGCAAAAGCAGCACAAGATTCTGAGATGATCAACATGCTGGCTCTCAAATTGGATACTCTAACTCAGGAGATGCGAGGACAAAGGGCAAATGTGAATGCTATTTCTTCACCTATGGAAGGATATAATGATTATGGTGCTAGTCAGAACTCTTATGTGCAACAATTTCCAGAAGAAGCATCTTTTATTCAGGGAAGACAGCCGTGGCCTGTTCAGAATAACTCCTACTACAATCCAAATCAAAGGCCAAACAATAATCTTTCTTACAGTAATAATCATGCGGCTAATCCTTCCTATTCATTTCCAAGGCAGAATCAACCTCCTGGTTTTCAGTCACGACCACCGTATCAAGCACAGCAGCAGTATCAACCACCGCCAAAGAAAGAACCTGCTGATTGGGAGGTTGCACTAAATAAAATAATGCAAGGAACATCTGGGGCATTGGCTAAAATGGAATCAAGAATAGATCAGATGGCATCATCTCAAAAGATGCTAGAAACACAGATTGGACAAATTGCCTCCAAGATGGGTGTGCGTGAGCAGGGTTCTCTTCCAAGTCAACCCGACCAGAATGGTAAGGAACAATGCAAAGCAATTACTTTGAGGAGTGGAAAAGAGTTGACCGAGGTTGAGGATCTTGAGCCTAAAGAGAGGGATGCGGAAAAAGAAAATGAGATAGTAGAGATTGATGCAGAAAATTCAGAAAAAGTGGATGAAGATAAGAAGGAAGAAAAACCAGAAAAGCCGTATGTTCCTCCGCCACCTTATGTTCCTTCTATTCCATTTCCACAGAGACTTCACAACAGGCAGTTAGAGAAGCAATACGAGAAGTTCTTGACTATGTTCCGGCAGTTGCATATTAATATTCCATTTGCTGATGCTTTGGCTCAAATGCCACTCTATGCCAAATTTCTTAAGGAGATGTTATCCAGAAAAAGAAAACTTGAGGATGTGGAAACTATTACTCTCAATGCGGAATGTAGTGCAGTCATCCAAAAAGCAATTCCACAGAAATTGAAGGATCCTGGGAGTTTCTCTTTACCATGCACTATTGGAAAAATGGAGAACATTAAAGCCTTGTGTGATTTAGGGGCTAGTGTGAGTTTGATGCCACACTCCATTTGTCGAAGACTTGGTCTTGGAGAGCTCAAGAAGACAAGAATCTCACTTCAGTTGGCTGATCGTACTATCAAGTATCCTTTGGGAGTCATTGAGGATGTACTTGTCAAAGTGGATAAATTCTTTATCCCTTGTGATTTTGTTGTGTTGGAAATGGATGAAGATGTTGAGATGCCCATTATCTTGGGAAGGCCATTTTTGGCTACTGCTGGAACCACAATTGATGTCAAAGCTGGAAAATTGGCATTAAATGTTGGTGAGGAGAAAGTTGAGTTTGATCTCAACAAAGCAATGAAGATGCCTTCATTTGATGCTACATGTTTCACTGTTGACATAGTGGATGAGCTCGTAAGTCTTGAAGATGCAGACGTAGCGGAAATGGAAAAAGCCTTAGATGACAAAGAAATGGAAGAATCACTTGATATGCAAGAAACAGGTACGCCGGCAATTGAGATGGCATTTTCAATTTCAGAGGCACCTCAGGTAGAACTCAAACCTCTTCCTTCTAATCTAAGGTATGCTTTTCTTGGTCCTAATGATACATATCCTGTGATAGTGTCTGCTTTGCTTCATGATGATGAACTAGATAAATTGTTACATGTGCTTAGGCAATTTAAATCATCAATTGGTTGGACAATTAAAGATATCAAGGGCATTAGCCCCGCTCTTTGCATGCATAGGATTTCATTAGAAGATAATCATAAACCTGTGATTGAGGGACAAAGAAGATTGAATCCTAATTTGCAAGATGTGGTTAAGAAAGAGATAACTAAGTTGTTAGATGCTGGCATTATATACTCTGTTCCACATAGTAAATGGGTTAGTCCAATACATGTTGTACCTAAAAAGGGTGGGATGACTGTTGTGCATAATGAAAATAATGAATTAATCCCCACTAGGACTGTAACAGGTTGGAGAGTTTGTATTGATTACAGGAAATTAAATAATGCTACTCGCAAGGATCACTTTCCTCTCCCATTTATTGATCAAATGCTAGAAAGACTTGCGGGTAATGAGTATTATAATTTTCTAGATGGATTCTCGGGATATTTTCAGATTCCCATTGCTCCTGAGGATCAAGAAAAGACAACCTTTACTTGTCCTTATGGTACCTTTGCATATCGTAGACTACCCTTTGGTTTGTGTAATGGCCCATCTACTTTTCAGCGACTCATGACGGCCATATTCTCTGATTTTATAGGAAAAACCATGGAAGTCTTCATGGATGACTTTACTGTATATGGTTCTTCCTTTGATTCATGTTTAACCAGTTTGTCTCAAGTGTTGCAGAGATGTGAAGACACTAATCTTGTTCTTAACTGGGAGAAGTGTCATTTTATGGTAAAAGAAGGTATTGTGCTTGGGCACAAGATTTCTAGCAAAGGCATTGAGGTGGACAGGGCAAAGATTGATGTAATTGAGAAATTACCACCACCCTCATCCGTAAAGGGGATTAGAAGTTTTCTTGGACACGCCGGGTTTTACCGTCGTTTTATCAAAGACTTTTCTAAAATTTCTCGTCCTCTTTGTAATTTACTTGAAAAAGATAGTGTGTTTGATTTTGACGAGAGTTGTCTTGTTGCTTTTAACAGGTTGAAGAAGGAGCTTATTTCTGCACCTATCATGTCAGCCCCTGATTGGAGCTTGCCTTTCGAGCTCATGTGTGATGCTAGTGATTATGCTGTGGGTGCTGTTTTGGGCCAGAAGAAGGAAAAACGCATGCATGTGATCTATTATGCAAGCAAGACACTTGATGATGCACAGATCAATTATGCCACCACTGAAAAAGAGCTACTTGCTGTGGTTTTTGCCTTTGACAAATTCAGATCCTATCTTGTTGGGTCTAGGGTGATTGTCTATACCGATCATGCTGCGATTCGCTACTTAATGAAAAAGAAGGATGCCAAGCCTCGTCTAATCCGTTGGATTCTTTTACTCCAGGAGTTTGATCTTGAAATTCGAGACAAGAAAGGATCTGAAAACTTGGTAGCTGATCATTTATCCAGGTTGGACCAGGGAGATGAAGTGGTAGGAGTTAATATACCTATCAATGATGCATTTCCGGAAGAAACACTTCTTGCAGTATCTTTGTCTACACCATGGTATGCGGACTTCGTCAACTATATAGTGGGAGGTATTGTGCCAAGTGAACTTACTTATCAACAAAGGAAGAAATTCTTATTTGACGTGAAGCACTACTTCTGGGAAGAACCGCTACTTTACAAGGAATGCGCTGATGGAATAATGAGAAGATGTACACCTCAGGAGGAGATTCCTGATATCCTCAGACATTGTCATTCTCTAGAGTGTGGAGGTCATAACAGCAGCATGAAGACAGTTGCAAAAATTTGGCAGTCGGGTTTTTACTGGCCGACTATGTATCAAGACGCAAGAAACTTTGTTGCAACATGTGATCGGTGTCAAAGGGCTGGAAATATTTCAAGAAGAAATGAAATGCCTTTGCAATCTATACTTGAAGTTGAGATTTTCGATGTCTGGGGGATGGACTTCATGGGTCCATTTCCATCTTCTTATGGGAACAAGTATATTTTGGTGGGAGTGGATTATGTGTCAAAATGGGTTGAAGCAATTGCATCTCCTACAAATGATGCTAGAGTAGTGAAAAAGTTCCTACAAAAGTATGTCTTCACCAGGTTTGGAGTCCCAAGGGCTATTATCAATGATGGGGGCTCACACTTTTGCAATAAACAGGTGGAGGATCTTTTGAAGAAGTATGGCGTGACACAGAAAGTGGCGACTCCGTATCATCCACAAACGAGTGGCCAGGTTGAAATCTCAAATCGCGAGCTTAAGTCAATTTTGGAGAAAACAGTGGCGACTTCAAGAAAAGATTGGTCAACAAAGCTTGACGATGCTCTTTGGGCGTACAGGACAGCATTTAAAACGCCTATTGGAATGTCTCCATATAGGTTGGTATTCGGGAAAGCCTGTCATTTGCCCGTTGAGCTTGAGTACAAGGCATTTTGGGCAACAAGAAATTTGAATCTAGAATTGAAATCTGCGGGAGTGAAGCGTTTGCTACAACTTGATGAGCTCGAGGAATTTAGGCTCCAAGCTTATGATAGTGCTAGAGTTTACAAGGAAAAGACAAAACGATGGCACGACAAGCACATCCAAAAGAAAGAATTTGAAGTGGGGCAAAAAGTTCTATTATTCAATTCAAGGCTCAAACTCTTCCCAGGCAAGCTGAAATCAAGATGGTCAGGACCATTTGAGATTGTGAAGGTATATCCTCATGGTGCTGTTGAGATTACTAGAGAGGGATCAGACGTGTTTAAAGTAAACGGGCAGCGATTGAAGCCATACTTTATTGGAGATGATATGAAGAGAAGAGATCTTGTTCTTCCCGATAATCCTCAAGCTTAAGTTCATCAACAGTTGCGTCGAGCTAATGACGTTAAACAAGCGCTATTTGGGAGGCAACCCAAGGAATTTTGTTGATTTGAATAATATTTTTGTGTGTTTGGACTATGCAGGAGGATCTTCATTTCAAGATGGATGCCTCAATGACATTTCTTGGTTGCACACTACCACCTCGACTATGACTCAGGGGAGCTCTTTCTTTTCTTCCTTGCATATTAGTCCATTGTGTTGTCATTTATATATATAGTTTGTTTCTTTAGGTTATATGTGGTTAGTGGTTGTTTCTTGTGGACAAGAAACATGATAAGTTGGGGGGTGTGTGTGTTCATTGTGATAAAAAAAAAAAAAAAAATTTAAAAATTAAAAATCACAAAAATAATTCTAGCCTTGTGTAGATTACTTGTTATAAGTAGCTTGATACGTCCATGCATGCTAAAAGAATCTTGTGTTATTGACACTTTTGATTGAGAAGTGATATGCTTTGTTCTTGTGCACACACATACACTAGCAAGTTAAGCAAGTAAACTCATTGAATTTTGTAAGTAATTAAAAGGACATGAATATGTGCAAGATGATTTGGTTTGCATGCTTTGAGTACAAGTAGGTGCGTTAGAGAGTCTTGTTACCTGGGATTGATTATGTTTTGTCACACCAAGCGAGTTTTGAGCCTATATGCATATCTTTTGCATGATTTTTTGTTTGCTTGAGTGTCCGCATGTTGTTTGCATTGCTAGCAATTGTTTGAGGTCTTTCTTGAAATGCATGACATTATTTGATGATAAGATGATAAAGGCAGTTAGGTATAACCTCATAATTCCCATATTACCACACCATTTAAACATGATCAATTAGTTACCCCATTGAGCTTAATCCTATTCTTTCGGTGACACACCACAGTACTTGCTTATATCTTTTTCTTGTATTGGCCTTACATTAACTTGAACCCAATTGTCAAAGGCTAGTATAGTGCTTAAGGGAGTGATAAGGTGTGCAAAAAAGGGGGGGTTTATTGATGATCATTACTTTTGGGAAAATATTGGGTTTGGTTGTTACTTGTTAGTCGAAGTTTGTAATAATATCAATGGATCATTGTTCTTGTTTATATTTAGCTCTCTTTATAAATAAAAAAAAGCAAAAAAAAAAAAAAAAAAAAAAGCAAAAAATAAAAATAAAATATTATTTATATGAGAGCATACTTATGTTTCTATGATCCTTTTTCATTCGACTAGTCAAGTTACTTGTTAAAAGAGAATAAAAAGATTCAAGTGTGGGGATGATAGATGGGGAGTTGAATGATTTCTGTTGTTGGGTACTAGCTTTTGACATTTCACCTTCTTTGGCTTTACTTGACATACCTTGTCCCTAACCCCATTACAACTTGAATAAAGACCTTTTGATTATCATCAGTGGTGTATGTTGTGTCAACGTTAGATTGATACCAAATGTCAAGCATGCTTATGATTTTGTTGGAATGGAGTGATACACTTACCCTTGTTCTTTAGTGAATATTCTTTTGTGAGTGAAAGGTGAGTTATTACTTGTATTTTGCATTTGAGATCCCAAGTTTTGACTCAAAGATGTACTCTTGTGGGCTTAGCATGATTACCAAATTATTCTTGCATCTGACATGGACTTTTGAGAACTTATGCATCTTCTTTGAGTAGACTATGTAAAAACTTGTACCTTCGACACCAAGGCATTGCATAATTCACTTTGATTCTTAAGTTGATGTGGCGTGAGAGGACTTGCATGTGTGGTGTGTATTGGCATTTAATCTTTCACATGAGCTAGATGGATTTTGGGGGTACATTCACTATAGGCCCTCACGAGACCTCACTCGTCCACTAGGGCTGCCTAGGGGTTTAAAGGGCTTGTTGCATATGCCAAATGCAACCGTGATCACCTACGGAAGTGGTAGTAGTAAGTAGTTATTTTATATTGATTTACTCGAGGACGAGCAAAGGTTAAGTTGGGGGGTATTTGATACATGCTAATTTTATGTACATTTTATAGCATGTTATCTCTCAATTATCCTTCGTTTGTAATAATTTTGTCCTTGATTAGCATTGTAGTAGCAGTTTAATTTGGATTGGATGCTAAAATGGTTTTTTATGTTTTTAGGATAATTTTGGAAGAAAAAGGAGCTCAATTGCACATCACCAAGAGACCGTAGATTAATCCTGGACGAACAAGGAGGAAATAAGAATTGTCACTAAAATATGGAAAGTGATATATTCTTAAAGCAGGAATCCCGGTTGGAATTATTATAATTTTTGTGAAGCGAAAGGAGTCCGGTTCCAAGCCCTCAATTGTCCGCAGCTTAGGATTTAAGGATTTATTTATATTAATAAATATTTAATTTATTTAGAAAATTATATTTATAAGTATCTAATAATATTAGATATCTATTTTTATAATTTCTGAATTAAATTAAGTATTTATTAATTAAAGATTATAAGCTGTGCGGGTTAAAAAGCATTTCTACGGAGCCCGTTCAAAAGTATTAGCAGCAGCCCACGTTGTTTACAAAATGCAAAATTCAAAGTCATCAGGGTTGATTTTGCAAAAGTAAAAGGTTGGCAGCCTAATTTCCAGTCCGATTTTGCTACCTTCAGCTGAATTCTTTATTCCTACATGGTGGGCTCATTTGTCCTATAAAGACAATGGTTGCAGGAAGATTAAAGGGAGTTGAAAGCTGAGTTTCTTTTAGAATCCTCGTACTGAACATTCATTTTCTCTAGTTATCTCAGCTTCTTTTGTGAAATTAGTTTTAGGTTTACACTTTAATTTACTGTCAGTTCTATTTCGGTTGAAGATTGTAAGGGAATTGCTTGGAGTGCTCATTCATTTCATTGGAAATTATTCCGGGAGGATAAATTCTTGAAGTTGTACTTTCTTTACTCTAAACTCTTTTAATTATGATTTTATCATTTATTATATGCTTATTTTATTTGTCTAGCATGATTAACTAATTTCATAATCCGAGAATTGGGTAGTATTCGTTGGTGATATATGTTTGTTTGATTGTGATAATAATTCTCTATTTTTGCTAATCTATCATTGAGGGCTTAATCCAATTAAGGGCGTAGCTAACTTTTAATTGTATTCATAGGTATTGTGATAAATCGGGAGATGAGTCATAATTCTTGTTCATGATTTGATAGACATAGTTTAATTATTTAATCGGGAGATTAATAAGAGGACTATGAAACTTATAATTCTCAGGTCTTAAAATCTAAAATTGTATTTCAGTTGATCATGGGAGTGACTTTTGAAATATGGTTGTAGACATTATTTTGTATCTTGGGAGAGAACATTATAAAAATTAGAAGAATTGTTTTTAGCAAAATATGAGAAAAATATATATCACATGAAAATAGCATTATTGAACCAATTGAAGAACCCTATTTCTCGGATTGCTTTTCCTCATCAATTAAATTTTAGTTGTACTTGTTTAAAATTAGTTTATTTGAACACACCAATTATTTTTCACACTTCTAGATAATAAGAAATTAAAACTTGAACTTGTATTAATAGTCCTTCCCTGCGAACGAACTTCACAAAAATACTACCAACACAAACCGGCCCTATTTTCACCCGACCCAAACCGAATAATTTCAAACCGGAACAAGGTTGGGTCAAAAATAATTTAAACCGGTGTTAATGGGTTGGGTATGGGTTTGGATTTTTTTCACCCAACCCAACCCGTTTAAAATTTGAACAGCCCATTAGTTCTCTAGTCCAGGTCCAGCCCACTAGCATGTCCATTCATTATATCATACTCTCAGTATCAGCCCATATATTTTTAGGTTTAGCCATTTAGAAATTAGGTTATACATCTCAATTACTCACAATTCACAAACACGCCGCGCTCTTTTTCTCTTCAGTCTTCACACTCTCTCTCTAGTCTCTTTTCTTCGTTCAAGCATAAACAGCGAACATGTATCAAATATTTGCGTAACTTTCCTTTGTTCTTCTTTAAATTAATAACATATATAGTGATTACTGCTTGTTTATCTATTTTCTTTGTTTATCTTTTGTTATTATTGTTCATCTTTATTAAATTAGAGACCCAAATATCTGATTATTGTTATCTGTTGATGTGTTGGTTGCTTACTTGCTTGGTTTAGATATACTCTGTTGATTATTGTTATTTGTTACTCTTGGTTTATTCTTTGTGATTGTTTCCTTGTATTTGTGATTCTTGATGTGTAATGGATACTTTGTAATAGTTATATAGGACTAAAATGGATTCGTTTGCGATTGAAATGGAAGTTGTGACATACACTACCCCTAATACCACCCCAAACACTGCTCCAACTCCAAATCCCACCCCAAACACTACCCCTAATACCACCCCAAGCACTACTCCCATTGAGCTTAGATCACCTAAAAAAGAAGGTGATGATGAACCATTAACAAATAAGAAGAAACCCACCAGGAAATTAGATATTTGGGATCACTTTACTAAAGTGAAAGGCGGAGATCCAAATAATCCTTGAAGCAACTGTAATTACTGCGGTGCTGATTATGCTTGTCACAGCACTAGAGTTGGTACTAGCAGCATGTGGGGTCACTTTAAAAAGTGCAAGAAGAGAGTGGATAAGAAGCAAAATGTACTTAGTTTCAAAAAGGAATTTGGTGGAGGTTCAAATCTGTTGACTGTTACATTTAACAAGGTGAGGTGTAGAACTGCGTTGGCTAAATTTGTGGTGAAGGATGAGCAAGCATTTAGAGTTGTGGAGGGCGATGGGTTTAAGGAGCTATACAAGAATTACAACCGAAGTTTGTTGTTCCAAGTAGAGTAACAATTGCTTGAGAGTAATAAATGTCCTTGGAATATGTAACATGTATTCTATATCTTTAAGTATGTGACTTAAAAATGAGATTATATGAATAGTGTTTATATTCCTAAATATCCCTAATCGAGCATTGTTAATATGAGACAATTATAATGCATACAGATTAGTATGTTTGTTGACGGATGACCACATCTCATTGGTCATATGTATAGTGATACTAAAGTCAAGAACATAGGTGCATGTAATATTCTACATGAACTGGATAAACCCACGGTGAGATTCTACATGTTGATAATGTCATTAGAAAGATTCATAGTGTTAATGGTGTAATGATCCTTAAACTTGAGATCATTATATTTATATACGAGGATTAATATACTTTGACTACATTAAAAGTTACCTTTGACCGGGTGATGATAAATGTGTACATCGGGTATATTATGAGTCTTATGAGAAATATGAATGATAGATATAGGATTTAACCCTCCTATTATTAGGAGAGATATTATTGGCCTCTTGATTGAGTGAGACTATGAAAATGCATGGCCATGCTCAAATATTGATTTGTTTTAATAGTCTACTCATTGATCAAGGAAACTCAGATTAAATGTTGAAGGATGACTAATAACATGCCTCGAGTTTAATCTATAATATTTGACTGAAGGGATTATATTACACAAAAACATTATATCAAGAAAGGTTTAATTGGATCACCAATTATTATTATTACTTGGGTAGCAATGATATATTACTAGATGCCGCTCATTGTTTATAATTTTATTATTGGATATTAAAATTATTGCCAACGTAATAATAACCTAAAGGGTTACACAATAACAACGTTTAAAATGAGTTTTAATTTAAATTACGAATTTAAATTAAACTATTAAATTCGAAATTGGTTATTAATTAATTGAGCTGGTCTTAATTAATTATTAGATAGAATTCGAATTTAAGATTAAAACCTAAATGGCTAAATCAGATTGGTTTAGAGAAGCCCAAACGATTTAGGGTTTTAAGGCCCAACTCTCTCCCTATAAACACATGATGATGCATTGTTTAGGTTGTATCTTTTGCAAAATCATTTTTCTTAAAACCCTAGCTGCTCAAAACGTTTGAGAGGCTAGAGAGAGAGAGGCAGGTTATTCGACTAGTACCGGTTCTGGTGATCGTTGGACGATCAAGCGTTCGTGTGGACTACTTTGGAGACGCATATCTTGATGCAAGGCCTACGTGGTGATTGCTTCTTGGACCTTCATCTGTCATCCATTCATAAAGCTTCTTAAAAGGTACATATTCTATTCTCCATAATCTGCCCGACTTATACATGGATTCTGAGTTAGGGTTTCGATTTTTTATTGTTTTACGACTGTTTCGCTGCGTTTATTGTCCCGAAACCCAACCATATATACCTTCACCTAAACATATTTGTATCTTCATTTTATACATCTAAATCTTGTATATTCATGGTTTATCTTTGCAGATGCAGGAAGTATTATGTAATCAAGCCTATGTGGACCTCTACAAACGCAATTTGTGGCATGCCCTAATCGAGTCTATAACCTTTTTTGTGTGGTTGGAACCACCACTTTATGATAGAGCTCGAGTAATAATACCATACTTGATAAGGAGGATAAATATGCTTGAAACTCAACAAGATATTGAACGTGATGGAAGTGTCACAATAGCAACAACAAATGTGCATTTTACTATTGGAAGTGTACTTAAGAAAAAGTATTGTAACAAATCTTTGTACTTGAGGGGGGATGGAGAGAGATAAAAAGAGGGACCTAAAGACATAGATGGGAGGAGAGAGAGATAATGAGAAAAATGCAGAGAGGGAAAGAGAGATAGAATGAAACCGAGACAATAATTGTCCTAATTTTTTAAAATTTGGGCAAACCGGGGGGGGGGGGGTGGGGGGAGAATTTTCCGCTCGAGCCTTTCATCAAATTGTTTTTACGCAAGTTTTCTAATTATTTTATTTTTGAAAACTTTTTTTAACAAAATGTGTTCATTTTAAAATTATTCAAAAAAATTCATCATTCACTCATATTTAATTTAATATTGAGAAAATGACCAAAATGCCTATTTTTCACAAGTTTTTGCCCAAAATACTGATTTTGAAAAAAATGGCCCGAAATACCGACGGGATACGGAGAATCGTCCTCCGTGTTAGGGTGTTGCGGAACACCGTCCTCCGTGTTAGGCATGATACGGAGCTGCGTCCTCCGTGTTATCATGATACGGTGGACTGTGCACCGTGTTAGATGGGTGCGCAGCACTGTCACGGAATACCGTCCACCGTATCGCCCTGTTACGGAACACGGAGCTCCGTATCATGCCCTGTTACGGAACACGCATCTCCGCAACACACCCCCTATCACGGTACACGATGTACCGTGTCCCGTCAGTAAAAAGGGCCATCCAGTTTCCCAGGTGATTATTTTGGGCCATCACCCTTTAATATTTTCAATTTTTTTTACTTTTTTTTTAAAGTGTTATTTATTGTAAATTATTTTTAATACATATATATGTGATTTCTTAATTAAAAAACATAAAAAAATTTAAATTTTAAATTGTTAAATTTGTTAATTTTAAAATTATTGAAAAATATGTTATATTACAAAAAAATACTATTCACTCCAGTTCAAATTTCAATAAAATAAACAAATTATTTTTTAAGAATTTTTATCAGTTTTATGTAAATGATTACTTAATTTATTTTTTAATTATCCATATACAACATCCAGCCCAACACTTTATCATGTCTAGGTTAATACAAGGACTCGATGTTGTAACAGGAAAGGTTGAACATAGCTACGATAACAATGTTTTAGACGACAACATCATGGATAAATGTTGTGAAAAGTCATATATGGCATAGTGTTAGTATGTATAGGCGAGGGTATATATAAGGGTAGGAATCAATTTTTGACCGTTCCAGAGCTTCTCCTATCCCTGCCACTTAACGTTCACTGCTTGATTTAACAGAAGTCTGTCAAAAGGGTGCAAAGTGTTAGGATAATTAAAGTTTTAAGAGTAAAGTGTAACGAATTAAAGTATAAGATCAAAACGAAAAAACACTCAAAAATAAGGGGTGAAGTGCTGTGTAATTGTACGTAAAAAGACTAATTTACCCTCGTTGTTTAACGTAACGGCTTGACTTGACGGAAGACAGTCAAAAGGGTGCAAAGTGTGAGGATAATGAAAGTTTTAAGTGTAAAATATAACGAATTAAAGTATGAGACCAAAACGAAAAAATACCAGAAGATAAAGGGTGCAAAGTGCAAAAACCTCTAATATCTAATTATGTTCAATTTTGTCTGTATGCACACTACAGTAAAATTTTAGAAAAAAAATGATGAAGGTTGTAGCAATTCTTAGCTGAATTAGAGAGTATTGCCCCTTTTTGGTTGGAGGAGAAGGAAAGGGAGGGGAGGGATATGAAATGTAAAATCATGTTTGTTTCAAAATTGGGAAGGGGATTGGATTGGAGTGGAGTGGAGGGGAGGGGATTGTAGGGGAGTTTTTGTTTAATTTTATCATCCTCCAATTTGGGGTTTTTTGGAGGGGAGGGGTAACATTTATTTGACAAAAATATTCTTACATGTGTAATTCTAATTTATATTCTTTGTGCATATATGAAAGTTATAAATGTAATTTACTCATAAAATCCTCCATTTCCCTCTTGTACCAAACAAAAAATGAATCCCTTTCCATTCCTTCCCCTCATATGAACCAAACATAAATATTAATAAAATCTTCCCCTTTCCATCCGCTCCCCTCCATTAACCTCTCCCCTCCCTTCCCCTCTCTTGAACCAAATATAGTGTTAGATATAAGTCTAATTGAATAAGTGGTATTTTGAAATGAATATATATGACATAATTTTATTGGTAGGATCCACAACCAATAATATTATGATAATTCAATATTTGAGAACTATTTCGGAAATGATTTTAAATACTCTAGCATTTCACTTTCTATTTTTGTTCATGGTTCTAAAAATCCCCGATTTAGCCGATTAATCCTCTGTAAGGTAACCAACCGATTCGATTTTTGAAATCCGATTAATCCTGTGAATTTATTTAAAATAATATGTTTAATTGTAAATTAGACTAATATATTAAATATTATTATAATATCCGATTAGTACTCCGATTAATCCTTCCGATTAATCCCCGATTACCCGATTAATCTTAAATCGGTACCTCAACCGATTTATACCGATTACCGATTTTTACAACCATGTTTTTGTTTTGTAAATCAAGATTCTACATGAATTTATCACGATTCATGAGTCATGTCTATCTTTTAACATGACCAAATTAAATCCTTTTCATGAACATGATACAGTCTTTTTTGTTACCTCTCTTGACCTCTTAATCCTAGTTCTTACTTTTCTTTTACATAAATCTAATGTATATTTGGTGATTAATCTATGTTCACTGGCATACCTTCCTGTTCAGTTTTTTACAGACAGGAGATCTACTCTCTCTCTCTCTCACACACACGAGTCCAGAAAAACACAGATACACACAGTGGGACTAAATCTGGGTTCATGCAGGTGAGGATGATTTGGAAATTTGATAAAGAGTAAGATCATCATAAAGTACAACGTAGTACTATTCATTATCGATAATTATTACTCTTTCCGGAACTGGAAGATAATACATAGTAGATAAGAAGTGTAACCTTAACCAAGAACAATCTAAATGATTATTCATTCTAATTTCTTCATGCATTACCATAAGCTTGAAGAGCCTCACCAGCCAATCTACAAGTCCTCCACTCTGGCAATATCTTGGCACCCATTTCTTCGTAAAATCTTATAGCATTCACATTCCAGTCCAACACTACCCATTCAACTCTTCCATATCCCATATTCGCTGCTTGTTTTGCAACAGCAGACAACAACATTTTCCCTAAACCCTTCCTCCTGTAACACTCCCTCACGCACAAATCCTCCACATGAAACCCCGGTTTCGCCATAAATGACGAGTAGTTAGGAAAAAACAACACAAAGCCAGAAACAACGACGTCCTTTCCATGCGAGCAGAACAGTTCTTTTTCTGTGTCGAGTATAGGGTCACAGAGTTCCAAGGTTTTTTGAATTGGGGTAAAATAATTAGAAGTTTCTGGAATTGTGGAAAATGGAGTTGGAGAGGTTTCGAGGAGGAAAACAGTGAATGAGTGAAATGGGGCTGGTGGATATGTTGTGGTGGGGAAGAGCGTGGCAGCAAGTGATGACTCAGTGGTGGTGAAGAGGTGAGTTAGCTTCTGAAACACGGCCGTTTGGTGGAGGAGCTTGTGAATGTGTGGGATATCAGAGATTGTGGCGAGACGGATCCGGGTGAAGAGTAGGTGGGTTTTCGGAAGGGTGTTCGTGTGTGTCAACACTTCTGATGGTGGTGGTGCTACTGCTGCTGTGGCGACCTGCATGGTTTTTGTGTGTGAAGTGAAGTAAGGAGAGTGTGGTGAGTGTCTGAAAGTTGGTGGTGCTATATATACTTGTGGGAACTACTAAATACCTATATGATATCTAGTTTAGTAACCAATTTCAAAACTTTTAAATTAGTCTAAAAGTACCTAGAAGGAAAATTAACTATATAATATCCGTTTTGCCAACAAATTTCAACACTAGAATCATGTCGTTTATTTAAAGGTAAGCCAAAAATGATAAAAAAACTGTAATACCAGTTGTGACTTCAATTCCGTCAGTCACCACATTCTCAGGGTGTCCAGGAGTTCGACTCCCTAGCTTGCATAAACGTTGGAGATCTTCAATCTGATAGAGATTGATAATTTCAGAACTAAATAGACGGATAATATTGGATCTACTCCATTAATATAACCTCACACAGCAACTCTACATTAAGTCATCAATAGCTGCAGGTTATATATGTATGTAAAGGACATAGTCCTTGAGTCGAGATTTTATAATCTATAGACATTAGACAGACACAAATATTTTGGGAAATACAATTGAACATGAATCTAAATTTCAGTGAAGTTTAACTGTGTGTGCCTAAAGAAAGTTACTAATATTGATGAATACAAAAACACTAGTCATTGTTGAGGTGAAATCATATGCAATGTGTATATCAGGGTGATCAAGATGTCTCAAGTTCGAACTTCGAACCCTGCCAAGTCCCACCCTCAATTGTTTAAATTTAATTATTTATTTTTATCTCCCATCTCTGTTAGTCGAGTTGGTAACTTAACATTGAGAGACCTCTTTGACAACCGGCCTATTCTGCCTTCTAAACTTCAAATTTATTCTATTGCTTAATCTTGAATTATGCTATTCATAATGCAACAGCGAACATTTAAGTAAATAAAAATATAATAATGCCTAATTTTAAAAAAAGAAAAAAAAAAGAGCTGACCTGAACAGATTGAAAGCCAGCAAGATGAAGACAAACATACTGAAGCAAACAGCCATGTCCAGAACTCAAAACAAACCTATCTCTATTAAACCACTTAGAATTCTTAGGATTATATCTCATGACATGCCTATACAAATAAAACCCAACTTCAGCCATTCCCAATGCCATTCCTGGATGCCCTGCTTTTGCATGATTCACAGAATCTACTATCAACATTCTCACGTTATCCACACACCTCTTGTCAACCATTTCTTGAAACTCCTCTTCATCTAAATCTAATATTTCATCATTTTTAATGTTGTTTTGATTTTGGCCAGTGAGTTTTGCTTTCTTGAGCTCTGTTTTCCATGAGAGTTTGTGGTGGTGTTGAGTAGTAAATAGGTTGGTTTGGTTGGAGCAGAGCTTGGGACTTTGGGAGATGTGCTTGTGAGAAAGAAGGGTTGTGTAACTTGTGTATGGGCGCATGTAAACGGAGGAATACGCCATTATGAAACAACGAGAGAGAGATAGAGAGAATACAGTCGCATAACCAGTGAATACAGATATTTGGCTTTCGAGACGCCAATCTATAAATAGATAAAAGCTGAGTCCATTTCAAGGGTGTTCTCCCTATTCTGCCCCTGCCAAAATATGCTTACTACAAATTTACCATTCAGTTTGTGACAATAAAAAAGTTTAGGCTTTGTTTTATATAGTATTCTTACATTATGGTACATATACTACTGTTTCTACCATCACTTTGGTTCTTTGCACGACCATCTATGCTTTTGTTTTTAACTTTATCAACTTTTCTAACTTCACTACTACTTCACTACTATTCAGAATTCAAATTTGGTTTTCATATTACATACGTTTGGTCTTATTTCTCTCCTTCAAATTTTCAAGATGCAGTGATATATTCTTTTTTTCTTTCTGGATTTAGACAGCATGGCTGAGGTTTGCTTCATCTTTTTACCTTTTGTTTCTTCTTTACACCTTTTTTCTGTTCGTCAATTACATGGTTTCTTGGGTATATGACTGTACTTTTTTTTCCCCAAGTATGCTTGCTTTCTGGATTGTGACAAGATGGATGATGGTTTGTACCAGATTTTTACTTAATATTTGTAGGATTGGATTCTGCTAATGCATTGTATACTAGGAGGCAACCATTATCTAACATTATAAAACTTCAATATACAAGATAATGTACAAACCATTCTGCTATTGACAATATAGAGCTTGGGCATACATTGAATTTTCATGTAGTTCGATAGTTTTCTTCTGTTCTGGGAAGATATTGCCAGATCATCTTGCAATTGCTGAATGATTCTTATTATGTAGTCTGTAGATGACGAAAGTGAGGGTGGGTTCTTAAAACTGAAAAGAACCAGCGAGTGGCTAAGAGGTGACAACACTGCACCAGTCAATAAGAAAGTAATGTATGAGGTTAGTTTTTTCTTATGTTTTTCAATCTTCGTGCTTTTGTGTTCTGTTAATGGTACAAGATAATGTGATTGATTGAATATGCAAACTTGGCTACGTTAAAAGACTTCACGTCTCGGTCAGAAGAACATGCCTTATTTTAATAAAAGAAATGTTCAAGTGACATGTCTGCATATGTTTTACTTGTTCTACTTTTAATAAGAATGTTCAAGATTCCAGGAGTTCACGCATGGCAACTACCAAATACATAAAAAAAAAAGGATATGGAGCAGGCGAGCAGCACACCTCTAATTAAATATACGACATGATGAATCTATACACCTCTAATTGAAGATTTCATTCTTCGATTGCATATTTGATTCTCCCACGAGTGGCGTGTTTTACTTTTCAGTTTTGAAATATATAGTAGCTTAATATTCTACCCTTCCCAAAATATGCTTACTACACATTTGTATTTCAGTTTGCTATGCACCAATACGTGTTTTATATTTTTATATAGTATTCTTACATTTAGGCTTTGTTTTATATAGTATTCTTACTACACATTTGTATTTCAGTTTGCTATGCACCAATACATGATTTTTTACATGTGTTCAGTTTTTGTTACAAGGGTAACTTACATCAAACTGTTGATGTCTTCAGGATGCTCCTACTAAGCCAATGTTAGATAAGGAAAATCAAGATTCAAGTCAAGATCCAAGCATACGGTCATTGTGTATGCAGTCAAAAGGTTGTTGCTCCCTTTCTATACTCTTACTTATAAATCTTGAACATACAAGCAGTATGCTCTATTGATTCTTTATTGATGGTTTGTACATGATTTTTACTTAATATTTGTAGGATTGGATTCTGGTAATGCATTGTATACTAGGAGGCAACCATTATCTAACATTATAAATGTTCCGAGCAATCCAAATATTCTTTGTACACTTACCGATGGCAATGGTCGGGGAAAAAGGGATGTTGGAGGGTGGAAGTTTGATGATGCTGTTAACTTTTACGAGGATGCTAGCAAATATTTCAGCTCTGAAGATCTTCAAGGTTTTCAATTGTAACAAACAAAATAGGTTTACATTGTTCATTAGTTTCGTTTTTTTTATATATGAACCAATATTTTTTTTTGTAGCATTCAAACCGTATACGATCTCGAAGAGGGGGACACCATGTTCACATTCCAATTCGACAAAAAAAAAACCGAGAGCTAAAAGTTTGAAATTACAAGATGATGGTAAGTGTAATCCCCCGAATTTGTTTAAGGAGAGTTTACGGGATAAGACAAACAATGTTAAGAGCAAATCACATAGCAAAGTTAAGGAGGATCTTGCTGGCATTACTTGTTGCTTATTCTCTGAAGAGGAGGGTGCAACTATGGATAAAGAACATATATATCTTGATGATGCAGAGATTAGTGAATTGAAACAATTCCAGGCAGATGCTGATGATTTCCTTTCTGATGATGATGTTGGTTAGTATTATTAAGAAAATGCTATTTCCCTTTTCTTCTGTAGAATTATTTGGAAGATAAATTTTTGTTGATAATTTTTCTCCAGGTAATTTTATTGATGCAGAGGATGTTGATCCAAATATGGATCAGCTGTTTCGAAGTGGTACAATATGTAAGACATTATCGACAGTATTGCTTATTGATTATATGTTTCTAAGAATAGTTTACTTCTTTATGATATGTTAAATTTGCCTTTATTTTGCAGTACCTGAAGAATATGCTTCTCTAGGAGGTCCGAGTGTGAAATGTGAATATTGTGATGCTATCATGTGGAAAGAAGAAAGGGTCAACAAAAGTGTGACACGTGGTATTCCAAAATTTTCAATTTGTTGCCGTAAGGGACAGTTGAAGCTGCCAAAACCACCGTCGACACCCTCATACCTTTGGGAGCTGTATAATCATCCTAAAAAGGGTAGACATTTCCAAAACTGTGCACGTATATATAACAGTATGTTTGCTTTCACGTCCACAGGTGGTACCGTAGATCATTCTATTAATAATGGTGGGGCTCCTTATATATATAGACTGAATGGACAGAATCATCACGTGTTTGGTTCCTTGATACCAAACAATGGTGAAGATCCAAAATTTTGTCAACTATATATATATGATACCGAAAATGAGGTTGCCAACAGAATGAGGTGGGTCGATGTTGATAGCAGTGAAATTGTTGATGCTGAGATTGTTGAAGGTTTGATAAAGATGCTTGATGAGCACAATGAATTGGTGAAAGAATTTCGAACTGCACGTGACCGTTTCAAATCAACTGGAATTGTTGATTTAAAAATAACTCTTAAGGTTTGTCGTTCGGAAAGCGGTCGTGAGAATAATATTGGACCTTCTGACGAAGTTGCTGCCATTATGGTTGGTGATATGGAGGAGAACGATGAAAGCCGTGATATCATTATTGAAAGCAAACAAGATGGGCTGGAACGTATATCCAATATTCATCCTAAATTAATGGCACTACAATATCCTCTATTGTTCCCGAATGGAGAAGATGGATATCATGCTGATATCAAGTTTGTGGAGACAGCAGAGAACAAAGGAAAAAGGCAGAAAGCATCAATGAAGGATTTCTATTCATATAAATTGCAAATTAGGCACAGTGAAGGTTTGTGAATACTTTCTTTTAATTATATTAATTTATATTGTAACCCTGTTTTAATTGTGCCTTTAAACTGCAGCTATGACTCTTCGCTTGGGTGGTCGATTATTCCAGCAGTACGTTGTTGATTCATTTGCTATGATTGAGCAAGCACGACTGTGGTGGTTTCGTACTCACCAAACCACACTGAGGTCTGAGTTGTACAGTCATATTTGCGATTATCTACAGAAAGGAGATGGTGATAGTAATAGTATTGGGAAAAGTTTCATTCTTCCGGCTGGTTTTGTTGGATCAAAGCGTTACATGCAACAAAACTTTCAAGACGCTCTTGCTGTTTGTCGATATGTTGGTCATCCAGATATTTTTTTAACAATGACTACCAATCCTTTATGGGATGAAATTACTCAAATGATGAAACTAATTCCTCATGCCACTCCACAGAACAGTCCTGATATTATTGCAAGAGTTTTCCACTTAAAACTGCAACAACTTGTGGATGATATTAGGAAGAAGTCCTTCTTTGGGAAATGTGTGGGAGGTAATATTAATTTCACTTTCACATTTACAATTGTTATTAAATATTGTATATATTTTTATGTTACTTTGTTTTTTATTAGTTATGTACGTTGTTGAATTTCAAAAGCGTGGACTTCCTCATGTACACATGCTAATATGGCTTGATAACGCATCAAGAGAGAAGTTGAAGTCCAATGTGGACAATTTTGTTTCTGCTGAGATACCTGATCCATTGACAGATCCTGTTGGATATGCTGCTGTTAAGTCATTTATGATGCATGGTCCTTGCGGGATGGAATTCCCAAAATGTGCATGTATGCAGAAGAACAAATGTTCTCGGCATTATCCCAAGAAGTAAGTATTTATCATAGAATCAATGTTGATTTCCTGAGAAAATCGCTATCTAGTGTCAATAATAAAAAAATTATTGTCTTATATAGGTATAACGCACGAACTATTTTTGATGAATCTGGCTTTCCTATTTATAAGAGACGAAAGTTAAATGTTACTGTCAAGATTAGGAAAGCCGAGCTTAACAATCAATGGGTGGTTCCTTACAACAGAGATTTGTTGGTTAAATATCAGTGTCACATGAATGTTGAAATTTGTTGCCATGCACGAAGTCTTAAATATCTTTTTAAGTATTGTCTTAAAGGCCATGATAGAGCAACCGTCGAAATTAAAGGTTCAAGAAAGAAGAGTTCAGACAACAATGTTGATTGCGTTGACGAGATTCAATCATACTTTGATGGTCGGTATATATGCGGAGCAGAGGCTGCTTATCGTACATTTGGTTTTCACATTCATCACCGATCAGTCTCAGTGGAACGTTTGTCATATCATTTACCTGGTGACAAAAACTGTACATTTCGATCCAATGAGCCACTTGAGAAGGTTGCTACTCGAAACAAGATCAGGAACAGTAAATTGGAAGCTTTCTTCCTCTTGAACCAAACTGATCCAAATGCCCGTAAATATACATATGATGAAATACCACAGCATTATGTTTGGAATGCTTCTGAATGTATTTGGCGTTTACGTAAACAAGGACTTCATATAGGCCGCATGACCTATACGCATCATAGTACAGGTGAATTGTGGTACTTACGTATGTTGCTAGCAAAGGTTCGCGGTCCTATTTCTTTCGAAGCTTTGAGAACTGTCAATGGTGTGGAATGTAGGTCTTTCCAAGATGCGTGCAATGAATATGGTTTTCTTGATGGTGATAAAGAGTGGCATGAGTTAATTTCTGAATGTGCTAAGTGTGGATTTCCGCCTCAACTTCGTCAATTGTTTGTACACATTGTTGTTAACTGTCAAGTGTCTGATATGGCTCATCTCTGGCAGACTTATTGGCATGTGATGAGTGATGACATACTTTACCAACGTCGGCAATTAACATGCAATCAACATCTTACGTTAAGTGATGAACAGATTCAATTCTTTGCTCTTGCTGGTAAGTATATTACAAATTTTTAAAGTTTAATATTTCTTCAGTCAAAAATTCATATGTATAGAGACAAAAATTATATGCTGCATAAATATAGCATTTGTACACATTTAGATTTTAAATTCGTTAATATGTGCAGAAATTGATAAATTGCTAAGATCAATTGGAAAGAGTTTGGCTAAGTATCCGCAAATGCCTCAACCTCCAGCGTCGTATTTACAAACGGGTGTAAATAATTTGTTTCTGGATGAAACAAATTATGATCGTGGAGAGATGGCATTAGAGTACATGCGTCTTATTTCAAACTGTAACGAAGATCAATTACATGTTTACAATGCAGTAATTGAAGCTGTTGAAAACAACAGAGGTGGTGTTTTTTTTGTTTATGGCAGTGGTGGATGCGGTAAAACATATCTCTGGAGAACATTGATTAGCAAGTTAAGATCTGACGGACGTGTTGTTTTACCTGTTGCGTCATCTGGGATTGCGGCCACATTACTTCCTGGTGGACGTACTGCGCATTCCAGGTTCAAAATTCCAATTTTGCTTGATGATCTTTCTTTTTGTTCGTTTGGACATAACTCAGATATCGTATTTCTTTTGAAGAATACTAACCTCATTATATGGGACGAGGCACCAATGCAACACCGTTATGCATTTGAATGTCTAGATCGTTCATTAAGAGATTTAATGAAACCTGTTAATTCCATTCGTGCTTTGCTACCTTTTGGTGGAATCACTGTTCTGCTGGGTGGTGATTTTCGACAGATCTTGCCAGTAATGAATTATGGTTTACGTAGTGAAGTTGTTTCAGCATGCATAACAAGGTCCCGGCTGTGGTCAAATTGTAAGGTATTTGTTCTTAAGAAAAATATGCGTCTGAGTAAATCGAAATGTGATGTTCAAAACAAATCACTAGAAGAATTTGCCAAATGGGTTTTAGATATTGGTGATGGTAAATTTTTGTCTACATCTCGTGGGAATGAATTGTCTGCTGAGTTTGAAGTTGCTATTCCTACTTCATTTTGTAATATGAAGGATAGTAATTCTGTTGAAAATATGATACGAACTACATTTCCTGATTTTGTACAAAATTACAAAGATCCGAAGTATATTAGTGAAAGAGCAATTCTAACTCCTACAAATCAAACTGTTTCACATGTTAACTCATTGATTGTAGAGATGATTCCTGGCAATTGTGTATCATATTTTAGCGTGGATAATGCTGAAGAATTTGGTGGAACCGAAGCTGATCTTAGTCTTTCATTTCCTATTGAATATTTAAATTCAATTGTATTACCAGGTCTACCAAGTCACGAATTGAAGCTGAAAGAAGGCGTTGTTGTTATGCTCATGCGCAATTTGAACCAAACACTTGGTCTTTGTAATGGAACTAGGATGATTGTTACAAAATGTTTAAAACATTGTGTTGAGTGCGAAGTTATATGTGGCACTTTTGTTGGCACACGTCATTTCATACCTCGCTTGGAATGTTGTCCGACAGATAGTCGATTACCGTTCAAACTGATGCGGAAACAAATGCCTCTTCAAATTTGTTATGCCATGACCATTAACAAGTCTCAGGGACAATCACTTGAAAGTGTTGGTCTGTACTTGCCAAAGGCTGTATTTACTCATGGACAACTATATGTTGCGATCAGCAGGGTAACATCTCCGCAAGGACTAAAACTTTTTATTGACAATGAGACTGGCTGCTGCACAAATATAACTTTAAACGTAGTGTACAAAGAAGTCTTTTACAACCTACCACCAACATAATATCCAGTTTGTATCAATATCTATTCTATAATTACAGATCTTGCAATGTATCATGTTTTACACCACAATTTTTACTGTTAAAAAAGCATTGCTAATGTTGTACTATGATTCGTAGTAGACTGTAGACCACAGCTATTGAGTCATAGAAAATTACTACTTGCATAGTGTAAGTTGTGGAAGTAACAGATGCTTTAAACTTTCAATATGAAGTACTTTATCTTTTGTCTTTACTTTTTTTCCCCTATGTAAAAGTAGAACCAAACTACCAACACATCTTCTCTTAAACAAATTAAAACTTAAATATAGAAGATAAAGTGATTCATTGAATATGCAAACTTGGTTACGTTAAAAGACTTCATGTATCGGTCAGAAGAACATGCCTTATTTTAATAAAAAAAATTAAGTGACATGTCTGCATATGTTTTACTTTTTCTACTTTTAATAAGAATGTTTAAGATTCCAGGAGTTCACGCATGGCAACTACCAAGTACATGCAAAAAAGAGAAGGATATGGAGAGCACACCTCTAATTAAATATACGACATGAAGAATTACAAATCTTGCTACGTATTCGTTGGTGTTTTACCCTCTATTTATTGGTGATTTTTGATCGTTGGTTTTTTCAAATTAAAAAAATTTATAAACAAAAGAATTCTAATGATCATAAAAACTCTATTTTTAATTCTTTTTAAAAGGAACATAGTATTATAGGGTAAATATGATTTCTTTTAAAAAAAATTACAAATAAAAGAATTATAATTATAATAGGATAAAAATTACAAAAACAATTATAATTATAATATGATTTCTATTTTTATTCTATTTTTTTTAAAAAAACATATGGAAAATAGGATTCTAGGGGTGAAACCAAAATATAGTGTGAACCAAAAACGAAGGTTAAACCAAAATATAGTGCGAACCAAACTTTAGTTACCTTTAAAAGAGGGTTTCGCTGATTAATAAAGGTTAGAGATTTTACTTTGATACTAGATGATAGCCCGTGCGAACCACGGGTCGAAATAATTTATTAAAATTGTTCACTTTTTATTAAATTTTATAGGAAATATTTTATTTATCATTAAAAAATACTATAAAAATGATAAAAGTACAAAAGAAAATTACGATATTTATGGAACTTAGTAGTTTATAAAAAAATAATTGTAATTACATCAAAATTTCAATATTTCTAGGAGACACAAATCTGGAAGTAAGTATCATTAAAACGTGATTTAACTTACAAATAAGATATTAGATGATAAGGGCCTGAGAAAATTTAATTAAATTGATCATTAATTTATTATAAAAAATTACGTTATTTACAAAGAATTTGCTTATTAATAAAGGTCATTTTATATATTATTTATTTAAGTTTATTTAAGAAAATCGAGAAAAAAAACTAAATGATTCCGATATATACGTTAAAATGTACATGATTATGATAAATACGTTATTTATGAACTGAATAGAGTTATAATAAAAATTACAATTATAATAGTATTAACAATTTATTATTTTAATAAAAAATAATATAGAATCCTTGGAGAAATAGGAATCTTATGGGTGGAACCAATTTTTGGTACCGAAGTACCATTAAAAATGTATTTCGTTTGTTATAGATAAGCATGTCACCGTTGATTAACATTTGTATTCGTAGTCTTTTTTTATTAAGTTGTAATAAAAAAATTATAATTGTAATATAATTTATTTATTTATTTCATAAAATAACATAGAATTCTAGAGAAAATAGGAGTCTTGGGGTGAAACCAAAATATGGTACGAACCAAATTTGGTATAAAATAGTACATTAAAAATGAGTTTTGTTATTAATACACGTTATAGATATAGATTTTTTTATTATTTATTTAAGATTATATTTTAAACAATCAAGAAAACATAACATACATGGTTCTGGTTCTAATATATATGTTATTTGTACAATTCAGTAATATTATAGTAAAAGAATTATAATTATAACAAAATTCCAAACAATTGTTTTAGAAAATAATATGAATTTTAGGGGCGTAGGAATCTGTGATGAAATAAGGGTGAAATCAAATTTTTACGAAAATTTCATTAAACAGAAATTTATTAATAAAGGTTATAGATTCGTTAGTGTTTTATCAAATGTTATACGATCTGGCTACGTATTCGTTGGTGTTTTACCCTCTATTTGTTGGTGATTTTTGATCGTTGATTTTTTCAAGTTAAAAAATTCACAAACAAAAGAATTATAATCATCATAAGAACTCTATTTTTAACTCTTTTTAAATGAACATAGTATTCTAGGGGAAATATGAATTTTTAAAAAAAATTACAAATAAAAGAATTATAATTATAATAGGATAAAAATTACAAAAAGAATTATAATTAAGATAGGATTTATATTTTTATTATATTTTTTTAAAAAAAACAACATAGAATTCTAGGGAAAATATGATTTTAGGGGTGAAACCAAAATATAGTGCGAACCAAAAACGGGTGAAACCAAAATATAGTGCGAACCAAACTTTTGTACCTTTTCGCTTATTAATAAAGGTTATAGATTTACCACCATCATTCTATATTATAGATTTTTAAGACTATTTAATTTAAAATTATAATAAATAAGAATAACACTAGAATAGTACAGCACCAACTAGACCAACATTAATTTTTATATATAGCAGATGTAAGGTAATAGACGTATTCATGCAACACCATATTGGAAATAGTACAGATCTTTGCTACCTAGGGTTAACCAAAATATGTCTTTTGATTTGTGTACTCCTATCTTGAAGCTTAACGCATCAAAGGTGAAGTGGGTTATTCGTGTAAGAGTCCAGAGTATATGGAAAGGAATAAATCGAGAAACAAAACAATTTCGTGGTATTAACGTTTTGTTCATCGATGATTCTGTAAGTCCCCCATTTTTCTCTCCATATATTAAATCAGTATTCTTTAAAACTATATATATGTAACAAGTTGCCGATGTTTTCTACTCAGAGTTGTCGGATCCATGCTTTCATAAGTGCAAAATTAGCTGAGCTCTTTGATAAAGATCTGGTTGAAGGTGACATTTACAAGATTTCAAATTTCGTTGTCAAGGAATACAGAGGAGATGAAATTAACCTTTGTGTAAGGAATGAGAAACATATATTCTTTGCTGAGTTTACAACTGTTGAGAAAGATGCAAACAATGGAATGAAAATACCAGATTTTAGCTTTGATTTATGGGACTTGCTTGATCTTGAAAGAGTTGAAAAGGATAGAAGATTTTTATGTGGTATTTCATACATATGATATTTCAATAATCTTTAATATGCTTACCGTACTTTTGCTTTTCTTTATTCAAGAGTGAACTAATTATATATATTTTTTCAGATGTTGTAGGTGTTATGCAAGGTAAAGCATCGAAACGCGAATATGTCAATGACAAGCAAGAACCAAAGACTCAACTAAAGTTCTCTATAACTGATGGAAGGTTCATCATTTTCTCAATTTATATACACTCACAATATCATTTTACTTATATATGTCAATTGCATATACTTAAATACTATTTTACAGGTGTTCTCGAAAAGTGACACTATTTGATGAATTTGCTCAAATCATTGGAGATGCTCTAACTATATACTCTGATGAGCCAGTAGTACTGATCATATCATGTGCCAAGATAAATAAATATGATGGTAATACCTTAGTACGTAATAAATATTTGGTAAGAATGTTTGATAGATCATAAACTGAATACACATTTTGTAGGTGAATTGTACCTAACCAACTATCCACCTACCAGAGTTTACATCAATGTCAACCATTATAGCGTTCATCAGATGAGAAAGGAGTAAATTCTACTTGAACTCATTAAAGCAATCACTTGAAATACATATGTACAATAAATGATATTAACCTAATTTATTTGTTGAAATATAATAGAGCCGCAGATCCTTCATTTTACACTGTAAAGGATGATCCTCTTGAATCTGCAATATTCAATGTTTACACCATTGAAGAAATTAAACTGTTGCAAGAAGATTTCGTTGAGGTATAACAAAATTTCAATGACATAGAATCAGTCCTTGCAATTGTTCTATATGTTTTATCTTACAATAAACAGTTGCGATTTGTATAGAGAAAAGTACTTTGTAATGTAACTGTGAAGAAAGTTGATGAAGATTTTCCTTGGTTCTGCTATGTTTGTATGCCATGTGATGATAATGAATTGAGCAATGTTGATGGAAGGTTCAAGTGTGGTAAATGCAACCGTACCTATCCATATCCTGAACGACGGTATATTAATCCTTTGTGAATTAATAATCTCTATTAGTGATTCTGATCAATTTCTTATATTTTCATTGTATACTTATTTGCTTTCTTGCTTAGCAGATTCCGGATTCACACCTTATGTTACGATTCCACTGGCGGAATTGCTGTTACATTTCCCGATCATGCAATTCGACGAATAACGGGCAAAACATTGTTTGACCTTCAGCTGGAAGATCCTGAGGTTTACAATATGTTATACAAATGCATTACAACTTCATTTAATAAATGCAAGTAAGTATATTGTTAATTTCTTTGTTTTTGTCCAGATATTTAAAAGACCTGAAATGCCATCAATTCTCAAAGTTTTTGAGAAGGAAGAATATACAGTTACTTTGACAATTACTGAAAATAATGTAAAGCACGGATCAGTTGTTTACTTTGCTTCAGAGTTATCTGACAAAACAGTGTTGCTTGAGAATGATTCAAACTCATCCAACAGTGAAACAAGTAACAAATTAGAAGATACAACTGAAATTGTAAGTGTGCACTTAAATGTTTCTATCTGAAATATATTCATGATATGCTAACACATGCAAAAATTTGAAGGATATGGATGAAACTGAAACTGGTCCTCCTAAAGTTACAGCAAATTCAGGCCCTTCAGCCTCCAAAGTTAGATATCGTAAAACCATAATATATGAAGATAGTGATGACGAGAACATTCCACTGTCGAAGTTGAAGAATATAAAGACTGAAAAGGTTCCATTGTCGAAGTCGAAGAATATAAAGACTGAAAAGGTTTGTCCGTCACATACCGTTTAATGTTAGAAGCATATATTCTTATACTTAACCATATTTTTTCTACTTTGACGTAAACAGTGAAACGAAGAATCGAAGGTGTGCTAACTGTACGGGAACTGCAAAGATCGTTATTCGTTAATGTTCCTTTCAAATCTCATTTTCTGCTGTTCTACTTCAGCAATTCTGAACATTTTGTTTGAAACATTTTTCCATGTGTAATATTTATTATATTCTCTAGCACCTTGTGTTCGATTATGAATTTACCGATTATGCAGTTCAACTATTATTATATATGTTTCTTCTAAATTTCACACACACAAGAGAAAGAAATGTAACTATTTAATATTTGATGCAGGACGTATTATAGAAAAAAAAAATTCTGGTACATATCATTTAAATCCAAAAAGTACATACCCTTCATGGCCTTTATCTGCAAGCAAAAGCTATATACTTTAAGAAATGTTTACATAAAAGAAATTTTTGAGAGTAGCAGAGACTAAAACTGCAGTCCATCTGCTGCTAATAAATCACATCAATGTAAGTATGACTACTTCATTGCAAAAGATTACCTTCCTATATATCCCATTACATGTAACATTTCCCTTGACAAAGATGTTTGTTTTCAATTTCGCCGAAGTAGCTTTCATATTACTAAACTAATCCACAGTTCATCTCCACAATCATTCCAGTTTCAAACTTCAGTCTCACTGACTCTTAATTTAATATATCCTCTGTAACTCATTCTGTTGGCACTTGATAGTATCTCCAAGCTCTCTGGACTATTATATGTTAAGTGTGGTAATTTTCATCAAACCTTAGCTTTCATATCCAAGAGAATTCGGCAAGAAATATTCAGATGAGATAGTAAGATGCATTGCATTCTCTAAATCTAGCTAACACTATTATATGCATTACACTGTATTTCCCAGAAATTTTTTTTTTTCCTAAATTTATTTCCCAGATTTACAAAATGATATATACATATAAATGTATCAAAGAGCGAGAGAGAGGAGTACAAAAACGGGAGAGAAGGGGTTCATAGAGCTAATATCAAAGACTCTTATTAAATTATGTGTCCTTGGATGTGTAAATGCTGGCACTAAAGGAAGATGGATAAAGTTTGCATGACAGACCTTAAAAGTCTCACAATATATCTTCTGCAGTTCAGTCAGTCAAAATGCACCATCCATCTCCAGCGAAAGTGGTAGCCACGAGGGACCTGGAAGTGATGTTGGAGTTAATTTGGTGCTTGATGATTATTAATTTAATTGTACTACTTTCATGACCATCTACTTGAACTTCAGTCGTGTCACATATTGCTTGCTACTTTTTATGTTTTCAGACATTTGAATTGCCTATATTCTAAACTGGCCCACGAAATGTATATGAATTGCTCAAATTACTTTCTCAGTTTACAGAAAGAGCCCATAATATTACTAAAAACAAGCAATATGCATACAAATTATCACAGTGACCAAAGCTAATGCACAGAGCTATTTTATGCATAAAAAGAAAAGTATACAGACTTCAATAAAAAATAAAACATCTCAGAACTTGGGACATTGAAATTTTTATAAAAGAGCGGTCATGGAGTATAATTTATTCATGCAAAGAATATGACATTCTCTTTTTGTGTGGTTTAGAAAAGAGTGGTCTCTTGAGTCTTGAGTCTTTGACTACTTTACTGTTGGTTTGCAATACAAATTTTATATCTCAGTTAGATCGGTATAAAAATATCTCCATTATTGTATACTTGCCTACTTGGTCTATATTTTCCAGAAATTTTCTTATAGTTCTCTTAGAACAACATCTTCTTACAAGCGCACTATGTCAAACATTAGCTTTAAGAATTTGAAAGAACTTAAAGAAGGTAGATTAACCTGCAAGATAAAAGTCAGAATAATCAGGTTATGGAGGGGAATGTCAAATAGCGGTGCAACCTTCAAAGCTTTCAACTTACTATTGTTGGATGCTCAGGTATATTTGATCTTTTCATCTTTAAAACTGATTGTATTTTAAAAAGTTTGTATTTCTTTTCATAAGTTTATTAAATGAAATTATACGCAGAACAATAGAATGCATGCATTTGTGGCTGGAAACCTAGCTGATGACATGGAGAAAAACGTAGAAGTTGGAAATGTATACTGTATTTCCGACTTTACTGTCAATGAATATAAAGCTGATGAGAAGTTTAGATGTATTTATAGTGATAAACAGATTGCTTTTACCAATTCTACAAAAGTCAAACTCATGGAAAATGACAAGTTGATTGCTGATAACATGTTCGACTTCTATGATCTTGGAGATTTGAAAGAAATTGCGGACAAAAACGTTTATCTTACTGGTATAATCTACTCTTCGTATTTCATTCTTCTCAATTAAAAAATTTATTACAGTTTTAGAAATCAGTCAAAATTGAAATTCAGATGTTATCGGAGTCATTGAAAAGGAAGAACCATTACGTAGATTTGTCAATCGTCTTGGACAGAAACAAACACAGCTTAAGTTTACAATCACTGATGGAAGGTTCAACTCTTGCTATTACGACACAGTTAAACGTTATTTGTTAAAAAAAAATAACTTTCTAATATACATTGTGTTTGTTTAAGATGTGATATATATGTTACTTTTTGGGATGCACTTGCTGTGGAACTAGAGAAAGAGTTGGCAAAAGATTTAGAATTTCCAAGAATCATAATAATTGCAAGTTCCAAAATCAGTTCATGGCAAGGTAATTACTATTTTTAATTATCTTTATGCAACATTTTTTGGATGTTCACTTCTCTTAATTTCTTGCTACAGATAGAATTGATATAGCTAATGTCAGTGCTACTAAATTCTACATGAACTTGAACCATCAAAGTGTTGTACAACTTCGTCAAATGTATGTTATCTATGAATTCAAAAAAGTATGTACATTCTGAATTTCTTTCAAATGTATGCATTCTTATGCACTCTATATTTTATTTGTTAAAGGTTAAGTACTCCACTTTTCTCTAAGAAAAACTTCTCAAGTCCCATTTCTGAAAAGGTTCAACTCTTGAGTGTTAAGGAGATCAAAGACTTGAACCACGAATATACAAAGGTAACAATTTTAAATATTTCTTTATTTTGTTCAAAACATAAACATGTCATTAACATAAAATTTTATAAAATTCGTGCAGAAGGAAGTTAGTTGTGAAATCAAAATCATTTCTGTTGAAGAAGCTCAGAAATGGTACTTTTACGAATGTACTTCTTGCTACAAAGAGATTGAAATTGCTAATGGATTGTACGAGTGCAAACGATGTAACAGAAATGTGCCGTATCCAGACAAGAAGTAATTGACAATCTGTTCATATATTGCCTGATATGAACATTAAATAATATAAATGTTTTAACTTTTTGTAATATGATTCAGGTTCTGCATTTTTGTAAATGCCAAAGATCATACTGGCGGCATTAACATTATTCTTGAAGATCGTGAGGTGCGAAGAATTATAGGAAAAACCGTTGATGACGTACAAGCGGAGGTACTTTCACTTTGTACAAGTCATTCAAAGAAGACTGTTAACGAAATATAACATTTTTTAAACCTAATGCAGCAACCTATACCTGATCAATTTCCATCTATCCTAAAAAAGCTTGAAAGAGTTGAATATTGTATCAAACTTTTGATACAAGAATTCAACATTGACAAAGATGGAACAATGTATTCAGCTATTGATATAGTTCAATTATTGCAAATCAGCAAAGACAATGCATCTCAACAATCATTTGGACAGGTAATCACATTACTATATATTGAAAAAATATGTATTGCCAAATATTTATGAGATTATTCACCTTTTAATTTCTGGATTATACCAGGGATCCACATCAAATATTCATTTGGACACTATTTCACCAATGAGTTTCAAAAGTCCGGAGATTGTGAAGAAAACCAATCTGAGAAGCTACAGCAATCGTTAACAAATTATATGTTACCAATGACAAGTGAATGTCTCTTTTGGTATTGTGGTACATTTTGAATATTTGTTGTTCTAAAGTAACGTATCTATGTATGATGTTATTACTTAAGATTCAAGAGTACAATATCAGATTTGTTTCTGATAAATTTTCAAATTTCGTGGTTTCTTCTTGAAATAACTAAACGTAATTAGTTCAGGAACTACTTAAAGGTAATCTACTTATGTTTCATGGATCTTTTCCCAACAAACAACTTATTCCTACAGATCAAAACTTGCACAACTCATAGCTAAAATTAAAACTTTCAATGTAGATATTAGTTACAAATTCACACATATCATAAAATTTTCGAATCATGCCATATGGTACAGGAACAAAAATGATAAATTTATTTCTCTTACCAAATTTTAAAATACATTGAATGAAGTACATTTCTTTTTTTTGACATTACTTAACAATATATAAATAACAGACTAAAGGAATTATTAAGTCTTTAAATTACATTTGTAAAGAAAATGTTTTATATAATTCAAAAGCCACGCGGAGCGGGCAACCATCCTAGTACAGATATTTAACAAGGGTGTCAGTGGGTCCATCACATGGTGGTGGTGGTTGTTGGGGAACGGGAAAATATAATTACGGAGTACTATATTTGTACACTGGTTTTATTTTGTGTGTTGTTACTTACTTGTGTCGACAGAGTTTATCATGAAACGTGTGTATGTTTTTAGCTTGACAAGTGGTACACATGTAGGGATACGATGCATGCATTTCACTAGTCATATTCAAAGCACAAGCTTTTGACTTTACATAATTTTATACTACTCCCTCTGTTTCATAAAAGCTTTCCTATTCGGAATGTCGGGACTGTTCATAACATGAGACAAATTACTAACTTATGCATAATCTATAAGACCAAATATAGTCATGAGTGATCTTGTTGGATTCGTATTTATGAATACTTTAATACAGTGAAGTTTTTATATCAAAAACTAATACGAAATTAAAGATATTAACGATCAAAAGTGTGTATTGGCAAACGTGTCCAAAGTAAACAGGAAAGGTTTTTAGGAACGGAGGAAGTAGTATAATGTAGTGAGTTTTTGGTTGTGCAGTACTGCAGTGACATGAATTTTTTAAAAATAGCATCCAGCCGACATATAAATAACCCTGTAATATGCACACGTATAGATTATTATTCCATAAAAAGTATTTTTATACAAAAAATAATAAAGAATATCATAAAATTTTACAAAAAATTGTGTTTAAGTTTTAATTTTCACATTAAAAATAGTTTTTATGAATAAAAATAGAATCAACAAAAAAAAATTAGGATAAAATATAACATGATTACACATAATTTTATTGTTACAACTTACAAAGAATATATCAAATTTTCATTTGTGTTAAAAAGGAAAAACATCAATGGATTAATGTGGATAAATGACATCGTTTTTTCGTATTCACAAAAAATTTTAATGTTCATCATTTTCCTGAAAAATTATAGAAAAATGATTGTATCAAATGATTGTAAGACTAAGGCTATGTTCACTTGGATTGAATGGAATGAGGGGAGAATGGAATGAAATTTATACTATTATTTGGGGGAGATTGGGGAAAGTGTTTATAAATTTCATTTCTTACTTCATTCATTTCCAAATAATTTGAACTAGAATTCATGATTAACGGTGTTGGAACACAATCAAAATGGTTCTAATAGAATGACGATGGAGAGATCAATAATTACAACAAACATGGTGGCTCGGTGCATGAAAAACGGTACAACAGTGGTGAGGTTACAAGCGAACAGCCAAAAAAGAAACACCAGCCAAAAAAGAAGAAGAAAAAAAAGGGAGGAGCGACTGGTTTCCACGCATGTTACAGGAGTATAGTTCACGGGACCCTCTGGATTAAAGAAAGAAAGAAAAAATTAAACAAAGGATGTACACAAGTTAAAGCTTGATCCAAAGTTTAATGAGTAAAGAATCTGCCAACAATTTTCTACGTATTGCTCGAAGAAGACCATAAAAGAAAGCAGCAGCAACAGGAATGAAATCGAAGAACATGCTGCGGTGCCGGCCAGAAATCGAAGAACGCGTGGATAAAAAAAATAAAGATAAGTCTTATTTTCTATTCTTAATTTATTTTTCTGCAAATTAATTATTATGCCTTGCATGCATAAATTGCGTTTTTAAATATTTTTCAGGAAAAATATTTATGATTTTAAAATTCGTGCGAGCAATATATTTTTTGCTTGTAAAATTATTGCGATTTAGAAAATATCGTACGAGATATTTATGTTGATGAATTGCGGATATTTATACTGATTAATTGTGGATTTATTTTACAATCCCGTACGAGCTGCATGTTTCAAAGAAAAAATACATATACGAGACGCATAATCTTGTAAAAGATTTCTACAAAAAGGAGCATTATTTTCGAAAAAAATAAATATCGCGACATTCTTAAAAGAGCATATTTATTATTGCGTTTGGATTTGCAAAAGATTTTTCATATATCGTCGCGATAGTACATATATGTCAAAAATATTTTCAAACTTGCGAACTAAATTGCCAAGTAGGGTAGCCTAGACAAGCTATAAATCTCGCAATGCAACATGCTTAGTAAAAAACAACACCCTCTGGATTATTGAAGGCCCATGAGATATCGCTATATCGAATGGGTGGAGGCATCCCTATGCAAACTATCTTTATTGAAGGCCCATGACCAGATCTTGAGCTCAAGGTCGCATGGGTGGGAAGGCATCCCAATGCAAAATATCTTTCAGACATGCACAGCCAGCGCGCATGCAAAGTTCACTACAAAGTTCACCAGAATTACATCTACATCTCCTACTGAAGACCTCGCCAGACACATCCTTATGCGGTTGCATCAGACACTTGAAATGCGTGTACGCCAATTCGGGATATATATAAGCGCCAAGGTCCTAACTAGACAACAAGGATCGCAAAGGATTTCAAAATATTATTTATGCTCGCACATTTAAAAACCTTGGCAAAAAATATATCTTATAGTGGTCATCGCATGCTATCACATTTGCATCCGCATACGCCTAACGAGCACAGTGGTGCTCTAAGTGTTTATCTAATCATCTAGTTTAAGTTTTTTCAGCGACTCAAGAAATTTGGAAGCTTGAAGAATTTTTAGTTCTCCACTGCAGCAAGCTATACTGAAGAACTGGGGGCTAGTTGTTATGCCATATTTTGGCATGTCTAATAATCTCCCAAATTTCTAATATCTATTAATTATTAATTCAGATTAATAATTATAACTTAACTCCTAAGTTTTATCCTCTCTCTGAAATGAGGAAAGAATCAATCTTAATCAATCAATAACGGAAATTATCTCCAAACGATATTCTTCAAATCAGGAAGATATCACAACGATAAGATTAAATCAGATAAAATCAGTAATCACCCAGATTAACGAAGTTTATCCCTAAAGTCTCTAAGGGATAGACACAAATCAATTTTACAGAACTACGTGGGCTTGATCCAATATAAATTGGTACGTAGGCATCTTGGCAAAGGGATCCGATACACGAGACAAATTGAGACACCTACCAAATCCAGCCCCTATTTTTTATAAACCCTAATCCCTTAAAACAGTCACATAATCATAATTTCGCTCTACTATTTCAGCACACCTCCGATTTCGTGTTGTTACGAAATTCCTCCAACAACACAATCTTCATCATAAAAAACTTTTACTCCCTCATATTTGTTCATTATTTCCCCCAACATCCCTCTTTCTTCATAAATTTTGTTTACAATTTTCATTCCATTCCTACCCCATTCCATTCTTTCCAAGTGAACACACCCTAATTTCAATGGGATTCCCTATTTTAGATCTCTAAAATATAATAAAATAATAGTCACCTAAAATATATGGAATCAAACAGCTATTTTATTCTAATGGTAATCCCTATATTTTCAAAAGTAATATTTAATTAATAATTTGAAATTTGAAATGCCAACGGATATATTAAAACGGTTAGAATTTAACACTTAGATTCCAACGATTATATTTTAACAGTCATATTTCAACGGTCAATTCCAATGACCATATTTTAGCACTTATATATATATATATATATATATATATATATATGTTTTTTCAGTTAAATGTCCCAACATACTATCCTAGCAGGCTACCATAGTTAAATTCATTCCATAATGTTAAACAATTTACGAATTATTTATGAGTTGATGAATGTAGAATAAGCTCAAACTATACTAGTGATGATCGATGTTGCTTTTCAATATCATCAACATTAGGGGTGTGCACGGGTCAGTTCGACTCGATTTTTACCGGAAACCGTTACTAAACCGTACATGTCGGTTCGGTTCGATTTCTACCTATTAACCGTAACCGAACCGTTCAGAACGGTTTTTTCCGATTCGGTTATCCGTTTGTCGATTTCGGTTTTTTTTTTATTTTTTTCTATTTTCTATCTAATTAAAAAATATTACATAAATTAAATAGTAATATGTTTTTTATAGGGTAAACATCCTTAAAAGAACGAGGAGAATACATAAGAAAATCAGGCACATTGAAGCAGAAATTACTATACCAATCACAAACTTTACCAACACTAATGAAATAAACAAAAACAACATACTAAACAAGAATATGTTTTAAGATATTATAACATAAAAAATATTAGAATTTACAAAGACATCGTTTTTTATCATAAAATTATAGATGAGTTTACATTTATATTTAGAATTAAAGATTACAAAATTAGTAGTAATTACTATACAAGGACACATATATCAAAAGGATTAACAACAATTTACAGTAAAAAGAATAAACAATAGCTTTTGTTTATTATGTTTATTACATCTAAATATACTAGATTATAGATTATGCATAGTAAATAATTATTATATAATCATATTATATTAATATATATATATATATATATAATATATTATTATATAAACGGTTCGGTTTTTTGGTTCGGTTATTAGGATAAAACCGTAATCGATACCAAACCGTTCCGTCGGTTCGATTACGATTTTTTTCAATTTTATTGATTTCGATTTTTTTTCGGTACGGTTTTTTGATTTTTTGGTCCGGTTTCGATTTTCCAATTTTTTTACTCACCCCTTTTCAACACTATAGGACAAATATGGTATCATGTCACGGCGGATCGGTAATGAATTATCGCATGTTTAATTGAAATAGGGAAGAAGGTCATGCTACACTTTACCATGATTACTTTTATGATACTCCAACATACCCGAAAAAATCTTTTCGTAGAAGATTTCGAATGCGCCGATCATTATTTTTACAAATTCAAGAAGCAGTGGAAATCCATGATACTCCCTCTGTCCCAATGGATTCTTTACACTTACTATTTTGGGCCGTCACATTCATTTCTTTACATTCCCAAAATAGTAAGTTTTAACACTATTACACCCAATACTTCACTTATTTTAACAATACTTTACACTATTACACCCACTACTTCACTTATTTTAACAATAAAATTAATATTACACCCACTACTTCACTTATTTTAACAATAAAATCAATATTATATCCACTACTTCATTTATTTTAACAATATTACACCCACTTTATACCCACTTATCTTGTCCTCCGTGCCCACCAGGAACGTAAAGATTCCAGTGGGACGGAGGGAGTAATTATTTTACTCAAAGAAATGATGTTGTGGGAGTTCGTGGATTATCCTCTTTATAAAATATGACAGTTGCACTAAGGATGCTTGCATATGGAACGCCCGCTGATGTACACTTCTATTATGTATTTTTAAAATCCAGAATATTCATAAATTAAGTAAATTTAGCTTAAAATTAACGGTGAAAATAAAAATATTACTCTCCCGACAATGTCTCTATTAATTTTATAAAATTGATTAAATTTCCATTTTTTCTTACATTTCAATTTATTCATTTTTACATTTATTTATTCAAAATCCTAAGTATAATTTTATAAAATACTAGAAGTTTACAATAATTTATACAAATTTTCCAACTATTTATATATCATTCATTTATCAAATATCAAATTTAAATAATTAACTTATTGAAATAAAAGCAAAAAATAAATATGAAACAAAAAAGAAAACAAAACAAAAACACACACATTTGACATCAGTATATATTACATATACATAGCAGAAAGAAACATATTGGGCAAAAAAAAGGGTGAAAGCCCTAAATAATCAAAAATTAAAACAGAATGCCCAAAATAACGAAAGCCGGAGAAATTGCCCAAAATAACCAGGGGACTACGCATTTGCATTGTACGTACATGGTATACGCATTAGGAATATGCGTACAGGTGAACCACGCATTGTAGTCATGCCTGGACTTTGTAAAAGTAAGGCACATGGCATGTGGAACAGTACCATGAATACGCATGTTGAGAATGCGTGTTTATGGATACGTATGTTCAACATGCGTATGTAGCACTGTTCATCGTCGTCTTTGCACGTCGCCGGAGGCGATTTACGACCAAACTTTTGACCACAACTTTCAATCCTTTCCAGCAACCTTTGATTAGCATATTATATACCAAACTGATCGTCTTGCTCTCCTCTACAAGCCTATATCAATATTTTCCCATTTATTTTACTGGATTTAAAAGCCCCAAATCGAGGTCCTTTTCTGATCGAGTTTCCAGATCTGTTCGTACACGCCCCTGCGGGGCCAAAACTCAACAACTGAATATGGCAAGATGTAGATACAAGTCTGGGCATCATTTTGATATCCTCAGATTTTGTGGAGGTGGCCGGAATGTGATGGACGAGAGGAGGCGATTTATTTATCGTCTGAGCTCCGGTTACGTTTGTGAAGAAATGACATCATATTACGTCATTACGCATCTAGGAGATGCGTTACCCCAAATGCGCATGTACAGAATGCGTATTCCATCTACGCAGATCGCCAATGCGTAGCTTCGTGGTTATTTTGGAAGCTGTTCACGCAAATTGTTATTTTGGGCAGCTGGGGTGTGTTTTTGTGTTATTTTGATCATTTTCTCGCAAAAAAAAGGAAAAGGACGGCAGTAAATGACTTCGTCAATACATTAGAGATCAGTTTTGGTTGTTAAAACATGGGATTAAAGTTTCTCTCACCTAAGTTTAGGGAAAGGGGAGCTCCGTTGTAGTTGATACTTGATAGTTTAAAGAAAAACCTCTAAAATCTTCAAACATGGCACATTGTACTATTGTAGATTAGAAAATAACATACTTATATAATTTTTCTAAGTATGTTTTAAAAAAATTAATCATTTGTCTTTTTAATAAATTTGAATTATCATTCTATAGAAATTTGAATCCTTTGCATAAAGGTTCTTTTCAATTTCTAAAATGTTCATTTTTTTATTACATATTTTTTTTAATAAATTCAAAAATTTTCTGAAATTCGAATGTATATCCTATTTTGAATAATTTTTTTTTTTTGATATATAGACAACCCAGATTGACAATAAACTACCCCCGCCAAGAGGTCTGGTCTCAGCTGAATAAAACACCGATGAAAATTTATCGGTTCCATCGTACAGGAAAGACAAGTAAATAATCCGAGTAACACCACGTAGAAAGTAAAACACAGTATAAGATAATTTAAGTTTTAAGACAACAATTACAGACAGAATCAATAATGACCTAACTATATAGGTCATCTTCATCAGCTGCTCCGGCAGGAGCTGCAAATGGATCGGAGGCGGCTGCTGCAGTACCACTAGTTTCAGCAAAACGGAACTCAGAACCAAACCCTCTAGACTGCTGCAATGTCTGGGCAAATGCCTAGTACTTCCGGATATCAGCATCACTAACACTCCGGCGTGCATACTTCATTGATTCTTCGAAGTGAGCTGCCTTGATCTCAGGGACCTCATCTTCGACATCATCCTCATCCATTGCCTCAGGATTCTCGCTTCTCCTCTTCTCCTTCTCAATGTCTTTCTCAATGTTCTCCCTGATGGCGTACTTGCATGCCCTTTGGCATATTTCTGTAATATCAGCACCGCTAAAGCCTTGAGTGTACTTCGCAAGTGCCATCAGATCAACATCTTTAGAAACGGGAGACTTCCTAAGGCATGACTTAAATATTGAATGGCGAGATGCCTCATCAGGTAGGGGAATGTAAATCAACTGATCGAGACGTCCAGGTCTCAAGAGTGCAGGGTCAATTATATCAGGCCTGTTGGTTGCCCCAATAATGAAAACAGTCTTCTTGGCCGACATGCCATCCATTTCAGTCAAGAGTTGATTCAAAACCCTATCAGCCGCTCCGCCAGCATCTCCAGAACTGCTTCCTCTCTGAGTGGCAATTGAATCCAGTTCATCAAAGAATAGGACACAAGGCGCAGATCCACGAGCCTTGTCAAATATTTCTCGCACATTGGCCTCACTTTCCCCAAACCACATGGTTAGCAACTCAGGTCCTTTAATACTAATAAAGTTTGCTTGGCATTCATTAGCAATTGCCTTGGCCAGTAAAGTTTTCCCACATCCAGGTGGTCCATAGAAAAGGACTCCTTTTGAGGGCGACATGCCAAACTTCTCAAACTTCTCAGGATGCACCACAGGATATTGAACGGTCTCTTGTAGTTCTCTCTTAACATTTTCCAAGCCTCCAATATCTTCCCAACTAACATTAGGCACTTCAACAACTGTTTCACGCAGAGCAGAGGGATTGCTAGTTCCAAGAGCAGTGTGGATTTGCTCATTAGTAACAGACATTGAGTTTAGTATCTCTGCATCTATTGTTTCATCTTCCAAGTCGATAACATCCATCTTCTCCCTGATGCACTGAAGTGCAGCCTCAGTACACAGAGCTGCTACATCTGCACCTACGTAGCCATGCGTTTCCTTCGAAATTTTTTCCAGATCAACATCTTCAGAGAGCTTCATGTTCTTTGTATGAATACGGAGAACCTCTAGCCGTCCAACTTCATCAGGTACACCAATATCTATTTCCCTATCAAACCTGCCAAACCTTCTAAGAGCAGGGTCAATACTATTAGGATGGTTAGTAGCACCCATAACAATTACATGGGCACGAGATTTAAGTCCATCCATAAGTGTCAACAGCTGAGAAACTATTCTCCTCTCAACTTCTCCGTGGGTCTTCTCACGTTTGGGGGCAATTGAATCGATCTCATCAATAAATATGATGGAGGGCGCATTCTTTTCTGCTTCTTTGAATGCTTTCCTCAAGTTGCTCTCACTCTCCCCAGCCAACTTTGACATGATCTCTGGTCCATTAATGCAGAAGAAGAAAGCACCAGTTTCATTAGCAACGGCTCGGGCTATCAAAGTTTTTCCAGATCCAGGAGGTCCATAGAGCAAGATTCCTTTCGGTGGTTTGACTCCAATAGACTTAAATAGCTGTGGATGTCGTAATGGAAGCTCCACCAACTCCCTAATCTGAGCCATCTGCTTACGGACACCACCAACATCGTCATATCCAATCTCGTCCAACCTATCTTCATCATCCCTTCGAAGAGGCTCTCCCTCACAAAATATTTCAGTATCAGGGGCAACAACACAGTACTCAGCAGGGTCTGTCTCAATAACCTTAAATTCCACACTTCGCATGCCTCCTCTTACGAGAAATAGATCACCCTTCCTCACAGGGCGATAGGCTTCAAGGAAGTAAGGTTTCAGATAAGCATCAAAAAGATTTCCTGTAACTCCTTCAATAGTATCATCCATGGGAAGGATGTGAACACGCTTTCCATACTTAACATCAGCGCACTGATGCACAGAAACTACGTCTCCAAGTCTAACCCTAAGGTTTGACCTGACAACTTTGTTCATCCTGATCTTTGGCTCATCACAAGTGTCATCAGCTAGGGCAATGCAGATTGTATCTTTTCTTTTCTTACCCTTTATGAGAATAGTATCACCCCGAAAGAGCTGAAGCTTCTCCATAGTCTCAAGATGAAGCGCAACAACCGAATTATCATCATTCACCGTGTTAGGTCCAAATGTGTTGTAGAGGGGGGGGGGGTGAATACAACTTTTCGAATATGAGAAGCAATAAATACGATGCAATAAATGAACACGCAGATTCAAGGAATATATTTCTTTATATATAACTTGAAAAGGTTGCTACAACATTCATTACAAAGTATAACAGAAGTTCAGAGAGAAGTGAATGATTCTAAGCTCTGTGAATGTACTCTCTCTCTTTTTCTTGTGTTTTCTCAATATTGCTCACTAACTAAAAACATTACATAAGTGCTTCTATTTATACTACATGTAATCTATGTCCTGTAGTCTTCAAAGACTAAGATGTACGTGGCCCAATGATGTCCACATAAATCTTGCCTTATCTTGAAAGCTTGGAAATCTGCCAATCAGAAGATGCCATGTGTCATGTTGAAGCTGCACTCTAAGTAGAACTTCTACTTGAGAATTTCTACTTAGCCATCTCGAAATTTCCAAGTCGAACTTCTACTTAGAAATATTCTACTTGGCCATCCAGAACATTTAGTACTTAGAAAATATTCTGGTCTTCAACTTGAAACTTCAATGCACATCTTGAGCTTGTGATATCTTCATGTCTTCTTTATTCTTCAGCAAGCTCTTGAACATGGATCTTTATTACTGACATAAACTTGCTATCAATGTCCTGACACTTGATGCACTGGTCTGGTTCATAAGTGACTAGTCTTGATAGTGTTTCTGCTTCTTGAATAAATTACCATATTCACTTAGTAACTTGGCTTTCCAATATTCGCTTTCCTTCTTGTTCACTTGAAATCAATTGGTCTCGTTGATACTGATAGTTATGATCTTGATTCTCGATTTCTCAAATCACTGAGGCCTGAACAACTTTGACTTGAACTTCTCTCAATGATTTCTTCTTGGCTTGATCATAGTTAACATGTTCAATTGTATCAATTACCTTGTCTTCATTTAGTGTTGATTTCTTGTGACTTCTTGTTCTTGATTGTCTTCTGGTTAAGTATCTTTTCTTTTAATTGAGTTACATTAGTTATAGTGTTACAAGTTTATACACTCTGCCTTTCAATCTCCCCCAATTTGATTGTCTAACAATGACATTCAAATTAATGAAGGATAACTCAACTAAACAAGAGACGAGAAAAGATAATTAACATTACAGTCTTGAAAAATATACAATTGAAAAGTATTTGAAAACAATACAAAGAACTTAAACTAGAAACAGAATTCGAACCTCGAATTAAAGATCATTTGAATGATTCCTATCACCTGGATTATTTCATATCTTTTAGTCAAACTTATATCACCTTATTGGATTCACTCTAAGGTGAATTTTCCTCAAGTGAGTTAAAGCAACCGAAAGACATGAAGTTTTTCCAACTTCAAGTTCACACCACTCTGACCTTTAACCCTAATTCCGTTTCCTCTTCCTAGCTTCAGCAGCTTGATCTTTCTCTTCTTTTTGCTTTCCGCGCTTCTCCTTCTGCTGCTTTTGTTTCTTATATACTGGATCATGAAGCTGCGTCCACCTAGCATTCAACAAACTTACTGCTTCCATTTCTAGAGGGTTCCTGGGTTCTGGGTAAGGATGTTTGAAAAGCCTTCTGAGTTTGTCCACCTCCTGAGTAGTTCTGATCTTTGGAATGTCCTCAAATTTCTTCATTATAAGCTGAGGTTTCCAATGAGCTTTATCAGCTTTAAACTGACAATAGATCATTTTGGGATAGCCTTTGACACGGTTAGTATTGTGGACACTCGCCGCATCTTGCTCCATTCGCTTCTTTTCCACTACTACATCAGACAGGTAACTCACGAGTCTCTGCTTTTCTTTCACATACTTAACTTCCACATCTTCCCATTTGAACACATATAACACTTTCTCCAGAAATGCAGCATCTTGAGTCTGCAGCAGCCATTTTCTACTCATATGCAAGAGTGTTTTATGCTGGTCTGCATCTATGAATACTAAGGCATCAGCTGTATCATCAACAAAAGAGTGTATCCAGTATACACTATCCCTTCCTGGAACACCAACTGACTCCCTTATCTCTCCTTGTTCCAGTTCTCCAGAAGGAAGATTCAGAGCTTCATCTACATTCTTCATAGCTTGAAGAATATTCCATTTCTTTTCTATCAGCTCTGGTTCAACCTTCACATTATCAAGAGGGTTTGGAGCAATGATATCACACTTCCACACCTCATTGCTCTTCTTGAATATGGCACTTTCAATGATCTTCACTGATTTATCTTTAAGCTCAGACGCGAATCCCTTACTCATCATTTGTCTACAGACGGCCTTAAGAGATTCCACTGAAAGTTCCATTAAGTCCTTTTCCTCCATGCTCACCCTCTTCAATTTACTGTCAACCACCATCCGGACAACATTAGGATATGCTGAGAATTCTGGACCCTTGTCCTCTGCTAGCTGCATTAACTGATCCCTATACAGAATGCTTAGATTCTCAGAATGAGAGTATTGAATTTTTGTTGCTAGCAAGAACAACTCTGATGCAGATCTTCTCGTCATGAATTGGTCATCCACATATAGGAAAGACATTGGGACTCCTTCTGTCAAAGACAATATAACCTGCCACTCCTTAAGTGTTGCATTGTATCCAACCCTGACTTTAGAAATTAATCTCTTCAATGCACTTATGTAGTCCGCAGCCATTGGATTCTGCAAATTCAGGTTGTAGAACAGATCATCTGCCTCCTTGTTATGAACTCCTTTCGTACAGGGTCCCATCATTATCTTCCTTGCTTCATCCCACTTCTGCCCTATCCTTCTATTGTCCAGATCAACTTGAGGATCAGCTAGCCTTGCAAGCTCATGATCGTACTGCTTCCCTTGTAGCTCCACTTTCTTTTCTAGAAACACAGCACGTTCTTGCATTGCCTTCATTTTAAAGAACTCAGCTTGTTCCAAGGCTAACCGTTGAGACTTAAGGGTTTCCTCATCAACAGAAATTTCTTCAGGCATTCCGGAAGACATCCCAGCACCTCCACCTTGATCCTTCAATGATCTCTTAATAGCATGTTCCAAAGGTGCGTCTTCCATATCGGAATCTGAGTCAAGTACCACCTGTACTTTTTCTTGATGACTCAGGTCAACGAATGGCTCATCTTGCTCAATCGCTATTGCCTTACCCTTTTTCCTTCTCAGAGCCTCTTCATCAGTAGACGGCTCAATTTCTTTTTCTTTGACAAGATCAGCTTGTTCTTGAATTTCTTCGATTTGAACTCCCTGCTGTCTCGTCTCCTTTCCACTCTCCCCCTTAGGTGAGTTATCCTGAACTCCACCCTGGTCTCCAGATCCATCAGCTGTATAAAAGTCTTCAAACCCAGAACCATAGGTTCCTGCTCCACTAGCACCACCTGTACCAGCATCGGGGGGAGGTTGTTGCGGCTCGAAACACTCCGGGGGCACAAAATTTCTGATTGCGAACATCACTCTACTGATCTCCACAGCCAGAGTATCCATTGTAATCTCCATTGCTCCCATCCTTTCATTCAGAGTGTTTCCCAAGACACCACCAGCATGGCCCAAGTCATTTACCTTGTTTGTCAAATCATTAAAAGCTGTAGCTTGACTTGCCATTCGTGCTGCGTAGTCATCAAGAGCCCTTTGATTGTTTCCAATGTTCATCCCTAACTGCCCCATTGTCTGCCCAAACTGCTTCATTTGATTTTCCATAGAAGTCATACGTGTATCAAGATTTTCAATATTAAGGGACGGTGTTTGGTTTAGGTGACCTCGCTCTAATACTCGTTCTGTTGGTATTTGGCGCTCGGTTTCGGGCCTTAAAAATGAAGGTCCCTCTCTCCCTAACCTCTCACACACACTCCCTGTCTCACGCTCGTGTATGTCTTCAATAATTGATCCAAAATATGAAGCAGTACCTGCAGAAACTGGATAAGCAATATAATTTGCAGTTATGGGATCAATTGCTGTTTGTTCCTGAGTTGGAATCTCAGGCTGAGAGGCTAAAAAGTGTTCTTGTACAACATCAGAACCGATCCTCTTTGCAGCATCAGTACGTACCGGTGAAGGTACGGTGGAAGCTTTTAAAGCTTCATGTCCTTTTGAAGCAACAGTATCTTCAAGAGGTACATAATCATCATCAAAATCCCTATGTGCAGATTGTTCAAGGCGAGAACCACTCTCGTGAGGTGGAGTGGTTGCGTGTGACACGCTAGGGTTTGACTGAGGTTTAGAAGTAGCAGCATGAGAAATTTGGCTTTCTTTCGAGTAAGAGGCTGCTCTTCGGGGTCACTCTCCTCATCATTTCCTACATCTATATGTGCTGGCTGTTTGGATTCCGGTGACAGGGGTGGCAGAGAATTAGAAATATAGCTCTCACCCTGGGATAGATCCTGCGGGCTAGCAGTCTCTTGGGTCTGGGAATCAGAAACATAGGAAGAGGAATGAGTAGAATGTAGAGAGAGATTACCTGATTCATTACCTTGTTCATCACCGCTTTGCTCATCAGGAATCTCTTCAAATGCCTCAGCATGAGCAGACCGATTTTGAGCATATGATGAAACTTGCGATGATTCCACCAAGGTGGTAACTCCTGCATCATAAATAAGCCACTGTTGAATGTTTTCAGGAATTGACATTGGTTTACCTTGATGTTTGTCCTGATTATCAATTGTCGAAAGTGACTTAGTGCCCATCCCTAGTGGTGCAGATGTTGGACTTCTGGCAAAACTCTGTCTAACTGCAAGAGCATCCTTCGGTATTAAATCATTAATCAGCATCTGTAGGAACCGAGGAAACCAGCAGACAACATCTTTTGTGTTGAGGTCTCTGCTTGCAAGAGATCCCATTACACCAACTATCTCCGAGAGAACTATGCGTCCATAATTTATATCCAGTTCTCTTGCTAGGGCAATTCCAAGGTTTTGCATGGGAATGGAAATTTGATGGAAATCGCTTTCTCGTGCTCGAAAACATCTTGTGATGGCCTCGAAAAAGTAATTCCATTCCACATGAAAGAATTGTTTTTGGATGTTTCCAGTGATCCGGCCAGACGGAGGATAACATCCTATTTCTTCAAAGAAACTGAGGCGTTCTGCAGCTATAGGTTCTGGATCATAAGCATCTTTTATCGGGAATCCCAGAACCCTGTTGACAATTTGTTCATTCACCTCATATTCCTGACCCGCTAAGGTAAACCTGAAACCATAGGGGGTTGATTTGCTCCCAAAAGAAACCGCACTAGTCCATAATTGCTGTAAAGCATCATGTACTAGTGTAGGTTTAGCAGTAAAAGCATCGCTAGCTTTGGAATACAAATTGAGAAATCGTATCCAAGACTTAAAGCGCGGGAGTTGATCACCAATTTCCGTAGAAATATTATAAAAATTGTTTTTGGCAAGTGAAAATTGGTGAGCCATTTTAATTAAAAGTTTTTCTTTTAAAAGATGTGAATTTTAATATTAATTCTTTGAAAAACAATTAATTAAAGAATTAACCGTTATATCCCTTTTAATTTATCAAGAACAACAAAAGACCCTTTTTGAGAAATTAAACTACGGGATCCAATTAACAGTCAATGGAAGGCAAATTTCAAACCAATAATTAAATCTCCACTAACAGTGAAATGCGTGTGTGTGAAATCGTGTATGAACAGATCTGTGAAATTTTGTGTGTATATACGTGTGTGTATATATCGATGAAGATGAACAGTTATACAAGACACAATCACAGAGATTAATGGTGACACACAGGTAAGAGGAGTCTAAAATCGGGCATTAATTCGTGGTCTGTATGAGTTTAATCAGAGAAATCACGAATCAGGGATTGGAACTTTGAAATCGCCTATTTGTATATGAAGGCTGCTGTAAAAAATGAATTAGGTAAAAGTGAATGATGCATCGAGTTAGAGATGTATATATAGACATGAATGTGAAATGACAAAAATGTCCCTGTTAAAAAGAGTGAAAAACACTAAGTACGTACATGGAACACTCTATCTCGAACATCAAGTCGAACTTCGAGATGAAGTTCGAGATAGGTGTCAACTCGAACATTTAGCACTTAGCCATTTTACAGCAAAAACCAACAAGGAAATCTATCTCGAAATTCTAAGTCGAAATTCGAGATAAAGTTCGAGTTAGGAGTTAACTCGAAAAATCCCCTTGACTAATTGAGAATTCCATCTCAAAACTAATTGAGAATTCCATCTCAAACTCTAAGTCAAACTCTAAGTCGAACTCTAAGTCGAACTTCGAGTTGAATTTCGAGATAGAGATTAACTCGAAGTTATTCTCAATTCTTTTCAAAATATCCCCAAAAATGGAAACCTCATCTCAATTTCGAGATGGAGTTCGAGATAGACTTTATCTCGAATATTTTGAAGATAACTAGGCACTGGTAACTCGAAATCGAATCCTAAGTCGAATTTCGAGATGAAGTTCGAGATAGACACTAACTCAAAATTCTTCCCGGACTTAGAATTTTCAAAACTTCACTCTGGAAGCTCAAATCGAAATCCAAGTCGAATTTCTAGATGAGTTTCGAGATAGAAACTAACTCGAAATTTTGAAGATACTTAGAATAATTTGACAATTTTTCAAGAAATTCAACAATTAAATTTTGTCAAATTAATATAAATATCAATTCAAGGATTTTTAATATATGACATAATTAAAACATTCCTTGATAATTCTAAGGCCTCTAATTACATGAAAAACATAGGTAAATTCATCTAAAAATCATGCAATATTTAGAATATTATGAATTTAACTCCCCCTATGATCATGCAATTTAACAAGCATAAATTCAAAGATTTGTGCTATAAAAGACACTTAAAACACACTGAATTCATGCAAAATCACACTATATGCAACCTATAACAATCATTAATTAGGCATTTTAAAGTCTAAGCACATAATGATTAAATAGCTTGCATATACAAACATAACCATGGATTTTACAGATAGAAGGCTTTACTAACTTGTGTTAAGCATTCCCAATTCACCAACCAACCTATTGAATGTTACTTCATCAAGAGGTTTGGTGAATATATCTGCAATTTGTTGCATTGTGGGCACGAAATGTAGCTCCACAGTCCCCTCCTCGACATGTTCTCTTATGAAGTGATACCTGATGTCAATGTGCTTGGTTCTTGAGTGATCTACAGGATTGTTGGTTATGGCAATGGCACTTGTGTTGTCACACATAATTGGAATTTTCTTGTGCTCCATGCCATAATCCTTCAATTGGTTCCTCATCCACAGTATTTGAGCTACACAGCTTCCAGCAGCAATGTACTCAGCTTCAGCAGTAGAAGTAGATACTGTATGTTGCTTTTCACTTTGCCAGGATACCAATCTTCTGCCAAGAAATTGACAAGCACCAGATGTGCTTTTCCTATCAATCCTGCAACCTGCATAGTCTGAATCCGTATAGCCAATTAGATTAAAACCTGTATCTCTTGGGTACCAAATCCCTAGATTTGGTGTGCCCTTGAGATACCTAAAAATTCTTTTGATGGCTATGAGATGTGATTCTCTAGGATCCGCTTGGAATCTTGCACATAAACAAGTCGCGAACATTATATCGGGTCTACTTGCAGTTAAATAGAGAAGTGAGCCAATCATACCTCGATAGCTTGTGATGTCAACTGATTTACCTGATTTGTCTTCATCAAGCTTCGTGGCTGTTGCCATGGGAGTCTTAGCTGCTGATGCATCTTCTAGATTATACTTCTTGAGTAAATCTCTGACATACTTGGATTGACAGATAAAGATACCATCTTTTCTCTGACTGATCTGTAATCCAAGGAAGAAAGACAGCTCTCCCATCATGCTCATCTCGTATTTCGCTTGCATTAGCTTAGCAAATTTCTCGCACAAGCGCTCATTAGATGACCCGAAGATAATATCGTCCACATAGACTTGAACAAGTATTAAATCATTCTTCACATACTTATAGAACAATGTTTTGTCAATTACTCCCCTAGTAAAACCACTTTCAATTAAGAATACGGATAGGGTTTCATACCAACATCTTGGGGATTGCCTGAGGCCATAGACAGATTTGAAGAGAAGATACACAAAATCTACAAGTTCTGGATCAATGAAGCCAGACGGCTGTTCCAGATACACCTCTTCTTCTAACTCTCCGTTCAGGAAGGCACTTTTCACATCCATCTGAAAAACCTTGAAGTTCTTATGTGCTGCAAATGCCAAGAACATCCTGACTGCCTCAAGTCTTGCAACCGGTGCATAGGTCTCATCATAATCAATTCCTTCTCGCTGAGAATAACCTTTTGCAACCAAACGAGCCTTGTTTCGAGTTACAAGTCCGTTTTCATCCATTTTATTTCTGAATACCCACCTTGCTCCAATTATTGATTTGTTCTTTGGTCGGGGTACCAGTTTCCAAACTTTCTGCCTTTCAAACTGATTGAGTTCCTCTTGCATTGCAATCACCCAATCAGCATCACCAAGAGCTTCTTCTATTTCTTTAGGTTCAAGCTTGGATAAGAACCCAGAATATAAGCAAATATTAGCCAGGTCAGCTCTTGCGGATCTTCTAGTAGACACACCAGCATCTGGATCACCAATAATTAATTCAAACGGATGGTCTCTATTCCATACCCGTTCTCTTGGAAATTGTCTTGATGATTCAGCGTGACTTTCTGAGTTGTGGTGCTGACTACTTTGATTACTTTCACTAACTCCCCCTGAGTTAGTGCCAGCTCCTACAGAACTAGAGTCAACTCGACTCGAGCCTTGAACAGTAGTCCTTGAGCTGCTATTTACTCCCCCTGAGTTGTTGCCGGTTCGTACTGAAGAAGTCTCTCCTGATCTTGTAGGATTAGCTTGTTCACTAGACTCAGGTTCTTCACGTACACTTGGAACATTTAATGGGACAACCAACTCAGGTTCATCTTCAAGTTCTTCTAAGTCCAGATTCTGAAATTTTAGGGACTCAGGTTCACTAGAATCTCTTGAAATTGATGAGAGTTTGGTATCGTCGAATCTGACGTTGTAGCTTTCAGTCACTTTTCGATCATTTACTAAGAACACCCTATAAGCTGCTACCACATCTGTGGAGTAACCAACAAAGATTCCTTCACGAGCTTTTGCTGCAAACTTGCCTAGATTTTCATCATCTATAAGTACATAGCATTTTGCTCCAAAGACATGAAAGTATTTGATTGTTGGTCTTCTGCCGTTCATTAGCTCACATGGTGTCTTTTCTTTATCTTTTATAATCAAGGATCGATTTTGAGTGTAACACACGGTACTCACTGCTTCTGCCCAGAAATACAGAGGAAGTTTCGAATCATACAACAAAGTTCTTGCTGCTTCAACCAATGTTCTATTCTTCCTTTCAACTACTCCGTTTTGTTGTGGAGTTCTCGGGGCTGAATACTGACGACGTATTCCCTTAGATACACAGAAGTCATTTAGCACTGCGTTTTTGAATTCAGTGCCATTGTCTGATCTAATCGTCTTCACAGTAAGTGTTGAAACATTCTCAATTTGAGTGATGTGATCAATGATTAGGAAAGGTACTTCGTCTTTCGTCATTGCGAACAATACCCATGTATACTTGGAGAAGTCATCCACGATTACCAATGCATATCTTTTCCTAGACAAAGATAGGACATTCACTGGGCCAAACAAATCCATATGAAGAAGTTGCAGAGGCTCAGTGATACTAGAAATTTCTTTGCTTTTATGCGATGCTCGTTTCGACTTTCCCATTTCACAAGCTTCACAGAGTCCTTTCGGAGCGAATTCCATTTGAGGTAGATCTCTCACCAATTCTCGCCTCGCGAGAGCATTCATCGTTTTGAAGTTTAAGTGAGATAACTTTTTGTGCCATAACCAGCTTTCATCATCCGAAGCTTTGCTGTAGAAACAGGTGACTTCATTCTGATTTGCTGAATCCATGTCTGCAACAAAAAGATCTACCTTTCGAACTCCTCTCAAAGCCAGTGAACCTTCCTTGATGTGAGTGATTGATACACCTTTCTTGTTGAAGACAATTTCGTAACCTTTGTCACAGAATTGACTGATACTCAACAAATTATGCTTTAATCCCTCAACATAGGAAATATCTTCAATGATGACATTGCCAGTTTTCAGTTTGCCATATCCCTTTGTCACACCTATGCTGTCATCTCCAAAGGTAACATAAGGGCCAGCTTTCATAACCAACTCTGTAAGCAGGGACTTGTTTCCAGTCATATGCCTCGATGCTCCACTGTCCAGCACCCATATAACTTTATTTCTATTTTGCTTAATGCCCTGCAATGACAGGTTGATTAGACTTTCTTCGGAACCCAACTTTGATTGGGCCCGGCTTTTCGATAAATTTAGAATCAACAGATTTAACAACAGGAGATGCACTTTTCTTAACATTACTAGAGCTTTCGACTTTCTCCTTTCCTTTCTCAGACTTGACATATTTATCAGTCCTAGGAGAAGGTTTGTCACTCCTAACTTTAGGAGGACTGACAGTCTTAGCTCTCACATGCTTTTTCTTGATGTTTGAACTAGCAGCAGTATTTAAGCATGACTGGCTAGATGCATTCATTAAATTCACAAAAGTTTGCATGACATTAAAAGTGCATGGCATACAATTAGGTTGACCACACTGTGCATGGTTCGGATGCAGATTATTCATTGTATGTGTGACAGGCATGGCATGTGCAGCAGGAACATTTATGATAGCTTTACATGCATAAGAAAGATGTTCAGTAGATTTGCAGTGATAACATGCTTTCTTTATTCGTTCAGCCTTAACCTCTTTTATGCCTTTCTTCCCTTGTTGTTTAACAGCCTTAGCTCCTAATCCTAGTCTAGATTCATCACTAGGGAAATTGATTTTAACTTGTTTGATAGGAGTTATAGGTTGTGCTTTCTGGCGATCTTCCATCTCAATCTCATATCTAGCTATCAATTCAGTCTCTTCTTCTTCTATTCTAGGAACAAGGTGTTTGTAGATGGGTTTGACAGAAGATTTAAAAATGCTAGGAATTTCATTTTTAAGGTCACTGGAACTAGAGTCGATAGGTCTCTTCCCTTCTTTCTTAGAAAGGTTAGAATAATCAAGTCCTACACCTACTCCAGTTATCTTCTTAAATACGTCATTATCTACATACACTTTACTAGCAGCTAGTTTGTAAGCTTCACATTTAGTTTCTAACTCAGCTAGTTTGTTCCTAAGACATGATTCTATTTCTGCCTTAAGGACGAGCTTGTGTTCCAAAGATTTAATAAAATCTCTTAGGGAAGTATCTACAGTGCAAGCAGCCTCTAACTCTTCCACTTTTGCCTCAAGCATTCTGCTTTTGGCGACAAGTGTTTTCTGTTCCTTTTGAGAAGTGTCTAGGCTTTTGCACAACATGTAGATCTCTTCGCTAAGAGCCCCGTTCTGTTCCTTATAATCATCAATAGACATTTCTACTTTAAGGGTTAGAACTGGTACCTCTGGTTCCTCTGATGTCTCAGCCATGAGCGCAAAGTTTGCTACATGAGTAACATCTTCCTCATCTGAATCATCCCAAGCTCTTCCTTCTGTTACTACTAAAGCTCTTTTACCATGTTTTTCTTTCACCAGCGATTCATACTTGCTTTTGAGGGCTTCAAATGTCTCTTTTGGATAAGTCTGTTTAGGCTTTTTGCAGTCCGAGGCAAAATGTCCAGGTTCACCACAATTATAGCAATTGAACTTCATTTTGAAATCCAACGGAGATTTGTAGCTGGTACTCTTGCCTTTGCTTTTGTAGCCTGACGAACTACCACCACCCTTAGCAGCCCGATAGTAAGATGAAGAATTTCTCTGTGGTCGGTTGCTCTTTCTGAATCTCATGTTGCTGAACTTCCTTGCCATGTATGCCACGACACTATCGTCCATGTTGTCCAGTTCTTCTTGGGTGAAGTAGTCATCATCACTGTTAGATGCACACTCGTCATCATTATCAACTTGATGTGGTGCAGGTGATGATTTAGGCTTTGCTGCAACCATTGCCTTCTTAGACTCTTCCTCATCAGCAACTAATCCTGATGCAGTTTCTTTTCCTTTTGAATCATTGTCCCATGCTTGATCTTGAAGTGTCTCCAGCTCATAGGTCTTTAGAATTCCATAATATTCTTCCAGAGAAGTTGTATGCAAATCTCTGGTTTCTCTGATTGCGTAGACCCTATGTTCAATGCTCTTTGGCTGGTTCCTCTGATATCTCGTATTGGTCTCAACCATGGGGAGAGTTACACCTCTCAGATTCAAATCCAATACCAACTGACTGAATCTTAGATAGACGTCTGTTATGCCTTCTCCTTTTCTTATTCTGAAGGTGTCATACTCCATCTTGAGTATAAGTGTCTTGTTGCTTCTAACCTCTGCAGATCCTTCCATAACAACTTCTATCTTGTCCCAAATCTTCTTTGTTGTATTCAAACCTTTGACTATGTTGAACATTTCATGATCAAGGGATTCCATCAAGGTTTGTCTTACAGAAGTATCATAAGCTATTTGCTCCTTGTCAGCATCCGTAAAGTCCGCTGCCTTTTTAGGCTCAGACCGAGCAGGTATAACCTCCTCTCCTTCCGTACGCTCAGGAATAGCTTTCATTGGAACAAATTTACCCTTTTCAAGGACTTCCAGATACTCAGGGTTAATTGTCTCTAAGTAGAGTCTCATTCTGAAAACCCATTCTTCATAGTGATCTCGGTTGAACATTGGGATCTTGAAAGAATTTTTAGGAGTCATTTCAAATCTGGTCACTAAAAGTTTCTAAGTACCCAAGACTAGGCTATGTAGAAAATCTATGTAGAACTTTTGCCTAAGTCGAAATTTCTCTAAGTCGAAATTTTGCTCAAGTCGAAATTCACCAAGTAGAAATTGTCCAAGTCGAAATTCTATGTAGAAATTCTCAAGTAGAAATTCTATGTAGAACTTTTGTCCTTAGAATAATTTTATGCAGATTACTTTAATATTGAATAAACAATATCACCTTTTTGACTTTTGATACTTTACACACCGAAAGCAACTAACCCACTTGCTAGGCACTGAGTATGTCTTGTTACACTTTCGGCCAAGGAATATTTATCAAATCAAAAGTACAAAAACACCTTTTTGACTATCTTATCTGTTTGAAAAAGGAGATCAAAAAGTTGTTGGGTTATCTTCTTTGATAAGAACAGATGATGAACACTCAAGAACACCAAATATCAATGAACCCAGATTAATTCACAAAAATTAATTAAAATACACCCAAGCTAAATAATCACACCTGGAGTATTTAAATAATTTTTTCGGATGAGTTTTCACTACCAACGAATTAAAGCACACTTTTCGAGAAAATGAAAAGTAGATCTAGAAAATGAAAACTCACGATTCTTCTACCAAACACAAGGATCTATGTTTTGTATGTTAAACATCCGCTCTGATACCAATTGTTAGGTCCAAATGTGTTGTAGAGGGGGGGTGAATACAACTTTTCGAATATGAGAAGCAATAAATACGATGCAATAAATGAACACGCAGATTCAAGGAATATATTTCTTTATATATAACTTGAAAAGGTTGCTACAACATTCATTACAAAGTATAACAGAAGTTCAGAGAGAAGTGAATGATTCTAAGCTCTGTGAATGTACTCTCTCTCTTTTTCTTGTGTTTTCTCAATATTGCTCACTAACTAAAAACATTACACAAGTGCTTCTATTTATACTACATGTAATCTATGTCCTGTAGTCTTCAAAGACTAAGATGTACGTGGCCCAATGATGTCCACATAAATCTTGCCTTATCTTGAAAGCTTGGAAATCTGCCAATCAGAAGATGCCATGTGTCATGTTGAAGCTGCACTCTAAGTAGAACTTCTACTTGAGAATTTCTACTTAGCCATCTCGAAATTTCCAAGTCGAACTTCTACTTAGAAATATTCTACTTGGCCATCCAGAACATTTAGTACTTAGAAAATATTCTGGTCTTCAACTTGAAACTTCAATGCACATCTTGAGCTTGTGATATCTTCATGTCTTCTTTATTCTTCAGCAAGCTCTTGAACATGGATCTTTATTACTGACATAAACTTGCTATCAATGTCCTGACACTTGATGCACTGGTCTGGTTCATAAGTGACTAGTCTTGATAGTGTTTCTGCTTCTTGAATAAATTACCATATTCACTTAGTAACTTGGCTTTCCAATATTCGCTTTCCTTCTTGTTCACTTGAAATCAATTGGTCTCGTTGATACTGATAGTTATGATCTTGATTCTCGATTTCTCAAATCACTGAGGCCTGAACAACTTTGACTTGAACTTCTCTCAATGATTTCTTCTTGGCTTGATCATAGTTAACATGTTCAATTGTATCAATTACCTTGTCTTCATTTAGTGTTGATTTCTTGTGACTTCTTGTTCTTGATTGTCTTCTGGTTAAGTATCTTTTCTTTTAATTGAGTTACATTAGTTATAGTGTTACAAGTTTATACACTCTGCCTTTCACACCGCCTCATCAACAACTAATCGATTCGGCGCCTTCTTTCTCTCCAGAATCGCCGTGCTAAAGTCTCTCTTCGTTCCCTTAGGATCAGATGATTCAGGTTGAGTAGCCATGCTTGTGATTTAATTAATCGAGAGAGATCGCGAGAGAGAGCGAGAGAGAGATTGTGTGTATAGGTTTTGTTGAAGATCTGTAGATTGTGTATGTATATATAGACTACACAGTTCGTTTCTGTAGATTGTGTATGTATATATATCCTATTTTGAATATGATAAGTAAATTTTAGTTATTAATATTTATTTTTCAATTTGAATATTTAAACAAATTATATGTAATTCTTATAAATTCAAATTTTCTTTTTTTTTTTGTTTCGAACATATATTAAATTTATACCAATTTGTGTCACGTTTTTTTTAGAAAAAACACGTATTATAAAAGTAATTAAGCCTATGTAATATTAATAAATCATCAATCAATATCTATCTATTATTATATCTATCTATCTATCTATCTATTATCTATCTATCTATCTTTTTATATATATAAAGTAAAACCCCCAGGAGCTCTAGAATCGCTCGAATCATATTTATCTATTTTTCTAGAGCTCCTCTATTTTAAATAATTAAAATCAAACTTCCTTATTTAGGACCTATTTTTTAGAAAAGGAAATCGAAAATTATTTTAAATTTGAAATAGAAAAGATTATCAAGCTTCACTATTTTAAAATTTTAAATCCGGAAGTTTCTTGAATTTCGCTATTCTCCCCCTCCAAGCCTATATATATTGAAGCACCACACCAACTCTCAAGCTCACTCACATGTTTTATGCAGATGATGTTTTGCTCTTCTCCAACGGTGATGCTGATTCTGTAAAGCACATTATGGCTTGTGTTTCTACTTTTGCGGAAGTTAGTGGTCTTCGTCCTAATATTGCAAAGAGTTCAGTCTTTTTTGGCAATTGTAATACTGATTTCATTCGTTGGTTTGATCAGAATTTTGCTATAGACCATGGACATCTTCCAGTTCGTTTTCTGGGTGTACCTCTTATATCCTCAAAGCTGAGATACAATGATTGTATCCCTTTACTGGAAAAAATCACTGCAAGGGTCTCATGTTGGACTTCTATGTTCCTCTCTTTGGCTGGCAGGGTGCAATTAATTCGATCTGTTTTGTTTGCAATGCAAACATTTTGGACTAATCATTTTGTTTTGCCTAGTGCAGTTCATAATAGACTTCAAACAATGTTTACTAGGTTCTTGTGGAAAGGAGATACCTCTACCAAAGGCGGAGCAAAAATCAGCTGGGATTGTATATGTGCCCCTTTGGACGAGGGTGGTCTGGGATTCAAAGACTCAAGAGACTGGAATCAAGCTCAGATGATGTTGCATCTATGTAAGATCGTTAACAAAAGTAATGCTTTATGGCCTCTTTGGGTGAATACCACTGCGTTAAAAAGACAGCATTTTTGGACAATTCCTATGCCAACTGACTGCTCTTGGATATTTCGTAATGTGCTCAAGCTACGTTCGGTGGCAAGACAATTCATCACTTACACGATTGGTAATGGCATGAGAACCTCTCTATGGTTCGACCCTTGGTGGGAATCCACTTGCTTAGCTACTACTGATTCAGACTACATTATATCTCAAGCAAACCTTCCCTGCAATGCTACTGTGCACGATATTATTTCAACAGGAAATTGGACTTTACCAACTCCATCTAACAGGCTCCATCATCTGCACCCGGGCTTGGTAACTTGGCTTCGGCATTTCAATTTCCCCACATTTGACCTAAACACTCAAGATTCTGTTAGGTGGGATGGCGTTCTTCTTCAAAAAATGCACACTTGGAATGCTTGGAACTCACTTAGAAGACCTCGTCCACAGGCTGTTTGGTCAGGTCTTATTTGGCACAAGTTCAAAATCCTACGGTATGCTCACCATGCTTGGGTTCTTTGTCATGGACGGTTGCCAACTATGCACAGATTAGCTTCTTTTGGTTTGATCACTTCCGTCTTCTGTCACTTCTGTGCTGGTGGTACTGAGACAGACTCCCACTTGTTTGTCTCTTGTGCTTTCAGTAGCTTCATTTTGTCCAAGTTGGCTGGCCTTCTGCAGATTCAGTTTGATGGATCATCTTGGATTGAGGTCTTGTCCAATCTCGACAACATTCAAGATAGTAACCTTAAGAATGTGGCTCTTCTAACAGCACAGATTTTTGCTTATTACATGTGGAGGGAGAGAAATGCAAGACATCATGACAAGGGACTGCTCAACCCTACTATTCTGATTAAATGCATTATGATCGATCTCAAAACTAAATTGAGGTCTACTTCGTGGTTTCGCCGGCTTAGTAATTTAGATATGTATAGGTGGATTGCTATTTGACTTAGGTTGTTTTGCTTTTGTTCTATCTTTAATCTAACTTTGTTAGATTAGACTTAGATTGTTTTTCTCTACCTGTACTAGAGCATGGGTTAATCCCGGTTTGTTTTATAATATTTAATTTAGCAAAAAAAAAAAAAAACTCTCATTATTTTCATGATTTTAAGCATATTTTCGTTTGTGCACCGTATTAATTTATATTTTGTTTTCTCAGGTTTTGAATGCTACGTGCTATCTGTGATGTCTACATTGAATGCTACGGCATACGACTTATGGTGAATATTATGTTTCATATTTTACATGCGGTTGGAAAATCCATGGTAACAAAAAATCTATCCATGATCAAAAAATTAAGAATTTTATATCTTCGATATGTTTTTTGTTTATATTTGTTTTCTCAGGCTTTGAATGCCATGACCTACGGGCTACGATACGATATGTTTACACCGAATGTTACGGCTTATGGTGCAATGTTTTGCTTCATGTTTTACATGCGATTAAATTTTATACATTCTTTCCGTATTTTCTATTTTTCTAGAACTCCTATTTTAAATATTAAAATTATAACTTCCTTCTTTATGTCCTATTTTTTAGAAAAAAAATCAAAACTTTCTTTTTTAACATTAAGATTAACAAATTCGAAATAGAAAAAATTATCGAATTTGTAGGGAAGAAGAATTCATATTTACATATTCGAAATAGAAAAGAAATTTTATTTTCTTATATATATACAATCATCGTTGTTTCTAACACCATGTTTGTAACTCTTTTCTTGCTTCTGTTTACTTTTGTCTTCGTCTATTTTTTTTAGCTTTTTCATTCATTCTTATTTTGTTTAATTCTCAATGTACATGGCTTCTGTTTAGTGATTCTCATGTTGCTTTTTTTGTTGGTTTTAAAGGTTTGAATTTACTAATTTCATATTTGCTTTCTTCAATTTATTTTTACATTTATGTTTTTTATGATTTTAGTTATTATTATTAGTAATCAGTGGTTGTTCTTTAATTTGACTTTTGTATTTTTTTGTTAGTGATTTCGGTACAGAAACACCTGATCGTGTGAACAACAATTAGGAGATCTTTCTCTGTTTTAAAAGTAGAAGCACTTGAGAAACTTGGCACAAAAGGTTTGAACTTTTACCATTCCCTCTTTATTTATTTACTGTACTATATCACTAAATATTAAAATAACACAAATAATATTCCAAGAATAACAAAACCAGGCCAACAATTTCATCTCGTGTTTTTCAATAATTTACTCAGATATCTCTATTTTGGTGCTCCAATTGTTAGTCTAAGACTTTTAACTAATCACAAGGACCTTCCGAATCTCAAGTGATTCTAATTCATCAACTAATTCCCATATTCCTATGAAGAATTTAAGTCTTAGAACAGCATTACCTACCGCCTTAACATGACTACCTAAGGTGATTGGGTATATTCCTATCAAAATCACAAATTAGTATACTACTAATCCCAAGTTATAGTGATTAGGTCTTAATCTAGATTTTCTTTTCCAAGTCAACCTAAATTACCAATTCAATTCCAAGATTGATCATTCCTTGGAAAGCATTACAAACAAATCACTATAAACAATTGTAATGAACACCATAATAGAGAATTGAAGAATAATCTATATAAAATCACAAGAATCCATTATAGGCCTGGAAAGAGAATTAGTTCAACATCACAACCAAGAGTACTATACACAAAGATAAAGACATGATATCAAGGTTACAATAAAGAAAGTAAGGAGGAGGAGATAAAACTCTAGAATTTAATCTTCTCCAAGGCTTCTCCTCTTCAATGCTTCCTTGTTCTTCTTCCTCGTGTTCTCTCTCTGTTTTGCGTGTAACCGTTCTCCCCCCAATGTCACGTCCGTGTCTTTTTTTCTATCCACTCAATATATATGATATACAACTGACTTCTATCTAATAAAACTATAATTTACTTATTTAATAATAAAACAAAAGAGTTTCCTTAATAGAGTAGGATTTCAACATAGAAAATTCGAGTTGTCTGCTTCTGGCCACTTTCTGGACAGTTTGGAACATCATTAAAATATGAGACCATGCTTGAATTAAAGGTCTTCTCGCAAGATTTCCAATGACTGCTTACAGGCCTCAAACGGACATCCGGAGCTCCCGTTATAGCCAAAACAGTGACCACTGCGCAAGCTGATCCGAAATCCGAATTTTGCTAGAATTCACTTCAAATTTTGTAATTTAAGCCACAATCCTTCTATTATAAGGAATCCCTTTTTCCTACAATAAAACATAAAAATTAATTAAATAACAATCCAAATTCGTACAAAAGAAACTAAGAATGTAGAGAAAATATGATCATAAAGATCATATATCAAATATCCCCACACTTTAGTTCTTGCACGTCCTCGGGCAAATAAAATAAAAGTAAAAGCTACAACCTAACTTATTAAAACCACTTTCGTAGGTGACACGATTGCATTGAGTGTATGCAACAAGCCTTTAAACCCCTAGGCAGCCCTAGTAGGACGAGTTTTGTCTCGTGAGGGCCTATAGCGAATGAACCCACAAAATCCATCTAGCACATGTAAACTAATAGAGATGATAATAGAAATAAGTAAGTTTATCTATCAAGGATTCGATGCACGCCAATGTGCTCCACACAAACAAGATTACCCATATTATCTCAACTCAAGAATCAAGATGCAAATGCTAAATCTTGGTGTCAAAAATACAAGTATCCACATAATCTACTCATAGAATGGGCATAAGTACTCAAGAATCCATGTCAAATGCAAAACAGAGTTGGTAATCATGCTAAGTATACAAGAGTACACTATCAAGAAGACTTGGGATTTCATATTCATATCAAGTAATACCTCACCTTTCACTCACAAAAAGAATTACGCTCAAGAATAGGTTAAGTGTATCGCTCAATTCCATCATATACAATAACACGCTTGACACTTGGCATCGATCCAACTAAAAACACAACATGCATGAAATATGATAATCAAAAGGACTTGTATTCGGGTTTTAATTGGGGCTAGGGACAAGGTATGTCGAGAAAAGTCAACTAGGGTGAAGTGTCAAAAGCTAGTGATTCTCCATATTTACTTGCACAATCCACCCATATGCCTTCCCCACACTTAGACCATTAAGCACAACTAATTTATCTAGCCCGAGACAAAGGATCAAAAAGCACAAGAATTATAAACAAAAAATACAAATGGTTTTTTTTTCAAGGCATTTATTTATTTTAAGGCCTTGTTTTTTTATCACTTTTTTATTTCATTTTTTTTTCACTTTTTTTTTCGAGAGCTACAAGCAAAGAATAACAAACACATATATACAATCACCACGATCCTCTACAAGTCCCAAAACACAAACTAAGCATTTACAAAATAACCTCAGCATTTCCCAAAATGAAAATATGATCACAAGTAACTCATTTATCACACCTTATTACTCCCTCCTAATCTCACTAGCCTTTGACAAATAGGGATCAAGATTATATAAGGCCATTAAAAAAAAAATTGGGAATAGGCATGTAATGTGGTGTGTCACCGAATAAAACGGTTAAGCTCAAAAGGCTACTAATGGATCACATATGCAAGGTATGTCAAAATGGAAGAATATAGGTTTAATCCTAGGCGCCTTTATCATGTTATCATATATTCAATGTCATATATCTCAAGAAAGGTCTAAGACAAGTGCTAGCAATGCCAATGCAATAAGGACACACAAGAAAAAAAAAATAAGATGTAAAAAATATGCATATAGGCTCAAAAGCTCACTTGGTGTCAAAAGGTAATAAATCTCAAGTCACAAAAAGAATTCTTTCTAATGCACCTACTTGTACTCAAAGCATGAAAACCAAATTGTCTTACACAAAAACATATCATTTTAATTACTTAAGACAATCAATGAGTCTACTAGTTTCAACTTGTTAGTGCAAAAGATGTGTGCACAAGAGCATATCATTACATCTCTCAACAAAAGCATCAACACAAGATCACTTAGCATGCATGAATACATTTAGCTCAACTTGAAACAAGTAATGCAACGACTACGTCATAGACAACTAACAACGTTTCATCATATCATCTTTATTATTTTATAAGGTTAGAATTATATTTTTGTTTTAATTTTTTTTCAATTTTTTTATCTTGTATTGAGAATACCTTCCCACACTTGAGTCAGGCATTGTCCTCAATGACTCAATAAGAAAAACAAAATAAACATTCAAAAAGAAAAAAAAATTAAAGTACAAAGATAAGAAAACTCCCCTAGATATCATGATGAATGAACTTGAAAATGTTGTTGCATCTATGCAAAGTTCAGAAGATTTGGCAGGCTGCCTGTGTGATGATACGCGAAGCATAACCGTATGACAGTAGAATATGAGTTGAAATAATACGAGAAGAATAGAGGAATTTACTGTTGTGCGCTGTTGTTGTAATCCATGGCATATAAACCCTTGAATAAGATAGAACCCCGATAGACTGTGTACTGTGTACGTGGCCAGGAACTTGTGTGAGTGAATATTATACATGCTATTTACAAATATACACATGATAGAATTAGAATTATTATAAAATAGAATTATGTACAATAATGTGAAAATAATAAAAATGTACACGTAAATATATAATAAGTATACAAATCATAATAGCTTTTATGAAATATGTAAAAAAAAAATGAGAATAGAAAAAATAGACAAACAAAAGAAAAGAAAAAAAAAACAAATAAATAAACAAAAACTTACACAAAAACAAATGTCGCTGGAGTTGACTACACATTATAACAAAAGTAACGTAACAATAATATAAGGAACACGTGCAATTTATAAACAATATACTTTAATACTAGTTAGTAGGAAATAAAAATAAAATAAAAATAAAAGAAAAAATAAGAATATAAAATAAAAATAATGATAAAAAAATAAAAAATAATGATAATAAAAATAAAATGTGACATATACTTTTAATATGTACAAAATCTGGACATTAAGGGGGAGAAAACAAAACAAGACAAAATAACAAGATAAACAATAAAGTAGAACAAAAAAAAAGTGAAAAACAAAAAAAACTAAAAAATTTAAAAAAACAAAAGAATACTAACGTGATTACAAGACTAGTACATGAATTTATCATAACCACTGTTCTAAAAATCCCCGATTCAACCGATTAATCCCCGATTAATCTTCTGGAAGGTAGCCAACCGATTCGATTTTTAAAATCCGATTAATCCTGTTAATTTATTTAAAATGATATGTTTAATTGTAAATTAGACATAAAAATTAAACATTATTATAATATCCGATTAATGCTCCGATTAATCCGTCCGATTAATCCCCGCCTACCCGATTAGGCGCTAGGCGGTATCCCAACCGCCCTGGACCGCCTAACGATTTCTGGAACACTGATCATAACACACTAAAGAAAAACTTGTTTCCTGGCCAGGGAAACAATACCACAGCGTAGAAAAAAAACTAGATAATATCCGTGCATATGTACGATTTTAAAATATAGTATAGATAATTATTCAAAATAATTAACGTGTAATTATTATTTTATTTATTATAATTAATTTTTTATAATAAAAAAGAAAAATGCAAAATTAATGAGTATTAAATTTTGTTCATCTTGCATTATTTATTTATAAAGATAATATGTAGAAACTAATTTTAACATTTTAGAAAAATGTGACAAATTGGGATGGAACAAATACTAATTTAAATGTAAATAGAAATAATGGATGATAAGAAGAAAAATGAATGAGATATTTAGAAAGGGAAAATAATAATTGAGGTGAAAAAGTGATAAAATAATATATGAATGGAAAGGAGAAATAGAATGAGGGAGAGAAGAAAGTGGAGAATAAAATATTTGTATGTAAAGTGGGAGGAGAGAGAAGAATAAAAAAATGTATAAATATTTAAGGAAGTAGGAGGAGAGAGAGGAGGGAAATTGGGGGTAGGAGATTTTTATTGTGATATAAGATAAGATATCTATATCCTATACTAAAATAAAATCCCTACCCATATTTTTTCCTCCAAATTTTCCCTCATCTCTCTCCTCTCTTTCATTTAAATTATTATATTTTTCTTCTCTCTCTCACCCTTCTTTTTCTTTCTCCTCCCACCTCTAAATACTTTTCCCTCCTATCACTCTCTTCTCTTCTTTCACATTTTATTATATTTCACTCTTCTCTCACCTACCCCTTCATTTAAATATTTATTTTTTCATATTCTCTCATCTCACTTTATTCAAAATTCATATTATAATCAATATTATTTCTTCCTAATGTTCTTTTCATTTTCTTCCCTTCTCTCTCTTTCTCACCCGCTCTCCAATATAATTTAAATATTAATAACTTTTTTATATACTTGACTTTCTATTTTAATTATTTAACCCATTTCTCCTCATATTATTTTATTTATTCTATTATATCTTGATTACTCTTTGTTTAAATCAAATTTTATGGATATTTATATTTCACTCTTATATATATACATATTTAGGGCTGAGTTCTACTAAAAACTTTCTTAAATACAAAATTACAAACTTTTTTCAACACATGTATAACTTGGATTCAACATCATTTTTTTAATAAAAAATAAAATTTTACTAATACACATAATTCATAACAAAAACATATTTATACCATTTTACAATTTATTAAAAACATATTTGTAACATTTTTTACAATAAAACTTAATTTTCTTCGTAACAGGTGTTAAACAGACTTGAGTTCGAACAATAGTTATAACTGTGTTGAATTCATATACATAAAATAATTTTACATTGGCATTATTAAGAAAATTATACCAAATTAATAATATTTTATATTTCTATACCCTAATTTGGAATTTGTGAACCCCTAATGGATAGTTAAAAATTATGTAATATTTATTCAATAAATTTTTAATTACAGTTCATCACACCGCATATTAAACCATCAAAATTTCATATTTTTATAAATTATTTGGATATTGGTGAACCCAAGATGGATATTAAAAAATTAAATTATGTGTATTTAATATAAACTCAAGTATATGAAGGACATTTTCTCTAAAGTGAATAATATTGATAATTCATTCATCTTTTACATTAATTTTTAATAACATCTAAATACATATTCAAATGAATACGTATAAAAATCGTGCATATGCACGGGTATTATCTAGTAGATTAGTAAAAAAAAAATAAGAGAAGGGTAGGAAACAGAAGAAAAAAATAATAATTAAATGAAAGAGAGGAGAGAGAGAGGAGGGAAATTTTGGAGGGAAATTGGAGGAAGTAGATTTTACTTTAGTATAGGTTATTAGATAGAATGAGGGAGAGAAGAAAGTGGAGAATAAAATATTTGTATGTAAAGTGGGAGGAGAGAGAAGAATAAAAAAATGTATAAATATTTAAGGAAGTAGGAGGAGAGAGAGGAGGGAAATTGGGGGTAGGAGATTTTTATTGTGATATAAGATAAGATATAGATTAGTAAAAAAAATAAGAGAAGGGTAGGAAAGAGAAGAAAAAAATAATAATTAAATGAAAGAGAGGAGAGAGAGAGGAGGGAAATTTTGGAGGGAAATTGGAGGAAGTAGATTTTACTTTAGTATAGCCGTATAGGTTATTAGATTAGATAGAATGAGGGAGAGAAGAAAGTGGAGAATAAAATATTTGTATGTAAAGTGGGAGGAGAGAGAAGAATAAAAAAATGTATAAATATTTAAGGAAGTAGGAGGAGAGAGAGGAGGGAAATTGGGGGTAGGAGATTTTTATTGTGATATAAGATAAGATATAGATTAGTAAAAAAAATAAGAGAAGGGTAGGAAAGAGAAGAAAAAAATAATAATTAAATGAAAGAGAGGAGAGAAAGAGGAGGGAAATTTTGGAGGGAAATTGGAAGAAGTAGATTTTACTTTAGTATAGGTTATTAGATTAGATAGATGATACCGCCAGTTTGAGGCTCTAGTAATCACGCGCAGGGCTCAGAAATTATATACCGCGGGCTTGATTCCTCATACCGCCATTTGCTGTTGCTGGCCCAATTTTTTCCTCTTTTTTTTATTCCGAGAAGCAGAGTGCTCTGTTCCTCAACATATGCATGCTCAGCACAATTAATAGCACAATTAATATGTGACCTGTTAGGCTGTTACAACATCTTTTTCTTTTTTTCCCTCCTGAATTACTTCACAAAAACAATCATCAAGGTACCTTATGGGAGTAAAAATAAATAAATCAGAAATAAAAATAAAACAAAATACAAATTACCACAAATTTATTAACTACATAACAAAGAACAAGAACATGAACAAACTAACTGAACAACATGTTTGGGTTGCCTCCCAAGAAGCGCCTTTAATTATTGTCTTTAGCTAGACTTATTTATACACATAACCTTTTTAGTGGGGTGAAAAAGCATACAAATTAGCATATCTCCCAATTTTAATTACTCTAAATTTATTTAAATACATCAAGCATACAAGGACAGATACATCTTGAGAGATGGTGCCAACATGATTCTCAATAATTTTCGGAATGCAAAAGTACTTAAAATATACATGACCAATATTTAATAATTTCCGATCAAAAAATGACTCCCAAATCGGATCACTATAAGACACACACATATCTTCTATCCTCATCTTATCCATGTTAAATTCATTAGATTTTGGAGCAACCCCATCAAAATTTGGTACCGAATTCTCTTCATCACACAACATGAGTGGAGGATCAACTAATACATCAAATTCATTATTGACACTAGGATCTTCATTTATTAAAATATTTTTATCAAGAACATTAGGATCAATGCAAGCCGGAACTTCATAACCATCATTCTCATCCCTTTTTGCATTAGAGTTCAACTCTTTTGATCCTTTTTCATATGACACACCATATTTTAATTCATGAAGAATATGCCAACCTATTGACCCTTCACGCAACGATGATTCATGTTGTATTACATAATCAAGCATACGAGAATTACAATTTTTAACTTGATGCAAATATGGGTAACGTTCTAACAAATAATATGAATCAAGATAAGAGTTAGAATACATATCTGCTCAAAAGTCCAAGTTGTCTTTGTATATCAATCCTGAAAAACAATACACAAATAAAAAAAACTTGATCTCAAAATACTAAATAGTGTGCTAATATCAACAATAAAATACTTAAAATTAGTTCCCGGCAGTGGCGCCAAAAACTTGTTATCGATTTTACAATCACTAACGCAAGTGCACGTATCGAACAAGTAGAATATAAAATTCATTCCCACGAGGACTAATTTAAGTAGTTAAATACCAAACAATATCTTTCTCTCAATTCAAGTTAAATAACATAAGATCAAGAGGTTTAAAAACATCCACTATATCACTAAATATTAAAATAACACAAATAATATTCCAAGAATAACAAAGCCAGGCCAACAATTTCATCTCGTGTTTTTCAATAATTTACTCAAATATCTCTATTTTGGTGCTGCAATTGTTAGTCTAAGGCTTTTAACTAATCACAAGGATCTTCCGAATCTCAAGTGATTCTAATTCATCAACTAATTCCCATATTCCTATGAAGAATTTAAGTCTTAGAACAGCATTACCTACCGCCTTAACATGACTACCTAAGGTGATTGGGTATATTCCTATCCAAATCACAAATTAGTATACTACTAATCCCAAGTTATAGTGATTAGGTCTTAATCTAGATTTTCTTTTCCAAGTCAACCTAAATTACCAATTCAATTCCAAGATTGATCATTCCTTGAAAAGCATTACAAACAAATCACTATAAACAATTGTAATGAACACCATAATAGAGAATTGAAGAATAATCTATATAAAATCACAAGAACCCATTATAGGCCTGGAAAGAGAATTAGTTCAACATCACAACCAAGAGTACTATACACAAAGATGAAGACATGATATCAAGGTTACAATAAAGAAAGTAAGGAGGAGGAGATAAAACTCTAGAATTTAATCTTCTCCAAGGCTTCTCCTCTTCAATGCTTCCTTGTTCTTCTTCCTCGTGTTCTCTCTGTTTTGCGTGTAACCGTTCTCCCCCCAATGTCACGTCCGTGTCTTTTTTTTCTATCCACTCAATATATATGATATACAACTAACTTCTATCTAATAAAACTATAATTTACTTATTTAATAATAAAACAAAAGAGTTTCCTTAATAGAGTAGGATTCCAACATAGAAAATTCGAGCTGTCTGCTTCTGGCCACTTTCTGGACAGTTTGGAACATCATTAAAATCTGAGACCATGCTTGAATTAAAGGTCTTCTCGCAAGATTTCCAATGACTGCTTACGGGCCTCAAACGGACATCCTCAAACGGACATCCGGAGCTCCCGTTATAGCCAAAACAGTGACCACTGCGCAAGCTGATCCGAAATCCGAATTTTGCTAGAATTCACTTCAAATTTTGTAATTTAAGCCACAATCCTTCTATTATAAGGAATACCTTTTTCCTACAATAAAACATAAAAATTAATTAAATAACAATCCAAATTCGTACAAAAGAAACTAAGAATGTAGAGAAAATATGATCATAAAGATCATATATCAATTATGTAATATTATGTACAATATTATGTAATTATACAATATATATAAACATATGTAATTTACTGTTATGTGGATTCATAGAAAATATTATTTACTGTTAGTAGTAATTTTTTAAAATTAAAAACAATGTGATATACAAATTTATTAAATCAAGATATTATTATATTTAAATTTAATTTAATCGCGATTAGTAAATTAGAATAAGCATGGTAAATAATAAAAAAAATTATATATGACTGATTGATTGAAAATTTGAAGTGAATTCTGATTGTCTCTAAAATAATTTTTGATTTTTGATTTGTAATTTATTCACCAACCCATAATATTACTCTTTTAGCGTATATTTAATAATTTAAATAATTAAAATTTATGTGGTGTTGGCTTATATGCATTTATTAATTAATTTTATTAACAAAATATGAATAAATAAATTTTTGAATTTTTTTTATAAAAAATCGAGTATTTGAAGGTATGGAAATTATCCAAATTATTTAAAATATGATTTCAAATCCGATATATTATTGTACAATATATATTATGAAAATCATTAAAACGTAGAATCTAGATCTAATCGAGAAACATGTTATATTAAGTTTAATTGATCTAGAATCTAATTGATACTAAAATAATTCACAATCTTACGATTGGTTAGGTAATACATGATAGATTCAGATATTATAATAAAGGATGTTAAAAAAAATGCGTAACTAAAAGATATATAAACATATGTAATTTATTATTATGTGCATTTATAGAAAGTATTATTTATGGCTAGTGGTAATTTTTTAAAATTAAAAATCATGTGATATACGAATTTATTAAATCAAGATATTATTCTATTAAAATTTAATTTAACCGCGTTTAGTAAATTAGAATAAGTATGGTAAATAATAAAAAAAATTATATGATTGATTGATTGAAAATTTTGAAGTGAATTCTGATAGTTCCTAAAATATTTTTTATTTTTTGATTGGTAATTTATTCACCAACCAATAATAATACTCTTCTAGCGTATATTTATTAATTTAAATAATTAAAATATATGTAATGTTGGCTAATATGCATTTATTAATTAATTTTAGTAAGAAATTATGAATAAATAAATTTTTGAGCTTTTAAAAAAATCGAGTATTTGTAGGCATGGAAATTATCCAAATTTTTTAAAATCTGATTTCAAATCCAATGTTTTTCATATTTCTAGTTGAGGTATATTATAATTATTTAAAATCGGTTATAATTGTACAATATATATTGTGAAAATAAATTTATAATGTATGATAATATGATTGTGATTGACTTTATATTTAAAAAGTGGTTGATTAATGAATGCGTAGTTATAAAATATAATTTAAAATATATAATAGTATATCGTGATTGATTTTAAATTAAAATAGTAATTTTTCAATAATTTTTTTATTTAAATTGGTTAACTGAACATTGGTAAACATGTATTATAATAAAGGATATATATTTATGGATATGTAAATATTAAAAAATAAATATTTATGAATATGTCTAATAAAATCATTATTGTATTTAAATTAGAAGTGTTAACTAACCAATGTAAATCAATAAATGACATTTCGAGTGAGGAGAGTGTTAAAATATTAGTATAAGATCCTGATAAAGCCTTCCTCTAAAATTTGATAAATTGATTATTCAACAAATTCCATAAAAAAAAAGGTCTCCGAAATAATTGAACAGTTGTTCAATAAGGTCGGATCAGAGCCAAACCAGTTTTTTTTTTTTTTTTTTTTTTCTAAATAGAGCCAAACCTCCTTTTTACAGCTTTGGGAGAGTTTTTACCAGAAGGCGGGACAAGCATGTAAATTCACTACTCAGCCCATATGCGCACAGAATATAAACACATTGTCATTAGGGTGTTTGGGGTTACTTAAAATAAGTTACTTTTGAATTAATGGAGGTATTTTTAACTTAAAGGAGAAAGTAAAGTTGTTTACTTTAAGTTTAATGAATATGTTTGGGTAATTTTACTTAAAGTTAAATGAGAGTTTAATAATTTTGACTTAAAGTGAAATTTAACTTAAAAAAATTTAAAATTCATAATATTTAAACTTTAGAAGAATCGTGAATAAAAAAAAATATAAAAAAAAATGAATAAGTCATAAATCAAAAGTACCTAAATAGAACTTATGACTTAAAGCAGTTTTTTAATTTAAAATCAGCTTAAAGCTGCAATAGCCAAACAGGTCATTTTTAACTTAAAGCCAAATGGGCTTGGCTTTAAGCCCAGCCAAAACTGAACACTTACGTAGTTGCGCATGACTTTGCGGCCCAGGACGATTTGATTTTAAAAAAGAACAAAATTAATAATAAAAATACCGCAGCCAGGAATCGAACCTGGATGTCAAGCCAGTATCCCTGATATAAGCCAGTGCTACTGCGGTGCCTTTGATTGAAAAACACGCCAAACATATACTTAAATCCGGAAGATGTAGTATTTGATTTGGAAACTTGCAACAACATTGGACCTATTTCAAATATCATAAAATAAGTAATTCTTATTTATAAGTTATTTTTTCGTGTTTGAAAGTTTTTATTTATAAGTTAAATGAGCTATTTGGTAATTATGACTTCTAAATTATAATTTTTTTGTAATAATTTTATAATGTTTCCAAATAAATTTATATAAAGTGATCTATAAACTGCAAAAGGATAGGAGGATCTGTATGTGACTGTGTTGTTTTTCTTTATATAACTGTTTGAAGTTGTAATTTCTAGTTTAACTTGCTTATTTCCTTTCAAAATGGGTTTGTTCTTAAATCTTGATTTACATTTGCCTAAATATATTTTTTTATGTTAATCTTTTTGCAAATAAACAAAGAACAAGTGCAAAAGATGCATAATGTTGGATCATGAGAAAAAATGGGAGAGAAAATTCGATGCCTAGTAGATTCCAAACAATTCTAGTAGAACGAGAAAAGTACACTGATTGATGGTTAGAAAAAGAAACTATACCTTGTCGAACCACCGAGGTTCGATTCTCCTCTATCGCATGTATCAGAACATATACTAAAATAATAGAATCAATGTGACAAAAAAAAAAAAGTTAACTAACCATGGTTAATGACAGGGACGGACCTGAGGTCCAGGGGTCCCTGGCCCCTCCTAGGTTGGGGGAAATTATAAATTAAAAAAAAATTAAAAATTTATGTTTATCCTATTATTTACTTGTCTTGATCCCTCCTAGATGGTTTATTTGTCTTCTTTTATATCCATTTTTGTATGATTTAGTGAAAAATATCCATTTTTTGCATGATTTAGTGAAATTTTTTCATTTTTTACATGATTTAGTGTAAAAAAAATTCGCGCTACGCGAGGTTCGAATTTTTTAATAATTTTTGGACCCTCCTGGGTCCGTCACTGGTTAATGAGGTATGGTGAGATTATAAATAAGGAAAACTCCTAATACAATATGATTGGCCTAAAATTTAGGAATTAGTTCTGATTAATTCTAAAATAATTCATAGTTTTCTGATTGCTTAACTGAAAATTGGTAAACTCAGATATTATAATAAAGGATTTGTGTTTTCACATATAGTGTTTATTTGAACCTAAATAAATTCGTTCTATATATGAGTGTTTCTTATAGACTTCAACAAATGAGGGAGAACTAAACAAAAATTAACAAGCCCCTCAATTACAATATCAAATGAGGCAAGTAATGTAATTCCTAGTTCTTGAACAAGAGGTGTGCGAAGCTGGTCTTGTAACTGCTAGCATTGTAGCACGAACAACCGCCCATGAAAAGGTACCCATAATCCCATACACCAGTTTTAATACAAAAAATGAAAATTAGAAAATGCACCAACTATATATCCTAAAAGTTGGCATCTCAAAGTCATTTCTTACATGTGATCTAGCTTCTATTAGCAGCACTTACTACTTACAGATCGCAAGCTGAACACAAAGGAATCAAAATTTGATTCAGCTTTATTTACAAGTTTAAGTACATCTCCACAGAAAAGAACTCCGGATCATTATTCACTCTGTTCATTAGCTGTACAGCATTGCATCTTATTCTCTAGGTTGAAATGCTCCGGGAAGAAATAGAAGATAACGCGATGTGCCTTTCTGTAAACAGAGTAGTGTTTTTATCAAGAATGGGAATCGAGTTGTGGTAGTAGCTACTCTAGGAATGTGGAGACGAGTTTTAATCAAAAAAGAAAGATTTCTCACCACCAGCGGTTACAAGCTTTTCAACGCGAGAGACAATATGCTTTCCATAAGTATACCTCTTCAGAGCATTCAGATGCACCTTAATGCGAGATAGAATTATTTCACGGCTATGATCATCACAGGTCTCTAAAACTTTTTGCACCACATAGTTGCCAAATTGGTCTTTCATCATAGCCTGCATATAAAATTTTACAAAGTTTGATTAAAATTAGCAGGCTGCATGTCAGTATTTCTCTTTAAAACTGATAATATCTTCATAACATTTTATGTCTTTTACAGAATAATAACAAGTCTTCTATGCATGTATAATTACAATGCCAAAAGAAAATATCAAATATTACCTGTAAAGGCTCATTTTCATCCGTGGAACCTAGCATCTCATTCACCAAAAGTTGCCGCTCTTCTGGACCACCAAATGTCAAGCACTTTTCAACAACATTAGAAGCAAACTTTTGTTGGCTCATCTTTACAATTTGTCCTGCGAGCTTTTCTATTATAATAGATCGTTCCTGGGATTTTCCATGTTGTAGGACATGCTGATCAAGAAAAAAGTGACTAATTTTATTCAAGACGAAGAGGCGACAAGAAAAGCACTACGAAAAATGGTCAGTATGGTATAAACAAGTTAGAAGTGAAGCACTGCACTTTGATAAGCTACTTCCTTGATATAGCTACATATATTTTCTAGAACCTCACTTCATTAAAGCGATAGAATTTCAGAAGCAATTCTTTGCATATAAAATCTGAACCCGAAACATCTTTTAAACTTGCGTTATAGGGGTTAACACTCATTTTGTCTCCCTCACATGCATCGTCATTGTAGCACATTCAGTACTACTTACATTCATGAATACTCTTTATCTGGTAGTGATTAAGAGGATCCTGATTGCCAGACCTCCATTTACCATCAGGGATGCAGATATCAATAGTATAGGAAAATAAAAGTGCTCGCAACACTCAATTCAAAGTCTCACTCCAAGATTACTATATAACTGACAAATTAGAACTCTCACGCATTTAAGATGTAACAGTGAGCAAAGTGCATGTACAAATCTTTAGATCGAGCAGACATATGTAGACATCATGAGCACCACATAAGCGCAGACAATGTATATATCATTTTTCTGCAGAGAGATTGTAACATCTCACAATGAGCTTACTACATAAGCCGAAATAGTAAATATGCATGCAGAACTACATCCAAAGAAAAGACCAAATACCTGAATAACATAGTTTCCATACTGATCTTGTGCCAGAGTGCAGACTGAGTTCATGATTTCATCCATTATGATTTGTTGTGTCTTAGGATCATCGCAATGCTCAAGAACCCTCTATTCAAATCAAAAGCCATTATACATCCATCACACAAATTTTAAGCAGCATAACAAAATATGTAAGAATTAAGTATGGAACCTGTATGACACGACATCCATATGGATGAGTGGAAAGAGACACAACTTCCCCAAAGAAAGATGATATTACAAACTGAATTCGGTCTTGAGGAACATATTCAATACACTTTTGGATAACATGATTCCCGTTCTGATCACGAACACATTTCATTATCGAACCATCAAGCTCTGAGACCAGTTTGGTTTGCTGATCAACATCAACCACCTCCAATGCCTATAATGAGAAACAGAATATCACAATTAAGATCTCTCAATAACAAAGTATCCAAATAATTATATCAAAACTCCAGTATGAATTCGTGAATTGGGAAGAAAAAGAAGTTGAAATCTCTGGTAATAATATCGGTTAAACCTGCAGCATTAAAGTTATCAAAAGATGTAGGAAACTAGAATCTCAATACAGTCTAAACTTAACCAAGAAAGAAGCTCATGTGATCTCTGAAAAAGGACCCAAGCTCAACGTTCCTCAGGTCTCAGTTCACAACTCATGTGTTCACATAAAATTTACAAATAGTTGAAGATAACTCAATGGGTGGCATGGTCGAATTCCTTACATTTTACTGCTTATTTATTCAGTACTTTGTAACAAATATTTTAGATTGGCGTACCAATTGACTTCTACTACCCTGGCCTCTCTCAATAATCCTCATCTCACATCTACAGCTAAAACTGTCATATTTTAGCTGGCAGTCAAAAAAGCTTCAAGTTATTAAGAAGAGTGACATGAAATCAATAGATCATGCGATCTCAATGTAGACTACAGATGACCGTGAAGAAGAATATGGTACAACATCATCTTTACATGACTTGATTAGAAACTAAGAAGGCTAGATCTCCATATAATATATAAGACATTTTGGAACCAAGCCAACGCAATTCAAATGTCCACTTTTCCCTTCCAAATAAATACCAAAGCCAAACACAAATAAGCATACAAAGTTCTAAAAGATAGTGTAACACTACGAGTCCACAGTAAGTCTAACAATGAACCTTTTGGATTACTCTGCAACCATATATTTGAAGACTCAGAGGCAAAACATGACCAATAAGTTGATTGGCCAACTCTTTCCTTTCACTTTCAGTGCCATGCTCAAAAAACTGCACATTTACCAAAAACCCTTGATTGTAAATTTATTTCTAGATGCTTCTTTAGAACAGTAAATAAAACAAATTACCAACATACTTTCTGTATGACATAATTCCCAAAGACATCAGTTATCAAACTACGAGCATGAGGAATTATTTCTGAGAAAATCTTCATCTTTTCTTCCTCTGTAGCAGTTTCAAGTTTCTGCTGAATAAACCGGCTACCATACTGATCCTTGCTGATTTTAGGAAAAGGGATAATAAGTCAACATAAATTTATTAGGTCACAATAATAAAGTAAAACATTTGCTTAGCAGTTACAACCAGACCTGAAATCAACAACGTGATCAACAACATCCAGAAGTTCAAAAGACCTGGATTTGTTGTTTTTGATCTCTTCTAGTAGTGATGCTGCAAAACTTCTTTCCACATTGATCCCGGTTTCAGGATGCCAGGACCCTGAAGATCCTCCCATTTGATTTTGCATCATAGATGCATAACTTGAAATTCTATCATCTTGAAGCATAGGACCTTTGGGCCCAAAGGAAGGTACAGTACTCGGAATCAAGTTTCCTTGGTATGGCATGGGGCCAAATGATGGATTCGCATAGTACTGATGGTTTAAGCGGCCGGCTTTACCCATGTCATACTGTTGTTTCTGTTGAGCGACCAGTGTGGCAAGATATGCTTTCTGAAGACTTTGCAGATCTCCAAGACCAAAAGGACCTGAAGCATTTCCAAGCCGGGAAGGATCGCTCAAAGATGCAGCATGCATTGCATGATCTGAAGATTGCTGCAAGTACTGAATATAGCGTGGATCCATGACAGGTGAATGAAGGTCAAACCCAGCCTGGTTGCCACTTCTTATCTTTCTCCCCATTCCGGTATTACTCAAAGTTGCAGCTGGAAGTACAGTGCAATTCGTTACTAATGCCCCGTGCAAGAACATTTATAAAGATAAAAACATATATGATAAAGGCATAGAGTATATTAAGCAGAGAAAAAGAGTCTAAAGTTGTGGAAAGGAGAAAAAAAACCTGCATTAAGTTGATTATTGACTACTGCTTTTAGCTCCTGATCAGTAAAATATCCACTCCGCAGATGACCCTGAAAATCCGGATGAGGGTAGTTCTCTGCTAGGTAGCGCATGTTGGGATTTTCAAATTTCGCAATGCCAGAAGAGTTCAACTTTGACTGCAGATTGGCAGAGGAAGATGTTCGTCTTGGGAAGTTCGCTTGGTCATTCAATCCTAGCTTCACAGCATTCAGATCTGTTACAAGTCCATTTTCCTTTAGTAAATCAACATAGTTGGTAGCAAGAGCTAACTTCTCAGCTCTTGACACTTCATTAGATTGTGGAAAGCTCTGACCATAACCATTTGACAAATTAGACTGTTTTCCAGATTGCTTATCGAATCTATGTGCGAGCTGAGTTTGTAAGGGATCCAGATCATGTTTTGAAAGAGTTAAGCCAGATAAAGAGGCAGCCACATCAGCAAGTTCAGTCATACTAGAAGAATGATTTAGGGAATTTCTGCCAGTTTGATCCTCAACAAGGGAATTCCTACTACTAACAGGAGCAATACCAGGGCTTAAAGATCTCCCGACCAAATGAGTCTCGGGTGTTCTATTTCTTGACAAAGATGATCCCACAGCAGATGCAAAAGAATTAGGCAGTTGAGAACCTTGGTTCTGGACTCTAGGAAGACCTGTGGCAACTGCCCCTGGATGCAACCTCTCAGAGGTTACAGGTCCATTAAGTAACTCTAGCGAATGAGATCTAGAGACACTAGCATCTTCAATTTCACCAAATGAACTATGATTCGAAAGTCGTGAGTGACCTGTCAAGGAAGATGGTTGCTCGATTCCTTCCTGCAAACATCATATGAATGCACTCTTTATTCAGAAATTCTAGATCATAGGTGTCAAAAGCACAAACCTTGCTCAAGGCAAATTCCCTTTGATGGGACTAGACGCATTAGACATATAGCTCTTAAAATTTGAAGCCCTTCGGATCTCAACTATCTATGTCGTACTGTAATTGGATATTGAGCAACCAACTGAAGTTACTCAACCCAGTGACTTATTTTGACCCACAGACAGACACTTTATATATGCATATTCTCAGGGGTTGCCTTAAAAGCTCATATTTCTTTGTACATGCTTTAATTTTCTTTAATCTTGCCAAAGAGCTCAATCATTCTACTTTGTTAGTTTGTAGATATGCCTTTTTTTTTTTTACTTTTAAGATTAAAATCGCAACTTAAGAACTCTGATAATTTGTGTTCCCATTCTCTTCTTACTATAGTATTGACTAATTTACAAGTGAAGAATCTTTGAACAAGAAAAGTATGATAGTAAACTTAAACTAGATGTCTAAACGGGCCTATAAAGGATGCATAATTACTCAAGTCAGTTACGGTTTATACAGGAGGTTAAAACTTAATATAAGACTGGAAATTCATCATAACAGTAAGAGATACTCTATATGTTCAGTGCCTTAAAGGCTGCCATTAACAGCTTCCTGAAATCGATGGAAGGAGTTTGACAATAGCCTAGAGTTCCTGTTGAACCTGACAAGTTGTTATTTTTGCATACACATGATGACTGTTCTTCATTTTCATATTGTTTGCCCCAGTAGTATTATGCAAGCTAAGAAATTTATATGCGCGCAGAACATTCAGAAAAAGGTCAAGTTCTTATACCGAAAGCATTATAAAGTACTTATACAGCTGATCAATCACCTGAAGTATGTCAGCAAAACTCTTCCTCCGCATACCCATTCCAGCTCTTGGCCCCACAACTACCCCATCAGACCCTCCTCTGTCTAAAAACTCAGAAGAGTTTTTCCGTGACATATTCCTTGCAGCAGTCTTTCTCAATTCCATTAAATCATCTTCAGCACTCTTTACAGGCATACCAGGCTGCATTGAGAACAGTGAACCAACCCCATCATCAACCATATTCTTCCTGAGGTCCCCTATCCCACCAAATGAAGACCCGCCTGATTGAAACCTCTGTGCAACTCTCCAATCTTCTTTCGACATCAAAGGTGGCGGTAGTCTAGGATTATGATTTTCATGTGAATAATAGTACGATAAGTAGGCTGGATGCGACCTAATTTCTTCTTCCGTCAAAACACCATTAACTGTACTAGTACCACTAGCATTATTACTACTATTATTATCAACAGCAACAAAATTTTGATTATGAAACAAACTGCCCGCCGCAGTTAAAGACCCTTCCACGGTTGGTGGAGCACTACCACTCCTGTACATGTTTACATCCCTCTCGGGTCCAATTGCACCTCGATTATGTCGTCCTCTGAGCAGTAACTCAAGCTCACTCTCCATGGTACTAGTCTCCAAATTCCTATTTGAACCCCTCATAATCACACCATTTATATTATTACTTCCTACATTTGCATTATTAAGCACATCTCTTTGATTCCCATTCACCATCTCCAAGATAACTCCTAATTGTATAAAGAAAGCATAAACACATTAAAAAAACTGCAAATTTCAGTAACATCTACCATCAAAAAATAAAGTAACAAAACAACATAATCGAACTAGTGGCGAAATCAGAACTCTGAAAAAATCGTGACTAATATATTCCAAATATGGTCTTGAATAAAACTATCACTAATTTTAAATCAAACCCAAATTGTAGGTTTACACAATTAAATCTTAGACACGCAAATTACATAAATCCAATCAAACAAAGTATACAATGCATGCATTCAAACTAAATTAAATAAAGAACTAAAATTTATTCGAAATGCAACAAATAAAGACTTACAATATTAAATCCACAACAAATCAAAAAGAAAAGAAAAGATTGAAACTTACAGAGATGCAACAAATGGGGTGGTGGAATAAAATCAAGAATCAAGAATGGTGTGAAATTGGAGGGATTGTATATGATCGAAAATATAGGGGAAGAAATTAAGATGGAAATTCAAGAAAATGGAGAAATAATAATAATAGGGATATATAGACGCGAACAAGAAGGAGATTTTTCGAAACAAACTCCTCGAAAACCTTCTTGCTTCAACGTCTTGGCGGTGTTATACAATTATCATACCAAAAAATATATATGAAGATATATATACATAAGAGCGTCTATGGTTTGTGAATGGATATGTCATGTGTGTGTTGTATTGTAGATATCGTTTCACGTGCATGGCAAGAACAATCTATTTTTTTATTTTTATACTTTTGGCCCGTGTTTTGTGTGTTTTTACTTGAAATTTTAAATTAAAAAATAGTAAAATTATTATTTTTTAGAATAATTAGGCTTATATACCTTACAACGTGAGTTTACTTATCGGATGTGAGCGAGAATCGAATCCAGGTACCATAAAATATAAATTCATAAAATATAAACTCTTACCACTATATGTATAATATAATAACTAGCATAATAACACATGTGAGTCACCGATCATTTACTAGTATTTAACGTAAATATTTTTAGATTAATGTTGTTTATGACATCATTTTCATTGTTTTTTAAATTATTTGTTTACAATTTTAAATTTTCTTTATATAGTGATTTCACTATTTTATAAATATGTGTATAATACTTGTATCTTATAAATTTTTGTGTTTTATACTCCCAATCTATCTATACTATAATAAGCAAAATGAGGTATAATTTGTAGTTTAGTTATCCCTCTTTTTGGTTATCCCATTATCAAAAAAGAATTAAAAAAATTATATACGTACTTTCGTTAATAGCTTTTATACCAACTCAATGAGGATAATGACCAAAAATACCATTTTTTAAAAATTTTATTACACAAATACCAATTTTAAATTTTTTGACCAAAAATACCAACATATTACGCATTTACAAATTGGTAATGCTATTACGCATTTGAGGAATGAGTATCATGTAAGAATTTTTTTAAAAAAACAAAAAAATTATTTAATTGTGTCACGCATTCTAGAAATGCGTAACACCCCAACTATGGAGGTGTGACGCATTCCTGGAATGTGTGATACAATTAATTTTTTTTTTTTTGTAATTTATATGCATTACACATTTGACAAATGTGTAATATTATTACCCATTTTTGAAATGCCCAATACACTGGTATTTTTGACCAAAAAATTCAGAAGATATTCTTGTCAAAAAATTAAAAAAAATGATAAAAATGTTATTATTTCACTCAATGATTGACTCTCCTCCATCACTCGCTCTCCTCCATCGTTACCAAGACATTTTCTGCTGCTTCAAAAAACAAACACCCTTCATCCACGCCACACCAAAATCACATCCCCAAAGTTTAAAACTTTGATTTTTTTTTTCTTATCTTACATGGACTTTTTAAAGTAAGCTAACTTTTTTTTTTAATTCTATTATTTCAATTCAATGAGTCAGGGTTTTGACTATGTAATGTATTGTTCTTGAAACAATATTGAATTGGGTTTATAAAGAATTTATCCTTTTTATCATTTTGTTCCAGCTAATATCAAACACTTTGCAAAACTTTACCAAGTCAACAAACAGCAACAAGAAAAGTTAATCCAGCTGAGAAAAGAGTGGATAAAATTATATTCTTTACTTAACTAGGCGGCTCAGCCTCAGCTTGTGTTTATACTTCTTGATTTTTGGTTCTTGGGTAAGCAATTTCATCGATCCTTTTCAAGATTTTCTTGATTTTAATACATATATTTACATTCATCTGTGTGTATCCTTTCTTGATTTTCTTTGTAATTCTTGGAGTGTTAGACTAAGTAAAGTTGAGAACTTTATGACTGGATTGTACAATTTTATTAATTTTATGTTTTTAGGGTTTGAATTTAGCAAAAGAATGTGTAGTTAGTAGCAGTTTACTGATTGTTAGCACATTATAGTTATTGATTAGTTAATTATTGAGGGGTGGTTACAAGATAATGTTTTGATTTTTAATTGATGGTTTTCTTGAATTGTTATTGTGGGTTGTTTTTCCATAAGGGTTTAAAGTGCAAAAATGTTGATTTATCTCCATTGGAAAATATAGTTCGTTCATAGTAAATTGAGCTCCCTAGAAGATTTTCTTGATTGAATTTATGTACACACCTAAGTTTTAATGTTTTTCTTGCTTAACAGTAATCTAATGCAATATGAGACTTCCAGATACTGGAAAAAAGTGATTCTGAACCTGTAGCTGATGAGCAGGGAGTTCTAACCAATGAGAAACGTTTGAAAAAGTACCTAGAACATAACAAGAAATTGCGAGAAATATATGAGGAACAAGTATTACAAGCTAGCTGAGACTTTTACTTTACGTTATTTAAAGACATGTTCATCTAATAGATATCCTTTAAATCTATACATAAATGTTTTGCAGATTGTTCCGGAAAAAAGCTTGTGGAAAATTATGGCTGGCAAATGCAGGATAAAGCATGAGATGCACAAATGCATGAAGATTACAGAGAAAGAGAGCTAGGCTCTGGTTTGTATTTGTTGGTGTTCATTTTGTTTTTCACACTACTGAAACTAACAAATTTCAGCAAAAAAATTATATAAATAATTGTATACATAATTATAAACAAATTTTATAAGGTATATTAAGAGGATAATATTATTGGCAAAAAAAAAAAAAAAAAACAGACATATTAAAGAGATACTCGGTTCTAATTTATAAATTACAAAAACCATATCCAAATTTGCATATGCAAATAGTATACAAAACTATATACTATATGCCATATACAAATAATTAAAGACCATACTACTTTAGACTATACAAATAGTGAATTAGGTAGAATTATGGTAGATAGACTATACTACTTTAGAAATTAGAACGTGTTGGACTAATTTTTATTTTATTTTATATTAAATTCATTATATTTTATTTTTAAGAATAAATGATAAAAATTAAAAATGTACTAAAAATATATTATATATAATTACTTTCGGATACGGATATTTTCGGATATGGATGTACCCGTATCCATATCCGTATCCTAAACTCTCGGATTCAGATACGGATACAGATATTTCGGACGGATATCGAATTTTTCGGATTTTTTTTCCAGCTCTACTAATACTTATCCAACAAATTATCTTTTCGATGTAAGATTTATTTCAGTTGACCTATCCAAATATTTGATGTATATATATATATATATATATATATATATATATATGGCATTGCTCCATAAAGAACACCCTTATATAAAGAACAATAAAGAACACCCTTATATCAATCTAAACCATTGATTCTATTATCATCTAATGGCCCCGCCAGGGGCATCCACACAATTAATTAAAATGCACCCTCACACACCAGATTTTCAAAAAAATAATTATTTTCTGATGAACAATACGTGCCACGTCAGCACTACCACGTGGCATGATGATGTGGCAGCGCCACATCAACAGATGGCCTATATTTGATGACGTGGCAGTGCCACGTCAACATCTGCCGCGTGGCATGCCACGTGACACTGCCACGTCAGCAAATGGGGGTCCATCTGCTGACGTGGCAGGTACTGTTCATCAGAATATATTTTTTTTTAATTTTTTTTAAAAAGTGTTCTTTATTGTTCTTTATATTAAGTGTTCTTCATGGAGTGTAACTCATATATGATATATATATATATATATATATATATATATATATTTATATTTATATCCTATCTAGTTTTGTTTGTAACAATGGATATGAGGTATTGTTCAAGAAGGAGTAGTGTTTGATCACTAAAATGAGGGATGAGAAGCTTGCTTTGTAAAGAATTATAAGAAAAGGGTGATCAACTCGTAGTTGATTGAAATTTTGGATGTAATAGTATCACGACTTAATTGCATTTTGCACCCCTAGACTTAGCCGAAAATTCACTTCGCATCTTACTGTTCCGGAAATTGCAATTTGCACCCCTAATGTTTCAAGCCCGCTACATTTAGCACCCCTTTAATGATTTTAAGTTAACTTTGACTGTTACCGTTAGTCAAAATGAGGGTATTTTGGTCATTATACTCAATAATAATTATTAAACTTAAATAATTTCAATTAATATTATAATTTTTAGATTTTAAGATTTACCAAAATTTTATTTATAATTTACAGATTTTTAAAATATAATTTGTATTTCAATTTTTTTTAAAATATTTACATAACTAAATTCTTGTAAAATATTATTTAAAATATAAACTATATTTGTTATAATTTTCAAAGTACAAACGAATATAAATTCAAGATTTCGTGTTTTTTTTTCATTTTTTTAGAAAAAAAAATCAACTTTTAAATTGTGTTTCTTAATTTTTTCAAAATAATTAAGTTTAATATATTAGTTAATGACTGAAATACCCTCAGAAAAATAGACGGTAACGGTCGTATTTGACGGAATTGAGTGAAAAGGGTGCTAAATGTAGCGGGATTGTAACAGTAGGGGTGCAAATTGCAATTGTTGAAACAGTAAGATGCAAAGTGCAATTTCGCCTAAGTACAGGGGTGCAAAGTGCAATAAAGTCTAGTATCACGGAGCAAGGAGAATTTTCGGGGTCGATATTTGGTTCCCAAATTTCTTTAGGAAATATGTATTAATATAAGAGAAAAAGGAATCTAAAGTTAACTGTAGGTGGATTTCCTAAAGTTAACCGTCAAAACTACGTAGTTTTGATTCATTTTTATAATTTATTTAAAAGGGCCCCGCAGGGGAATCAATAATTATGCATATGTGTCTTCATTTGAATGGTTAACTTTAGAAAATTATCTAAAGTTAACTTTAGGTTCCCTTTACTCTTAATATAATAATAATTTGATTTGTTACATAATTTATTCTTAATTCATTTTTAATTGAACCATATCATTATAAAATTTGTTATTGCTAACATCACTGTTATTATAACTTTGACTTTTATTAAATTTTAATTAAAACTAATAAATTACATGAAAGTTGTTGTAAGAATTTTTGTTAAATTAAATACATTTTAAACATTTTTCACACATGTGTTGTAAAACATATTTTTTGTTGTGTTATTCATATTGTGTAAATAACTTTAACTATTTTTTTTTAAAGTTCCTATGTTATTGTTTTTGAATATTTTCTTGTATACTTTTAAAAGTCTACTCTTTCATGTTAGTTGTATATTTTAATTGATTTTGCGCTCTCATATTTAACCATTTAATGATCTCTAATTCAACTTTTTATATATTTAATATAACAATTTCATATTATACAAAAAAGTAAATAGCACATATTTAATTCTAGTAATTGGAATTATGTTTGATCCTATAACAAGTATTATAAAAAAAGTAAATAGCAAATATTTATTTTTGAATCAAATGTATAATTTAATTGTTTAAAATAGATGTATCTCTTATTGTTTTTATATTTTGATGGTTATGAGTTTTAAGTTATATATTTTTCCGAATTAAAAAAAAAGTTGCATATACTTCAAATACTTTTCATAATCACACACCCATTCATATATTATGACACACAACACAAATGTGTGGTTAGTCTAGTGGTATGATAGTGTATAGATTTGTTGTTTCACCCAAGTTTGATACTTTCCAACAACAATATTTTTAAAATTAAAAATATATGGCTAAATTAGTAATGTCTCCAAATACTTTTTCATAATCACTCAAATATTCACATATTATGTGTATGATTCACAATACAAATGATAAGATGATGCACATATTTGTTGAAGTTCGATTCTCTCCAACAACACATTTTTTTAAAAACTAAATATACATGGATAAATCAGTAATTTCAGGTTGAATAAAATGTCTCATGAAATTAAACCCATGTCGGTGTATTATATATATATATATATATAAACTAGCGTAACAGCCCGTGCAAGGCACGAGCCTGTATATAGACAGCAGTAGTAATATTGTAATGTAGATAGTAGAGGATGGGTTACTGATGTGCAGGTTGTGAACTTGTAATTATTAGAGTTTAAGATGAGTAGGGACCTTGATCCTTATTCGTATTTAGTATAAAGGAGCTTATATGCCTAATAGTTTTCTACTTTGCATCATAAATGTGGGAGGACTGTGAATTGAGACGTGTTCAGTATTAACAGACCTTGTAACCTATCATACAGAGGGTGGCTTTGAACAATGAGGACAACATTGCCTCCGCCTTTCAATTTCCTCATTTGTTGAAAAAGGAACCAGAAGCAACTTACAAACCATCAGATATAAATTACCAAAGAAATTGAAATTTTATATTTGTGTTTAAGTTAAGTTTTAGCGTGTAACACTATACAGGTAGTTCTAGTTAGAACACGTGTACTGTTCGAAGTAACAACTAAGGAACGTAGTTAGACAAAAGTGGAGAAGCACTAAAATAGTTTTGTTCATAGTTTATTTGTGAAAATAAACTGTTTCCGGTGAATGCATATTGGTAAGGTAGTACGGCCCTGCTTTTCGTAGGACAAACAAAAGCCCTATTATCACCAACACATAGTGTACATAGTAGATACAGGAAAATATAGCCTAAAAGCTCTTGTCTAGTGAAGGTTTAGTTTTATATATTTAAACTCAGGACCGAGCACCTAAATGTTTACCAGTTGAATTCGGCTCAGATTAGACAATAAAGGCTAGAAACATTGGTCCTTATGGATACCTTATTAGAAGAGAATATGCACGTAAAATAGTGTTTAGAAGTAGTTGCCATATGAACATATAAGTGTAACAATTTTCGAAAAGCTATGATGTTTCACGTTGCACCAGAAATGCACAAGTAGAAGTTGCACCAAATATCATGCATTTAATTTGTGGGTGCTCACTTAGTGTTTGCCTCCCTTTAAATTGGTGTATTGGTTGAGTTTTGTGATGAGAATGTCCCCTGGTGCATTGGAGTCGGTCGTTGGGGTCAATTGCAGGTCAAAATTGCATCGGCTCCCTTTGATTCTGTTAACACACAGGCCACACAGACAGTTATATTTCTACATAAATCTTGATAACCATACATTTCCAATGGTCCAGAGAATTGCAAATCTTCAAAATAGTCAATGTATCGGCTTGCAAACTCCAAGAATGACCACACACAAAAATAGGAGAATCGCGGTAGACAAGAACAACTGCAAATCAATGCCAGAACCCGTTATATGCCATGAAAAATGTCATTATTTTTAGAAATAATTTTCCATCAAAGTTATAAGAATTAGTATCCCTTTGTAAGAGGTGGATAACCAATGAAAGCACAGGGGACGCCTCTATGTTCGAATTTGTCAGTAGGAAATGATGGATTTGAAGCTAAAGCAAGGCAACCAAAAATCTTTAAGTGATCATAGGTGGGTGATTGTTTATATAGCAAATGATAAGGGGTCTGATTGTTGAGGACATGTGTTGGTAATCGGTTTATGAGTTGCACAGCAGTAATCAAAGTAAGCAGGTAAGAGCTAGCGTACCAAAGTACATTTGTTGAATTGTCAATTTCTCAACAAAAAAGAAACATAAAATTTTATGGTCCTTTTTTAATAAAAATATAATCTGGTCTGTTATTAAAAATAAAGTAACATGTAAACTTGCAGGCTTAAACATGGTGATGTAAACACTAATGTGTGCTACCTCCGTGGGGAGACTGATCTAGAACGCGAACGTATAGGTCTACGCATAGAAGAACGGGTACGTCTACGAGGAATTGGAGATCTCCTTGGGGGGCTGCGAGCTCGTCTAGGGGAACTGCAAAGGAAGTTAGCATTAATAGGAAAAAAAGAAAAAGTGTAGACAGTGAGACAGAAACACAAGGATTTGAGGTAATACAATACTATGAATGCACATGGTTTTAAAAAGGAATAGGCATGATCTATTTCTGCAACTTGGTCTCCAGGCACTGGCATTTAGAATCATTCACATATCCATATAATTAGTAGGTATAGTACAAAAATGCTACTTGTGAAACATAGTTTCAAATATTTTAGTCTTATCAGCAAAGCTAGCTATTTGGTAACAGCATATCTACTTTAGTTATAACACCATTGTTTGAGAGCTCTTACCATCGCCTTTGAGGTGGGGGAGAACATCTACCACGAATTCTTGGAGAAGCCCTGTTAAAAAATAATTGGTTGAATAATCAAATTAAGTAGTTGGACTCCCAGTGATGCAGATAAAAACCAGGGAGATAGATAGCATGCATAACCCACATGGGAGACGATTTATTTTACCTCCTTGGCGAAGAGGACGACGAGCGATCTCTAAATGGAGATGTGGCCTTCCTCCTAGGAGGTGTTCTCCTGCTTTCGTACAACTCATTTGATCTATCTCTGTGCATCAAAACATATCAGAACTGATGTCTCTAGGTACCATCTCCGCGGATTTGGGTCCAATTGAAGACATCTGAAAATCAATTGTAATAACTACAAGAATAGATTCTCTAGGTTCCACTTGGGGCACAATTGCATATTGAGAATATAATATGTGTGTAAGTGATCTATTAACAATTGAATAAAATAATGAGCTGATGATTCCTCTATAGCCTGATTAGGTCCTAATTAGAAGATCCTGAACTTGTTGGGTCAAATATCTCTAGGGTACCATTTCCTCAGATTTGGGTCAGCTTAAGATTTTTTATTACCAACTTGTTAGGTCCAAACTAATAGGTCAAAAGCCAGCTACAGTGGTGTATTAGCGAGAGTCTTGACAGGTCTAGAATCTTCTGAACAAAAACAAAAGATCCTTGACTTACTTTTATTGTCATCATTCTTTTGGCTTACTAAAGTAAATCAAAAGAATTGCAACTTGACCAACATCAGAACAGCAAATATCTTGATATCAATTTATAGTTAGTAGACCAACATATAATATAATTAGGATATCATTGCACATATTTATCATTTATGTTTGTGCCTAAAGATGCAGAGAGTTCTATAAGTATGACACCAATTGTTAAAAGATACCAACTGTTAAAGATTGATACCAAATGTTAAATTATAGTTAGGATGTCATACCATGTCTTCCATGCTTGCTTGAGTGATGATACCAGTTCATACTAACCTGTAGAGATCTTCCATTATCTCACCAACCAGGAGTGCACTTGTTCACATTCCTCTAGCATCCAGATTCAGTAGGTCCAGATGTCCATTATAATCTTGAATGTGCAGTAGGTGCCTGATATCCTCAAGTCTTGTCACTGGTGCTTCTTGTCAGATATACTGTCTTATCAGCTTGTAACCTTGCATCCAGTTTGGCTTTGTCCCTCATAACAATGCCTTGACATCCAGTTAGACTTCTGGTTATCCTTGTACCAAATATGACCTTGTTGTTTGGTTTAGATACCAGCTTCCCTTCAATCTGCCTTTTGTACTGATTGAGATCATCTTGCATTGCAGTCACTCAATATGGATCATTCAGAGCCTTTGTAGCTTTATTAGTTTCTTTTGAAAGAATACTAACATTATAATCATTGGTACTTGAAGCTCTTCTAGTCTTTTACTTCCACCATTAAGAACACTAAGAACTAGGACAACGAATTAATTGAGTCAACACTCTTTGTCTTGGCAGACATGTTCTCATAGTGTCCTTTGATTTTCAATGTGGTGTTGATTTGGCTAGTTGATCCTTCTACTGCTCCCCCTAAGCTGTTGCTGGGTTTATATGAAGACTCTCCATGTTTGACATTGTTTGGATCTGAATCACTAAAACCATTGACAGCTGGGAGCTACAAGTTATTGAAATCAATAAGACTTTCAATCACCTTCTGTTGTGTCTTGTCTTCAGATTGTCTGAACAACAACTTGTTTGTTGAGAGAAGTCATCAGTCATCACCACTAAAGTATATTTTTCTTTGATGTAGAACTTTTGTGTGATGCTTCTTTGACTTCCCTTTATGACATGCCTCATAATTTCATTTTGTTTAAATTCCAGATGAGACAGTCTCCTTTACTGATTCGATTTGCAGAAAAGAATCTCTTGAGTTGACATTCAGGTGTGATAGCTCCTTATATCATAGTTGAACTCTTGTCTGATGAAGCTTTACATTAAACCTTGTTGACTTCACCTTTGACTGAGATTCCATGTCAACTACAAATAAGTTCTTTTTCCTTACTCCTCGAATAGTAGGCTCTTCATCTTCTAAAAGATGCTTTATTACTGACAACATGTTTAGCTATTGAATAGCCTTGACCCTGGGTCATACCCTTGCTGTTATCTCCAAGGGATACCACTTGGCCAGATACCTTCACCACTATTGACAGCAGGGCTCTATCTTCGGTCAGATGCCTTGAACATCCACTGTGCAAAATCCACATAACACGATCTACCTGTTACACACCCTGCAATGCCAAAACGGTTAAACTTTCTTCGGGACCCAAGCTTGGTTGGGTCCAGAGTACTTGAAAAATTGGCCTTTGTCAGGCAAAACAACATTTTTAACCTTGACACCATCAGTCAACAAACATTTGACCCTATAAACAGATTTGACAATCTTTTGTTTCATTTTAGGTATCCATGTTTGTTTAGCAGCAATAACACTCTTTTCAATGACTGGACATTTGACTTTGTAAACAGCCTTAGTAAAACTTTGTTTAGGCTTAGGTACAAATGTCGCTCTCCTAACATGAGGAGGACTAGAAGTCTTTGATCTAACATTTTTATTTCTGTTCATGTGTTGTCGAGGAGCAGTCTTATTAGCACATGCATGATTACCATTAAAGTAAGCAGACATAACATTAAATGCACAAGACATGCAATTGACAACACCACATGCTTTATGAGAAGAATAAATAATAGGCATGGTATGCATGTTAGACATGTTATTGTTCTTTTTCACATTACTGCTACCTAACCCAGTCTTCAAAGAACTGGTTGTTTTAACAACCTTGACTGGCACCTTAGGTGACCCTTTCTTAGAGTGAACATTCTTGGGATTAATGTCCTTTACAGATTTTTCATTAATTTGGACACTTCCATTAGCAATGTCCTCAGTACGCATCTCCTCTTGAATAACGAGAGAAGTCAAATCTAGAGGCTCTGCAATAGATTTCTTAAAGAGTGGATCTTCAACATCCTTAAGCACATGTGGTATTCCCCTTTCTTTAGCACTAACAGGATTAGGGGAATTTATGCCTAACATTCCAATAGCCTCGTTGTAGCCAAACCCTATTCCTACGGTTCGGTCTACAGCTTGTTTATTGAAAAACTCTTTAGAAGTTTTAACAGAATTAAAGCAAGCAGATAATTTGACATCCTGTTCCTTTATCTTAGTTTCAAGTTCAGCAATTTTAGCAACTTGTTTTGACAAGTATTCTGATATCGACTTTTCTCTGTAGTTAAGTCGAGCTATTTCTTTTATTTGCTGATCTTGATTAACATGCACCTTTTTTAGTTCTAACACTTCATTTTCAAGATTAGTGTTCAACAGAACTTGTCTAGCATTTTCATTTTGTGCATTAATTAAGGAATCACGTAAGCTACGAATCAACTCAGCGTCAGTAAGAATTACCGGAGTAGTATAACGAGTTGATGTATCAGCATTTGCCACCAGTGCAAAATCACCAAACTCTTCATCTTCGCTGTCTGTGTCATCCCAGCTTTTACCTTGTACCACATAGGCTGTGTCTGTGTTCTTCTTTCCAGATGCATACTCTCTCCTTGCATCTTGTTGAGGTTGATGACACTCAGTTGCAAAGTGTCCAATTTCATTGCATTTAAAACACCTGATCCTGCTTCTGTCTACCATCCCAGTTCCGTAGCCACCCCTTGTGCTACTTGATGAAAAACTTCCATGCTGGAATCTATTCTCAGTAGACTTGAATCTGAAATTTGGACTTTTTCTAAATCTGAAATTATCAAATTGCCTTACAATCATTGCCATTGACTCATCCTCCAACTGCTCCAACTCCTCTAATGAATAAAATTCTCCACAACCCTGATTTACAGCTATCTTCCCATATTCTGCTACAATCACCTCCTTTTCAGAGCTGTAAGGTTGAACAACCTTAGCTTCCATCTTCACCGAGGCTTCACCAACCAAAGCAGTAGAAGTGTCATCTACCCTTTCCTCATTTATTGTCAAAATGGTATCCCAAATATGCTTTGCATCTTTACAATTAACAACATGATTGTGCATGATTAAATCTAGGGATTCCATCAAAATCAGCTGTAGGTTCATATCTAGGGCAGCTTCTTCCTTTTCAGCAGGGGTATAATTATTAGGATCCTTTGGATACGTCTTTTCAGCAAATTCAACAACTCCATCCACAATTACTTCCTCTTCTGTAACCATATGAATTATTGGGCCAGTTTTCAATATTCCTAAATATTTAGGATTGGCCACTTGTAGAAAAAGGGTCATTTTCTTTTTCCACATTTCATAATTTTCCTTATCAAATATGGGTATTTTAACAGAACCAACTTTTGAAGACATGATGAATTTTTAAGTGAGTTAAAAATTCGGTCTAGATTTTTAATTGATTAAAAATAGGGTCTTGATTTGTACGTCAATCAATAGGCTCTGATACCAATTGTTAGGTCCGATAAGATTGTAGAAGGGGGGGTTGAATACAATCTATACCATTTTATCGAAATTTGTCCTTTGAATAAATTTTGAGTTAGACAAATTTTTGCGGAATAAATTGAAACAAATTTCAAGTTGAATATAACAATATATTAACTTGATGGGTGTTACAATTTTAGTACAGATTAATTATCAAGTTGAAAAAAACTAATTAGAAAATTCGACATGAACTTTTCTAATTTAGTAAATAAAAAACAAGATAAGAACTAGGAAACTTAATTCGCTAGTAGTACAAGAATCACAAATAATCAAGTTCTACCGGATAAAATATTACAAAGGTAGCAAGCTTGATTTTCTAGGAATTAATCTTGTATCTCGTGTTCTTAGTTCAGAGAGAGAGAAATGGAGTCTGATGGGTTTTGTTGATAGATGTAATGTTTCTGTGTCTTTGTTGTGTATGGCCGCCTCTTCCTTTTATAACAAAAGGTAACAAAAGCTTCTGTCTCTTTTTAACACTTATCATCTTGATATGACTAACAGTGCTTTTGTATGACTAGCAGTGCTCTCGTATGACTAGCAGTCTCTTGTATGACTAGCAGCCCTCTTGTATGACTAGCAGCCTCTTGTATGACTAGCAGTCCTTCGGTATGACTAGCAACCTCTTGTATGACTAGCAGCCTCTCGTATGACTAGCAGGTCATATTGGCTTCAATCCTTCTGTATGACTAACAACTAGTCATATTAGCTTTATTCCTTCAGTATGACTAACACCTAGTCATATTAGCTTTAATCCTTTTGAATTCATTTGTTTACTAAATCAATACATGTGCTTCTGTCGACAACTTGCATTTCTATTACATAAATAGTTTAAAATCAATCAACCCACTAGTTAATCAATTCAAGTCTCCTGGCCACGTTTTGTTTTAGACTCCGTAGAATTGCTTTTTAACCCGCACAGCTTATAATCTTTAATTAATAAATAATTATTTTAATCCAGAAATTATAAAAATAAATATCTAATATTATTAGATATTTATAAATATAATTTTCTAAATAAATAAAATATTTATTAATATAAATAAATCCTTAAGCTCTAAGCTGTGGTTACCTGAGCGTCTGGAACCGGACTCCTTTTGCTTAACAAAAAATATATCAATTCCAACCGGGATTCCAGCATTAAGAATATATCACTTTCCATATTCTTGTGATAATTCTATTTTCTCACAACCAGTCCACTTGATAGTAAAATCCTTGTGGTTAATGAATTTAGCACTCTTGTTGCTTGCACAATGATTTCCTCTCATACCAGTCTTGATATCTTGAACCACTGAATTTAATGATGAACAACCACTATTAAATGTTGACACTCGATGTACTGTCTGGTTCATGAGTGACGAACCGCAATGACTGTTCTTCATATATTGATTTTAAAAACTGGTTCCTTTTCTTTTCTCATCTCTCTTCAATTCTTCTGTACTGTCTCTGTCACTGTTGAAATCTCTATCACTTTAAATGAATCCACTACTTAACGAATACTCCACTGAGGCTTGATCAGATGACTGAGCTTCTTTCAATGTAGTAAATCCTCAAGTCTGTAGACTGACCTTGATCTTTTTCTTCTGACAGATAATACATTCTGAGATTCCTTGTGATAGTCTATATACTATTTACTACTACAATCTTGTTTAAGTTGAGTTGTATCCTTGAAATACAAATAGGCTACATCATATGCCTTTCATAAGGGGAATTCATGTGACGGCGAATGGAAGAATCACGCCGCCTTGGAGATGAATCCATATCTCTTCTAGGGGATCTTCTTCTGGCCACAGGTGATCTCCTTCGGGATGGTGAAACTTTTCGACGTGGAGATGCTGGAAGTATACCATCAGTCATTAGTAACCAAATATCAAGTGAATTTCCATTTCAATTTTCCTTAATCAAATACAAGTGAAATGAATTTGCACTCTCTCTGCTGCTTTGGTTCATCTTTTTCAGTGTCAGTTGCAAGATCGTCATTCCTTTTAGCATCTCTTCTTGAAGCAGCAGCAACAGCCTTTGAAGGAGTTGTCCTTGTAGGTATTGTAAAGTTAGCTTGAACAATATTACCGTCAATCTGAGCCTGCATCAAATCAATAAAAAAAAATCAATTACCAGATTAGTTAAACCATTAAAGCTATTGCTTAGCATTACAAATCTTCTTGAAACATACCTCATCCATGTATGTTTGCCCTTTTTCAGCATCAGCTCTTGTCTTGAATTCCACATGACCAAATCCTTTTGAAAGGTTAGCCTAATATAAGCAGCAACATTTACTTGGTTAAAATTCAAATTTGAAGCAGAAAACGATTTTATCATGGTAAGTAAGGAAGAATGTCAACATACTCTATGATCTATTTCTAATTTTACACTTACAACTTCACCAAAATTATCTGCAAAGTAAACATATGCAAACATTATATAAAAAATAGCATTCAGTTACGGTTAAGTCAAACCAATTTAAAAGTCTCAAAGTAAGCTAGTTAATAGTCATTGCTATAAAACCCTCTGAATTATGACAATCAAATATCTTGGAAGAAAATATCCTTATAAATTTTATTATTTTTAACCTGTAAACTAATTAATGCTATTTTTCAGGAGACATTTTGATAATAAATTATTCAAATAAGATATGTTTTTTTTTTCTATTTGGAATACCATAATTTCATAAATTAGACAGAATAGATGTGAACATACCAAGTATTTCTCTTAGTGATTATCATTCATGTTCCTCGTGTTAGGTAGCCTACTATTTTAGGTAGCCTACAATTTGTACAATTTATTTCCAAATTCACACTACATCTACCATACCTACCACACCTTATACCTTCTATAAATACTCCTCTCCTCCTTCATTCTAAAACACACCATAATTCTCTCTTCTCTCTCTATAGCTGCTAGATAGTCCGTCTAGTAGGGGAGCCGGTTTAGCCCGCTTTCAGGAAGTGTCGGGATAGAAGGTCATTGTGCCTAAACTATTCCTTAGGGTACTTGGGTCTGACTGCAGCCATCGGAGGTGGTCCCGCTGCAGGGGTCTTTCTATCAGGTTGTGTGGCACTGTCCGGGTTGGGAGAGGGAGAGAAGGAAAGGTTGTCGGGAAACAGTGATAGGGGGAGGTTTTGAGATAAACACTTCTGTGAGTTGGGGATATACATATTAGGTATTGTAGGGCTGAATTTTTGTATGAAATTCAAGGGGCCGGATACCCGGATATTGTAATCTCTTTTATCTAGTGTGAAGTTGTTACTCTTGTGGATGTAGGCTGGGCCGAACCACGTTAAATCTCTTGTCTCTTTTACTGTATTGTTGGTTTGTTGCTTCATTAATATCACGTATATTTGTGGGATCTAAGCACACATATTTACCAAATCGCTTCCGCATTCGCAGAGAATCGGGCAGATTCCTAACAGTTGGCATCAGAGCTAGTTGTGTCTAAATTATTGGTGCCGAAGGAAAGTCGTTAAGAAAAGTGGTTGTCTAATTTGGCGCCGTTTTGACGGAAGTGCTCCCATTGTTTCTTACACTTACCTGGCCAATTGATTTAGTTGTTTGGATTGGTTTGTGTGCGCAAACGGAGATCATGGCAAGTATTGGAGGATTCAAGGTGACTCCATATGATGGTAAAGGAAGTTTTACTCTTTGGCAGAGAAGGGTAAAGGATATCCTAACCCAACAGAAGCTAGCAAGGGCTTTGAAGGGGAAGGAGGGAAAACCAACGAAGATGAGCGATGAAGATTGGGAGGATGCTGAGTCGCAATGCATGAGTACCATCAGGCTATGCATTGCTGATAACATTATCAATAATGTTGTTGACGAAAGCACGCCGAAGGAATTATGATCAAAGTTGGAGACATTGTATCTCGGGAAGAACTTGACTACAAAGTTAAATCTGAAGCGCGAGTTATACAAGCTGAAGATGGCAGCTCAAGGCAATGTTATTGAGCACATGAATGTGTTTAATGGTATTTTTGATCAACTTGAAAAGGTTGATGTAAAATTGGAGGAAGAAGATAAGGCCCTTATTCTTCTTACTTCGCTTCCGGAGTCATTCGATCATTTGGTCACAACCATTTTGTACGGAAAGGACACGTTAAAAATGGAGGAGGTTCAGTCAGCACTTTTGTCAACTGCTGGAAGGAAGAACCAGGATGGTGACAAGGACGGAATGATAGTTTTGGCTTTGCGTTGTCAAAATAATAGAGGAAGAGGTGCTGTGAGAGGATCTACCAATAGCAGGGGTAAATCCAGATAGAGGGAAAAGGGCATGCAGTGCTTTGGTTGCAAGGAGTGGGGTCATATTAGGCCGAATTGTCCGTTTAATAAGAAGGATCCAGATGCATCATTGGCTGTGGTTACTCTCGATTATGAAGATGTTTGCACCGTCTTCAATCGAGGCACTAGTTCTCTAGGAGAATGGATATTAGACTCAGGGTCATCTTACCATGTATGTTCCGAGAGGGGGCATTTTGACAAATTCCAAGATACAAAGAATGAAACAGTTTCTTTGACTGATGGATCTACTTGTGAGATCAAGGGGATTGGAATTGTGAAAATCAAAATGTTCGATGGAATAGTTCGCAGCTTGAACGGGGTAAGATATGTGCCTAAGCTGAGGAAGAATCTAATATCTATCGATCGGTTAGCTTCAGAAGGCTACAGATGCTCTGTAGTAGGGGGAGCTATGAATATCAAAAGAGGCCGTGTGGTTCGGATGAAGGGAGAGCTACGTGGGGGAATATATCGTCTGATTAGTATGTGGCCAGAACGTACTGGAACTTCGAAAATCTGGTTATCTCGTGCACGAGGGAAGAGTGACTTGAAGGATACTGCTGCAGTTGTAATGCCTTCCAGTCTAGACGATGGTGCAAAGACTGCTGGGATGGATGCTTGGTCGAAGGGCTTCCACGACATCAACGAGTAGTTGGTGTGTTGCAGCTGCATATGGGCATCGATCAACACAAATCAAGTGAGCAGTTGTTAGGAATATGTTGTAGTTGATGATAACTTAACATTCAAGCAAAATTGTATAAGTCAAGTTTTGTAACTGTCAACGGATAAGACCTTATAACTCTATCCGTTGACAGGTAGCTCATCAACGGATGAGGTTTTGTAGCATACTGCAATATCTCTATTTATCAGTTGATAGTGTCTTTATTCAGAGTCATGTTGACCATCAATGGATAGGCAGAATAGGGTAGCCAATTGTAAATAAGCTATGCTATGTAATTCTGTCTAAGTGAAAATGTATCAACGGATGAGAACAGGGCTCTATCAACGGATACAACTCAAATCTACTCGATCAACGGATACAGCTCAAACTACCATCAACGGATAAGTAGACACAACATCAACGGATAATCATTGTCACTTTATCCTATGCTAGGAATTAGCAGTTGATAAGGACAGGTTTGACTGACAGATCACATGGGTTGATAGTAGGTATAAAAAGCAATATGGCAGCCATACTTTGGAAACACAGAAGAAAGAAGCATTCCATTTACACAGTACATACAAGAAAGGTGCAGGGGACATATCTGTTCACAAGGACAACCTTTCGGCTACATGTGGATTTGGAGTGGAGTAGCAAGTCAACTTGAATTAGATTAATATTATCTTATTCCTGTAGCACTTGTAAACTTGGATTATATAACCAAGTGTAGCAACTCTTTAGTAAGTAAGAAAACATACACATTTGCTTAGGGTTTCTTGAATATCTTTAGAAGTAAAGAGTTGTAAACACAGAAGCTGTGTACACTTGTATCACAGGGTTTTCTTCGAATAAAAGTCTCAGGTGGTACATTTAACCACCTGATTTTTTATGTGTTTGTGAACCATTTCTTATTCAGCAATTATTTCCTTATAGATTTCTGTGGTTTTTATCAGAGATTTATAATAATCAAGAATTGTATTCAACCCCCCCCCCCTTCTACAATTATACAAGTGTGTAATCTGGGAATAACAATTGGTATCAGAGCAAGCTTCTAATATATTTGAAGTTTAAAGATCAACACACTTTCAACATGTCTAAGAAGGATTATGGAGTGAAGATACCGGTTCTTGATAGGGAAAATTACTTTCACTGGAAAGTAAAAATGCGTCTACATCTTATGTCTATTGATGTAGGTTTTGTAGATTGCATTGAGAAGGGTCCTCATGTTCCAATGAAGGCTGCTTCAAGAGTTGGTCTTGCTGCAGATGCACCAGACACGTACATCCCAAAACCTGTTTCTGAATGGAGCGCTGAGGATATTGCAGAAGTTCACAAGGACAAAAAGACCATGAATATTCTGTTTAATGGCTTAGAAACAGACATGGTTGACAATGTTATCAACTGTACTACCGCCAAGGAAGTATGGGACATTGTTCAGACCCTTTGTGAAGGTACAGAACAGGTAAGGGAAAACAAGATGCAACTACTGATCCAACAGTATGAGCACTTCCATTTCAAGAATGGAGAGACATTGAATGATACATTTAGTAGATTTCAAAAGCTACTGAATGGCTTGAAACTGTATGGAAGAATCTACCAAGTGAAAGATTCTAATCTCAAATTTCTGAGATCACTGCCCAAAGAGTGGAAGCCCATGACTGTTTCTCTAAGAAACACTCAAGAGTACAAGTCATTTACTCTTGAAAGACTCTATGGAACTTTAAAGACATATGAACTAGAAATGGAGCAGGATGAAGAAATTGAGAAGGTCCAAAAGAAAAGTGGGTCAATTGCACTTGTTGCCAACTTGGAGCAGAAGGAGGAAAAGAGGACTGAAGCTGCTAAATCTACACCAAACAGGGAGGTTTGTGAAGGTAGAACAGAATCAAGCAAAAGCAAGGAAAAGGTGTCTGAAGAAATGAGTGTCCTACAGCAGGATGAATTGGATGAGATAGATGAGCATTTAGCCTTTCTATCTAGGAGATTCTCTAAGCTAAAATTCAGAAGAAACTCTGGGGTGGCCAAGCCATTTAACAAGGATTTTTCTACAAGCAATTATGTGGATAAATCCAAAATTAAATGCTATAATTGTGGTATTGCTGGTCACATGATAAGTGAATGCAGGAAGCCTAGATCTGAGAACAAGGGAAAGTCAACTGAAACTATTGACTACAAGAAGAAATACTTTGATCTTCTCAGACAGAAAGGAAAGGCATTCATGACCCAAGAGTATGACTGGGCTGCTGATGGAAATCATTCTGATGATGATGCTGAGTTTGTCAACCTTGCATTAATGGCTGATTCTGAGCAGGAAGCAAGTTCAGCTAGCAATCAGGTATTTTCTACTAATCTCTCTGAGCTCACCAAAGAGGAATGCAATAGTGTTATAGATGATATGTCTACTGAACTATATCACTTGAGTGTTACTCTTAAATCACTTACTAAAGAGAACAAATGGATTAAAGAAACTAATCAGTTCTTAAGTGATAGAAATGCAGTTCTGGAAGTTCAATTTCTAGAATTTGAGAAAATGAGAGTTGATTGCAATGATGCTAAAAATGAACTTGAAGCTGTGTTAAAAAGAGAATTAATCTTAAGAAACCAGCTTGAAAAAGAACAAGGAATAATTGCTAAATTTCAAAGTTGTAGGAATATTTCTCAAAACATAATAGAAGTCCAGGGAATAGAATCATTTGTAAGGGATACCTGGACTCAGAAGAAAAAGGAGCTAGAACCTTGCCTTGAGGATCTAGAGACTATTTGTGAATCAACGGATAGTGATCATCCGTTGACAGATGAACCATCAACGGATGAGAGGTATCCGTCGACTAACAAAAAGTCTGTTAGTAAGAAGGAACTCAAGAGACTGAACAATCAGTATGGTCCAGTAGCCAAGAACTTTGTTTCTGGTGAAAGTAGCCAAGCCAAATCAAGTGAGAAGGCTAAGGCAGGTGATTTACCCAACAAAAAGGCTGTTGGTAAGTCAGTTAATGAAAAGGTAGAGACTGAGGGTAAAAAGAAAAAGAACAGAAATGGTAAGATAGGCATTAACAAGAAAAACAATTATTCTCCTGACAAGTTTGCTCCTAGGAAAACTTGTGGTAATTGCAATAGTGTCAATCATCTATCTTCTAATTGCAAGTCTGTTAAAAGGACTCCTGTTCATGTATCTCAATCTATGCCAAGTATGCCTGCAATGCCTGTTATGCCTGGTTTGTATCAGAATGCTAGTTTTTCAAATCCATATGTGAACATGCCATATGTGCCTAATCCTTATTTTCAATCTGTGAATATGCCACAAATGTCATGGAGCATCCCCAGCATGGATAATATGTATGCCAATTTTTCACAAATGCATGCATCAAATATTTATGCAAATGAGCATCTGTCTAAACCTATCACTCAAGCATCTACACCCAAAGTGAAGATTGCCAAGAGTGTAAAACCAAAGGCTAACAAGAAAGGACCCAAGGAAACTTGGGTACCAAAATCAACTTGATTTGTATTTTGGATTGTGTGCAGGGAAATAAGAGGAATCTATGGTACCTAGACAGTGGATGTTCTAGGCATATGACAGGAGATTCAACCCTGCTCACAGAGTTCAAGGAGGAAGCTGGCCCTAGGATTACCTTTGGAGATGACAGCAAAGGTTATACAAAGGGATATGGCTTGATTACAAAGGACAATGTCATCATTGAAGAAGTGGCTTTAGTTGAAGGTTTGAAGCACAATTTGCTGAGTGTCAGTCAGATTTGTGACAAAGACTATGAAGTAAAGTTCACTAAAGAAGCCTGTGTTGTTTCTACCAAGAAAAACAACAATGTGGTTCTGACAGGCTTTAGAAAAGGAAATGTTTACATAGCTGACTTCAACTCAGTATGCTCAGAATCCATTACTTGTCTCTTCAGCAAAGCAAGCAAGGATGAGAGTTGGCTATGGCATAAAAAGCTGTCTCATTTGAATTTTAAAGTAATGAATGATTTGGTAAGAAAGGATCTTGCTAGAGGAATCCCTCAATTGGAGTTCATCAAAGATGGACTGTGTGATGCCTGCCAATTAGGAAAGCAAAAGAAATCATCCTTCAAGAGCAAGACAGAGTCATCTATTGTTAAGCCCCTTCAATTGCTGCATATGGACTTATTTGGTCCAGTAAATGTCATGTCCATCTCAAAGAAGAAATACTGTCTGGTGATTGTGGATGATTTCTCTAAGTTTACATGGACTTTCTTCCTGCACTCCAAAGATTGTGCAAGTGAAATCATCATCAATCATCTCAGACAAATAAACAATGGTTCTGAAGTAAAAGTACAAAGAATCAGGAGTGACAATGGCACTGAATTCAAAAATTCCACAATGAATATTTTCTGTGAAGAGAATGGAATTGTCCATGAGTTTTCTGCTGCTAGAACACCTCAACAAAATGGGGTTGTTGAAAGGAAAAACAGAACTCTCATTGAAGCAGCTAGAACAATGTTAAGTGAATCAAGATTGCCAACATATTTCTGGGCTGAAGCTGTCAGCACTGCCTGCTTCACTCAGAATATTTCCTTGATCAATCAAGCTAGAGGAATGACTCCCTACCACTTATTCACCAACAAGAAACCAACGTTAGCTTTTCTCCATGTCTTTGGATGTAAGTGTTTTGTGCTAAGGAATCATGGAGATAACTTGGGCAAATTTGAAGCAAAGGCAGATGAAGCTATCTTTGTTGGGTATGCAGCAGGGAAAGCCTATAGAGTCTACAATTTAAGAACCAACATTGTCATGGAATCTGTACATGTTGTGTTTGATGATCAGAAGATTCTAGGTCTGAATGATGAAGGCTTCCATGAAAAGTTGAGATTTGAAAATGAGGTAGAAGGAAGAATGTACATTGATGATGATGAGGAAAATGAAGATCATGACCTTGGAAATTCACCTAGAGCTGTTGGTCCAACTAGAAGTGATGCTAACACTGGAAATGAAGCATCCGTTGACAGTCATACTAGATCATCAGATGCATCCGTTGACAGACATTCTCATGTATCCGTCGACAGGCAAAATGGAGCATCCGTTGATAGACAAAATGATGCTTCTGTTGACAGTCAACTTCATAATTCCTCAAGGACAACAAACTCAGGGGGAGTTTCTCAAAGTCAAAACTCAATATCCAATCAACAATATCATACTCACATAGATGAAGCAACCTCATCTAGATCAAACCTTCCACCTTCAAGAAAATGGACCAGAGATCATCCTTTTGAGTTAATCATTGGTGACTCAAACTCAAGAGTCCAAACTAGGAGAGCCACACAAGAAGAGTGCCTATACAGTAGTTTCCTGTCTCAAGAGGAACCTAAGAAAGTGGAGGATGCTCTTCTAGATCCAGATTGGGTCTTAGCAATGCAAGAAGAGCTAAACCAATTTGAGAGAAATAAAGTATGGAAGCTTGTGCCCAAACCTGATGATAGAGGTATCATAGGTACCAAATGGGTTCTCAAGAATAAGACTGATGAAAATGGCATAATTGTGAGGAATAAAGCTAGATTAGTGGCAAAGGGCTATTCTCAAGAAGAAGGAATAGATTTTGATGAAACTTTTGCACCAGTGGCAAGACTTGAGGCCATCAGAATTTTCCTAGCCTATGCAGCACATGCCAACTTCAAAGTCTATCAGATGGATGTTAAAAGTGCCTTTCTAAATGGGGAACTGGAAGAAGAGGTATATGTCCATCAACCTCCTGGCTTTGAAGATCCAGAATTTCCAGATTATGTATATCTTCTCTTGAAAGCACTTTATGGTTTGAAGCAAGCACCAAGAGCCTGGTATGACACTTTATCTCAATTTCTTCTGGAGAATCACTTCACTAGAGACTATGCAGGTTGCAGAATTGATAGGAAAAGTACTACAGGCTCCTGTCAGTTTCTAGGGAATAGGCTTGTGTCATGGTTCAGTAAGAAACAGAACTCAGTCTCCACTTCTACAGCCGAAGCTGAGTACATTGCAGCTGGAAGTTGTTGTGCACAGATTCTTTGGATGAGGAATCAACTTATTGACTATGGTCTAAAAGTTGAGAAGATTCCAATTTTCTGTGACAACACTAGTGCTATTGCCATCACAGAAAATCCAGTGCAACATTCGAGAACCAAGCATATTGACATCAAATACCACTTCATCAGAGAGCATGTGATGAATGGTACAGTAGAAATGCACTTTGTGCCAAGTGAAATGCAGCTTGCAGATATCTTCACCAAGCCTCTTGATGAATCCTCATTCACAAGATTGGTAGGTGAACTAGGTATGCTTAATTTTTCATAATTCCTAGTGGTATCTAATAATACTGTATTGCAGCTAGAAATGTGTTTTGATTTTCTTGAGAATTAAAAACTCTCAGAATAACTCTTAGCAGAAATTTTGTCTAAGGCAAAATTTGCTTATCAACGGATATCCTTTTATCCGTTGGTAGTGTAAACACATTACTAGATTTTCGTATGTCAACGGATAACAGGTTGTCCACGTCATCGATGGATAAACTGTTTTCTCAACCGTCCAATCTTTATCCGTTGATATACATATACTTTTTATATAGCCGTTGATAAACGTGTATAATTAGTCACGGCTGTACTTCTTTCCTTTTTATTGTCTGACAGTTACTTTTGACCAATGGGGTAATTACTCTTAATTATTTCATTTTTAATTCTTGGAATATATAAAAGGCTGTTTTGTATTCTCACATTTCACCTTTATTCATTTTCAAGAGTCTCATTAGTTAACTGCATCTTCTTCACTAAATCTCTCTCTGCAACAAAAGCTCAAACACTCCAATGGCGCCTATTGTTAAGATGATGTCTTCCACCGGGTTTACCTATGAGAAGAACAATTTCGCGGCCTTTGTTGATACTGTGAACGCTCCAGAAGCATATCACACCATGATGAATTTCGTGAAGAAATGCAAACTGTCACATGCTATGACTGCCACCACTCCTCTAATCCATGAGGTTATCGAAGAGATGTGGGCATCTGCTGAGTACAATGGCACAGACGGTACACTTGCTTTTTCTTTAAAGGGTAAAAATTATGTAGTTAATTCGGATGTGTTAACTGCTTGTTTAAAATTGCCTGAGAATAACTGTCTGAAGGAACCCAGTAATGCTGAAATTGTTACCATGCTTAATTCCATAAATTATACCCTTAGTACTGAGAACTTAGGGAAAATTGTTAGGAAAGGTATGGTTAAGGAATGGAGTTATCTTTGTGATGCCTTCATTAAAACTTTTTCTGGCAAGATTAGTAACTTTGATGCTGTTACCAACTCCATGCTAATTATGCTTTGTATGCTTTTAACTGATAAATTTTATAATTTTGGCACACTAGTCATGTATGAGATAGCAGCTAAATTAGGTAAAAAGGAAACTAGGGGCAAGAATGTTTATTTTGCTAGATTTTTAATGCTCCTAGCACTGCATGTATCTGAGAATGAGCTATCCATTGCTAACCCGGATAGCAAGTTCAATTGTTTTGTTCAAGAGAAGAGAGTCTTAAGTGATTTGATTCGAATGAACCTAAATGTAGAAGTACAATTGGTATATCTACCAATTATTCAGGTAACTGTTTCCAACCCTGAACTTCCTATCTCCAACCCCCAAATTTCTTTGCCTTCTAATGTCACAATGGAGTCTGTGACTGTGACCAAACAGGCTCCTACCAAAGTGACCAAATCCAAAGTTCCTAAACCACAATCTAAAAGACAAACCTCAGGTGTCTCTCAAAAGGCATCTGTTGCAAAAACTACCAAAGCTCTTGAGGGGAGTGTGAAGGTGGTAGTGAGTGGTGAGGGACAGGGTGAACATCAAAGAAGCCCTAAGGATAAGGAAGGTAAGGCAAGTGCACACAACATTTCAGTCTCTCAAAAGACTGTTAATGAACCTACAAGCCAATTTCTAGCTACATCCTCTCAACAGGGTGTGACTACTAATTTGAGTTCCATTTCAGGAACACAGCACAAAAGGGCAAGGGACACAGATAGCTCTCCCTCAAAAACCTATGGTAGAAGGGTAAAATCCAAAACCATTGGGGAATCACAGGGTGCACACACTGTACAGCAAACTGTACCTTCTCAAATTCAGTTTGATGTGACTTCAATAAATGTGGAGTCACAGCCCCTTGATCTTAACCTTCAAATCGATACACATTTTGATCCACCATCACCAACTCCATCTCTGGATGTAGATATGATCTCTACATCAATTCCTGATTCTCCATCTTTAAAATTCATGGAGAAGCCCCACTCAACAATTGGTGGTCATCCTCTTTTAGATGATTTGTTGGGCCATCAATCTTCCATTCCTGAATTCACAACACTATCTGTGGCCTCTTCCTTAAAATCAATCACCACAGATTCCGTGTTGGTTTTCACTTCAACGGATACTCGTTTACCTTCATCAACGGATATCCTTCATCCGTTGACAAGTGTTTCTTCATCAACGGATATGTCTTCAACTAACTATCCGTTGACAGCAATAACTACTACATCAACGGATATTCCTTATCCGTTGACAACTCTCTCTACCACTGCAAAATGTGACATTCCTATGTCAACTGTGGAGGAGTTTGTAGTAATTGAAACACTTTTAGGAATGAGGGAAGGGAGTGAGAGGCTGCCTTGTGAGCAGGCAAAAGGAGAGAAAATCAATGAGAGGCTGACCATTTCTTCCGGTCAGGCAAAAGGAGAGCTAGAGAGTTCCACCTTAGTAGGTGAAGGTGAGGGTGTGAGAGGTGTGAGCCAGGGGGAGCCCCTGATGCAAGAAAAGAGAGATGAGAGGAGAGAAGGGACTACAGGAGAAATAAGGCAGGAAGAATCAGTCATTGCAAGTGAGTTAATGGAGGTTAATGAAGCTTCCAAAGAGATGGAATTTAGACAGGAATATCAGTCAGTTATTGACTCCATCTCTTTGGATCCTGAAACCTTTACTCATCCTGTTTCTGCCTATCAAGTCATGGCACAGCAGGGCAATGTGGAGGCAGAGGAGGCAATGCACCTAGTGCACACCTCAGAATCTCTTCAAAGAGCAAAAGAAGCTTTACAAACCCTGTCTCCAAATGCTGGAAGTGAAGAATTTGGCAGTTATGACAGTCAAAGTTCAGATGGTGAAGACATAAATGAAGATGAAACTCCAGGATGGATGTTTTCCAATGCCACTGAACTTGGGCATCTCAATGTGGAAATCATGAAGCAATACCAATCTGCTAAGGCTGAGCATCAAACTGCAGAACCACAGAGAAAGACTGTTCTTGAGCAAGTAATGGCCTCCCTGAAATTACAAAAGATGCAATCTGTTATACAAAGAACACAGCAAGAGGAGGTCCAGTCTGCAATTAGAGATATGAAAATAGCACTAGATGCCAGGATTGAGGCACTAGCTCCTACTACCACTCAGAAGGTGCTTTCTAGCAAACTTCTCAAAGAAGATAGCCTGGCTAAGTCTGTTCAGCTTCTTTCCTCAAGGGTGGATAGTATGGAATCTCAATTGCACACCATCATTGCCAATCAAACAAAACAAACTCAACTACTGGAAATGCTACTTGCAGCTTCAACCCCAACCCTTGATGCTAACAAAAAGGGGGAGAAAATGGGAACAAGCACAGAGGCTGCAACATCTACTGGCCAATTTCAAGCTACCAGTAGTGAGATAGCACATATTGAGGGGGAGCAACAGCCAATTGTAGTGGTCAATCCAACAGAGTTTGAGATAAAGGCTTCCCCTGTAAAGAAACAAGTGGCTTTGCCTGAGATTCAAAGATTAGAAGACATCTCAGATTGTGAAAGGCAAGCCAGGATAGAAGCTTTGGAAAAGATAAACAAGGAGGCTAATGACAGAATTCTAAGGACAGAGAGGATGATCAATGAATCAATTGCATCAACTTTGTTCCTTAATGCTCAATCTTCTGCTCCAACAATATCAACCACAATCATGAAGGTGCTCACTCCAAGGGTTGTGGCTCCTACATTCTATGATGCTGAGCCATCATTTGTCAAAGAATTTGAACCAGCTATCAAAACCAGAGCCTACTCACCACCAAAGGAAAATGGGAAGAACAAGCTTCAATTGGACTACCCATTTCCCAAGAATGATGAAGTAAAGCTAATGGGAAAAACATTTATGGAGTTCAAAGCTCAGACAAATAAGAGTGTAAGAGATTGGATGGCTGTAATCATGAGGAATGGAAAAGTATTAAATATATCCAACAGTCATCCTAGATTTGTGGAAGCTAAAAGAGAAGAAGTCTCCAGAATCCAAAGGGAAGCCCATCCAAGTACAGAAAATCAACATGAAAACTCAGAAGAGAAGCAAGCCAGGCTAGCTCAAGAGTTAATGGATGAGGTAGAGGTTGAAATGAAGGAACCTGAGGAAGTTCCCAAAATCAAACCTAGAAGAAGGAAAGCTAAAACCAAGAGGGTTCTTTCTCCAGAACCCTCTCCAGAAAAAGAAACAATTGGTTCACCAGTACCTATGTCTGCACTAGTAATCGACCCAACTATAAACTTTCATGGTGACCCCATAAGGCCTAAAGAGGAACCAGTGAATTTTGATTCAATTGAAGTTCCTTCATTCTTGCTAAATCCAAAACAGAAGAAAAGGGCTCCAAAGAAGCAACTTTCAAAGGGACCAGTTCAAGTTGCTAGGGTACCTGCCATTGTCAAACAACCAATCTTGGAAAACAAAGAAGACTTTATCTATCAGGCAGAAATTGAAGAATACTCTGACATGAATCTATTTTTGGATGAATTGTCAGAAGTAAGAGGAATTGACAAGTACAAGAATCAGCCTGAGAGATTAGTGTTTGTCTACAAGGGAGGAAGTCAGAGGACATGGCCACTAAAGAAGGTTCTTGGAGAAAATTATCATACATTGACCAGAGTGTTCTCAGCTTTCAAGAGACACACAGGGTTCTCTGAGATAGCCAGAAGGGAGATAATTAGCAGAATAGAAGAAATAAGGAGAGAATGGAACTCACCCTCAAGTCTACCAAAGAAAATGAAGATCCCTTATAATGGACAGAAAATCCACATTCAACCCTTTTGGATGATGGAGTTCAGGGATAATGAGGGCACTAGGAGATTCTTCAGGTTAGAAGACCAACTGTCAAAGGCTAGTTCTGACTACCTGAGATGGTTACAACTAAAGCTAAATCCAAAGGTTGTTGAAGAAGATACCTTCTATAGGCAACTTCAAGTGCAAATTGAGTCCAACTCTACCAAGGAAGGAAAGTCAAGGGTGCAGCCAACCAGAGAGAGGAAACCTCATTAATCTGCTCAATCTAAAGGAGCACATCTCTGATAAGTTTCTTAAAGCTTTCTGTTTTTAATTTTTGTAGCTTAATACAATGTTTGCATACTGAAGTGTGTATATATCGTTAGGAATGTTTTGTTATCATCAAGGTTATGAATTTATGCTTTATAGCCATCAAGTATAAATTGGGGGAGATTGTTAGGAATATGTTGTAGTTGATGATAACTTAACATTCAAGCAAAATTGTATAAGTCAAGTTTTGTAACTGTCAACGGATAAGACCTTATAACTCTATCCGTTGACAGGTAGCTCATCAACGGATGAGGTTTTGTAGCATACTGCAATATCTCTATTTATCAGTTGATAGTGTCTTTATTCAGAGTCATGTTGACCATCAATGGATAGGCAGAATAGGGTAGCCAATTGTAAATAAGCTATGCTATGTAATTCTGTCTAAGTGAAAATGTATCAACGGATGAGAACAGGGCTCTATCAACGGATACAACTCAAATCTACTCGATCAACGGATACAGCTCAAACTACCATCAACGGATAAGTAGACACAACATCAACGGATAATCATTGTCACTTTATCCTATGCTAGGAATTAGCAGTTGATAAGGACAGGTTTGACTGACAGATCACATGGGTTGATAGTAGGTATAAAAAGCAATATGGCAGCCATACTTTGGAAACACAGAAGAAAGAAGCATTCCATTTACACAGTACATACAAGAAAGGTGCAGGGGACATATCTGTTCACAAGGACAACCTTTCGGCTACATGTGGATTTGGAGTGGAGTAGCAAGTCAACTTGAATTAGATTAATATTATCTTACTCCTGTAGCACTTGTAAACTTGGATTATATAACCAAGTGTAGCAACTCTTTAGTAAGTAAGAAAACATACACATTTGCTTAGGGTTTCTTGAATATCTTTAGAAGTAAAGAGTTGTAAACACAGAAGCTGTGTACACTTGTATCACAGGGTTTTCTTCGAATAAAAGTCTCAGGTGGTACATTTAACCACCTGATTTTTTATGTGTTTGTGAACCATTTCTTATTCAGCAATTATTTCCTTATAGATTTCTGTGGTTTTTATCAGAGATTTATAATAATCAAGAATTGTATTCAACCCCCCCCCCCCCCTTCTACAATTATACAAGTGTGTAATCTGGGAATAACAGCAGTGAACCATGCAACAGATTGATTTGTTTGATATGCAGTTGGGGAGTAAATGAAATATCGATGGTCACACTTGTGTGTGTGATGGTCACACTTGCGTGTGTGATGGACTACATATGGGATTGGCCGACGTGAATCAAGTGAGTATGTGTGTATACAACAGATTGCTTCACATGTATGTAGTTGGACAAATAGAGGTCAATGGTACACTTGTGCGTATAGCAAGTGGGCATTCGAGAATGAATGTGCAAACTAGGGTATAGTTTGGAGTCTTGGACTCGGGGGGAGTTTTTTGTCGTAAGGAATGATACGGATCGAGGAAAGTTGGAGTTGTGCCAACAGGGCGCAGGTATGGAGTGCCAGTGAAGAGCTGTGAGTCTGGAAATAGGGGGAGATTGTTAGGTAGCCTACTATTTTAGGTAGCCTACAATTTGTACAATTTATTTCCAAATTCACACTACATCTACCATACCTAGCACACCTTATACCTTCTATAAATACTCCTCTCCTCCTTCATTCTAAAACATACCATAATTCTCTCTTCTCTCTTTATAGCTGCTAGATAGTCCGTCTAGTAGGGGAGCCGGTTTAGCCCACTTTCAGGAATTGTCGGGATAGAAGGTCCTCGTGCCTAAACTATTCCTTAGGGTACTTGGGTCTGACTGCAGCCATCGGAGGTGGTCCCGCTGCAGGGGTCTTTCTATCAGGTTGTGTGGCACTGTCCGGGTTGGGAGAGGGAGAGAAGGAAAGGTTGTCGGGAAACAGTGATAGGGGAGGTTTTGAGATAAACACTTCAGTGAGTTGGGGATATACATAATAGGTATTGTAAGGCTGAATTTTTGTATGAAATTCAAGGGGCCGGATACCCGGATATTGTAATCTCTTTTATCTAGTGTGAAGTTGTTACTCTTGTGGATGTAGGCTGGGCCGAACCACGTTAAATCTCTTGTCTCTTTTACTGTATTATTGGTTTGTTGCTTCATTAATATCACGTATATTTGTGGGATCTAAGCACACATATTTACCAAATCGCTTCCGCATTCGCAGGGAATCGGGCAGATTCCTAACACCTCGTGAGCTTGCGAATGCAAAGTTTAAGTGACTGGGGAATAGGAGAAGCTTTCCTAAATTTGAAGTTAAGCATTAAGTTAACAAACTGTTCAGTGAAGGAAGAAAGAACAGCTGCTGCAAATGTACAACTCATGTTTATCTAAACACGAAACAATAAGCAAATCCAAGTTCGGACCTTTAATGGACAGTCCTGATCTACAGTAAGATGGTCAAGAAGACCACACAAAAGAAATATATGAAACGATGACTTCAGTACAAGATCTATTGAACATTTATGCTACCCCTAAAGGTCTAAATCAGTATATCTTGCTGGCACTCTGAATCATTAAAAGCCAATAAAAAGGTCTGCGCAGATTCATACAGCATCTAAAATCAACATTTAACAGACAATCTACACACTGACGTTTAAAATTTCAAAATTGCTTCCTTGTACCAACACCAGCCACCACAATACTATAATAAGCAATTTAACATGGCTTAGCTCCCTCATGGCTACGTAATGTCATGAAAATCCCAACAACTTTTATAATCAATGATTGCCTAAATCCTTAACAAAGATTGTTCATACTCATCAATAATGTGTCCAAATAACGAACTGGCAAAATATAACAAAGTGACATGCCTGAATCAATTTTTCATATTACTTGGATATAAAAACATGACAACTTCAATTCAAGGACAAGAATTAGAAATAATAGAGAATCGAGATGAGATATTTTTTACCGTGGAGGCGGTGGTGGAGTTGCCTTTTGTGCCTATGGTGTACGACCTCTTTTAGCTCCTTGAGCAAGACTGTAAAAATAAAACTTCAAACAAATATATACTATAAACACCTAATGCAGATGATTCGTGATAAATTAGCATGTTCCTTGTCACGAGTCACGATAAATTAAATCAAAATTAGCATAATAAAGTGACTGCGGCATCCATAATAAAGGACCCAAATAGAAAGTTAGAACTTATAATTAGTACATTGTCCACTGAAGTATTAATTAGCATCTGGTTCAAGTCGAGTCCTAGTGCACATTGATTCACTTATAAATGTTTTTAGAATGCATGTTTTACTCTTAGTTCCGTTAAGAAAGAAGAATATGTGAGTATGATTTCAACAATCTGTCACAATTTTATGGAAAACTAACTACATTACCTGAATTGTCACTGAAAAGTCGGGTATAATTCAGGAATCTAAAAATGAACAGAACAATATAAAAAATGCTATGTATAATTGGATAAACTAAAAGGAAATTAAAAAAAAGAGTAAAAAGGAAATAACCTTTTTACGTGACAATTGGGAGTGGGACTGCGAGAACTGACGCTTTGAGAAGAGAAAGTGAAGGAGCTAGAGCCAGAGTCACTGCCTGAGATTGAACCAGAGCGTTGATTCTTGTCAATCCTTTCTCCAGTGCAAACCATCAAAACTCAATCCATCGAATAGTTATATTGTTCATCACCGTTTAAACATGGTCAAAGCAAATGTAAATTTCGCTAAACATTGCTCATCACGTGCATGTAATTCTGAACATTTAAATTATAAATCAATCTTAAGAGACTCAAATTTTTCATTTTTTGTACCCATTATTGACTGCGATATTTTAAAAATTCATCCCTTCAAAATAAATTAAAAGAACATTTAAACTAGTGTACAAGTGATCCTAAACTAAACAAAACTCCCACCAATTTTGAGATAAAGGTCAACTGCATCACATGGCTATTGTGCATTATTAATTCTCGTCAACATCATAAACAAATGTCTTATTATGATTTTACAGACACTTCAGTGACATATTTACCTTTGACTACGAATGAATGAAGCCCAATCCCCCCTCCCTATGTCCATTTAAAGAATGTTCATCCCCCCTTTTTATCTACAACTGTATCTACCCTTTGTGACCAATCCAACAAATGAACTCGATTTAGGAATGAAGATAATAGATATGTACCAAAAAGATTTAAGAGCTTTTGATGAGGGAGTAAATACTGATTGCATATTATCTGTTTGCATTATGGGCAGATACCCTGGTCCTGATAGGTTTCAGCTTCAAGCCCATGCTTTTGGGAGGGAGGAGCTCTGGAGCAATGCATCATGGGCTTAAGGGGCTCCGGGGACTGCCGCTGAGTTGGCTTGGCCTGTACAAGCCATACCCCATAAGGAAATACTCCATAGGTATCAACATTGCATGTGGCTACTCTTCTGTCACCATTAATCCACAGGCCCGGACCTGCAAGATCTGAAGTGGTAAGAATTCAAACATTCAATCAATTATCTCATCACATACTATGATCACTTTTTCTAAAATTATTTATCTATTATAATGTTATTTTTAATATCAAAAGTACCGAACAAATAAATATAAAGATACATTATAAACATTATAAACAGTAGTTGATATGAATATTTAGATACCTTAACTAAGGCACTATATCTTCTATCGAGCTTTCCAGTCATACGGACAGCTTCCGAATGGAAAGGAGATTTGTCCCCCACAAAGATGAGAGTTCGACATCTTAACCTCTTTAATCCATCGGTAATGTCAGGTCTTTTGCTCGTTAAAACAATGTAGGTTTAGATTATAGGAAGGGATGAAACATGACTACAGGAGTATCCTTCTCCTTTCTAAGAGAGATGTGAAATGGAAATTTTAGCAAGTATATGTAACAAATTAATACTGGATAATGTCTTTGAGACTGAAATGGATTAACTACATTTATTACAGTAATAAAGTCCGACTGAATATAGAGTTCGATTACAAGATAAAGCCCCAATTCGAGGAAGAGGTCGCCTCCCACAATACTCAGATCTCAATCACAATTTTTATACCATCCCAAAACCCTATCTCATTCTATTTATACCCCCTTAGTGAAATCCCCATTCTACCCTTCTGGTCCTCCTTCAGTCTTTTATTTCCATATTTCGTTAATTAGCATTTTGTCTTCTTGTTTTGCCTTTTCTCTGCCTTTGAAAAGTCAACTGACCCTGTGAGTTCCTTGCATTACCCCTGGCCCAAACATGCACCTTGTCCTCAAGGTGAAAATCTGGAAATCTGTCCTCAATCTGGCCAAATTCTTCCATAGTTGCTTCCCATTCCGGCAGTCCCTGCCATTGAATCAAAACCTCCGTAACTGGGCTGTTATTTGTCACTGTTCGAACCCCCAATACTGCAGCTGGTTGGACCTTGAGCACTAACTCATTAGTAAGATGAGCTTGAATTGATGGTGAAACTGGATGTGACCCTACTGCCTTCTTCAACTGTGACACATGAAACACAGGGTGGATTTGAGACGCGGAGGGCAGGTCCAGACGGTATGCCACTTTGCCAATCCTTTCTAGAACTTCGAATGGCCCGTAGAATTTAGCTGCTAATTTCTCCCAAGGCCGTCGTGCTAAGGATTTATGCCGGTACGATTGAAGTTTTAAATATACTAACTCCCCAACTGCAAACTCCAATTCTCTTTGCTTAGCATCAGCATATCTCCTCATTCGTTGTTGGGCTTTGAATAACTGGGCTTTAATGTCATCCAACACCGCATCCCGTTCCAGCAGCTGTTCTTCTAATGATGCCACAGCAGTACTACCCCTTTCAAACCGGACTAAGGCTGGTAGATCTCTACCATACACTACTTTAAATGGGGAGCAGTTAATAGATACTTGGAACGACGTATTGTACCAAAATTCCAGCCACGACATCCATTTGGCCCATGTTGTGGGTTGTCCATTGATGAAACAACGGAGAAACGCCTCCATAGTCTTATTCACGACTTCCGTTTGCCCGTCCGACTGCGGGTGATAGGCAGTACTACGGTGAAGAGATGATCCCTGTGTCTTAAACAACTCGTTCCAGAACAAACTTAGAAAAATTCGGTCCCTGTCTGAAACAATGGTGGCTGGGAACCCGTGATGGCGAACTATCTCTCTAATAAACACCTGAGCAACCGTTTGAGCTGTGTAGGGATGTTTCAAACTCACGAAGTGAGCATATTTAGATAATTTGTCGACGACTACCAGCATAGTATCAAACCCATTTGATCGTGGCAATCCCTCCACGAAGTCCATCGAAATGTCTTCCCAGACACGACTAGGTATCGATAATGGCTACAACAGACCAGCTGGGCTCAGAGATGACACCTTGTTTTTCTGACACACTGCACACGCTTGAACATACTGCTGCACTTATTTTCTCATCCCCGGCCAAAACCATTCTTGTGCCAACCTTTAATAAGTCTTGAAATCACCAGCGTGCCCTCCTACTGATGTATCATGATATTCCCAAAGTAATTTTTTAACCAACTCTGACTTAGGAGGAACAACCAATCTCCCCTTATAGCGTATATCTCCTTGGTCTATGGTGTAGCCTTTAGGGGCCTGGTTTTGTTCAATTTCTTTGGCCATCTGCTGTATGAACGGATCGTTTTGAATGTGTGGTAAGAGTTCAGACCATTGTACACCACCCACCATGACCAATGCCGATAACTCTGTCAATCCCACGAACTCCCTGGATAGTGCATCATCAATTTTATTCGAAGCCCCAGGTTTGTACTTGATTTCAAAATGGAAACCCATTAACTTTCCGACCCACCGTTGATATTCCATCCCAATCTCTCGTTGCTCAAACAAGAAGCGTAAACTCTGTTGATCTGTTCGCACCACGAATTTCCTGCCCATAAGATAGTGTCTCCACTTTTGTACCGCAAACACGATTGCCATGAGCTCTTTTTCATAGATCGATTTGAGACGGTTACGAGGCCCTATCAGCTTACTAAAGTATGTGATGGGGTGGTTGTCTTGGAGTAACACTGCTCCTACCCCGAATCCTGACGCATCTGTTTCGACAGTGAACAACTTTTGAAAGTCTGGTAGGACGAGGATGGGAGCTGTAACCATGGCTTTCTTGAGTGTTTCGAAGGCATCTATTGCTGCTGTAGTCCACATGTAATTATCCTTTTTTAATTGATCCGTGAGGGGTTCTGCAATCTTGGCATAACTTTGAATGAACTTTCGGTAGTACCCCGTGAGGCCCAAGAACCCTTGAAGTTCTTTCACACTTTTGGGAAGTGGCCACTCTAACATGGCCTGTATTTTCGACTGATCCATTGCGACCCCTGCCTTCGAAATGACATGCCCGAGATATGCCACCTGGCTTTTCCCAAACTCGCATTTTTGGCGATTCACATATAGCTGGTGGTCTTTTAACAGCTGGAGAACCACTTTCACATGCTCCATATGCTCTTCCCTGGTCTTGCTATAGATTAAATGTCGTCAAAAAAGACCAACACAAATTTTCGTAGGTATGGACGGAAAATCTCATTCATAAGGGCCTGAAACGTAGCTGGACCATTTGTTAATCCAAAGGGTAACACTAAGAACTCGCAGTGTCCCTCATGCGTTCGAAACGCTATTTTTGGCACATCCTCCTTTCTCATCCTTATTTGATGATAACCGGACTTCAAATCCAGTTTAGTGAATATGGCTGCTCCTCGGAGCTCATCTAACAACTCGTCGATAATTGGGATGGGGTACTTGTCCGGGACTGTGACTTTGTTAAGAGCTCTATAGTCGACACAGAATCGCCACGAGCCATCTCGTTTTTTAACTAATAGTACTGGACTGGAGAATGGGCTCGTGGATAACTGAATTATACCCGCCTTCAACATGTCTTTAATTAGCTGTTTTATCTCTTGCTTTTGCACCTGAGGATACCTATATGGGCGAACGTTGACTAGGTTGGTGCCTTCTTGTAGTATGATGGCATGGTCATGACTTCGCTGTGGGGGAAGCCCTGGTGGCATATCGAACACTTGGCCATATTCTTCTAACACCTCTTCCATAAACCTGGGTATCTCAACTTAACCCCATGCCCCTTCCGTTACTCCATCCTGTGCAGCCTGCAGGTAGTTGAACTCAATCAAGTATCCCCTGCCCTCTTTTCTCAAATTTCTGATCATTGCCTTTAGTGATATTCCACTTCGTCCTAACAAAGGGTCACCTTGCAAGGTAACAGTATCATTCCCCATTTTAAAACGGAGTGTCTGCATTTTCCAATTGGTGGTCATGGTGGTGAAAAGTGGATTTTATATCCACTTGGAGCGTTCCATATCGGCTTAAATTGATTGTCTTGGACTCAAGTTTCTTAAAGTTTTGATGTGTTTTTCTTAGTTGTGCAGATTTACGAGAAAGTTGATTATGGTTGATGCTTCTATCGTTTTTGGAGAATAAATTAATTAAAATTCGGATTTCTGAGACGGTTGCGCAGTCTACACTGTTTTGGACATATCTGGAGTTCTAGAAGTCCGTTTTCAGCGATCTTACTGCCCACGCGAAGCCTGTGAGATTTTCTACAACTTGGGATAGGATTCCCATGAGCAAATTGCGCCGGGTAGGAGCAATATGCGCGAAAAACAGACTGTTGGGCGCAAGTTGCACGCGCGCGGTGTTGAAAAATTACAGTTTTTACTATTTTGGCCATATCTTGAGTTCTACAACTCCGTTTGAGGCCCGTAAGCAGTCCACGCGAAGATAACAAGATTCTCTATCATTCTAAAGTGGTGCAGAGGTCCAATTAAGATTGGAACGTTCCAGAATATCTGAAGAAAAGTCAGCTACGAATTTTCCTTAAAAACATAATCAGTTTAGGAAACGTATTTTGCAGAAATTCTATTATAATTCTGTTTTGGTATTTTCTTGTTGGGCAAGACTTCTAGATCCTATATAAACACATCCAACCCTTGTAATTTATAATGATCATTAGGAGAAGAACCATTACATATCAATTACTTAGGTTTATTTATATATTTTCATACTTTGTTTTTTTATCATGGTTTCATCAGATCCCATGATGACGAGAGGTTCAATTATGAACTAATCGTTGTCATGGGATTCTAACGGATTTATTTATGGAGCTTTAGTATCTTGATGCTTTACAGATCTGTGTGTGATGTATATCTTGATATCCTCGTATGGTTGTGATTCATGTGTTTAGATGCGTCATGAACATCTAATTTGTTAATCTCTTGCTAAACGAGAGTGGATCTTGAGATTTAGAACTTGCCATGCTAGCATAGGATAGGTTGATGTTTTAACATCATGATTTGTGGCATGATTAGAGATAATATGCTACCCTATGTGATCAATGTGGATAACTTGTTCTTCAACCGTTATGTTTTCAAATTCTATAGAGATATAGGGTCTAAGCATAATTGGTGTCTATTCTTCTTCTATCTCTTTTGTGGATGTATGTTTAGTTTGGTATACGTATACTGAGAAGTAGCGTGTACTTGTTTCGTGTTATCCGATCAGATATCATAATCATTGCATATAGTGATTAAAGGCGTTAGATCTAAGCGAAGTATTTAATGAAGTTAGGATTCCATGGTTTTTCTTGCAGAAGTAATTAGATTTCAATTCTTGTTAGTTAGTTAATTTGTAGTTTTGTTAATTTGCTTTTTAGTTAATTTAGATAGTTAAAACCCATATTTGTTATTTGTCTTAGCAGTGCATAATAACCATACATTGTTGCATAGGTGCGTTTACTGAATTAAAACCATAACCAGATCTCTGTGGGAACGAACTCGACTTATTCATATATTACTTGTGACAACGTGCGCTTGCGTGATTTTGCATAACAAGTGCCCAGTTTCTCAAGCCATTGAATGCCCAGAATTATATCCGAGTTGCCCAGGTCCAAGGGCAAGAAGTTTTCCACGATTACTACCCCTTGTAACTCCAAAACCACTGATTTGCAAAGCCTCGTCCCCATGACTGAATCACCTGTACCAAGTGACACCCCAAACTCCTTGGACGGTGTCACTGGAATCCTTAATTTCTCAACCGCCTCTCTGGACACAAAGTTGTGTGTCGCCCCCGGATCCACCATTACTATCACTTCTTGACCACCAATACAACCCACCAATTTCAAAGTCCTAGGACTGGTCAATCCCATGACTGAATTCAAAGAAATTTCTAGTTGAGGAGATGTGGGAGTTACCTCAATTGTATCATCGGACTATGAGCTGTGAGGACTTAGTTCTGGTTCCTCTTCCTCCCCCTCGCAAGTAAGTAGTACACTGAGTTCCTTCCGTTTACATTTGTGTCCCACCGACCATTTATCGTCGCATCTATAACACAGGCCCTTCTCTCTTTTACTCTGTAATTCGGCATCACTGAGCCTTCGAACCTCACCCCCTGACCTTGCGGTGGATTGGCTCGACTGAGCATACGAACGAGGTGATATCGATCCCGTCAAAGACTGTGTCGGACTCCCTTTTTGAGAAAACCATGCCGTTGATGCATTCGAGGGTTGGTATGCACTCTTGCTGAAAGAATATGGCCCTGTCCTTCGACCAGCACTTACTCGCAACTTGTCCTCTACCATTAGAGTCAAATCCATGGCATTGTCGAAGTTTCGTGGCCCCAACAGTCTAACTTCTACCCGTACCTACTCTTTCAAACCGTTTAAGAACTGCCCTTTTGCAATCTCTTCTGGCACTCGTTCTAAAGGCGCTAGTAACTCAATGAACTTCCTACGATAATCCCCCACACTTCATGTTTGTTTATGGCCTAGCCATTGCTCGTGCAGTGAACCGGTGGCCGTCGATCTAAACACCCTTCTCACCATGGTTTTCATCTCCTCCCAATTCTGAATCGGCCTCCATCTATTTTCCCATTGAAACCATAGGAGTGCATCTCCTTCTAACGCCACGACGGCTGCTTCCATTTTATCCTCCTCCGACAGCCTATAGAACTGATGATACCTCTCCGCCCTTAATATCCACCCATCAGGGTTGTTCCCATCAAATAGGGGCATGTACAGCTTTTTAAACTTCCAGTTGGCTCCACCACCATTTATCGGATGGCCCATACTGACCCCTCCTCCGGGTCCTCCACTGACCCCGTTGCTATCGGACTATTTTCTCCAAACAACACACCATTTCCCATCTTACTCATCTCTCCCCCCATACATTCTCCTGAACGACCCACACTCGAAACCACACTCAAGTTCAAGTGTGCCTCCGATATTTTCATCTGCGCTTTGCCTTGTCCCAAAACTTCCTTCATCGTTGCCCTGACTTCCGACTGGAACTTGGCTTGCTCTTCTTTCATCAATAAGATCATCGATTCTTGGTGTTTTCGAGATCGATTAATCCTTCCTTCCAACCAACTCGCCGTGTCCTCCAAGTACTTCTCCTGCTTGTTAATCGTCTCCTCAAAATTGGAAACGAACCGGTTTGAAAGGGACAACTCCATCGCGACGACCGCCCCCTTAACCGCAGCCGATACTTCCTCAATCACTGTGTTTCTTATCGTCGCCTGAATATTCGACAGTTGTTCTTCCATTAGCTCTGCCCTTTGAATCGCTGTTGGAGGTCCCATCTCGCAACAGCTCTAATACCACTTTGTAACAAATTAATACTGGATAATGTCTTTGAGACTGAAATGGATTAGCTACGTTTATTACAATAATAAAGTCCGACTGAATATAGAGTTCGATTACAAGATAAAGCCCCAATTCGAGGAAGAGGTCGCCTCCCACAATACTCAGATCTCAATCACAATTTTCATACCATCCCAAAACCCTATCTCATTCTATTTATACCCCCTCATTGAAATCTCCATTCTACCCTTCTGGTCCTCCTTCAGTCTTTTATTTCCATATTTCGTTAATTAGCATTTTGTCTTCTTGTTTTGCCTTTTCTCTGCCTTTGAAAAGTTAACTGACCCTGTGAGTTCCTTGCAGTATAATATTTACCCGTCAATTGCTTGAAGATACCGCAAAACATTTTCAATCTGCCTTTCATCCAGTAACTGAGTAGAAAGATAAACAGAGGAATGTTATATAAGTAACCAAAAAAAACTTCTTAAAAAATTTTACGTTGAGAAAAGAATTAAGTCCAAATTGAAAATAGTTGGAAGAGCCAAGCACTAACTCTTCTGCATGCTTGAACTATATCTGACTCTGGGACTTCCGCATTCCCACGAAGTTCCTGACAATATTAAGGATATGTCAATCAAACCATTCACGAATGAACAGGTCATAATACATAAGAAAATAGAACTCTTTGCTCAAGTGGTAGATTACTTTGAATAAGTACAGGTAGAGCAGACACTCCTTTAACAAATGAGACATTCCGTAGAAATATAAAAGATTTGACATAACCTACATGCACAAAGGATAAGTTGAAGTACTAAAACAATTAATAACTTAATAATTAGAGAAGGAACTGTGACTTGATACCTTGTTGCATAACCATTCCGTCCAAGAAGGTGCCTTACATAAGGGGGAAACAAGTATCAAACCGAGAACCCGCTCCCTGTACTTTATCTGTAATTGTGAACCTTGAATTAGTCAATAAAGTCACATATAGGATGTGGAAACAAAGACGGATATGGGTGATTACAACTAAGGAGACATACGGAGAATAGGGTGAGGACATAAGCTCCTGCCATTGCCCCCATGCACATTAACTGCACCAAGCCTGAACAATATGAGATTCAACAAATTTGTCCCACCATGCAACACATAAAAAATACGACAAAGTAGAAGATAGCATTTTTCAATTTTAAAATTAATACGTTCAAATGCTTTTGAGGGAATAGAAAAACTCCCTTATAAATACTTTGACAATGTAGCAAAAGAAATGTGTCTCTACTTACCTAAAATAATTTAGCACCTCAAGGATTTGATCTGCTAAATCATCAACACTTGGAACAGGATCATCTGGACATATTGTTGCAGCTCCCAATTGCAAGAACTCTTGTAAAAGCATATAAAACGTAAATAATAGCGTTCAGTAGGTAGGAACAAGTAAATGACTAAAAACAAGGTAAGAGGAGGTAATGAGTAACAAAATTTTCAGAAGCAAGCAATTTGCAGACCTCGTGCCCTGGAGGACTAATATGGTAGATGCAAAAATTGTGAAGCAACAGAGAAGCTGCTTCTGGACAAAAGAATAATCCTTGGAAACACGACATATCTGCATAATTTATGCAATTAAAGGAAAAACTTCATTAGAGGATAACAAATACAATTTACATAACATCAGGGATAACGATAAAAAAAATTACCAAAATACAAAAAAGGAAATCAAAACTTACGATTCAGGGCTATATCAGGATAGGTAAGGAGAGCGGGTTTATCCGGGTCTCCATACACAATAACAGACACAGAACCGCGGCTAGTTCGTACATTATGTTCCTGCAAAATGGCTGAATAATGAACATTGCAGAACCTTCCATGATCCATCAGAACAGATGAACGAAAATACAATCTAAAATATGAATTTCATAACCCTTATATTAGGAGGATATTCCAAATTAAAGACATTTTTTAAGCCCAAATATCATTTGCCTTTCACAAAACTAAAAAGAAAGAAAAAACAACAACTATTGACATTTTTAACTCCAGAAAAAAACATGACATTTGGAATTATCCATTTACAAGGCAGCTTACTCCATCAAGTAAGAATATAATGCTAACTTGTAGCAGGTGAAGGACTTGAAAAAAATTCAATCAGGTTTACAAAAGTTTACCAACCTTCACGATATTAACAATATCATTCCCTACTTGAGGAAGATTCTGTTTCACACCACCTACGACAGCTGATCCTAAGAGCCCAGTAACATCATTTTGGCCAATTTGAATAAGGTAAAGTGATCCTAAACTAAAAAAAAATCCCACCAATTTCACTAAAAGCAATAAAACGATGAATCCTAAACCTAAAACCCTGGAAAGAAAAGGAGAATTGAGAACAGACTAATCACAATCCACAAAAAATAAAGCAAATTTCATAATCACAATTACTTAAAGATGATGGGATTAGCAAATATCAAATGTTGACCCACCTCCTCTTCAGTCTTCCTTCTAATCGAAGGACGACTATGAACCGATAGCTTGTGAATCCGATGATTTTGTGCAAATAGAGGGATATCAGATCGTGTTATAAAGAAGGAGTTGCATAGAGAAGGGAAGAATAAAGCGTTGCCGGGTGCTGGGCAATTTTGTTATTTAGACTCATATAAGGTTATGCGCGTACTTTCACTGTTAATAAAATGGAAACTTTTACCCCTGTGTCAACATATAATATATAGTAATAGATGTTGGTGTATTATATATATAATAGATAGATTTTTATACCGATTATATCATGTCATGTCTACTATTCTAATTAAATATCTAGATATTTGGGATTGTGGTACATTTCAACATTGTGATCAAAGTAGCATTTTGATAATGCATGTTAATCAAATTCAAGTCAGAATTGCATTACTATGACAATTACCTTAAATTAAGTAATTAAATGTATATATATATTGTGTGTCCTGCCTTAACGCAGTACAAAAATGTGTTCACAATCGTGATTCATTAGGGTACTTGGTTTTTTGACAACAAGAAGGTGTGGAATAATAGAGTCGTATCACCAAAATTTGTTATGGAATGGAGTTCGAAACAACTTGCAAACTGAAAAGATACTAATGATAGAGTGATTCAATCAAGGGCAATGAGTGCGCTCAATAGACAAAGAGCCAATGCAAGGTGGATAACTTTATAGAATGGTTGTTTGAAATTAAATTTAAATGCTTCAGTAGTGCAGGGCACCTCTTCATTTGCGGTTGGTATGTTTCTCAGAGATCATAGTGATAATTTTAGAGACCATAGTGATAATTTTAGGGGAGGGAGAGTAATGCGTTTGTAAAAGGGAAGTGTTAGTTTTAGAAGTTAAGAACCATAGCCATAAACGAGGTTTTGTCTTGGGTCATGAACAGGATAAACAACTATATGTGTGTTAAGTCTAATCTCTCCTTTTAGTTCAAGCTATCAAAGGGGATAGTGTGCCAACCTGAATTGGGTCACATTCTTGATGCTTGTCAGCTGAAACTAGAGACGTTTGAGTATTAAACATGTTTAAAGGTTAGCAAATAGGATAGCCCATACTGTGGCTCGTTTTCCTTGTGAGCTAATTAACTATGTTGATTTTGTGTCTCCTCAAGTGTTGGAATCGTTGAAGTATGATGCTAATTCTGAGTAATGAAATTTGAGTTTTCTTTAAAAAAAATACTTTAACTAATAATTTTGTTACCTGGACATATTTTGGAATGTGTGTGAAGTGTAACCTGGTTATGTTTGCTCAATATCTTTCTTCAATCTGAAGTACGATATTTATCTTAAAAATATAACCACATGCATTATACTCCCTCCGTCCCGGCCATTTGTTTACATTTGGTTTGGGCACGGAGACCAAGAATAGTGGGTGTAATATTGTTAAAATAAATGAAGTTGTGGGTGTAATAGTGATTTTATTATTAAAATAAGTGAAATAGTGAGTGTAATAGTGATTTTATTGTTAAAATAAGTGAAGTAGTGGGTGTAATAGTGTAAAGTATTGTTAAAATAAGTGAAGTAGTGGGTGTAATAGTGTTAAAACTTACTATTTTAGGAAACGTAAAGAATTGGTTGGGACGTCCCAAAAAGGAAAGTGTAAACAATTGGTTGGGACAGAGGGAGTAAGTGTTAAGCGTGTGCTAAGTACGGAATAATAAATTTATAGGGGTTATTTAGACAATTGCATTTATTTTCGTGTTAATTTGAGCATTTTCTCAGATCTATACTCCCTCCGTCACTTTTTAGTTGGCACATTTGCAAAAAACACACTTATTAAGAAAGAATTAATTTTGTAATTTGTTTACATGTTTGCCCTTAATCTTAACATTAAATGAAAAGTTATGAGTGTGTATATTAAATATAAAGTCAAACATTGATATTAGAAATAAAGGGGTATATATACAAAAATTGGTAAAAATATGTATTGGAACAAGGAATGTGACAACTATTTAGGCACAATTTTTTTTTTGCAAATGTGCCAACTAAAGAGGGACGGAGGGAGTACTATATTATAAAAGACGAAACATTAAAAGTTTTGGTACGGTACGGTACAGTACTTACCTTATTTAATTGTCTTACTTTATTATCATTAATTATTTTACTTATTAAAAAACAAAACATAATCTTTTCTCAAAATATCACACGCAACTCTCCCAACGCTTCCCATAAATAATATCTAACCAACTACCTTTTTCAGCTATTACATTTTTAACTTTTCTAACTAAAATCTATTTTTTTCTGAAAGCATGATCGTTCTAATTAATGAAATAACTGATATATTATAATTACTAATAACTAACTGATTACTTTTTTCAGCTAAGAGGTAATATATTTTCTAACTAAAATATCTCATTTTCTTCTAAATATAACTAACCAATTATCTTTTTTAGCTATTACCTTTTCTACCTTTACTTTTTCAAACTTTTCTTTTTCAGGTATTACCTTTTCTAACTATATTCTCTTCTTTCCAAAAATATGTTTATTTTAATTAATAAAATAAACTAATGATATTATAATTACTAATAACTAACTGATTATCATTTCCAGCTAAAAGGTAATATCTTTTCTATCTTTTCTAACTAAAATATCTCATTTTCTCCTAAATAATAACTAACCAATTACCTTTTTCAGCTATTACATTTTCTAACTTTTCTAACTAAAATATTTTCTTTCCAAAAATATAGTCGTTCTAATTAATGAAATAAACTAATAATATTATATTTACTAATAACTAACTAATTACCTTTTCCAACTAGAACGTAATATCGTTTTTATATTTTCTAACTGAAATATCTCATTTTCAAACTTGATTTTTTTACTTAATTATCCTTACTTAAATCTATATTATCTATCTATACTAATATATAAAAGCTGAAACATTAAAAGTTTGGTTGGTCGATCGGTACGGTACCTGTTGCTTTTACTTATTTACCCTTACTCAATTACATATCTACTAACTAATCAATTTTCTCTTTCAGGTTAAACATATTATCTTTTCTATTTTTCAAGAACTAAATAATTTCCCTTTTTAGGTAAAATACAGTATCTTTTATATTTTATCTAACTAAAATTTCTCTTTTATGAATCAATTTCGTTTTTCAGGTTAAACATATTACCTTTTCTATTTTTCAATACTTAAATAATTTCCTTTTTTAGGTAAATTAGAATATCTTTTACATTTTATCTAACTTATAAAATTTATCCTTTTTAAAAACACTACGAGCAATTTTGTTTAATAAAATAACATAATTATATTTTAATCTATACTAATATATAATAAGCAAATAAACAATATCAAGTTGTGATTACTTTGTGATCATTTTTCTGTTATGGCCATTCGAGTCAATCTTGTGACTCTGTGAGGTCATAATTTCTGATATTGTTTTTTGGTCATTCGAGTTCGTTTTACGACTCTATGAGGTCTTTGGTTAGTTCTGAATCTATGCTCAATTGAGAGTTCGTTTAATTGGTTGTTATCAATAAAACAACCAATAAAATATATAATATTCGTGGATTATTATAATATCAATATAATCTTAATGTCTGCTAGTATTACATTTCGGAAAATTACTACTATTGTCCTTCATTTTTTAATCTTCTTTATTTCTTTTGATGTCCTTTTTTGTCATTACACAGGAAAATTACTACTATTGTCCTTCATTTTTTTAATCTCCTTTATTTCTTTGATGTCCTTTTTTGTCATTACACAACTCCACACATTTGGAGTGACCCAATTTAGATTGGATCGGCCCAAATCAAAACCTCAACTATTTGTCATTACTTCGGAGCAACCCAATTTAGATTGGATCGACCCAAATCTAAACCTCTACTATTATCCTTCATTTTTTTATCTTCTTTATTTCTTTGTTCAAATAAATTATATATTATATAATTTATATTATATATTATATTTTTATATTATTTGAAGTAATTATTATTATATTAATCAATAATTTTTGTATTCATAAAATCTAAATTGGTGCTTTCGTTGATTAACTATATTGATGATTTTTTGTTTTGTAAATTTATAATATATAGTTAAAAAATATATATATATTTTGTATAAGTATCATAGGTGGTTAATTTTGTTTTTTAATATTTTTTCTTTATTTCTTTGATCTTATATTTAAAAAATAAAAAAGTTTTTTTAATTATGGAGCTAAAACATGAACAAAATAACTAAATAATATCTTTATTCATAATTTTCAATATACACGGCATCATCTATTATCATTGTTTTGAAAATTTCGGATTTAGTCGACAAAAACACCGTCTGGTTACAATAAAAAATTAATCGATATAATAATGAAAGATAACTTAATATTATTAATTATTTAAATTTAACACACTTATTTATTTCTTTGATTTTTTTGATGTCCTTTTTTGTCATTACACAACATTTGGAGTGACCCAGTTTAGATTGGATCGACCCAAATCAAAACCTCTACTATTTTTTGTCATTACATAGCATTTGGAACGACTCAATTTAGATTGGATCGACCCAAATCTAAACATCTGCTATTAGCCTTCATTTTTTTAATCTTCTTTATTTCTTTGATGTCCCTCAAAGATGTTTACTTATAATTGATATGATATTACCTATTATAAATACCTAAAATATCATATCTTCCAATCAATAATTTTTTTTTCTCTCTAATCAGCATTTGGAGCGACCCAAATCTAAACCACTACTATTATCCTTCATTTTTTTTATTAATAATATAATTAATGATAATGAGTCGAATGCCTTTTTCAATTAAAATATGTTTAGTTATAATTGATGATATCACCTTTTATAAATACATAAAATATCATATCTTCCAATGAATAATTTTTTCTCTCTAATTAAAACACGTTGACTTTTAATTTAAAACATAATATTACAATAATCAATACATACCCAAAAATATGACATCATATCTTCTAACCACTAACAAAATATAATAAAAATTCGTATGCAACCAATAATATCCGTTAGATTTTTAGTTAAAAATTAGAACTGTTAGATCTAATGATTAAATATATTACATGATTAAATTTATTTACTAAATACATACCCAAAAATATGACTTCATATCTTCTAATCACTAACAAAATATAATAAAAATTCGTATACAACGAATAATATCCGTTAGATTTTTATTTAAAAATTAGAACTGTTAGATCTAAAGATTAAATATATTACATGATTAAATTTATTTACTAAAATTTCAAGGTTCGAATTTTTATAAATACCTAAAATATCATATCTTCCGATCAATAATTTTTTTTCTCTCTAATTAAAACACGTTGAATTTTAATTTAAAACATAATATTGCAATAATTAATACATACACAAAAAAATGACATCATATCTTCTAACCACTAACAAAATATAATAAAAATTCTTATACAACGAATAATATCCGTTAGATTTTTAGTTAAAAATTAGAACTGTTATATCTAATGATTAAATATATTACATGATTAAATTTATTTACAAAATACATACCCAAAAATATGACATCATATATTCTAACCACTAAAAAAATATAATAAAAATTTGTATACAACGAATAATATCCGTTAGATTTTTAGTTAAAAATTAGAACTGTTAGATCTAATGATTAATATATTACATGATTAAATTTATTTAGTAAAATTTCAAGGTTCGAATTTTTATAAATACCTAAAATATCATATCTTCCAATCAATAATTTTTTTCTCTCTAATTAAAACACGTTGACTTTTAATTTAAAACATAATATTGCAATAATTAATACATACACAAATATATGACATCATATCTTCTAATCACTAACAAAATATAATAAAAATTCGTATACAATGAATAATATCCGTTAGATTTTTAGTTAAAAATTAGAACTGTTAGATCTAATGATTAAATTTATTTACTAAATGCATTAAATGCATACCCAAAAATATGAAATCATATCTTCTAACCACTATCAAAATATAATAAAAATTTGTGTACAACGAATAATATCAGTTAGATTTTTAGTTAAAAATTAGAATTGTTAGATCTAATGATTAAATATATTACATGATTAAATTTATTTAATAAAATTTCAAGATTCAAATTTTTATAAATACCTAAAATATCATATCTTTCAATCAATAATTTCTTCCCTCTAATTAAAACACGTTGACTTTTAATTTAAAACATAATATTGCAATAATTAATACATACCCAAAAAATATGACATCATATCTTCTAACCATTAATAAAATCTACACTATCTATACTATATTATAAAAGCCGAAGCATTAAACGTTTGGTCAGTCGGTCGGTCGGTACGGTACCTATTGATTTTACTTATTTGCCCTTACTCAAATAAAATCCATCATACTAATTAATTAATTTCTTTTTTCAGGTTAAACATATTATCTTCTCTATTTTTCAATAAATAAATAATTTCATTTTTCAGGTAAATTCAATATCTTTTATATTTTATCTAACTAAAATTTCTATCCTACTAACTAATTAATTTCCTTTTTGAGGTTAAACATATTATCTTTTCTATTTTTCAAAAACTAAATAATTTCCTTTTTCAGGTAATATACAATATTTTTTATATTTTATCTAACTAAAATTTCTCCTTTATTAATCAATTTCCTTTTTCAGGCTAAACATATTACCTTTTCTATTTTTCAATAACTAAATAATTTCCTTCTTAGGTAAAATACAATATCTTTTACATTTTATCTAACTAAAATTTCTCCTTTTTAAAAAACTACGATTAATTTTGTATAATAAACTAACATAATTATATTATAATTAGTATTAACTAATCAATTACCTTTTTGAGCCAAAATACGTTACCTTTTCTCTAACTAAAATCTCTCTTTTTCTACTTGTATCATGGACGGTTACCTTTTTGGAACACGTTACCTTTTTTCCTTTCTCTTACGAAAATCTCTCCTTTTCCAATTATATCACGGACGATTCTATTTAATAAAAATAAAATAATAATATTATAGTACTAATAATTAACTGATTACTTTTTCAACTAAAACGTATCATCTTTTATATTTTTTCTAATTAAATTCCTTTTTTTTCTAGAAATTTCAGGGGCAACATTAATTTCTCATTTTCTAAAAACTATGAGCAATTTTATTTAGTAAAATAACATAATTAAATTATAATTACTATAAACTAATCAATTACCTTTTTCACAGAAATTATGTCATCTTTTTAATTTTTCACGTTACCTTTCTATTTTTTAAAACTAAAATCTCTCTTTTTTCGATTATATCACGGACGGTTCTGTTTAATACAATAAACTAATAATATTATAATATTAATAATTAAGCGATTACCTTTTTTTATCTAAAACGTATCGTCTTCTATTTAATGAAATAAAATAATAATTATACAAATACTAATAATTAGCCGATTACCTTTTTCAAGTAAAACCTATCATTTTTTCTATATTTTCTAACTAAAATCCCTCATTTTCTAGAAATATCACGGATAACATTTATATAATTATTTTTATTGATTTCGCAGTATTAAAAATTAGACAGGATAATATTTGTTTGGTTTTGATTTTGGTTTGGAATTTAAGAATTAAAGTTTTAATGAATTACCCGATGTTATAATAATATACAGGACACTAGAAAGGTACCTTTAAAATATTTGTTTGGCCTTTCAATTTTCGATTTTACATGTCATAATAACAAAAGTAGTTGGAAAGATTACCAGTTAATAACATTAACACAATACAGACCATGTTATTTGTAAATAATCTTGGGACTCAATTTGATACTTATAGACATTATTTTGTTTTCAAGCAAGTATATGTTCTTTATGGATTTGTTCAACTTAAGGTTCATGGGGTAGACATGCTACGTACCAGAAGGTCTTATGGAATATCATACTTTTTATCGGATGTCTTCGAAGGGACTATGGAATAACATACTTAGAAGCTCAGACCCACATCACAAGCCTCACCCTCTAGGTCAGGCAACATTGCTCTTATTTATGCTCTAAATATCTTCTTTACTCGCGTTCAATTTCACTTAATATATATATGATCTTATATTTAGCACTTTCACTTGAGCTCCATATTAAAATATAAAAGCACTAACTATTCCCTTTTTCAGTATAGTTGGCTTTTTTAGAGAGAATAGGTAGTGGAAAATGTGATTGTTATAATTTGTAATCATACATTATTTGAAGATAAAAGTGAATAAGTGAGCTTATTGCGGAGACCTGTGTTTTTGGTAAACAGTATTATCCTTCATTTGTTTAATCTTCTTTATTTCTTTAATGCTCCTTTTTGTCATTACACAGCATTTGGAGCGATCCAATTTAGATTGGAACAAAAAATTCTATTATGATATTGTACTTATTTTCAGTAATGTTGTAGTACTAAGATTGCACCTCCAGCCTTTCTCTTCTCCTCCACCTACATAATTTTAAATATTGAAAACAAAATACAATACAAGAAGAAGTTTGCATTTATAAATATAGATTACAAGAAGAGAGAGATGTTTAGTTACAGATAGACTACATAGCGACAACATAAGTGATAAATAAAAAGATGTTAGTTACAGATAGACTACATAGCAGCAACATAAGTGATAAAAAGAAAGATGGTCCGCATGATGATCAAGCTAATGAAGTATTGAAGTAATTAACAGGACTGAACCACATAAGCAACTTCCATTTTATAGGTATTGTTTATCATAACGTGGGTAATAGGTTTATGTATTCCCATTAATTTTATTTTTGGTCACCCCTTTAAGTTGATCACAAAAAATTTAACAACCCATCAAAATAAGTAGTTTAAAAATATATTCAATTAAAATTATTATATTCGTTTCATTAAGAACATATTTTAATATAATAAAGTCAATAAAATAAAAATTCAACAATTTCAAAAAGCGAGAGCCATGGTGAAAGACCATAATTTGAACATAAACTATAAATCTACTAGAATATTTATCTGATATTTTGGCTTGCTTATTTAATTGTATAATTTACTTATTTTTAATAAAAGAATATATATTAATAATATATATATACACTGTATTTTCATACATGAATTTACTAATACAGTTTAATGGTCACGTTCTGGTGAGAATGAGAACAGTGAGAACACACATATTCACTACATTTCAAGCTATTTTAAAGGGCCCCGCTAGGGGCATCTTCACAAAAAAAAGTCTAATAATTTTACCCTCTATCCATTCATAAAAAAAAATTAACAAAAAAAAGTTAAAATGAGAACAGTGAGAACACACATATTCGCTACATTTAAAACTATTTTAAAGGGCCCCGCTAGGGGCATCTTCACACAAAAGTCTTACTCCCTCCGTCCCTTTTGATTGTTAACATTTCACTTTTTCAAAACTTTCTGGCACGCATTTTAAGGTGCATTTTAAGGATAGTTAAATAACTTTTTTTTAAAATTTTCTTTTTCTGTATAAAAATTTAAACATTAAATTTTACCATCTATCCATTCATAAAAAAAATTAACAAAAAAAATTAAAAATTGCTTGAAATGTGGTCTCATTGTTCTCCAACATTTACATATTATATTAACTATGAGGTCTCATAGTTAATATAAAATGTTCTTGATATTATATGAGGTTTAATGTTTTGGAGTCATTGGGGGTGAAGGGATTATCATTTCCGCATTTGAATAATGAAGACAATTTATTATTGTTTTCAATTAGAGAACAACATTTGTAAAAATATTTATTACTTTTATTGTAGATTTTGATGGACTAAATAAATTTTCAACATTGTTAAATAGAATTGTATGCTATTTTTTTATATAAATTTTAGCATATCATTAATTTATTAAATACTTATATAACTGTATATAATATCTTTCTAAGAATTGATTATTTATATAATTGCATACAATATCTTTTTAAGAAATCAATCAAATTTGTTAAATTTTTGGTATTGTCAATTTAAATTAAATAAGATGTTTTAAGAAATCAATCAAATTTGTTAAATTTTTGGTATTATCATTTTAAATTAAATAAGATGTCGTGTACGAAGTACGGGCAAAATGCTAGTATTATATAATCTATACTAATATATAATATAATATATTATAGAGTATATTATATTATATTTATATGAAAATTATATTATAATTTTTATTATATTATTTTATTATTATATATTATAACAGTAGTATAATTTGATTGTTTGGTTAAACCATCTAAAAGAATAAAGACCATTAGATATTTAGTAAATAGATGATAGCCTTTAGATCTAATAATAAGAAATATTCTATATTTAAATCCCTCTTCTAAAGATCTAAGGTTCGAATCCCGTGAACAACAAATTTATATTAAAATTTTATATTATTAGTTCTAAACAATACATGTCATTTATTATTATAAATAATTTTATTAATTAATATTACAAAATTAAATAATATCAACAAATTTACATTAAAATTTAATATTATTAGTTCTAAACAACAGATGTCATTTATTATTACAAATAACTTTATTAAATAATATTAAAAAAATTAAATTATATCCATAATAAATTATTATACTCTATTTTGTTTATTCATATAATTTTAAAAATATTTAAAAGTAACTCGTGCTTTGCACGGTAAGCTAGTATTTATAGATTAAGTATAATACAATTTAAAAAATATCAAAACATTCTTAAATTTTTTATTAAAGTAATTATAAATTTCATAAAAAATATTGTAAATGAAATCAAATACTTGTAATGAACAACACACAATTCAAATCTTTACAAGGGGTAATAATTGATAACGTCAAACAATTTATATTTATGCAATTCAATACGTAGAACTATGTATATTGTAAATACATATATAAAATTGATGGCTATTGTGTATTTGATACTTTTACTTTACAAAATAGTTAACACTTAACCGAACAAAAATTATAACACAAGTTCAAATATTACAGATATTACATAACTTCATGTATTATATGTAAACAGACACTTTATATACAATTCCCAATTAGTACAAAAGAATTTCTATGTTAAGTGTGCTAAGATTTTTATTGCTATCAAATTTGCCACATTGGCTTCACCGCTTTTGAAAATTTATCTCACTTTAAAATGTTAGTTAACTAGCTTATAACCGGTGCAATGCACGGGTTTATTGTATTATATTATAAATTTTATTTAATATTATAATCATGTTTTTTATAATCATTATTTTTAATAATTTTTTAATTTTTATTTAATATAATTTAATATACTCATGTTTAAAGATTATATTAATGTTTCCTTATTATAAACAATGTATACGATTTTTAATATATTTTATTAATAATTGAGAAATATGATGTGATATTTTCGGGTATATATTAATGATTGTAAGATTTGTTGTAAATTAAAAAGGTAACGTGTTTTAGTTATAAAGGAAATATTAATGATGGAAATATATGATACGCTTGATGTTTTTATGTGTTTATAAAAGGTAATATGTTCAACTAAAAGTAAATGTGAAAAAGGTCATCGATTAATTATCATTAATTTAGATTTGTTTTAAATTAAAAAGGTAATGTGTTTTAATTTGAAAGAAAATATTAATGATCGAAAGATATGATACGATTGATGTTTTTAGGTATTTATAAAAGGTAATATGTTCAACTAAAAGTAAATGTGAAAAAGACAATCGACTAATTACCATTAATTTTATTATATTAATGTGAAAAAGGCAATCGACTAATTACCATTAATTTTATTATCTTAATCGACTAATTATCATTAATTATAACGTGTTTTAATCAGTGTTGTAAAAAGCGGGAATCGGATTTATCGATGGAGGCACCGTCCAGGGATTATTCGGGTAATCGGGGATTAATCGGAATGATTAATCGGATCATTAATCGGATCATTAATCGGAACTAATTTAATAATATTTTTAAATATAATTATTATTAATATACATAATTATGTTATTATTTTGATTATACATGAATAATTATCATATATTTATACAAATATGTTTAAAATATATAGCATTATTAAAGTAAATATAAATTTTAAGATCTAATTTTTGAATTGGGGTCAATGTGAGAGAAAAAAATGATAAAATTCATGATTTAACCGTTTAAAATATTAGTTTCGTATATGAGAATATTATTTTTCTTAAAATTTATTCAATTTTATACTTTTTGAAATTTTTTAATTTTTCTACACATTTTTCAATTTTTTATCAATAATGCCGATTTTTGACCGATTAATCCGATTTTTGACCGATAAAACCCGATTAACCCCGATTTTTCGAAAAATGATTTTTTGGCTGATTTTTGTAAAATCAGTACGGTACCTTACCGAACAGCGATTAATCCCGATTAATCACCGACTTTTAGAACAGAGGTTTTAATTGGAAAGAAAATATTAATGACGGAAAGATATGATACGATTGATATTTTTATGTGTTTATAAAAGGTATTATCTTGACTAATTACCATTAATTTTATTATGTTGTTATTTATTTTAGGTGTATTTATGTTTCTTTATAATGAAGGGTAAATAAGTAAATTCACTTAGTACCAAAAAACAGGTACCAAAACTTTCGGAGCTTTTTTTTAGTAGTCGTAACCAACAGCCATCAGCTGCCGGCTCGTTGGTAAGGTATTCAGAAACACGAATAAATCGTATGAAAAATACAATTTGATTATAAAAAAACAAAAAAAACAATATGTATTACGCATTCCCTGCATACTTAATATTAATATGTGTATTATGCATTCAGAGAATGCGTAATACAATTTATTATCCTTTCTATCAATGCGTAATAAAATGGAATAAATGTATTATGCTTTTGTAGAATGCGTAACTCCATTAACAAATGAAAAAATAGGTCGATATTTTTTGTCACGTGCCTAGCATTCTTGTCAATCGAATAAAAAAAAGGTATTTTTGACCTTTATCCTTTTGATTACACATCCATATTTACTGTATAATATTGTTGTCAAAATTTAAATTCACAAATGTATTAAAATTACTTTTAGTTTAATTTTTTTTTAAATTTACTAACCTAAAACCCGTGCGATGCACGGATTTTTTAATACTATATAAAAAATGTCATTAATTTAAATTAATTTACTAATAATTATATAAATGTTAGAGAGATTTTAAAAATAGAAAAAATGAGAGATTTTAGTTAGAGAAAATAGAAAAGATAACATGAAAATTAAAAAGGTGACATGCTTTATGTGAAAAAGATAATTGGTTAGTTTATACTAATTATAATTTAATTATGTTCTTTTACTAATTAAAATTGCTTCTAGTGGTTTTTAGAAAATGACAAAATTGGTACCAGTTTTTTGGTAGTTCGTGAATTTACTTATTTACCCTTTATTAAAAAGAAAAATAAATATATGATATTTATACTTTTAAAACACTTATAATAAATAATAACATAATATAATTAATGGTAAGTAGTCGCTTGCCTTTTTTCACATTTACTTTTAATTGAAGATATTACCTTTTTATAAACACCTAAAAACATCAATGTATCTTCCAATCATTAATAAATCCTTTCGAATTAAAACACGTTACCTTTTTAATTTAAAACTAATCTTCGTTAATATTTTACTATTATATAAATTCCGGAACATTAAAAGTTTTGGTACCTGTTTTTTGGTACCAATTTTTTTGGTACTTCGTGAATTTACTTATTTACCCTTTATTAAAAAGAAAAATAAACATACGATATTTATACTTTTAAAACACCTATAATAAATAATAACATAATATAATTAATGGTAAGTAGTCGCTTGCCTTTTTCACATTTACTTTTAATTGAAGATATTACCTTTTTATAAACACCTAAAAACATCAATGTATCTTCCAATCATTAATATTTCCTTTCGAATTAAAACACGTTAAGGAATTTAATTAGAAAAAATAGAAAGATGATATATTTTAGCTGAAAAGATAATCGGTTAATTATTAGTATTGCAATGCACATGTTTCTTGTATTATGTTATAAATTTATTTAATATTATAATTATACTTTTATATAATTATTTTTTAATAATTTTAATTTGATATAATTTAATATACTCATGTTTACGAATTATAATAATGTTTCCTTATCATAAACAATGTATATGATTTTTAAAATATTTTATTAATAATTGAAAATTTTGGTGTGATATTTTCGGGTAGCGATTGATTTTTTAGGTGTTTCTAAAAGGTAATATATTCAACTGAGAGTAAAAATGAAAAAGACAATCGATTAATTACCATTGATTATATTATATTGTTATTTATTTTAGGTGTTATATTTTACTTGAAAATTATGGTGTGATATTTTCGGGTATATATTAATGATTGAAAAATTTGTTTTAAATTAAAAAGGTAACGTGTTTTAGTTCGAATGATATGCTTAATGTTTTTAGGTGTTTATAAGAGGTAATATATTAAACTAAAAGTAGGTATGAAAAAGACAATTGATTGATTACCGTTAATTTTATTATATTGATGTGAAAAAGGCAATTGACTAATTACCATTAATTTTATTATGTTAATCGACTAATTATCATTAATTATATTATGTTATTATTTATTTTATGTGTTATATTTTTCTTGAAAATTATGGTATGATGATATTTTCGAGTATATGTTAAGGATTGTAAGATTTGTTTTAAAGTAAAAAGGTAACGTGTTTTAGTTCGAAAGGAAATATTAATGATGGAAATATATGATTCCATTGATGCTTTTAGGTGTTTATAAAAAGTAATATCTTGACTAATTATCATTAATTATATCATTAATTATATTATGTTATTACTTAATTATAAAAGTATATTTAATATTATAATTATACTTTTATATAATCATTATTTTTTAATAATTTTAACTTGATATAATTTAATATACTCATGTTTACGAATTATAATAATGTTTCCTTATCATAAACAATTTATATGATTTTTAAAATATTTTATTAATAATTGAAAATTTTGGTGTGATATTTTCGGGTAGCGATTGATTTTTTAGGTGTTTATGAAAGGTAATATATTCAACTGAGAGTAAATATGAAAAAGACAATCGATTAATTACCATTGATATATTAAATTGTTATTTATTTTAGGTGTTATATTTTACTTGAAAATTATGGTGTGATATTTTCGGGTATATATTAATGATTGAAAGATTTGTTTTAAATTAAAAAGGTAACGTGTTTTAGTTCGAATGATGTGCTTGATGTTTTTAGGTGTTTATAAGAGGTAATATCTTAAACTAAAAGTAGGTATGAAAAAGACAATCGATTGATTACCGTTAATTTTATTATATTGATGTGAAAAAGGCAATTGACTAATTACCATTAATTTTATTATGTTAATCGACTAATTATCATTAATTATATTATGTTATTATTTATTTTATGTGTTATATTTTTCTTGAAAATTATGGTATGATGATATTTTCGAGTATATGTTAAGGATTGTAAGATTTGTTTTAAAGTAAAAAGGTAACGTGTTTTAGTTCGAAAGGAAATATTAATGATGGAAAGATATGATTCGATTGATGTTTTTAGGTGTTTATAAAAAGTAATATCTTGACTAATTATCATTAATTATATCATTAATTATATTATGTTATTACTTAATTATAAAAGTATATATAGTATTATAATTATACTTTTATATAATCATTATTTTTTAATAATTTTAATTTGATATAATTTAATATACTTATGTTTTCGAATTATAATAATGTTTCCTTATCATAAACAATGTATATGATTTTTAAAATATTTTATTACTAATTGAAAATTTTGGTGTGATATTTTCGGGTAGCAATTGATTTTTTAGGTGTTTATAAAAGGTAATATATTCAATTGAGAGTAAATATGAAAAAGACAATCGATTAATTACCATTGATTATATTATATTGTTATTTATTTTAGGTGTTATATTTTACTTGAAAATTATGGTGTGATATTTTCGGGTATATATTAATGATTGAAAGATTTGTTTTAAATTAAAAAGGTAACGTGTTTTAGTTCGAATGATATGCTTGATGTTTTTAGGTGTTTATAAGAGGTAATATCTTAAACTAAAAGTAGGTATGAAAAAGACAATCGATTGATTACCGTTAATTTTATTATATTGATGTGAAAAAGGAAATTGACCAATTACCATTAATTTTATTATGTTAATCGACTAATTATCATTAATTATATTATGTTATTATTTATTTTATGTGTTATATTTTTCTTGAAAATTATGGTATGATGATATTTTCGAGTAAATGTTAAGGATTGTAAGATTTGTTTTAAAGTAAAAAGGTAACGTGTTTTAGTTCGAAAGGAAATATTAATGATGGAAAGATATGATTCCATTGATGTTTTTAGGTGTTTATAAAAAGTAATATCTTGACTAATTATCATTAATTATATTATGTTATTACTTAATTATAAAAGTATATTTAATATTATAATTATACTTTTATATAATCATTATTTTTTAATATAATTTAATATACTCATGTTTACGAATTATAATAATGTTTCCTTATCATAAACAATGTATATGATTTTTAAAATATTTTATTAATAATTGAAAATTTTGGTGTGATATTTTCGGGTAGCGATTGATTTTTTAGGTGTTTATAAAAGGTAATATATTCAACTGAGAGTAAATATGAAAAAGACAATCGATTAATTACCATTGATTATATTATATTGTTATTTATTTTAGGTGTTATATTTTACTTGAAAATTATGGTGTGATATTTTCGGGTATATATTAATGATTGAAAGATTTGTTTTAAATTAAAAAGGTAACGTGTTTTAGTTCGAATGATATGCTTAATGTTTTTAGGTGTTTATAAGAGGTAATATATTAAACTAAAAGTAGGTATGAAAAAGACAATTGATTGATTACAGTTAATTTTATTATATTGATGTGAAAAAGGCAATTGACTAATTACCATTAATTTTATTATGTTAATCGACTAATTATCATTAATTATATTATGTTATTATTTATTTTATGTGTTATATTTTTCTTGAAAATTATGGTATGATGATATTTTCGAGTAAATGTTAAGGATTGTAAGATTTGTTTTAAAGTAAAAAGGTAACGTGTTTTAGTTCGAAAGGAAATATTAATGATGGAAAGATATGATTCCTTTGATGTTTTTACGTGTTTATAAAAAGTAATATCTTGACTAATTATCATTAATTATATTATGTTATTATATTATGTTATTACTTAATTATAAAAGTATATATAGTATTATAATTATACTTTTATATAATCATTATTTTTTAATAATTTTAATTTGATATAATTTAATATACTTATGTTTTCGAATTATAATAATGTTTCCTTATCATAAACAATGTATATGATTTTTAAAATATTTTATTACTAATTGAAAATTTTGGTGTGATATTTTCGGGTAGCAATTGATTTTTTAGGTGTTTATAAAAGGTAATATATTCAATTGAGAGTAAATATGAAAAAGACAATCGATTAATTACCATTGATTATATTATATTGTTATTTATTTTAGGTGTTATATTTTACTTGATAATTATGGTGTGATATTTTCGGGTATATATTAATGATTGAAAGATTTGTTTTAAATTAAAAAGGTAACGTGTTTTAGTTCGAATGATATGCTTGATGTTTTTAGGTCTTTATAAGAGGTAATATCTTAAACTAAAAGTAGGTATGAAAAAGACAATCGATTGATTACCGTTAATTTTATTATATTGATGTGAAAAAGGCAATTGACTAATTACCATTAATTTTATTATGTTAATCGACTAATTATCATTAATTATATTATGTTATTATTTATTTTATGTGTTATATTTTTCTTGAAAATTATGGTATGATGATATTTTCGAGTAAATGTTAAGGATTGTAAGATTTGTTTTAAAGTAAAAAGGTAACGTGTTTTAGTTCGAAAGGAAATATTAATGATGGAAAGATATGATTCGATTGATGTTTTTAGGTGTTTATAAAAAGTAATATCTTGACTAATTATCATTAATTATATCATTAATTATATTATGTTATTACTTAATTATAAAAGTATATATAGTATTATAATTATACTTTTATATAATCATTATTTTTTAATAATTTTAATTTGATATAATTTAATATACTTATGTTTTCGAATTATAATAATGTTTCCTTATCATAAACAATGTATATGATTTTTAAAATATTTTATTACTAATTGAAAATTTTGGTGTGATATTTTCGGGTAGCAATTGATTTTTTAGGTGTTTATAAAAGGTAATATATTCAATTGAGAGTAAATATGAAAAAGACAATCGATTAATTACCATTGATTATATTATATTGTTATTTATTTTAGGTGTTATATTTTACTTGAAAATTATGGTGTGATATTTTCGGGTATATATTAATGATTGAAAGATTTGTTTTAAATTAAAAAGGTAACGTGTTTTAGTTCGAATGATATGCTTGATGTTTTTAGGTGTTTATAAGAGGTAATATCTTAAACTAAAAGTAGGTATGAAAAAGACAATCGATTGATTACCGTTAATTTTATTATATTGATGTGAAAAAGGAAATTGACCAATTACCATTAATTTTATTATGTTAATCGACTAATTATCATTAATTATATTATGTTATTATTTATTTTATGTGTTATATTTTTCTTGAAAATTATGGTATGATGATATTTTCGAGTAAATGTTAAGGATTGTAAGATTTGTTTTAAAGTAAAAAGGTAACGTGTTTTAGTTCGAAAGGAAATATTAATGATGGAAAGATATGATTCCATTGATGTTTTTAGGTGTTTATAAAAAGTAATATCTTGACTAATTATCATTAATTATATTATGTTATTACTTAATTATAAAAGTATATTTAATATTATAATTATACTTTTATATAATCATTATTTTTTAATATAATTTAATATACTCATGTTTACGAATTATAATAATGTTTCCTTATCATAAACAATGTATATGATTTTTAAAATATTTTATTAATAATTGAAAATTTTGGTGTGATATTTTCGGGTAGCGATTGATTTTTTAGGTGTTTATAAAAGGTAATATATTCAACTGAGAGTAAATATGAAAAAGACAATCGATTAATTACCATTGATTATATTATATTGTTATTTATTTTAGGTGTTATATTTTACTTGAAAATTATGGTGTGATATTTTCGGGTATATATTAATGATTGAAAGATTTGTTTTAAATTAAAAAGGTAACGTGTTTTAGTTCGAATGATATGCTTAATGTTTTTAGGTGTTTATAAGAGGTAATATATTAAACTAAAAGTAGGTATGAAAAAGACAATTGATTGATTACAGTTAATTTTATTATATTGATGTGAAAAAGGCAATTGACTAATTACCATTAATTTTATTATGTTAATCGACTAATTATCATTAATTATATTATGTTATTATTTATTTTATGTGTTATATTTTTCTTGAAAATTATGGTATGATGATATTTTCGAGTAAATGTTAAGGATTGTAAGATTTGTTTTAAAGTAAAAAGGTAACGTGTTTTAGTTCGAAAGGAAATATTAATGATGGAAAGATATGATTCGATTGATGTTTTTAGGTGTTTATAAAAAGTAATATCTTGACTAATTATCATTAATTATATCATTAATTATATTATGTTATTACTTAATTATAAAAGTATATATAGTATTATAATTATACTTTTATATAATCATTATTTTTTAATAATTTTAATTTGATATAATTTAATATACTTATGTTTTCGAATTATAATAATGTTTCCTTATCATAAACAATGTATATGATTTTTAAAATATTTTATTACTAATTGAAAATTTTGGTGTGATATTTTCGGGTAGCAATTGATTTTTTAGGTGTTTATAAAAGGTAATATATTCAATTGAGAGTAAATATGAAAAAGACAATCGATTAATTACCATTGATTATATTATATTGTTATTTATTTTAGGTGTTATATTTTACTTGAAAATTATGGTGTGATATTTTCGGGTATATATTAATGATTGAAAGATTTGTTTTAAATTAAAAAGGTAACGTGTTTTAGTTCGAATGATATGCTTGATGTTTTTAGGTGTTTATAAGAGGTAATATCTTAAACTAAAAGTAGGTATGAAAAAGACAATCGATTGATTACCGTTAATTTTATTATATTGATGTGAAAAAGGCAATTGACTAATTACCATTAATTTTATTATGTTAATCGACTAATTATCATTAATTATATTATGTTATTATTTATTTTATGTGTTATATTTTTCTTGAAAATTATGGTATGATGATATTTTCGAGTAAATGTTAAGGATTGTAAGATTTGTTTTAAAGTAAAAAGGTAACGTGTTTTAGTTCGAAAGGAAATATTAATGATGGAAAGATATGATTCCATTGATGTTTTTAGGTGTTTATAAAAAGTAATATCTTGACTAATTATCATTAATTATATTTTGTTATTACTTAATTATAAAAGTATATTTAATATTATAATTATACTTTTATATAATCATTATTTTTTAATATAATTTAATATACTCATGTTTACGAATTATAATAATGTTTCCTTATCATAAACAATGTATATGATTTTTAAAATATTTTATTAATAATTGAAAATTTTGGTGTGATATTTTCGGGTAGCGATTGATTTTTTAGGTGTTTATAAAAGGTAATATATTCAACTGAGAGTAAATATGAAAAAGACAATCGATTAATTACCATTGATTATATTATATTGTTATTTATTTTAGGTGTTATATTTTACTTGAAAATTATGGTGTGATATTTTCGGGTATATATTAATGATTGAAAGATTTGTTTTAAATTAAAAAGGTAACGTGTTTTAGTTCGAATGATATGCTTAATGTTTTTAGGTGTTTATAAGAGGTAATATATTAAACTAAAAGTAGGTATGAAAAAGACAATTGATTGATTACAGTTAATTTTATTATATTGATGTGAAAAAGGCAATTGACTAATTACCATTAATTTTATTATGTTAATCGACTAATTATCATTAATTATATTATGTTATTATTTATTTTATGTGTTATATTTTTCTTGAAAATTATGGTATGATGATATTTTCGAGTAAATGTTAAGGATTGTAAGATTTGTTTTAAAGTAAAAAGGTAACGTGTTTTAGTTCGAAAGGAAATATTAATGATGGAAAGATATGATTCCTTTGATGTTTTTAGGTGTTTATAAAAAGTAATATCTTGACTAATTATCATTAATTATATTATGTTATTACTTATTTTAGGTGTTTTTATTTTTCTTTTTTAATGAAGGGTAAATAAGTAAATTCACGAAGTACCAAAAAACAGGTACCAAAAAATTGGTACCAAAAAACAAGTACCAAAACTTTCAATGTTTCGGAATTTATATAATAGTATAGATATGTTGAAGACCCGATTCTTATTATGTTAGGATTAAATTGATCGGTTACTCGATCAATTGTAAGTAAGTAGATATCACTTGACCAACCACATACTGTATCTACCAATTGATAACTTAGTTGATCAACTAATAAGTTAATTATTGACTAAGAATTAATCGATGTATATATATAGGCTATTGATCAAATAGAAATCAGAATTAAAATAGAAACTATAAACCAATTTAAGTCCTTACATCTCCAACCCAATAAAACCTTTAGCTAAAATTAAATATGAAATGCCATAAATAAAAAATATAAAGAATATGTAAACAAAATGTTCACTCCAATGGGGGGAAACCCTTAGCAAAAATTTTAGCCAACCCTTTCATGTTGGCTATATATAGTCAACCTCTAGGGACCTGTAGCAATATTTCACATCATCTTTTACCATATATAAATAATATAATCTATTTATAACAACTTAAAATAATAATAAAATACTATTTTTAAAATATAGCCAACCATATAGCCAACATCATTGGAGTACAACATCCTACAGATTCAGCAAATATCTTACAGGTTCAGCAAATTTTATTTTAGCCAACCATTTTTAGCCAACACCATTGGAGATGCTCTTAGATCAATCTAATTTAATGGCCCCCTCAAAGCACCACACACAATTAAAATACACCCTCCCATACATAATCCCACATAATAAATCCCCCTCTGTTTTTAATTTGATTATTCCCGTAAATCGGTGGGTTTTTTTTAAATCTGACTTCACCATATTTTTCTTCATCTCCCAACGATCAATTTGCATACTATATCTCCCTTAAATCGCGTCAAAATATAGCATATATGGTATGCAAATTGATCGTTAGGGCATGGAAAAAAATACGGTGAAGTCAGATTTCAAAAAACCCACCGATTTACGGGAAAAATCAAATTAGAAAAGGAGGGTTATTAATTATGTTGGATTATGTTGGGAAACTAAATTAGAATAGAAACTAGAAATCAAACCCAAATCAATAATTGAAGCTAATCTAATGACCAAACTAGGGGTACCCCAATACAAAAAGCGCATAATAATCTACCCTCTATTTAGTAAAAAAAAAATCATTGTTCACTGTGCTAACGTGGCAGTGACGTCAGCGTGAACAGTGATTTTTTTTGCTAGACATTGGTGGGTTAATTTAGGACATTTTTTGTGAAGGTGGGGCCCTTAGAAAAGATGAAATATAATTTATTTAATGGTGGTATCTAGTTTTTATTCTAACTTTGGTTTCTATTTGACCAGGAGCCTATATATATATATACACACACATATACATATGGCCTATATATACATATACAAGTAATCGTATATATCAATATCACCACCACCACCAACACACCATCATAAAAACTACTATCACTCAAACATCATCAAACTATCATTACCATCACCATCAAAACCAACCCCCATCGCAACTAACATTACTACATCATCGTCACATTATTACAACCTCAACCAAATTAAAATTAAATAACAGGAATTTGAACTACAACCACCACGAAAATCAGTAAATTAGAATTAAAACCATTAAAAATTTAAATTTTGTACTATTATATAAAAAGCCTAAACATTTAAAATTTGGTTGGTCGGTACGATACCTATTTTTTTTTTTTTGACAAACAAGAAAGTGTATTAACTTGCATCGACCAAATCACAGCCAGGACAAACCCCTGAACTGATACTACAATCTGAATGGAAACAAATAAACGAGCTAATCAAATAACCGCTTATGTTTACAGACTGTTTTACATCATGAATAACAATATTCTTCGAATTAAAAAAGATTTGAGTGATTTCCCGATCAATCAAGCCTGCACCAATCCTGGAACCAATAATATCACAAATGACCCTCACATACGCATCACCTGTAGTCCAGTGTTCAGAAATACCCCAGCTATCTACATGCCGAAAATCAGCTATAGACATGCCGAAAGTCCAATGATCAGAAACACCCCAGCTATCTACATGCCGAAAACCAACTATAGACATGCCGAAAGTGATAGATCTCAAAAGATGAACAAATATTAGTTGTGAAAAGTAAGCTCTTGCAATATCCGACACCAGCCCAAATCCAATGCACGCATTATAGATCTCCCACAAAACCACATACGATACCTATTGATTTTTCTTTTTCAGGTAAACATGTTACCTTTTTAATTTTTCAATAACTAATCAATTTTCTTTTTATCTTTATAGTTTATCTAACTAAATTTTTTTCTTTTCTAAAAACACTATGAGGCATGAACAATTATATTTAATAAAATAAAATATTATAATTACTAATAATTAACAAATTACCTTTTCAGCTAAAATACATTACTTTTTCTTATTTTTTTTCCCAGTAAAACCTATTCGGGTAGTTTTATTTAAGTAAAATAAAATAATAATATTATAATAACTAATAACTAACTGATTATGCTTTTCAGCTAAAACACTTCATCTTTTCAATATTTTCAAACTAAAATTCATTCTTTTCTAAAAATATCACGGACAACATATATATAATTATTATCAGATAATATCATTCAAAATTTTAAGACTACAAAATTCGTGTCTTCAAATTTTTAATTCAAATAAAAAAAATGTTTTCTTTATATTAAAGAACATCCATGCATCGCATGGATTTTAAGTTAGTAATACATATAGTCAATATCGTGTTTTCAGTATCATTAAAATGCAACATTTGTAAAATGTATTAATTAAGATTTAAGCATTCAATACTCATTAGTTTTGCTATTATCAAAATATTTGGTAAGAGCAATGCTAGGTTCCCCAAAACCTTTCCCCAAATTTTCCCCAAATGATGAGGTGGTTGTTTTTGATTGGATGGTTGGTGTGAATGCAGGGGGTCCCATTTATATTAATAAGAGGTGAGCCAATTAAAACTTAACACATGACATTTGGGGAAAGATTTGGATTTTTTTTGGGTTACTTAGTATTTTCCATTTGGTAAACACTACTTACTGTATTACAAATCTACTCTGGACTATTGAACAAAAATTTGTATATTTGCCAATGTGTATCATTTATTTATTTCAAATAAAGCATATGCAAGAATGATTGTAAACATATTTTTGTGTAAAGTTATGATACTTACACATCCAACAATTTTTTTTTACTAATGTGTCATTATTAATAAATAATAAGAACCAAGGTGCAAATTTAATCAAATCATTCATCTATCACTTTTTAGCACAAAAATAACAAGATCACAATTTCTCATATATGCATTACTTTTATAAAATACTAAACGTCTTTTTGATAAATGAACTATTAAAACAACATCTGATAACACGAATGTTTATAATATGATTACAATTAAATTGATACAAAATTTCAAGGAATTAAAATGTATTATGATGAATAAGCATCCAAGCACATAGAAATTTCAATTAAGAAGTACTTAAAAAAAAATGCATAATAAAGTACTCCAAAAATAGATATTTAAAGATATTAAAAAAGAAATTTTGGTAAAAAAAAATTTATGGTATTCAAATATCAAAATTCACATGTATATATCTCTTTTTAATAATTCATTTGACTAAATAAATTAATAAGTAAGAGATTTGAGCATTTGGTCAACACAAATCATTTATTTTGATCAAAATCTATGAATTTAGATCATTGTGTACAATACAAAATTCAGATCACATAATATGATAAACTTTTAATATGTAAAAAACAAGCACTAGTTAAAATTTATTTAAAAAGGACAGATTTGCACATCAATATTCTCTCACGAATGTCTCACCCCCACACTTTATTATTAGTTTCTTTGTCTTACGCTTATCTTCTTTTACAATATTTTTCTCAGAGCTACTTGATGCATTGTGCTTCGATTTCTCCATCACTTTGTAGTGTTCTTTGATGGATTCCATGCATTTCCATGGCAATTCAGTGCTTACATGTTGAAAGAATGCATCAGAAGCAATTCCATCAAACTTAGCCAAAACATCTTCAAATGACTTATTCTCGAAGAAGGTCCATCCATCAACAGTATTATCAAAATCATCAACTTTGGTGTCAGTAGATTGTTTCAAAAAGTACCTTTCATTGGGTGATCCTTCAAAACGTAACTCTGATAAATCCATTAAAACTAATTTATTTTCAAATATTTTATCACTGCTTTCATCGAAATTGGTTGTTACTTGTAACTCTATTTATAGGAATCTAAACGTTTATTACGAGGAAAAATTTTAAATCTATAGAGATATAGATGATATCCTATTTGGTTTTTTGCTTTGAATTACATACGTTAAAATTTACATTTGTTTACAAGCTGATATATTGTCGTTATATATATCTACAATAATCTCTACCGATAAAGGTACTTTTATGGATATAAAGGTAGACATTAATTAAAATAAATTTCAGCTTTAAAATATAACTAATTCTAGCTAAAAAAAAATCGTTGTATGAATATTGATATCTTATGAAGGAATTTCAGTTAAAAATGAGGACCCGTCAACTTTCTCGGTTGTTCAACCAAATAAAGAAACTGATGTATTAGTTTACAATTGGGGTATGGAAGCGTTAAGATTTATGTAATTGCCCATTTATTCATCTATACTATAATATTATAAGAAAATTATGGCATATTTGGTTGTTGGTTTGGTACACTTTTTTTGGTACACTCAATAACAACCGTTAGATTTAAGATAAATAAATGAGAAACATTGGATCTAATGCTAAAAGATTCAATTCCCGTCAACAACATATTCTTAATTAAAACACTATCGTTAAAAATACTGTCAAACATGTATTTTAATATGTTATTATCTTCCATAATTTATTTTTCTACTAATTGAAAAATATATATGAAAATATAGGTAATAAAACAAAAAATATTAACAAAAAACATCTGTGCATCACACGAGTAATAAGTTATATAATAAAAAATTACACAAAATCTGAAAAATACTTACAATATAGAAAATTTAATATAAAAATCGAAAAAAAGGTCTACATGATTAGATGAATTCCACTTTTTCTATTAAATAAAAGTTAAAAATAACAATTTTTATGTAATATATATATATATATATATATATATATACATATGTATTTTAAAATAACAATTTAAAATAAATAATTACGATAATAGTTATATACATGAGATTTATAAAGTTAAAAAATTCATTTTAATAATAAAAATATATATACAACTAAAAACTTTAACAATAAAATATAGTTATATACATGATAATTATATATATATTTTATCAGGTATCGAATAATATTTAACGACAGTAAATAAAAATGGCTAAAAGCTTAAGACCATATTTTATAGAGGTTTTCGCACTTTGCAGTATCCCTTATCTTTAGGTGTTTTTTCGTTTTGGTCTAATACTTTAATTCGTTACACTTTACACTTAAAATTTTAATTATCCTTACACTTGCACCCTTTTGACTGCCTTCCGTCAAGTCAAGTCGTTAACGTTAAATAACGAGGGTAAATTAGTCTTTTTACGTACAATTACACAGCACTTTGCACCCCTTATCATTGGGTATTTTTTCGTTTTGGTCTTATACTTTAATTCGTTACACTTTATACTTAAAACTTTAATTATCCTAACATTTTCCACTCCGTTGACAGAATTCTGTTAAATCAAGCAGTGAACGTTAAGTGGCAGGGGTAGGAGGAGCTTTTGAACGATAAAAAATTGATTCTTACAAACGCAAGTAAGCGATTTGTGGCATGCCCTGATCGAGTCTGCAACTATTTTGTGTGGTTGGAACCACCACTTTGTGATAGAGCTCGAGTAATAATACCAGGCTTGATAAGGAGGATAAATATGCTTGAAGCTCAACAAGGCATATAAATTGATTGGGTATGTTCATTTTTAAATATAATTAAATTTTAATCATTGGAAAAAAATTAAAAATTCAAGATAATTACTCTAAATATTCATAAGCCCTAGGTTTTGATATTCAAAAAATTTGAATATCTAAATATTTAAATTTACTATTTGTGAACTCATAACAACTCCTAGTAGTTATAAATTAATAAAGTGAGAATTTCCGAAAACTAACCGGATACCCATACAATTATTTTTAAAGTATATTAATAGTATATTTTTATTGATTACATTACCAACTTATAAACAACCGTATCCCTTAGATATATATCCTAACCGTTTCGATTTATACGCATATAAACTCAATGGTATGTTCATAATCGAATTTTTTTTAAAAAAAAATAATAAAATTCATTGAAAATTTAAATATTCATTTAAAAATTTAAACTTCATTTAAAAATTTAAAAATTCAAAAAAAAATACCAATGATTTAATTGAAAATTGATATAAAGTTAAGTGATGGATTAGCAGTACAAGTCAGCATCTGTAACCCAATTGAAATGTTTTGCTTGTACAAGTGTTTGATTGAAAATTTCTTTAATTTGGTGATTCGACTGAAAATTTCTATATAGTATAGTGATGCAATAGTCATTTAACCTCAAATCAATTCTATATCTTATACAGCAACATGCACTTTCGTTGAATGATTTTATTCGGGTGAAATGACATTTTGGCCCCTAACTATTACGCATACATTTGTTTGATGCGTATATCTTATACAGCAACATGCACTTTCGTTGAATGATTTTATTCGGGTGAAATGACATTTTGGCCCCTAACTATTACGCATACATTTGTTTGATGCGTCCGATAATTTTCCTTCCTCTCCAACTCTTGTACTTCTTCAACTTTTCAGGCACCGATCCCTCCATCAAAAAGTGGAACGCCGTTTCTCTTTGGCCTTAGGTTAGTCTTTCATCAAACCATAACTTTACTTTAATTTATCTTCTTTTTAATTTGTTATTATCGAATATTAATCTAATTTCTTCGAATTGATTTATGCAGGTATCGTTGTTGATAACTGCGCGATTTGCAGGAATCATATCATGGATCTCTGTGAGTTTTTTAATTTACTCTTGTGTGTTGTGAGTTTTTTAATTTACTCTTGCGTGTTGATTTGTACGCACATACAAACTTATGGTTTATGTGTGGTTTATTTAGGTATCGACTGTCAAACTAATCAAGCTAGCGCTACTTATGAGGAATACACCGTTGCTTGGGGTATGGATTCTTTTTTTTTTAAACGATCGTATGATATATGTGTTTAGTTCCAGTGTGATGTTATTAATTGTTATTGCACTGATTTGTGTCATCAATTATAATCGTGCAATTAGAGTTTAGAAGATACTATCACTATGTATGATTGTAGACCTATTGAGGAGTTAGTATTTCATGTATTGCTTGATAACATTGTTAATGTTGATTGGTTTTTGAGTGAGGTTTGTTTGTGTCAGAGATCCATGTGAGAAGAATGAAAGGGGGTGTGGTAGAGTCAGGCAATTGCAAACCGCAAACATAGATTGTATTAAAGGTGCAGTGACACTACTTGTTTGATGAGATTTGTAAATGAATTAATCTTTGTCAAAATTCAGAGCAACTTTTATTTGCATTTCATCGAATTTAAACCTCTTCTAAAATTTGGCAGACATACCTCACCTTGAGTAGAAATGGGGAGAAGTGAGAACACTTGTCAAACATTTTTTAATCTATATAGCCTGGGTATTTTATCCCATAGCTTAATTTGACAAGGAGATGCGATGGCTTGGAAAGAAAGAAGATGGTGAGGTTGTTGTTGGTTTCCCAGAGGTACAACAAATATAGAGTGGCACCACCTATATGACAATATGTTTAAAACATTAATTGAATCTTTTTTATTTGTCTTTGGATTTTCATGAAATTCCATACATAGCTGGTTTAATAATATATTTAGTGGGATATAAAGCTACCTCCAGTTGATCGTGCCTAATATTCTCAGGTATTTTAATTGGCATTTGTTCAATGTAGAAACTGCTAAACTAAACTTGAAACAATAAGCTTTAGCATCTAAATGATCTGTGCAATGCAAATGCTGGACTGACGTACACAATATAAGGTGTTTATCTTTATTTTATGTCTAATAGTGTATCTTTGCTTTGTTATGTTCTATGACATTAGAACATGAATGAGCTGTTAGTAGTTAACTTCAACATGCAAATGGTTTATTGCCCCATCAGTTGTCTCTGATAGATATTGCATGTACATGCACTTTCCCTCTATAGTCTACTTGTAAGAAAGACCCAAGCTTGATAAAGGATAGCCGGGATTGTTGTCAGGCATTACCCTTATGTTCATCATAATTCGTGTATAATAATTTAGTGTCATGACCCTTTAGAATGCAGTATGACTTGTACAGGCGTTCGAGCATGTCTTCCCCAATATATAATCATCGGAAACTGGAAAAATCCAATCGAAGTAAGTTACTTTCACCAAGTGTTCAAAATCCTAATTTTGAAGCTACGAGATATACTGGCTAAGCTAGCAAACTTGCCAAAATGTGAACCAGAACTAAGAACATGTTTATGGGAAGACAGAGATAGTTACAATTGGATCGAATATATAAGGCATTTATTTGAGTACAGGTAAAACTCCTTATATATTCACACAGGTAAAAAAAAAAATTAAGCTTACATATAGATTAATCTTTTCGCTATAATCTATATACATAGAGGAACGCTACAAAGATTTTACAAGGAAGCCTTAGCCTTCATCTATTCCATTTTTCTTATATAAATTTTTTCTCTAGAAAATTTATGTAACATGGTAGTTATCTAGCTCTCTAGCTGTGTATTTATGTTTAAATATATGCAGAATAGAGGACTCTAAGTTACAAAAATCAGGAAAGCCAACCCCATTCATCTGTTCTATCTCACTTGAAGAGCACAACTAAGTTATGAGTACAGAATATATTGTCATACATTGTATATTTATTCTAGCTTTCTTATTATTGTATTAAAATTTTAAATGCTTATATTGTTAATCAGGTAAGATGATCTATAAATTATTGTGTTCCTCTTTTATTTTAAGAAAAATACAGGAGACCTATATCAATTGTTTAGACATATCATCATCTGTTGGCTTTATTGTTCCTCTCAACTATGATTTTGATTATGTCACTAGATGCTCATCGTCAAAGGATCGTCAATTGGATTAATGCCACAGGTGGCACCTCTTCAGCATTTGATGTCACAACAAAGGTACTTTCTGTGATATACTGAATAGTTGAGAGCACCTTTGACCATTTAACTTTTGGTGACAATCTCCTCAATCAAAATATCGTAAATATTATTTTGTGCCACATCGTCATTTCTCTTCCTTTCTCTTCTTTTCCTTCTTCACAACTTCTCTTCTTCCAGGTAACAAAGGCAGCTGATGAAAATCTGGCATATATGACAACTTATTTTCTCGCCTAATTACTCCTATTGCTGTGTATCAATGTACCATCTAAGAATATTTCCTTGAGAAAGATTGATGCTTGTTTTTCTACCTAGGATTTGGGCTCTGTGATTGCTTGTTCAGAGGTAGATTTATATGTTCTAAATGGTTGCCTTTTAAATTAGTGTCATGCCCCCTGCGGGCTTTTCAAAATTTTGATTTGGGTTCAATGCCAATTTTTTTAATGACCCCTCCCAGTGGGTTTGTTCACATATGGTTTCTGTTGAATGTTTATTCCTTTCACGATTCATTTGTGCAGAAGTATTTGTTTGCTTACGTTTAAACTCGAAGGTTTTTGTAAAAATGAAAATGTATTGTATGATTTAAAAAACTAAATGTTCCTGCATAAACTATATGCTATAAGGATAAATATCAGTAACACCATCACATTCTTTGCATAATAAACTATTACATGATTGTTGAATCTGCCATCTTTGGTCGTTTGTGCCCCTGCATTTGACAAAATTAATTATAACTATTTATTGCAGCTACTATCGATTAAAAAGGTGCACCAACTGATCGTCACTGCAAAGCAAACTTGCATCCTTATGTTCTGATTCCTCTGCAGGGTATACTCCACTCAGCTCTCCATAATGAATACTGGAGATTAAAAGATCATCAGGGAAAACCAACCGGAGTATTGGGATGGCTCACATTTTTGGAGAACCAGGACACTGGATCACTCAGGTCCCCCCCCCCTCTCTCTCCCCCCCCCCATACTCTTTTTTTGTGGGCTTTAAGTTAGGTAATTCACCTATTTCTGCTAGGTATACATCTTGGTCAAGTTTTTCTTATGATTCTCAGAACATGAAGTAGATAACAACTATCAAAGAGATAATGTGAGCCTCTTTCCAGTTTGCAGTTCCAGTCATTGTTAGACTATTGTAACCTTTCACATTACATTTAGCAGTGTTTCTTCTCCATATTTTCTACGTGGCAAAGGGTTGAGGGGTTGTATGTGGGGTGCTGGTGTTTCGGCACCTCTAACTACTTGAATCAATTGTTAATATTTCCATTGGTCATTGAGGAAATATCTATGATTATTATTATACAACCAAAGCGGAACTATTACATCTCTGGTAGTTGGTTAGTCTGCCTTTGGGCCGGGTTACTGTAATTAAAAATATTGCTATCTATAATTATGACCTATGTTACCCCGAGTCTTCATTTTGCCTTAAATACCCGTGTCTAACACTCGATAGTCGAACATGGATATGGACACTCGCATCAATTTTAAGTCAAAAACATATTTTTTTCAAAATATTGTTTAGTCCGACACTTGGATACGTATCCATGTTGGATACTTCCAGCCGAGTCTGGGTAACATAGATTATGACTTATAATTGTTGTTAATGACAGGTATATTGTTAATTTGTTATAGTAGATGCTTGGTTTTGGTAAATTTTTATCATTAATTCATAATTTGTTTATAGTAATATACATGCTTGTATTGATGATTCTTAAGTTTACCATTCTTTTTGATCCCTAAAGTGAAGCTTAGATATTGATTCTTTTTTAAAATTTATGTAACATGGTAGTTATCTAGCTCTCTATCTCTGTATTTATGTTTAAATATATGCAGAATAGAGGACCCTGAGTTACAAAAATCAGGAAAGTCAACCCCATTCATCGGTTCTATCTCACTTGAAGAGCACAACTAAGTTGTGAGTACATAATATATATAATGGTTGAATTCAGATACCTAAAACTGAAATAGATGCGTCGGGCCTGACTTTTAACAATTCTTGGTATAAACATTATTTTCTTCTTTAATTCAGTATGGTCATCTTATACTGAAATATGGTCTACATTTCTGTGTACGCTTTACTTTTTTGGTTTTTTTACATCATTAAAAATTTTGTGAGTTATTTATCCAGTGGTATTGTAGGATTTCGTAAGAGTGTTGTTTGAGAAAATGTCTACAAGTTATATTTGTCGGATAAAATATAGAAGCATGGAATCTTACTTGATTTCCCACAGAAATGTTGCTTAATCTAATATATGGTAGCGTTTGCAAGTATGCTAATATATGTACAGCTCTGGCCTGTAGTTGTATTCCTTTTGGTTGCGTGTAACGTTGTGTTATATCTTAAAATAGGATAACACCATGTTAAAAGATTATTAGGATAACATGTGTCAAAGAATTGTCTATTATGTTTCAGCGTGCTCCAGGAAGTTATAGGCCATAGCTCTCGCTAACATATGCCATATCGGTATCATATAAATGACATATCTTTGCCTTTATATATGAAATGTTAGTAGTTGTTAGAGTAAAAGCCTCTGACAATATAAATGCAACAAAGCGTAATTCTTATGTGCGATAAACTTTACTTTTTTCCCTAAGCTTAAACTTAACAACCTGACTTGCATGTAAAAAAAAATGGAAACGAAACTTTGTATTATTTAGAAATGGAATTGCGCATCTTTAATTTGAAGTTATGTAAATATAGGATTAAATTACTGTGACTATCTTAGTTTCTCTGCATTTATCTGTCGGAGGACAAGCACACGTACAGGATTGATAAATGAGTTTACTGAGCACTACCTGACACTAGAAATAAAACCAGGTCTAAATTTTGTGTCGTGGTTCCTCTAGACTTGAAAAAAATAAGTAAAATACTACATGAACATTACTAAGATGGAATATAAGGGTAGGAATCTATTTTTAACCTTTGCAGAACCTACCCCTGCCACTTAACGTTCATTGCTTGATTTAACCAAAGTCTGTCAAAAGGGTGCAAAGTATTAGGATAATGAAAATTTTAAGTGTTAAATGTAACGAATTAAAGTATGAGACCAAAACGAAAAACATCCAAAGATAAGGGGTGCAAAGTGATGTGTAATTGTATGTCAAAATATTAACTTACCCTCAAAATTTAACATTAACGGCTTGACTTGACGGAAGGTGTTGATGTAATATTTGTGAGAGTTCGTTCGCAGGGAATGACTAATTATATTAATTTAAGTTCAGGTTGTTAATTCTTAAAATCTAGAAGTGAGAATAATAATTGGGTGTGTTTGTTACTAATTAAAATAGACTAATTATAAGAAATTAAAACTAAGGTTTAACGATGAGGAAAAATAACCCGAGAACTAGGGTTCTTCAATTGGCTCAATGATGTTAATGTAATGCGATATCTACTTCTCGTACTTTGCTAAAAACAATTCTTCTAAAATTTATAATGTTCTCTCCCAAGATACAATATAATGCCTACAACTATACCTCAAAAGTCACTCTCGTGATCAATTGAAATACAATTATAAACTATTAAGACCCAAGAATTATAAGTTTCATAGTCCTCCTATTAATCTCCCGATTCAATAATTGAACTATGTCTGCCAAATCATGAACAAGAATTATGACTCATCTCCCAATTCATCATAATCCCTATGAATAAAATTAAAGGTTAGCTACTCCCTTAATTGGGTTAAGCCCTCAATGATAGATTAGCAAAAGTAGAGATTTCACACACAATCAAACAAACATGTATCACCAATGAATACTACCTAATTCTCGGATTAGAAAAATAGTTATCCATGATAGATAAAGAAAACAAGCATATATTAATGGGTAAAATCATGATTACAAGAGTTTAGAATAAAGAAAATACAACTTGAAGAATCTCGTAAAGTTTGGATGGAATCCCTTCAATCCTTGCTCTCGTTCTTTCTACGCTGCTATTTTCTCTCTGTTCTTCTCTCTCAAAAATACACGCCTTTAATAATAAGCCCTAAAATTCTATATATCGTAATATAAAAGTCTTTTTAATGGATTTTCTAGAAAATAAAATCCATATCCTAAAATAAGTTGGATTTTGTTGTAAAATTCGTAGTCTGACTTCCAGCCATGTTTCTGGGCTGCTCCAGTTGTAAAAAAAGTATTGGACCACCTCATAATTAAAGATAATTCCTTCCTCTTCGCGTGGGCTGTAAGATCGCCAAATTCTGATGTACAGAACTCAAGTTATGGCCCAAACGGTGATGTATGTGCTAGGCCTCCAATAAATCCGAATTTCACATGATTTAAGCCCAAATTAAGCTCCTTGTGCTCAATTTCTTCCAACTTTAACAATATTTATTTCCTGCCATTAAACAATAAAAATAATTAATAAACAACCAATTATTTACAAAATCGTATAAATATGAGAATAAAATCCTATTAAAGTGTATATAAATATACACTCTGTCAAATATCCCTACACTTAACACTTTACATGTCCTCGTGCAAACTAATATAAACTATTAACTACTAACTAGTATCACTTCCGTAGGTGATCACGGTTGCATTTGGCATATGCAACAAGCTCTTTAAACCCCCTAGGTAACCCTAGTGGACGAGTGGGGTCTCGTGAGGGCCTATAGCGAATGTACCCACAAATCCATCTAGCTCATGTAAAAGATTTAATGCCAATGCAACACCACACATACAAGTCCTATCATGCAACATCAACTTAAGAATCAAAGTAATTATGCAATGTCTTGGTGTCGAAGATGAAAGTATTCACATAGTCTACTCAATGAACATGCATAAGTTCTCAAAAATCCATGTCATGTGTAAGAATAAATTGGTGATCATGCTACACCCACAAGAGTACATCTTTAAGTCAAAACTTGGGATCTCATATGCAAAAACAAGTAATAACTCACCTTTCACTCACAAAAGAATATTCACTCAAGGGTAAGTGTATCACTCAATTCCAACAAAATCATAAGCATGCTTAACACTTTGTATCAATCTGACTTTAACACAACATACATCAATGATGATAATCAAAAGGTCTTTATTCGGGTTGTAACGGGGCTAGGGACAAGGTATGTCAAGTAAAGCCAAAGAAGGTTAAATGTCAAAAGCTAGTACCCAACAAAATAAATGACTCAACTCCCTATCTATCATCCCCACTTATTCTCTTTCAACAAATAACTTGATTAGTCGAATGAAGAAGGATCACACAAACATAAGTATGCTCTCGTATAAATAATATAATTTTCTTCTTTTTTTTTCTTTTTTTTTTCTTTTTTTTCTTTTTGTTTTTTTTGTTTTTTTATTCTTTTGTTTTTCGAGAGCTGAGGAACTAATATATAAACAAAAACAATGATCCCCCATATTCTTATAAAGTTCGACTAACAAGAAAATAACCAAACTCAATATTTTCCCAAAGTAATGATCATCAGTAAACCCCCCTTGCACACCTTTGTACTCCCTCAAACACTCTACTAGCCTTTGACAACTTGGGTTCAACTTAAATTAAGGCTAATACAAGAAAAAGGTTTAGGCAAGTAATTTTGTGTGTCACCGAAAAATAAGATTAAGCTCAACAGGGTATCTAATTGATCATGTATAAATGGTGTGGTAATGTAGGAAATATGAGGTTATACTTAAATGCCTTTATCATCAAATAATATCATGCATTTCAGGAAAGGTCTCAAACAAGTGCTAACAACATGTGGACACTCAAGCAAACGAATATAAGATGCAAAAGATATGCATATAGGCTCAAAAGCTCACTCAGTGGCAAAACATAATCAATCCCAAGCAAAAAGTCTCTCTAATGCACCTACTTGTACTCAAAGCATGCAAACCAAATCATCTTACACATATTCATGTCCTTTTAATTCCTTACAACATTCAGTAAGTCTACTAGCTTCAACTTGCTAGTGTATGTGTGTGCACAAGAACAAAGCATATCACTTCTCTTCAAAAGCGTCAACAACACAAAATTTCTATAGCATGCATGGGTGCATCAAGACAAATTACAACAAGTAATCTTCACAAGGCTAGAATTATTTTTGTAATTTTTAAATTTTTTCCCTTTTTTTAAATTTTTTTTTCTTTTTATATAAGTGACTCTATATATACAACTATTGAAAACACATCACCACACTTAAATGGGTCAATGTCCTCATTGACAAATGTTTAACTAAAACAATCCTAAAAATAAATACAAAATATATATATATATATATAATAATAATAATAATAATAATAATAATAATAATAATAATAATAATGTACACAATAATACAAAAAAAAAAAGTTAAGAAATACTCCCCAAATGCATAGCATGAAGTGTCCCTCCAAAATGAATTACGAAAGAGTAAATCTTGGGTTACATCCTTATGCACTACTAAAACACTACTAGCATTATAAAAGTGCCCCTGGCGGGGCCCATTTCAAGAAAATAAAAAATAAAAAGTACAATTATAGAATAATATACTAGTCCTATAATTTAGGTAGTGTTTAAGTAGTGTATAAGGGTGTAGCTCAAGATTTATTCATTACGAAATGTTGCCTCCAATTACTTAATTCAAGCTCAGCTTGTCTTTATAATAAATGAAGTCCGCTTCTTAGCACATAAGTCAGTGTAGCAAAACTGGTTGAGGGGTTTAACTCCTTGCTCCTCCAAAGTTTCCATTTATTTTTGTAAAAGGGCTGCCATGCCTTTATAAATAAATTCAATCCACTGTTAAACATAAAATGAATGTTGTTGAAGTGGTGGAGTAGTCCAAGTAGGAGCTTGCACATGACCAGGTCGGGAGTTCAAATCTCGCCCATCAGATTTAGGGGGTGTTTGGCAAATCTGTCGAACAACTTATAAGTTACTTATTTTGGAAAAAAATTCGTATTTACATACTTTTTTTAGAGAAAAATGTGTATCGGGAGTTTAATATTCGTTATCATGCAAAAATAAATTACTTATTTCAGAAAAAAAATACATATTTTCTAACTTTTTTCCAGAATAAGTAACTTATTTCTGAAAAATAAGATTTCCCAAACGGGCCATAATTTTTAAGTGACATTTAAAGCACAGCTGGTCAGGTTCGGAGTTAGGTACGGAAATCCCGAAGCTGAGGCTCGGTTCTGAAGCAGTAGGTTCGGATCAGATTCCTTATTACGAGGAGGCTCGGGACGCAGGTTCGGGTACAGCTTCGGAAACAACTCTGGGTGGGAATTAGCGCGCGCCACCAGAGAGTCAGAGACTGATGCATGCCCTCCACACTTGTTGCACGCCCGTTCACAAATCTCTGCTCCTCCACTTTGTTTTTGCAATTTTCGTGTGCTCACCATGCATCTAACATGCTCCCCATTTGAATACTGCTGGTTCTGCTATTTTTTTTCCAACAGAACATTTTCAAAACTGAAATCTGTGCTGCACCAAAATCTCAAATAAATTGTTCCATCCCCTCAAAATTCCTGAAACACTTCATATAAATTCATCAAGGCACCTTGTGGGAGTAAAAAAAAATTAAATAAAATCATCTATCTCTAATAATAATAATAACTATAATAATAGGAATATCTATCCTAAAAAACAAATCAATACAAAATTTACTAAACTTACAAAAATTTTGGGTTGCCTCCCAACAAGCGTTTGTTTAACGTCATTAGCTCAACGTCTTGAATTCTTCTGATCATTATGGTGGAAATTTTGAAACCATCTCGAATTGTCCAAGTGCAATATCCACATCATTCACACCATGCCATGTTCTTGAAATTCACGTGCTAGAGAAGATTGTACGTCAGTCTCGACCTCCTCATGATCATTGGCTTCCTTCACAAGTTCTTCCACAATATCCACCACATAGCACTCAGGTTCAATTGACGGTCTTTTCATGGCTTCGTTTAGATCAAACTCAACTTTTTCTTCTCCCACATTTAATGTAAGCCTACCAGCTTTCACATCTCTATTGGTTCCCGCAGTCGCTAAGAACGTCTTCCCAAGATGATTGGAATATCAACATCCTCATTCATCTCCAAAACAACAAAATCACATGGAATAATGAATTTATCCACCTTCACCAAAACATCTTCAAGGACACCTAATGGATACTTTATTGATCTATCCGCCAGTTGAAGTGAAATCCGTGTCTTCTTTAACTCCCCTAAACCAAGTCTCTTATAAATAGAATGCGGCATTAAACTCACACTAGCTCCAAGATCACAGAAGGCTCTTTTTACTCCGACTTCACCAATGGTGCATGGTAAAGAAAAACTCCCAGGGTCCTTGAGTTTGGGAGGAATATTGCGTTGAATAACCGCACTACACTCTTCATTAAGACTGATTGTTTCCACCTCCTCTAACTTCTTCCTGTTGGACAACACCTCTTTCATAAATTTAACATAAAGAGGCATTTGAGCAAAAGCATCAACAAAAGGAATGATAATATGTATTTCACGAAACATCTTCAAAAACTTTTCATATTGCTTCTCTAGCTTCGAATTTTTCAACCTTTGTGGAAAAGGAATTGGAGGCACATATGGTTTCATGGGAGCATTAGATGTAGGCTTCTCTTCTTTTGGCTTCTCCTTGCTTTTCTCAAAAAGCTCGACATTAGCTTGATGTATTTTTCTCTTTTTAGGAGGAAGAATTTCGGCTTCAAGTTTCGGAGCTTCAATTTCTGGTAGTTCTCTTCCACTCCTCAAAGTGATAGCCTTGCATTGTTCTTTTATAGTCATATCAGGTTGACTAGGTAATGCTCCTTGTTCACGCACACCAATTTTATTAGCAATTTGTCCCACTTGCACTTCTAACAACTTTTGTGAAGTAGCGACTTGCTCAAGTCTCGTGTCAATTTACCCAAATTTGGTCTCAACATTTTCAAAAGCATTAGTAGTCCCTTGTATCATCTTGTTTAGCTCAACTTCCCAATCAGCAGGTTACTTCTTTTCCTTAGATGAAAATTGATGATGTTGTTGAAAACCTGGGGGAGGATTATGTCTTGGTGCTACATATGGATTTTGAGCATGGTTGTTTTTGTAAGAGAGATTATTGTTAGGCCTTTGATCTGGATTGTAGTAAGAATTATTTTGCACTGGCCAAGATTGTCTTCCCTGAATAAAAGATGCTTCCTCGGGAAATTGAGAAGCATAGGAAGACTGATCAACACCGTAATCACCATACCCTCCTATTGCGGCAGAAATAGTACTAACATTCGCTCTTTGTCCACGTACCTCTTGAGTAAGAGCATCTAATCTAAGAGTAATCAAGTTCATCATCTCAGTATCTTGTTCTGATTTAACTGAGCTCGTCCCACTAGGTGCCCAAGAATAGTTATTTGCTGCCAATTGCTCAAGGAGTGCTTTTGCTTTGTGTACCGGTGTTTTCTTGGAATCTCCACCAGCTCCCACATCCAAACTCAAACGAACATCTGCATTCAAAGATCCGTAAAAAGTACTCAAAATCATCCACTCTGTACAACCGTGATGTGGACATTTTCTCAAAAGTGCCTTATATCTCTCCATGCCTGATACAAGCCTTCACCTGGTTGTGTTTTGAAACTCAGGATTATTGTCCTCATTTGTTGCGTCTTATCAGAAGGATAATATTTGGACAAGAACTCGGTAGAAAGACTCTCCCAAGTAGCAACTGCAGTTTCTGGAAGCTGTTGGAACCATTCCATGGCTCTCCCTTTGATAGAGTAAGGAAACATGTGAAGACGAATCTGATCTGATGTAATTCCAGTGATCTTGAATGACCACACATTTTCACGAAGCGCTCAAGATGACCGTGTGGATCCTCTCGCTCAATGTCCCCTTCAAAAGCTGAATTGCTCACCATCTGAATTAAGATCGGATTGATGTTGTACTGAGCTGCGCTAATCTCAGGAGTCTTGTACCTGCAGTTCGCAGGATTGGGAGTCTCATGATCCCAAATAGAAGTCTCATCAGCATTAGCAACTTCAACATTCTCAACATTAGCCATCTTAGATTTTTCTTTCCTTTGCCTCTCGCCTTTGAATTCGAAAAGTGCCCTCGATTTCCGGATCAAATTCTAAATTTTCAGCACTTGTAGAACGTCGCATGCAAGAGTTGTACCACCTGAAAAGAGTACTCCAATAAGATAAATCTTGGAAACAAATTTGATAAAATCTAAACAATAAGAAATAATTAACCTAAACTTAATATTGCTGCCTTCCCCGGCAGCGGCGCCAATTTGTTGATGTAATATTTGTGAGAGTTCGTTCGCAGGGAAGGACTAATTATATAATTTAAGTTCAGGTTGTTAATTCTTAAAATCTAGAAGTGAGAAGAATAATTGGGTGTGTTTGTTACTAACTAAAGTAGACTAATTATAAGCAAGTAAAACTAAGGTTTAACGATGAGGAAAAATAACCCGAGAACTAGGGATCTTCAATTGGCTCAATGATGTTAATGTAATGCGATATCTACTTCTCGTACTTTGCTAAAAACAATTCTTCTAAAATTTATAATGTTCTCTCCCGAGATACAATATAATGCCTACAACTATACCTCTGATAAGTGGATTTTATATCCACTTGGAGCATTCCATATCGGATTAAATTGATTGTCTTGGACTCAAGTTTGTTGTAGTTTTGATGTGTTTGGTGTAGTTGTGCAGGTTTGCAAGAATGTCGATTAAGGTGGATGCTTCTGTCGTTTTTGGAGGTTAAATTTATTAAAATTCGGATTTTCCGGGATGGTTGTGCAGTCTACACTGTTTTGGCCAAATCTGGAGTTCTATAAGTCCGTTTTCAGCGATCTTACTGTCCACGCGAAGCTTGGGAGATTTTCTACAACATGGAATAGGCCTTGCATGCGCAGGCTGCGTGTGTTGGGAGCAGGAAGCGTGGCAAGCAGACTGATGGGAGCAGTGAAATTACTGTTTTGCCCTTTTTAAGTTCTAATTGTATTTTGGGCAGTTTTTAGTACCTTAATTGAATTCTAATTGCAATAGAAGGTAATTTCTTGTTGGGCAAGAAATTTAGAACCTATTTAAACACATCTTAGCATTGTACTCCCTCCGTCCTGGCCAATTATTAACATTTCAAAATAGAGTTTCTGGCACGCATTTTAAGGTTGATTTTAAGAATAGTTCCATAACTTATTTTTAAAATTTTCTTTTTTTGTATAAAAATAGAACTATTTTTATACAAAAAAAGAAAATTTCAAAAATAAGTTATGGAACTATCCTTAAACTTCATCTTAAAATGCGTGCCAGAAAGTGACAAAAAAGGTGTTAAGAATTGGATGGGACAGAGGGAGTAATTTGTATCATAGTTTTTATTATTGTATCATAGCTTAGATCTGCAAGGGAGAAAAGGAGAGAATGATTCAACGCTCGTGACAAGCAACGGATCTAGATCTACTTCATCTTTTGTGTTATTCTGGATTCTAGATTTGTTTTCTCAACTCTTTGTTTTATTAATATAATTACTTCTTTTATTCATATCTTGTTTATTATCATGTTTTCATCAAATCCCATGACGATGAACGGTTCAATTATGAGCTAATCGTTGTCATGGGATTCTAACGGATTTATTTATGGAGCTTTAGTATCTTGATGCTTTAAAGATCTGTGTGTGATGTATATCTGATATCCTCGTATGGTTGTGCTTATTGTGTTTAGATGCGTAGCTAACATCTAATTTGTTAATCTCTTATGAAGCGAGAGTGGATCTTGAGATTTAGAACTTGCCATGCTAGCATAAGTTCATGATTGTTTATCAACATGATTCGTAGTATGAGATGAGAATACCTATATTGCCCTATGTGATCATTATGGATAACTTGTTCTTCAACCGTTATGTTTTCAAATTCTATAGACATATAGGGTCTAAGCATAATTGGTGTCTATTCATCTTCTATCTCTTTTGTGGATGTATGTTTAGTTTGGTATTCGTATACTGAGAAGTAGCGTATACTTGTTTCGTGTTGTCTGATCAGATATCATAACCATTGCATATAGTGATTAAAGGCGTCAGATCTAAGCAAAGTATTTAATGAAGTTAGGATCCCATGTTTTCTCTTACATAAGTAATTCGATTTCAATTCTCGTTAGTTAGTTAATTCTTAGTTTGTTAATTTACTTTCTTAGTTAATTTTTGTTAATCAAAACCCAATATTGATATTTGTCTTAGCAGTGAATTAAAACCATACATTGTTGCAAAGGTACTAAATTGAATTAAAAACTAGATCTCTGTGGGAACGAACTAGACTTATTCATATATTAGTTGTGACCACGTACGCTTGCGTGATTTTGTATTAACAAGTTTTTGGCGCCGCTACCGGGGATCATCGGTGTTTTATTTTTAGTTTATGTGCTTGTCAATAGTGGTCATTAGCGTTCACTGACTCGGATTTCTTACTTAGTTTGTTTGTTTCGTGGTGTTTCAGGTACTTGAGTTTGTATACGCACACGTTTACAAGCTCGTTTAGAAGAACTGGCGGAAGACGATCTTGTAGAGAATAAAGAGAATAAGAAAGAGAAATCTGAAACTACAGTAGATATGGCAGATGCAGCAGCAGCTAAGGCTTTGAAGGAATATTCTCAGCCGAAGATCAATGACATCCAGTCTAGTATTATCAGGCCGGCCATCACAGCTAACAACTTTGAAATAAAGCCGGGCACTATTCAAATGGTACAGAATTCGGTTCAGTTTGGGGGTGCTTCTACGGAGGATCCTAACATGCATATTCGGGACTTTATCGAGATCTGTGATACTTTCAAGTTCAATGGTGTGTCGGATGATGCTATCAAGTTGAGACTTTTCTCATTCTCTCTGAGGGATAAGGCTAAGGGCTGGTTACACTCTCTACCACCTGGTTCCATTACTACATGGGAGGATCTTGCTCAGAAGTTTCTTACTAAATTCTTCCCTACGGCGAAAACTGCAGCAATAAGGAACCAGCTAACTCAATTTCAGTAGCAATCTAGAGAATCTTTGTGTGAGGCTTGGGAACAATACAAGGAGATGCTTCGTAGGTGTCCACATCATAGCATGTCTGATTGGATGGTTATTAATAGTTTCTACAATGGGTTGGGATCACAGTCTAGACCTATGCTAGATGCAGCATCAGATGGAGCTCTATGGGCTAAAAGCTACGATAAAGCTTATGATCTTATTGAGACGATGATTGCCAATGAATATCAGAATTTTACCCATAGGCTTTCTCAAGGTAAGGTAGCATGTATTTTTGAAGTGGATGCAGCTTCAGCTATTGCAGCTCAGTTGAAGGCTTTGACTATGAAGGTGGATTCTCTTGCAAATTATGGAGTTCAGTAGGTGGCTAGTGTTTGTGAGCTATGTGCGGGCGCACATGAGACAAATCAGTGTGCTATCTCTTCTGAATCAGCATAGTTCGTGAGTAATTTCCAGAGACCTGTTGCACCAGTTCCAACCACGTATCATCCTAATAATCGGAATCATCCCAATTTCAGCTGGAGTAACAATCAAGGTGCTCAACAACCTTATCAGCAGCAGTTTCAGGGACAGCACGCAAAGCCATTCAATCAGGGTTATCAACAGCAGTATGCTCCAAGGCAACCTTATCAACCTCCAGGATTTCAGCAGCAACAACCCCAGGCTAGTGCGGGGCAATCTTCTAATGAAAAATCAGAGATGGATGAGTTGAGGATGACGGTTAAAAGCCAAGCAGTCGGTCTCAAGACCTTGGAGAACCAGATGGGACAGCTTGCAAGTGCCTTACTAAATATGCAACAAAGAACTCTTCCTAGTGATACAAAGGTTAATCCAGGCAAGAGGGAGGTCCATGAGCAGGTGAAGGCAGTTACTTTGAGATCGGGAAGGGTTACAACAGATCCAAAATCAGCAACTAAGGAAGATGAAGAAGGGCAGAATCAGCAGCTTGGAGAATCAGCAGTGACCGGAATTGAAAAATCTGAATTGGCATCTGATCAGTTGGATGGTGAAGTAGAAAAGAGCAAGGAACCTGTCGAAAAATCTACTCCAAAGCAGTCTATAGAGAATAATCAAATCTATCCACCCCCTTCATTCCCAAAAAGACTTCAAAAGCAAAATTCTGCCGAAAACTCTCCTCCGAAGAAGTTGGTAAACCAAATCTATCCTCCTCCTCCATATCCTCAACGCTTGCAGAAACCAGATCAAGAAAAATAGTTTCAAAAGTTTATGGATGTCTTCAAGAAACTGTCCATTAACATTCCTTTTGTTGAAGCATTGGAGCAGATGCCGAGATATGTAAAGTTCATAAAGGATATTTTGTCACGGAAGAGAAGGTTGGAAGAATTTGAAACAGTGGCATTGACAGAGGAGTGCAGTGCGGTGTTGCAACAGAAATTGCCTCCTAAACTTAAGGATCCAGGAAGCTTTACAATTCCATGCACTATTGGGAAGTTGTCTTTTGACAAATGCTTATGTGATTTGGGAGCTAGCATTAATCTCATGCCCTTGTCTGTTTTCAAGCAACTTGGTCTACCGGAGCCGAAACCAACCAACATCTCTTTGTAGTTGGCTGATAGATCGATCACTTATCCGAGGGGTATAGTAGAGGATGTTCTGGTGAAGGTTGATAAGCTCATATTTCCTGCCGATTTTGTGATTCTAGATTTCGAAGAAGACAAGAAGATTCCCATAATCTTGGGAAGGCCTTTTCTAGCTACGGGTCGTACCTTGATCGATGTGCAAAAAGGAGAGCTTACAATGAGGGTGCAAGATCAGAATGTCACCTTTAATGTGTTCAAGGCCATGAAATTTCCGATAGAGGATGAAGAGTGTTGCAGTGTGGAAATAGTTGATACGAGTCAGAGAAAGAAGTGTGATCAGTTATTGAGCGAAAAATCGGACACGCACATGCTAAAGCATCACATTAGTGATTCCATTGACGGTTCTTCAGTTCGAGATCTCTCGAGTGTAAAGCTTGGGAAACTTCCACCACATTTGAGGTATGTCCTTTTGAATAATGAGCTAGTGATTTTTGAAGAGGGGCATGATAACGTGTTACGAAGGTGAAAAACCGATGATAAGGAACGAGAAAGTTTTGTTCAGCCATTCGAGTCGGAGAAGCACTTTAGAGGTGTGAAGAAGAAAAAGAAGAAGATTAGGCCGTTGGGAAGTAAAATCAGGTTGAAGTCTGATGGAAGAGATTTGTGGAAAGCAAGCAACCAAGATGTCAACGTTCGTATGAATGGTTTTTCTGTTGAGGACGGGTCAGTTATTATTTTGAAACCGCCATGAATTGAGGAAGTAACGTCAAGCTATTGACGTTAAAGAAGCTCTTCGTGGGAGGCAACCCATGCATTAGTGTAGAAAAAAAATATTTGAGTGTTGTATTCAAAAAAAAATTGAGTGGAAAAAAAAACTGATTTTCGAGCAGGTTGCAGCTCTGTCACGCAGGCTGCGCCTGCGTTACTGCTTTTCGAGCAGGTTGCCCCCCTGTAACGCAGGCTGCGCCTGCGTTACTGCTCCTCGCGCAGTCTGCACACCTGTAACGCAGGTTGCGCCTGCGTTACACCCCTTTCTGCCCAGATTTTTTTCGAAAATTGTTGTTTTTCAGCATGGAAAATCCCCAAATTCTATTCTAACTCATATCCCCTAAATTCCTAAATCCTATATCTATTCTAGATCAATTCCATACCATCCTAAATCTCTCCTACACTCTAAATTTTATATCAAACCTCTCCATCACCTTTATATATATACCCACCTATACATACAAATCCAATTCCTCTTCTACTTATTTAAATCTCTAAAAATTCAATTCTAAAGAGGAATTAATTGCAAGTTCACCTCTCCAATTCGTAGTTGGTTTCTAAAATTTTATTTTTTATTACGAATTTATATTCTTGTAAATTGGGGATTTTGTATTATTCTTGGTATTTGGGCTATTTTTGGTGTGATATTGCTTGGTAATTATTGGTTGAGCTTCTTGTGAGTTGGGTATTGATTCTTATGGCTTCTAAGCGTGGGAGAGGTAGTGCTAGTGTTGCAAAAAAAAATTCCCGACGGCGGAGGTTGAATTTAATCGGGTGTTGTTGAGGCCAATTGCTACAAAAAGGGGATTTTTGCCGAACAAGCATGTTGAGTTGCGATGGAGAAGGATATGTAAGGCGCCTTGTAGGTATGTTTTCTGCTATCCCTTGTATTTACTTCCATTCAATGCGGACATTGAATATTTTAAGTTAGGGGGTGGTTTGGGGGATTAGTAGTTGTTGTTGTATTATGTGTTCATGTAGGATTTCATGCTTGCATATTAGTAATAGTAAATTATGCATATATGTTCGTGTTATCTACGTTTGTTTCATATAGGACATTCTGTTTTTATGTTCGTATACCATGTGAGTTCATTTTAGTTGCATTTTCATGACATGCATATTTCATGATCCCTTAGGACGAGCTGATTCTGATTGGTAGGTAGGTGTTTAATTGAGTGTGGTAATGATGAATAGAGGGTTGATTTATAGTTCCTAGGAATTGAGTTGCATGCTTCGGAACAAAACTTTTACACAGTGTTATTGGGTGCTTTTGGGCTAGGTTAGGCTCATGCTTGTTTGGATGTTTTGAGATTTAATCACTTGATTATATTTAGAATTTTCGTTATTCCCTTGATGGCGTAGGAGCATTAAAGTCTAAGTTTAGGGGAAACCAGGGATTTCATGCTAGTTGTTAATATTTGTTAAATAATGGCTAAGTGTCAAATGGCTAGTAGACGGCTCATATTTATATTAGTAGTCTAGGGTTGGAATGAGAATGCTCATTCCAGATTGCATGAAAAAAAAATAAGAAAAAAAAAAGAAAAAAGAAGAAAAAAAAACAGTCAATAGTTTCAATTGTTAAATGCAAAATTAACCACGAGTGAGCTCTTTAATACTCGAGTAATTAAGTCTGAGGGGACTTAGTCCTACTAACCATGGGTATTATTGTATAAGCCTTTTGGGGTCTCATTCATTGCACGGTTAAATAAGCATACGTATTGTATATATTAGTATGTGTCGTAGTGTAGTAATAAAGCATGAATTCCTGGCTAACTTGAATGAGGATGGAGGTGTTTCTAAGTTATGAAGTGTCTACAGTCTATTCTATTTATAAACCTGTAATTTGTATCATAGTTTTTATTATTGTATCATAGCTTAGATCTGCAAGGGAGAAAAGGAGAGAAGGATTCAACGCTCGTGACAAGCAACGGATCTAGATCTACTTCATCTTTTGTGTTATTCTGTATTCTAGATTTGTTTTCTCAACTCTTTGTTTTATTAATATAATTACTTCTTTTATTCATATCTTGTTTATTATCATGTTTTCATCAAATCCCATGACGATGAACGGTTCAATTATGAGCTAATCGTTGTCATGTGATTCTAACGGATTTATTTATTGAGCTTTAGTATCTTGATGCTTTAAAGATCTGTGTGTGATGTATATCTGATATCCTCGTATGGTTGTGCTTATTGTGTTTAGATGCGTAGCTAACATCTAATTTGTTAATCTCTTGTGAAGCGAGAGTGGATCTTGAGATTTAGAACTTGCCATGCTAGCATAGGTTCATGATTGTTTATCAACATGATTCGTAGTATGAGATGAGAATACTTATATTGCCCTATGTGATCATTATGGATAACTTGTTCTTCAACCGTTATGTTTTCAAATTCTATAGACATATAGGGTCTAAGCATAATTGGTGTCTATTCATCTTCTATCTCTTTTGTGGATGTATGTTTAGTTTGGTATTCGTATACTGAGAAGTAGCGTATACTTGTTTCGTGTTGTCTGATCAGATATCATAACCATTGCATATAGTGATTAAAGGCGTCAGATCTAAGCAAAGTATTTAATGAAGTTAGGATCCCATGTTTTCCCTTGCATAAGTAATTCGATTTCAATTCTCGTTAGTTAGTTAATTCTTAGTTTGTTAATTTACTTCCTTAGTTAATTTTAGTTAATCAAAACCCAATATTGATATTTGTCTTAGCAGTGAATTAAAACCATACATTGTTGCATAGGTACTAAATTGAATTAAAAACCAGATCTCTGTGGGAACGAACTTGACTTATTCATATATTACTTGTGACCACGTACGCTTGCGTGATTTTGTGTTAACAACCTCAAAAGTCACTCCCGTGATCAATTGAAATACAATTATAAACTATTAAGACCCAAGAATTATAAGTTTCGCAGTCCTCCTATTAATCTCCCGATTCAATAATTGAACTATGTCTACCAAATCATGAACAAGAATTATGACTCATCTCCCAATTCATCATAATCCCTATGAATAAAATTAAAGGTTAGCTACTCCCTTAATTGGGTTAAGCCCTCAATGATAGATTAGCAAAAGTAGAGATTTCACACACAATCAAACAAACATGTATCACCAATAAATACTACCTAATTCTCGGATTAGAAAATTAGTTATCCATGATAGATAAGAAAACAAGCATATATTAATGGGTAAAATCATGATTACAAGAGTTTAGAATAAAGAAAATACAACTTGAAGAATCTCGTAAAATTTGGATGGAATCCCTTCAATCCTTGCTCTCGTTCTTTCTTCGCTGCTATTCTCTCTCTGTTCTTCTCTCTCAAAAATACACGCCTTTAATAATAAGACCTAAAATTCTATATATCGTAATATAAAAGTGTTTTTAATGGATTTTCTAGAAAATAAAATCCATATCCTAAAATAAGTTGGATTTTGTTGTAAAATTCGTAGTCTGACTTCCAGCCCTATTTCTGGGCTGTTCCAGTTGTAAAAAAAGTATTGGACCACCTCATAATTAAAGATAATTCCTTCCTCTTCGCGTGGGCTGTAAGATCGCCCAATTCTGATGTACAGAACTCAAGTTATGGCCCCAAACAGTGATATATGTGCTAGGCCTCCAATAAATCCGAATTTCACATGATTTAAGCCCAAATTAAGCTCTTTGTGCTCAATTTCTTCCAACTTTAACAATATTTATTTCCTGCCATTTAACACTAAAAATAATTAATAAACAACCAATTATTTACAAAATCGTATAAATATGAGAATAAAATCCTATTAAAGTGTATATAAATATACACTCTATCATAAGGCAGTCAAAAGGGTGCAAAGTGCAAGGATAATTAAAGTTTAAAGTGTAAGTGTAACGAATTAAAGTATGAGACCAAAACGAAAAAATACCTAAAAATAAGGGGTGCAAAATGCGAAAAGCTCTATTTTATATTAAAGATAAATTTGGCATGGAATTGATCACTAATAGAATGTTCACCGATAGCATCTTTAAAAGTCTTTGATTTAACATTTGGCAACGTTTTGACAAAATTTTTTATTAAAAATACTAGCTTATAACCTGTGCAAAGCACGGATTACTTTTAATTATTTATAATTTATTTATAATGTAATATGATATTATAAATATTAATTTTAATATGTTATTGGAATGTATATAATAATTTTTAGTATTAAATATAAATTAATATGTTGTTGACGGGAATCGAATCTTTAATTTTTTATAATTTATTTATAGTGTAATATGTTATTATAAATATTAATTTTAATACGTTATTGGAAGAATTTGAACCTTAAATCATAGTATATAATAATTTTTAGTATATTATAAATTAATATGTTGTCGGCAGAAATCGAATTTTAAACCTCTGTATATAACAACTTTTAGTATTTTGTATCTAACGGTTATGATCTAGGATCTATTTGAACTGAAAATATAATGATGTGAATAGTTTGGTTAACCAAACTACAAACTATAAAAGATATCTAGTTTGCTTATGACTATTGAGTGACATTTAGATGTCACATTAATTATTTATCTAAGGGTTTTATATCTATCTATTATATATATAATAGCCCAACAAGGGACTTAAATTAGTGAGACATTTCAATCAACATAAATAGTGACACATTTTATTCTATTTGAATTGTCTAAATTGCCCTTTTATTTTCATTTTTTAAAAAATGTGGTAAGTGGGAATCGAACTCAAGTCTTACCATTGATTTGCACATCATCCTACCACTACACCACTCAATCATATGTGTTATGAATCATACACATACTATGTGTTCGTGTATGTTCATGAATTAAGAATATTTAGTATAATGACTACTAAATTTTTTAAATCATTTTTTTCGTCTTACATTTACGAATTTGTATCATATTATTTTATAGTACAAAATAGTGATTTGTAGTATGTAGTCAACTTATACATTTTCAAATCATTCAGTTCAATAAAATAATATTAATAGTAAGTATTTACAATATTAATAGATAAATATAAGATATCTTTTAGATATTTAAATTTTTTTCATTACATTTAAATGCATATTATTTCGAAAAATGGTTAATGAAAGCGTAACAATCAAAACATTTAAATGCATGTCATTGAACCAATGTAGTTTGATATATTTCAAATTCAAAATCAGAGCATGACTTGATGTTTTAAAAGTACTCAAAATTTCATCATTTTATTTTTATACATATAATATTAGCCTTGTCTGGAGGGAATTGCATCGTCATTTGCAAGATTTAGTATGTTTGTTCGTTCGTGGGATAGACGAGATCATCATCTAACTACGACAGGGATTGTAACATTCGACATCGATATGAATTACTCTAATTGGCGCCTCTATAAGAGCAAGTAAATATAATGCATATCAAAATTACAATCTTAGTATGTACTGAGTTTTTAGGTCAAGAACTTGGCATGATTTTAAGAAATACTTCGAATTGACCATGATTATTGCAATTAAACTTGATCAACTCATTTATCACATTTCACAATTTTATAAAAAGTTTGAATTAATATCACAGTTTAAAATATTAGCTTGTGTCAATTTTAATAATGGTGAATATTTTATAAAAAAGGTCATTTATTGTCTTGATTTAATATTTAATGCGAATTTAGAATAAAAATTAAACTATTTGTTATTAATTAAAAAGATTTTTCACCGATTAATGCAATTTGACAATCGCATATAAATCCATTGATTTCAAATATCACCTATATTAAAAATATATAGGTTATAGATTACATATAATATTATTGAATTAATTTATGAAACTTGATCATAATCAAAATAATGCTCGAACGACATTACTAAACATATTTAAGTCTGATACTATAAAATAACTCGTCACTCGCATAGGTTTTAAAATATATAAAATTTCATTTTAAGAAAAAATAAGAATTCTCCACTTATCGTGATATTTTCGTATCCCATATGGGACAGGGATTAGTTAGCAAAATAATTTTTATTTTTGGATCGGGACGGATTCAGGATGGGGGGAAGATATCACTCCACACGATGTATTGACCCAATATTTATCACTAACTACATAATTTGTACGCATTCAATATATGCAGATTACATGTCACAAACAAGAAAATTTATCATTCACTTTATGAGCTAAATTACCAACGTAGCGCAAATTAGTAATGTCTTACGTACAAATCAAAAGCATTGATATATATTTAAAACATTATACATATGCTCAATAAATGAATAATTAAGAATGTTATTGTTGCGTGTTAAACAAAAAATATCTAGAAATTGACCTGTGCCTCGCACGGGTTATTATGCTAGTTATTATATATATAATAGCCCAACAAGGGGCTATAATTGATGAGACATTTTATTCCATTTTAAATCCTTACACATTTTATTCCATCTGAAATGACTGATTTACCCTTCTATTCATTATTGTTAAAAAATAATGATATTGGTGGGAATTGAACCTAGGTCTTTACAATATGTAGAAAGCTTCTTACCACCACTCACTCTTATGTGCTTTCGTATGATACACATTATATGTGTGCACCTGTGATTGAAAAAAATATGGTACTTTAGTTAGTGCGACATATTAACAAATTTTAGGTACTTTAGCTATTACAAGGTATTAACAAATTTTAGTCATCAATTTATTCTTACATTCATTGATTCGAATTATGATATATTATATTATATTAAAAAATAAATTAATGATATATAAATTTTGGTTTGGTTATACTAGACCAGTCAATCACATGTATTTTAAATCTACACATTATAGATGTGTGTGTTGCTTGAGTGAAACAAAATATAATATGATAATTATTGCGACATATTAGCAATCTTTGGTCATAATTTTATTTTTATATTTATTGATTTGAATCATAATAAATTTATATTATATCAAAATATCAATTAGTGATACACAATGTATAGTTTGTTTATACAGTTTAAAATAATAATAATAATAATAATAATACTAATAATACTAATAATAATAATCAACATAATATTTGTAGGGTCACCGATTTAATTCATACATCTTTCTATCACTAGACCACTCAGTCACATGTGTTTTTAATCATACACATTATAGATGTGTGTGCATGTTACTTGAGTGAAACAAACTTTGATATTTTTAATTATTGTAACATATTAACAATTTTTGGCTATTTTTTATTTTTACATTTATTGATTCGGATTATAGTATATTATGTTATATCATTTATTAATATTATTCTCTATCGATATTAATATTTAGAACTAAACAAATTATTTATTTGACGAATTTATTGATTTATCAAATATTGATTTACCAAGATACAGTTGATTAAAAGGTAAATTTTTAGAATTTTTTAAAATAATTAAAATGTCAATTAAAAAACTATAATAAATTTTAGAAAATAAGTAAAACTAGAAGCTCGTAATTCGCTAAGAGAAATAACAAACTCATTCAAGTCTTTGGTCTATACGTTCACTCCAATTAGGATCTTTGGGTGAAGCTCTATTTGGAAAAAGAAAGGATGAATTCATTGTCAAAGCACGAACATAAGGCATATGAGCAACTTCAACTTATGATGATAGAAGTTCGAAAAAATATTCTAAAGTGTGATAAGCCTATAGTTACACAAGATATATTCACTCAGTCAATTAGAATTATCTGGTGTTTTAAAAGTTTAGCGGACAGAGAAAGAGTAAAGGGCAAAGGATGCTTAAAATGAAGAAATTAGAAGAAAAGAGATGAAAGAGTTAGAAAGATAGTTTCAAGAAGTGAAAGCGCAAGGCCTGAGTAGAGTATTAGAAGATTTACAAAGTTTTTGATTAAAATCAAGATTAAAACCTACACTATCAGAATGTACTATCTTCAACGCTATTTAGTTTATATCTTGAATATTATTGGAGATCGAACTAAATGGATGTATCATTTTCGAAGAAGTGGAAGAACAATTTAATATTGAAAGTGTTCTAAAAAATCATCTAATTAGACGATGCCCATAAAACACTCGAATTCTATTCTTTGACTCATAAAAAAAACTGACATGACTACAATCAATATTACTCATATTATTTTTCAGATTACAAACTTGAACATACTTAAATAAGTACACAATAGTCGCATATGCCATTAACAAGCAAAATTCCATTAAAATTAATCACATATACCTTAAAAGACATTGATATGCACAATTTAATTTAAAAATACAATTAAGATAGCGACCCGTGCCTCGCACGGGTTTTTATGCTAGTTGTGAACTAATTTGCAAACCTAATATTTTCATAAGTTTATGATTATGATAAGAAGAGAAGAACAAATTAAACTTTCGTTAAAAAAAATAAACGAATCCAAAAATATATGGAAAGAAACAACTCAATTACTAAGCAAAAATATTTTAAATAAAACAGAAAAAATTACTAAATAAAAACAAAATTTAACAAAAAAATAATATAAGAAAACACTAGCTTAAAACCCGTGCGATGCACATATTTTTTTAATATTATATGACTTTTTCAATTATTTGAATAATTTTTTGATGATATGAATTTTGTAAGTTAAATTTAAATGATATGAGTTGATAATAATTATATATATATATAGTTGCATTCCATGAAGAACACCTTATATGAAGAACAATAAAAAACACCATTGTAACACTCATATTTAATCTAATCTAAGACTTCCGTCATGGCATCCAATAAAAAAATTCTTATTTTTTATCTTCTTTCCATTCAGGGAAAAAAAATTACTGTTCACTGACGACGTCAGCAGTGACGTCATCATGAGCAGTGATTTTTTTTTTGCTGAATTGAAATAGAATAAAAAAATAAAAAAATTGTATTGAGTGCCCTGGCGGGGCCATTAGATCTATTAGAATAAATGATTCCATAGTGTTTTTTATATAAGAGTGTTCTTTATGGAGCAACGACCTATATATATATCTTATAAATTATTTTTTCTTTTTAAAAAATAATATATATTGGTCATATTATTTTTTAAAAAGAAAAAATTATTTATAAAATATATATAAGATGGTACATTTTATCTGAAAAAGCTAATCAATCAATTATTAATTATTATGATATTATTTTATTGAATACAATTATTTGTGATACTATTGGAGAAGAAGAGGTTTTATCAAGAGAACATATAAAAGTGTTTTAGCTGAAATGTAATTTGTTAGTTATTACCTATTAGTAATCATAATATTAATATTTTATTTAAATATAGTTGCCCGTAGTATTTTTAGAATATAAAAATGAAATCAATTAGTTATTTAAAAATAAAAAATGTAACATATTTTTACCAGTAATAAATATTTAAATATGGATAGTTAAGTAAAAAAAAGAAAGTTTGAAAACAATAAATTTTAGTTAGAAAATATAGAAAAGATATTACATTTTAGCTGAAAAAAGTAAACAATTAGTTATTAGTAATTATAATTTTATTAGTTTATTTCAATAATAGAATGACCCGTGATATTTTTTGAAATGAGAGGTTCTAGTCAGAAAAGAAAAAATAATGTGTTTTAGGTGAAAAAAGTAATTGGTTAGTTATTAGAAACTGTAATACCATTATTTGAATTTATAAAATAGAAATACATGTTTCTACCAATAATAAATATTTAAGTAATGATAATTAAGTTAAAAAATAAAGTTTGAAAATGAGATATTTTTGTTAGAAAATATAAAAAAGATATTGCCTTTTAGTTGGAAAAGGAGCTTTATTAAGCATTCACAGGAAATTGATTAAAGCTTTACATCCACCAGACTATGATCTTTGTGGTTTTTCTGATGCATCATTTTTAGGAGATCTTCAAAGCAATGTACAAGCTGGCATAGGAGGTTTTTTGAAGGACTCAGAGGATAAACTCTTTTTTCTGGGCCAATTTTGGCTAATTCCATTGAGCAAGCGGAGTTGGAGGCAGTATGTTTTCTTGCAAAGCAAATTTCTCAAAGTCCATGGGCTAGTTTAAAAAGTGTGCTTTACGTTGATAATCATTTAGTACTAGAATTAGCCATGAAAATTAAAGCAGGTATATTTATAGGCATACAAATTGATCAAGAAAAAATCAACTTGCTGTCAGGTTCGAATTTGAGTTTCAAGCTAATTAGTAGAAACTTAAATTCTGCTGCAGATGGATTAGCTAAGGAAGGAGTTAGCAGAAATAAAATCATTTACAGCTGGTTATGATGAATGGGCTTTGAGGTAAGAATAAGTGGGTTGCTAGAGTTTTAAGATGTGGGCCTGTTTAGTGTGCATATTTGCAATAGTGCATCAGGCAGGAAAACTAGATGGAAATAGTACATACATGTTGTGCTGAGAATTTTGATAAAATGGTGATTATAGAACAACCATATGGTAGAATCCCCGAAATATGGACTCAGGAAATGGGTTTGGGTCCTTATGGACAGAAATTTAATGCTATCAATGAATCAGATCTTCGTGTAGAAGTGGTGAACCAAGGACAGCCGCAAGCAGTTGTTGAAGATGATTAGTTTTATTGTTCTTGCAAGAAAAGTTTGTGTCTGTTCGTATCAAGTTTATTAGTATTTGGATGTAAATCAGAGATTGGTAGTTGAGGTGGCTTTAGTTGGGGTTAATTCAATGGGCTTGGGTAATTTTGTGGGAGATAAATCTTTTGTAGTCAGGCTATGCAAATCTTGCTGTAATCTTGATTATGAATAAATTTCTTGCTTTTCAAAAAAAAGTTATTAGTAATTATAATATCATTAGTTTATTTCATTAATTAGAACGACCGAGATTTTAGTCAGAAAAGTTAGAAAAGGTAATTGATTAGTTATTATTTAGGAGAAAATGAGATATTTTAGTTAGAAAAGATAGAAAATAGATTACCTTTTAGCTGAAAAAAATAATTAGTTAGTTATTAGTAATTATATTATTATTAGTTTATTTCATTAATTAGAACGGTCATATATTTGAAAAGAAGATATTTTAGTTAGAAATGCTAGAAAATGTAATAGCTGAAAAAGATAATTGGTTAGTTATTATTTAGGAGTATAGAAAAGATATTATATTTTAGTTGGAAAGTTAATCAGTTAGTTATTAGTAATTATAATATTATTAATTTTTTTCATTAATTAGAACGATCATATTATTGAAAGATATTACCTTTTACATGTGTTAGTTATTAGTAATTATAATATTATTAATATTTTTGGAAAAAATAGATTTTAGTTAGAAAAGATAATAGCGGTAACCGGTAATTGGTTAGTTATTATTTAAGGTAAGACGACAAGTGTGGGGAAGAGCTGAGTGTAATATATTGAGAAAAGATTGTGTTTCTTGTTAAAAAAGATTGTGTTTTGTTTTTTATAAATTAGATTAAACAATTAAAGGTAATAAAGTAAAATAAATAAATAATGTAAGTACTGTACCGTACCGTACCGTACCAAAATTTTTAATATTTCGTCTTTTATAATATAGTATAGATAGATTATTTAGGAGTATAGAAAAGATATTATATTTTAGTTGGAAAGTTAATCAGTTAGTTATTAGTAATTATAATATTATTAATTTTTTTTATTAATTAGAATGATCATATTATTGAAAGATATTACATTTTACATGTGTTAGTTATTAGTAATTATAATATTTTTGGAAAAAATAGATTTTAGTTAGAAAAGTTAGAAAAGGTAATAGCGATAATTGGTTAGTTATTATTTAAGGTAAGACGGCAAGTGTGGGGAAGAGTTGCGTGTAATATATTGAGAAAATATTGTGTTTCCTGTTAAAAAAATATTGTGTTTTGTTTTTTATAAATTAGATTAAACAATTTAAGGTAATAAAGTAAAATAATTAAATAATCTAAGTATTGTGCCGTACCGTACCATACCAAAACTTTCAATATTTCGTCTTTTATAATGTCTTTTATAATATAGTATAGTATAGATGACATCAAAATTTAGGGTATTTTTCTAATATGTCCCATTTTACAAGGTCAATTATAATTGTGTCCCATGTTTATTTGTAATTATAAATATATCCCAAATTATGAATATATTCCATTTTTTAATATAACCATGATTAATTCATTAACTACACATTATCAAAAGACATTTTTATCCTTATTTACACAAGATTAAATCGGAGAATTAGCACTTGTAGTCATGGTTGTAAAAATCGGTAATCAGTATAAATCGGTTGAGGTATCGATTTAAGATTAATCGGGTAATCGGGGATTAATCGGAAGGATTAGTCGGAGTATTAATCGGATATTATAATAATATTAAATATATTAGTCAAATTTATAGTTAAACATATCATTTTAAATAAATTAATAGGATTAATCGGATTTCAAAAATCGAATCGGTTGGTTACCTTACAGAGGATTAATCGGGGATTAATCGGTTAAATCGGGAATTTTTAGAACCATGCTTGTAGTGAAATACTACTACAAATAATATTGAAACTTTCAAGTCACTATCCTACTACGCAGTTGGGGTTCAGGCTTACTCTCGACCAAGAGTGGCTCATCCACTAAAGATACTGATAGGCGCAACTCTTAACTATTCAGAGGGTCCAATCTCGAAAGGTTGTGCCTTGGTCCCGAAACAAAAATAGCCACGAATCCAACACCACGAAGCAAATACAGGATGGAGGATATGAAGAATAGTGCCCCTGCGGGGCCGACGTCGGAGGAGGAATGGTGGCGGCAACAGTGGTGGCAGGGCCGTTCCATACTTTATGAGGGCCCAGGGCGAAACTCGAAAAAAGGGCCCTAGATTTTTTTTCCCCAAAAAATTTAATATGATAATACCAAAAATAATTCAAGATAATTTCTAATAAAATCAAACAAATGAAACATCATAGTACTAACATAAAAATTAATGGCAATAAAACTAGTCTAGCTATAAATCGAATAACTAGTTTGGATATCAACATACAGTACACAAGTGATAAATTAAGTGATGATGGTATCAATGTCAATATTCTCCAACATATCTCTTTCAATGCATAAAACTGCAAGGCCATTTAAATTGTAAGTGAGAATAAAATTATAAGCATCAAATTATCACCAAAAAAAAGCTTAAAATTGAATAAGAATACAAACCCTAAATCTCTCCTAATTATATGTATATATATATATATATATATATTATATATTATAATTTACAATATATGATTATATTAATTAACATATATTAGAATTTAGATAAAGAATAAGTATACCTTTAATTTTTGAAAGAGATGATTGAGTGTGTCAGTATGTGTTGGCTACTTCGCGTGTTGCAACTTGCTAGAACAGACAACATAGCATAACCCAGCATGGAAAGAAAATAAGACGTATACTCAAGCTATTATCAGGTTTTTTAAAATTTTGGGCCCCCAATTATTTTTGGACCCAGGGCAGTTGTCCTGGTTGACCTGCACCTGGACCGGGCCTGAGTGGTGGTGGAGGTTAGAGAGAAGGAGAAGGATGAATGTTTTATTATTGTGGGTATTATGGTCATAATATACGCATAATATATCTATAAATATATGTATATGAGTTAACTTTAACTATAGGACATAATTATAAATATTCAATAAAAAGGGACATATTCTTAATTGACATTTAGAAATGGGACATATCAAACTAATACCCCAAAATTTATTTTGCCAAAAACTGCACAATAAGGGAAAAAATGTTAAAAATAACATTTTTTTTGAACAAAAAAATAAAAATAACAACTCTGGGAAGGGGTGTTAAAACTACCGTTTTTGTTACCCAGCTGACAAATGCGTGTTCAAGACACGCAACCTGCTTATGCATATTACATTATCATAATGCGTATCCTTCATATTCATTACAGCTCATCAAAGCTTCCAGGACATGACCCATTTGTCAAATTTTTATATTTTTTTTACATTGCAGGACCCACCACTAACAAATTAACAGTCATCCTTAGAGCAAGTCCAATAGTCTCCTAGCATATCCCTTATAAATATTATAAAATATTCAACTCCTAAGAAGTTAGGACATTGTATTGTATATTTACTCCAACAATCTTGCTTATAATAGATCCTTATAATTATTAAATACTAAATTTAAACTCCACCATGTATTTAAAGGGAGGGAAACAATTGGGAAAGAGAGGGAAACTAATATTTTATTGATAAATGTAATATAAGGGAGCCCTTAAAGATAAGGGGTGACATGATGCTCTTAACTTTTTAAGGAAAAGTTAAGAGCCTGTTGGAACACTATTTTTGACACAATCCCTTATAATTTGAGTTAGGAGCCCATATAAGGGATCTCTTGGACTTGCTCTTATACATCAACTCTTGTATTTACGTACATGAGTACATCATATTTTGATTTTTGATTTTTTTTAATTTTTTGTTTTGACTGATGGGTGTTAGCCTGTTACCCAAAAAATAAATGTGTATCCTTCATGTAAAAATTGTAGAATATTATTTAATTTGGTTCAACGTTTAATTTTTGGGGTTCAACTTTTCCATTTTAAGTTTTAGAAATATTCAGAATGACGAATAAACCGTATACGAACTTAGGGTTTAGTGCCTAAATCCTAGACCCAAAACCCTAATTTATCCAGATTTTTAAACGCGTAGCTTTTAAAAATTAGGCTGCCGGATTCCATTTTTTATTTAAAATTTTAAATTTTATATATATTCCCTCGGGTTTTCAACAATTAATTATTGGGGTTCAACTTTTTTATTTTGGATTTTAGAAATATTCGGAATGTACGATTTTTTTAAACCTAAATTTTAAATGATATTAAAAAAAATATCAAACCCACCCGTAATTCAAGTTACAGGCATATAAGTCGAACAAAATAAACTAAGTACAAAACTCTTATTACGCAAATGTAAATTGCGTATCATTTTTTTTATAAAAATTTTCCTGCAATACCCCACTAAGGTTTGCGTATTGTTCTGTCACCCAATTTAGTAATGCGTATCACGTTATACCCTATTGGTAAATGCGTAATCAATTCGGTAATTTTCGCAAGCTCCCCCGATAATTGGTATTTTCATCATAGTAGTCTAAAAATCCGTTATTTACCCCTTTCACCCACAATAAGGTTATATCTATTTTAGGATACTTAACATTATATTGTGACATGATCTTTCAAGATTTCAATAAATTTGAATAAAATGATTCACAAAAACGTTGATTGTTGGTCTGCCATGACACTAACTCTTGGCCGAGAAACTGTGATACTTGTCCAGGTGCATCTTTTTCAATTGCATTTAATGTATACAGTATACGAAAAATGCATAGTTTTAAGAGGCATATAACTCAGCATACTGTATGGCTGAAAATTTCTGCACTAGGATTTTTGGTATGAAAATCGGGAGCTCATCTTTATAAGTAATTGTCTTTTCACTCTAAACATTCTACATTCAAGGAATGGATGATAATTTCTTTTGTGTTTTTAAGAAAGCATTATTGGTGTTGCCGGCAAAATGATTATTTTTTATGGTAGGTTTTAAAAACAACAGTGAAGCTCTGTTTTGGATGCTAGAAGAGAATAAGATGGTTTCGTGTGATCTTGGTACCAAACAACAGAGGAATGTTGTTATGTAGGACATAATCCTCTCTTCGTACAAAACCTTTCGTTAAGAGCTTGTTTTACTTAATGATATTGATGAGTGGACAACTCCTGCTTCATACAATGTGTTACGGTGGAAAGTGCAGAACGACAACAAGAAGCGAGCTTGTCACCAATCTTTAGGGACAAGAATGAAGAGAAGACATGCTTGTCATGATATCGAAATGGCTAGCTACAACAATAGCATTTGTATAACATTGTAAGGTTAGGATTTAGTTCACCATTTCCTTTATGTTTCTGTTATATAACAAGGTCTCTCATTATGAACAAGATTAACTGATGAAATTGTTATCTCTCTTGATGAAATTGGTATCTCTGTATAGTCTTAGGCTGAGACCTCCAAATAAGCTTCACATGGATTTATAATGGGCCAATAACATAAAAAAAATTGTAAATTCTTTTTCACGTAAATCTCTGTTGAAAATTCCTTTTCACGAACCGTTTTTTGCATAAAAAAACTAGGCTTCAACATCTTTTTTGTGGCATATGATTCGCTGCCCAGGGAGTTGTAGATGAGAGCAGTTTTATTCTGCAAAGTTAAATTGTTTCCAGATTTTTGTACCATGAATTTTGCCGCTACTTCTTGCAAGTAGATCACTATGCTAAACTATTTTTTGTTTTAATTATTTTTTAAATCTGCTCCAGATGTTGCTATAATTTATTTTTCCCAACTGTGAGCTCCTTGCTTATCTTTTATATGAAGCTAATGGTGCTTGTTCAAAGGTCAAAACTTGGTCACAAATAGCTAATGGTGCTTGTACAAAGGTCAAAACTTGGTCACAAATCAAAAACGGAGCAACAATTTATCAAGGACTCATCAGCGAGATTCATCAAGTTGACGCATCTGCACCAAGTTGGCTCGTCTGTGCCGTGTCAACTCACAATAGTTTTAACCTTTGATTTTAGATATGCTACTTTTTCTCAACCACTGTTTGTTTTTTCCAGGCTATTCTTAATAAGTAACTTGTCTACGCTTTTTTTTTCCCAAACTTGCATAAAATTCTGCTGCAATTATCAGCAAACTACTGTGCTAATCAGAACTAAACCACACACAACTCCATAGATATAGGCATGATCTGGAAATATTTTAGCCAATGGCTAAGTTGATTCACCTGCTTCTTTTTTTCCCAGTATTGTTGTTTTATCTCGTTGTGTGGTCATGATTTCTAGCTAGCTACGACATGCTTCTTGTTTTAGTTGTAGCCTTACTTTCCTGGTTGTTGGATGTGGCCATGTTCTTATATTCTCTAAAACATGCCCCACTGGTTTGTATTATCATGTTGTCTCCTTTTTGCTGCCATGTTTTTCTTCTTCTAGCTTCAGTGCTGACAACCAAGTTTATATTCCAGAACTGCCAAGAAGTTTAAGCATAGTTTTTGCATACTTCCTTTTCTGTTTTTGTGTGTCGTCTTCCTCCTTCGTTGTTCACCGAAAGTTGCATACTTGCAGTGGCGGACCCAGGATGAAAATCCACTGGGGGCCAAACTAAAGATGAAGAGAAAAAAAAACTGAACTAAAGATGAAAAGAGAAGAAAAATGAATTGAACTAAAGATGATGTTAAGAAAATAAGGAAACATGCTGTTGTATGGTTTTGAACCCGGGTATTTGCTCTCAAAATAAGGCTCAAAACCACTTGGCCAATTAGTAATATATAAAATGTAGTAATAGAACATTTACTTAAACTCAAATTGACTGGGGGCCCTTCCCCCACTACCTAATACGTAGGTCCGCCCCTGCATACTTGCATTGCATGAGTAACTGCACCACTTTAGGTTTTGTAGAATTTTGCTAGGGTTCTTGTTGGCAATTGCTTTTTAGAAGCACAAAAGATTTCGGTTGCACCTGAAAAGATTAAGCCACTGCACATATAGTTTCTCATGATTTTATGAGATATTCAGAAGAGCTCAATAAATTAAGCCAAAAGCAAAGGCCACGGCCGGTCCTAGAAATTTGGGTGGCCTAGACGAATTTTTGAAATGGTGCCCCTATTTTTCAAGATAGTGAAGAAAAAAATTATCCATATTCAAAACACGAGTACTTGTTAAACTGAACAATAAAATTGAAAAAGAACTTTAAGTATTCAAAAACACATTCAGATGCAAGCATATCAATTTATATATCTAAATCTGTTATCTACTACATATATATTATTTTTTGAGTAGTGCTAGGGACCCCAAATTTAGTCCCCAAAAAAGTCCCCAAATGACATGGCATGAGTGATTTGGCAAATTGTAATGTTTTAATTGGATGGCCCTGGCGGGCCCATTTTAATTATAACCAATCACATTCATTTAGTAACAATTTTTGGTACCCAATTTGGTACCTCTAGCATTTTTCTTATTTTTTTTTGGTGCCCCTTGACGGGATGGTGCCCTAGGCGTTCGCCTTGGTCGCCTTACCCTAGCACCGGCCTGGCATAGGCACTGAGATTGATAGTATGATATCTCAATATTCTTTTTTGAGACCCATATCATGTCTCAATATAATATTATTAATAAAATTTGCTTGTCCAGCCAGATGAATACCAATAAATTTGTAATATTTGGTTATATGACTTCCCAGTATATTTTTCGCTTCTTTATTTCAGTCGATAATGGCTGGTCCATTAGCTTTTGTTGAAATTTGCACGGTTTGTTTAGCTTTTGTGGACGTTCTGCCAGTCAAGACCTTGCTCGATGTACCAATATATTCACGTAAATGTCAATGTTAGATATAAAGAGACCTTCACTATCTTGCTACACTACCTTGCTACCTTCACCTACACTACCTTGCTCACTCACCTAGCTGTCATCCTAGCTATCATGTAGCTGTCATGTGTCTGTTATGTTGCTGTTAGTTACTCCCTCCGTCTCTTTATTCTTTTCCCGTTTGACAAAAAACACGGGTTTTAAGACAATTGGTAATGAATATTGTTTTTTTATGGAGTAGTGGGTATTGAATATTGTTTTTAAGAAGTAGTGGGTATTGAATATTGTTTTTAAGGAGTAGTGGGTGGAGTAGTGGGTATTGAATATAGTTTTTAAAGAGTAGTGGGTGGATAGTGGGTATTGAATATTATTTTTTAAGGAGTAGTGGATATTGAATATTGTTTTTAAGGAGTAGTGGGTGAAGTAGTGGGTATTTAATATTGTTTTTAAGGAGTAGTGGGTGGAGTAGTGGGTATTGAATATTATTGTTTATGGCTTAAAATAGAAAGGGGAAGAGTATTTTGATAGTCCCGATTTAGTAAACAGGAAATGTTTTAAGAGACAGAGGGAGTAGTCTATATATAAAGACTTGTTCTTCTCTGTATTAAGTACTCTTGTAGATACACAATGTAGTCTTATAACAGATTCCTACTTTTTCTGTAACAAACACTTATGTAAATATACAGTTTATACCTCTTCTTCTTCATTGCTTAATTACTAAACTACTATCTCCATTAATGGAGCTTCATACCTGCAATATTAATAAAAGTGACATGGTATCAGAGCCTATGTGCTCGATTCTTCATTTTCCGCTGCTTACTGTTGTTATCTTCTGCTGCCACTGCTTACGGTTGTGATCTTCCGTTGCTATACGTGTTTGTTATCTTCCGCCATTGTTGATGAATTTCAAGCTTCGTGTTCTTCATCTACACTTACAACTGTTATCTACAATCTATTTCTTCATCACAGAATTGGTACTATCTGAGCTCATACTCAATTTCTGAATCTCTTGTTCTGTTGTGTTCATCGTGTTTGTGTTTCAATTCATAAAAAAAAAAAAAAAAAATCACTCCTATCATATGTCTCTGATTGTTCTATCTCTGATCGTTGTTTATCGATCATTATCAAAACATATCTGTTTTCATTCTTATTGTTGTTGTGTATATCATTGAGAATTCATGACGTCATTCTCATGTTTTGTTACGATTTGTTCTCTACAAACTTGTATTCTCCCTGTTTGATGAAACTCCTCAATGAGTTTTATTGCTTTTATCTTGCAAAATTTATCATCATTTCTATATACATCTGTCCTGTGATCATTGTGCATCATTCGTCGGTGTTACGAGATCAATTTCGATAATCAAAACATACGTCTATCCTCATTGTGTATCCTCCTCTGTACTTGCTGTTGTTCTTGTCTATACACAAAATTGTATCTCTATCTCTAACTGAATCAGTTAGAGATGTCCAGCCTGTCATCTATTACTGTTGTTACTCAATGTACTCTGCGTTTGTTGCTGCTACTTTACAGTAAATGAAAAATATCTTGCTACTCATAATGTCTGCTAAACTCTGTTTGCTACTCATAGCCTTTAGACTTCAGTTTAAGCATTCAGTGTCTATTGTTGTCATGCTTCTTGTGCTGACAAGAGGTTGATTTCTGCTGCCTCATTAAACTCTGATGAACACCTTGTGAACGTGTTAATGTTCCATCTGCTTTCTTCCAGGAAATGGAAGAGTTTTCTCTACCTTACAAATTACACATGATGTGATCATAAGAATCACACATGATGTGTTGATTTTCCAGTAAATGGAAATCATTTTATCTACACATTGCTTTCCAGAAAATGGAAGCAAAATTACCCTTGCTGTGCTCGAAATACTGAGTATCAGTTTGCTATCTTTGTGTCCACTTACGGCAAGTTTATAGCTATTATCGGCAAGTAGATAGCTGGATTTCGGCAAGTCTATAGCTGTTGGCAAGTAAATAGCTGGAGTGGTACACCATATCATTGCTACCATTGATGCTCCTTGGTCCAACAACAGGTCTTGGTTCATCTTTATTGTGGTTTGTCCACATGTTACCCCGACCACAAATTTACAAGTGCTGTTTGATTTGTGGATGTTAATATTTACTCTGATATGAGTTTTGGAAGCTCCTGCCTACAAGTACATTGCTTCTGTCATTCCAGTTGTAATCTTGATGATAGCTTTGCCTAATATTGTTGCTTCTTGTGAGCTTTTGTGTTTACCTACATGTCTTTACTGCTACCTTGTGAATTCAGAGAACTACTACTGCTATCTGCTTGCATATACTACACTCCTAAGTTCAATTTGGAATGTGGTTGCTCACCATCCGTTGATGAATATCTATTGGTGCTGCTGCTGTATGTATGCCTTCCTGCTCCTTATGTGACCTCTGGATTGCTATTGTTGATTTGTGCTTGGAGCTATGTTGTTGCTGTTCAGCTTTCCATCAGGATTCCATCTGCTTCTTTGTTGCTATTGTTGCTACCTGGAGCTGTTGTCTATCACCAAAACCTACCAGATTTCATGTTAATTTCAAGCTTCAAGTTGAAGGCTTTCATTGCATTCCCACCTTCAACTTGAGGGGGGATGTTAGATATAAAGAGACCTTCACTATCTTGCTACACTACCTTGCTACCTTCACTACCTTGCTATCTTGTATATTTTTCGCTTCTTTATTTCAATCGATAATGGCTGGTCCATTAGCTTTTGTTGAAATTTGCACGGTTTGTTTAGCTTTTGTGGACGTTCTGCCAGTCAAGACCTTGCTCGATGTACCAATATATTCACGTAAATGTCAAGACCAGGCAAGTTGCAGATGCAGTTTGCTTTAATCATCATATCTTCTTTTAAAAGTGGAGGCAACTACTCTTACTTCTCACCAACAGGCTTCACCAATCTTAAATTGTCGATCTACATATCAACACTCTGCTTTATTTTGTTGCTCTGTGTGCATGTTTGTGAATCCCACAGGAGTTTTCTTGTACACAACTTGATTGCACATACATGTTCGCATGCGTTGACTCGAACTAGATACAGTAAACAAGTTCCAGAAATTGAGCTTGAGCGTTATAAATCACTTGGTTGATGTTGAAGATTTCTCTTTCATCGAATAATGATTGAAAATTAAGTGGATTTAATGAACAAGCGTTTCAAATATAAATTTGCGGTGCTAAATGCTTAAGGAGACTAAGCATCCGTTTCACCAAGCCCGCAAATGGCCTTTGTTGTGATGAACCTGAGACCTTGAGTTTTTGTGACAAGGCACTTTCATTTGGCATTGACACTTGTTTGATACATCTCTGGTGTTATGCAACTCCCAGGTATCTTTCTACAAATGAAGAAGAGATAAGCAGAGACCATCCTTCAAAGCCAGATCCACAAGTTTTCTCAATATTTGCACTAGCTAGTGCGCAAAGAAGCAGCATCTAATCGTAAGAGAATCGCAGTCGACAATTGCAACACATTCCGTCCACATCTCAGCAGGTTCTGGCTCAAATTACGGCAAGGACGGTTATTGCTGAAGGATAGCACATGCTGCTTTTTAGCATTTTTTTTCTCAATGTCACAGTTGCTTTTTTCGAATGACTATACAGCCTTCTTCTTAAAGACGAGTAATTGATAAAGACCTCCATGTCCTCATTGTGAGCTTAAATTCCCCGTTGCAACAGATGTAGTAAATTTTTCGAATTTGTTTGTATATAGCAACTCTAGGTAGTCTGGTAGGAGATTTTAAGGTTTCTTGGTATAATCAGCTTTTGATGTTTGAATTGCATCCAGGTTCTTTATAGTTGCTACTAATAAGAGGCCCTTTTTTCAATTCGGACATAGCCACTCTGCAATTCGTTTGCAACATGTGAAGTGAACGTTTGTGGCTCTTTTTCACAACCATTTTTTAGCTCCAGTTTGTCCACGCTTTAACCAGATAACAGGACTTAACAACTGTTTGGTTTTCCTAGGACTTAATGTCCCAAGTAAACCACTGAAGAGTAAAAGTGATCCATGATATATACTCTCACAAGACATGAACATGCTGATAGTCTTCTGATAAATACATCTACTCGGTGACATTTTGCACATATATCATACAAGAAACGAAAATTCAAATTGAGATGCACATTGCAAATTAATGCTTGTTCAATTATGACGAATCTTACTTTCCAAAAAATATTCTTGTCAGAGCTCATCAAGAGGCAAGTACCATACAGCACATAGCAATTTGAATTTTGATCAAGGCAGATGCTTGCAAGCATGTACCATAAAGCTAGCATTCTAATATAGCTCACTTATTTCGCATTAACCAGTTACTATTAGCATAGAGATTAACTTGGCGACGCAAATTGTAAGCTCAAAATATAAGATTGATTAACTTTTTGTGGCAAGTTATCAGCAATTCAGCACTAACAAAGCATCTTGATGTTGCTACCCGTAACTCTTAGTCAGGTATATCAAACAGTCACAGAGACACCAAAACATGAATCCAGTTCTGATCAATCGATATTCATACCTTTGCTGTGGAACATTGTACTGCAGACATTACCTTCCATGAGTGGATCGAGTTTTGTTAGTTTACACTAATTTTAATTGATCCAAAAGAGGTTGTGAAGCGGGAAGCCATGATATTTAAATGTTAGTCCCTCGTGTTTCTTACTTCTTTCATGTGCGACATACTTCTTTGTTGATAAACAAAAGCTGAGAAGTTCTAGACAACACACAATTAAGCAACAAGTACACAGCTTATGACTTCGTTTAGTACACAGCTTTATAATGAGCCAATACCCATTATTGGGTCGGATTTATATCAGGTATTAACATCCCATCCCACGAGCAGCTTTAAAAAAGATTGAATACCTGAAAAACCAAGATTTGTTGATAACCTATTTGATGGTAATCTAGTGACTACTGCCATGCTTAGCCCAGTGTTCTTTTAGAACCAAGGGCATGCAATGGTCCTGGCATTCGGCTGCTAATCAAGTTAATTTTGAAACTGTCCTATTCCTATTTCCTAGAGTGTCGCTTTTTTGGCATTTGCGGAAGTGGTTACTCTGACCTGATAGTTGTGCATCACAAGGACTTACAGACTCACTGGTAACACTGATGATGAACTTAAATGCAATATTAAACAGGTACATAGGCATTGTGGATCCAACAAAGCTGATCTGCCCAAGCCAAGATCATGAGCATTCCACCCGCCGGCCTTTGATCCATCAGTAATGACCTGTCTGTGTTTCGTGTCTGACTGTCTGTTTTGACTTCCAAACTATTTGAACCCGTCTTATCTATAACTTCTGCTGTCCCTCGCATCCCATTCCGTATCACATGACTGAGTAGTGAGTGCCTCATTAAAATCTTACGAGTAGAATAAAAAGTTTGAGGGATAAAACAGATTGTATTTCAGAATGTGTTTGTGGCATTGCTTTTAACTAGTTTTACGTTTTATTCATAACCTTACAATTATGTAGACAATTGTTATACATTTACTCTATGTCAAGTGCCAGGTCAATTTGGTTTGCTTCCTTGGCAATCTAACTCTTTCAGTATGTGCCTTACAATTCTGCAAACAACCTTGCAATCCCTCAAGACTCTTTTCTGAAACATGTTCCCAACAACTTAACATTTCACAGCAATACATAAATTTTGCATCATATTTCATTCATTGTTTGGAATTGCAATCATTGTTCCCTACTTTAAATGACCTCCACGAAAACCTTGTCTAGCACAACACTAGGTTTGTCTTTGGAATTTCATGGAGGAAAACACTCTTTTCCTACCAGAGTAATAATAAATGAGCAACCAAACATTTAGACCAGGGCATACTGTTTTTGTAGAAAATTATCACTTTATCAGTAATAAACAATACATGAATAACAATAAAAATGAAATTGCCCTTTATGGTACTGACAACCTAAATGATAGGAAATTTGACTGGCAAAGTATATAAAGGTTCTATTGGAGAGCCAACGCCTTTTACTGCTAATCCTAACGAGTGTCCGAGAGCTCTTGCCACAGGAACCGCCACAGCATTGCCTACTTGAATGTACCTATACAATAATAGAAACATAATTTTTCTCGTCAAAAGTTATATGAAACTTGTCAAAGCTACATGATGAAAATAATATAAAAGGAGCAAAAACTAATTAAACTGATTACCTTTCCTTAACAGGACCAAAAAGCTTGTAAAAATCCGGAAATCCCTGTAGCCTAGCATTTTCACGGATTGTGAGCACTCTGTTTTGTTCAGGATGAATTATAATCTGGCACATATATTAGCAATCAGGTGTCAGCCATCACACCAAACATCATCATACCAAACGTGCAAATATAGAATATTTACCTGATTGTGCGGCTCAGCTCTTGTTACTACAGTGGGTACAGTCTCATCCCACCATAATCTCCCAAATGGTCTAAGATTAAAATGTAAAAAAAAAAAAAAAAAATTGGAACCATTAAACTACAAACTTTCTACAATTAAACAAGGAAACAAGTAAAATAAAATATTTCTTACTTAGGAGAGGTTCCTCGCACGAATGTCATTGCATAGTCAGGTACCTTTCATTTTTTTAATTAAGCTTAGTCAAATTCAAATGAGCTTAGAGTAAAAAACAAGAAAACCAGCAAGCTCTAGTGAACAGATCATACCAAAGGCTTTCCAGAAGGCAATAAAACACGTTCAATATCAAGATCCCATTCCACTTTATTGTCAAGTCCAACTTTGACACCTTTAAGATCCCTAAAATTAGCACCCTGTGTTTCACATGTGAATGTTAGTAGCTAGCATGCATATTAAATAGATTAAGGGTAAAGAGTTTTTCAAACCTTTTTAACTGGTATCTGACACACACGCTGATAATCTTCAATGTTTAATTTTAGTGGACGGTGATCATAAAGAAGATGATTTGATTGTGCTAACTCTGGTGGTGCAGAACCTAGCATCTCTGCATGTAATTTACCGATCAAATAGAAGATAAAGATAAGCTCTACATGAAACCAACAAGTGCAGATTATAGTTCAGGATGAAACATTAAGTCTTGCTCATGCCTATTATTACTCGGCTTACCTTCTTTTCCCAATCTAATAAACTTCTGAAACTCAGTTTTTGGATTAGTGGCATATGGCATTTCATCACGATGTTCATCATTTTCCACCTACAGAATACGGAAAAATGAGAACATATATATAACAAATATGCCATTTTATAATAAGTCAGTCAGTCTAAAGACACAGAATATACATACTGCTGGAAGGTCGGAAATCGCATCCCCCAAGTACAACTTGTCCTCTAGTTTAGCAACCCCAGCTTCATCGTAGGTAACGGCATTTGACTGCAATCAATAAAATAAATGTATCATCATCAAAAAAAACAATGAAATTGGTATATCATGTGAGTGGAGTGAAGAGGACTAGTGATTTCAGGGTTTTGTTCAATGAAAGAAGTTAACTGCTAAGGAATCAACCAAGTGAGAATAGAAGCTAATAGAAATTCACAAGGGAAACACAGTTAAAAAGAATACAGTTCTGCTGACTAATGACTAAACCTGATTGCTTACAAGCATGAATATATTTAACCTCAACTATAAATACACAGATAAGCAGAGGACAAACTGTAAAAATATCTACAAAATACGACCCAGTTAGGACCTTTGCCACGCTAAAATAAAAGAACTGAGGCAGCTTTAACATCTCTCAGGAGTGCAAATCTTTAAAGAAAGTAGTCAAACAATGATGGTCTTACACTACCCATCTCATCAAATAGGAAACATATAAGTAATGTTTTATCAACTTCTACAGCTTTTTAGCTTATGTTTAGTGTGTTGCAAAGGACCATTATAATGGCAGAAAGCCACATCATAGTGCAATGCCTAGTTGTTCAAGGCAGCATTCTCTTTAATGTGCTAATAGTCCAATCTCAACTATTACAAAAGTCTAATTCGTCAGCTTCACTTTCTCACTGCAAACTACCATCTTCTATCATGCAGGTGATAGTTTGCAACTCATCTCCACAACTATGTTTTTCTATCCAGAAGTGAACAAATTGTGAGCATTTGGGTAGTTAAAATAGTTTGATGTCTTGGGTGTAATCTCTATTGTGTTTCTACCCATAAAGTGTATATAACATTAGTTAATAATACTAGTTGTTATTAATTGAATTAATATTTAATGAAAGTGTTAATGGTCCTAGGGTATTAATTTTTTATTAAAAAGGTATGACAATCATGTTTAACGAGTTGCACTCTATAATAACCCTCGACTGGTAATAAAATGCCCTGGAACCATATAGTTGATTTTCACTATTATCTACCCTGAATTGTAATGTTGTTTGACAGAATTCAGTAAAATTCAGTTAGAACCAACCAAAGGCAGCCTCGAATTCTACAGTAGTGTACAGAAACATACCTCGAACTCCACAGGAGAATGTCCTCTCACAACGACATTGTGAGTAGGCAATGGAAATTGAGGCAAGTTCTGCATACAAGAGCAGTCACAGTGTAAGTATACATTGTACAGTATAACTACAGTGGGGAAATAAATAACCAATTTATAAACTTATTACCATTGTATAATGTGCACCCCAGAGGAACACACGCATGCGAAATTGAGGAAGGCCGTAAGCTCCTGCAACCATCATGCCTAATCGCGCCTGGTAGTTCATACCAACAAGGCGGCCTAATGCATATCGCCCGAGAAAACCTTTGGAAAATCTGAGGATATCGACTACATTCTCCATCAACACAAATTTTGGCTTCAAATGCTCCACAATATTCATATAAACCAAAAGTTGCTCATTTTTTGGGTCTTCTAAAGGACTTTTGGAGTTCCGAAAGCGGTTAAAACCACTGATTCCTTGGCATGGAGGACCTCCACATATAACATCAGCATCGCCCTGTTCAGTTGTCACAAAGTAATTTCATTGACATAAACATGATTGGATTCTTTTAACAATGCATTTATGGTGTAGAAGAGAACAAATATAGGGTCAAGACAAGAGATATTTTACTTTTATGCACAGGGAAGCAAACAGACTGTTGCAGATGCTACGTAAATACAGGGAGGCACAATAAACTGATGTACAGACTACATGAACTAGAGTATGTCTTACTGTCAATTTTATCCAATAGCATCAGGGTTCCTAACTCAACTAAATAAAAGACAAAGACATCACTGAAATATACCATCTCAGGCATGATATCAAGTTGTAAGCTATATTAAAAAAATTGAAGCATGTAAAAGATATTCATGCTAATTGTCCTTATACAAAATTATAAGACATTTGACTCGCTCATACATTAAATTGTTGATAGCTAGAACAGTAAAGAAATGGAATATAATATTTTGAAAATTAGAAGTCCATTATTGACTTTAAACTTACAGGCAAAGGTAGGATCTTTGAATTGAAGCCATTTGTGACAAACTCTTTTAGTTTATCCTGAGCACCACTGACAAATGAAATTATACAACAATCATAAACAGAACAGGAAAATATAGGTAAAACTGGAGTAGGAACTAGGAATTACTATAATATTATACCTTAAGCCTTCTTCTGGCTCCCACGTGTCCTCATCTTCTCCATAGCCCTTCCAGCGGATCTAAGATATCCATTAAGTAAGGGATTTTGTTAGATGTTCAAAGGGTAGCAGCTCTTATCTTATTTATCCATGGCAAAACTACAGTTACTGGACCAGAAATTAATTTTGAAAGACTAAAGGTACATGTAAATCAGATTTTAAAAAAAATGACAGAGCAGTATAAAAAGATAAGCTTGATACCGGTTTAGAGTTATACAAGCCCACCAACAAACAATTGCTTTGATTTTAATTGTTCGCTACAATATTCACTATAATAGCAGTTCTCTCCAAATGACTATACCATTCTCAAACAAATACCTTTGACAATATTACACAATTAGGGCTGTCATTTGAGTGGTGCAGAACCAAGTTTTTTTAGTTATCAAACTCGAGACAAAAGCTTTTTCTTATCAAGTCAAGTTCTACATAATTAGGGCTGTACTTTGTTTCAGATCAACTCGTATATTAAAACAAACCTTGTTCACAATGTTAATAATACAATTGAGCATCAGTCAATATCTATATCTTTGGATATATAGAACTTTAACTTAATTTTTAAACTAAATAAAGGGCTCAACCAAATCTTATCAAAGACAATTTCATTTTAATACATCATTGAGTTTAAGCTAGCAGTAAGTACAAATTGAATTCGTCAAAATCGCATACCTTGTGGAGTAAAAATATGTGTTCAACAGTTAAAACAAGTGTTGGTCAGTCAAATTGTTTCAAGCTTGAGACAGTTCTAACTATAGCCATATTTTTTATTCGCAAAGCAGGATGCTAGTAGGATTCTAGAAGTGGCTCTGCAGGTTTTCAATTTAGTAGATCAACAGATAATGAAGTTTGTGATGAATCAAATTGGCATTTTTGTAAACATCTAAACATATCTTACATTGTTTACAAACGTGAGCACATAACCAATACCTTGAAATATAATCCAAGTTCTTTCTGCCCGGCAGGAAGACCATAGCAAATGGACAATATCTTCTCCACCTCAAAAATTTCCTCATCATCAACTTCTACATCCTCCTCGTCATCTTCATTATTGTCCAGAATCTCAGGAGATAAATTTTTTTGCTGAAATTCCTTATGTTCAATTAACGAAAAAGAGGCACACAGTCTCTGCCACTCCTTTAAAAGAGCTAAAAACTCTTCAGCTTTCTCATTTCTAACCTGGTTAAGAACCACAAAAGTTATCAGAAAATGATGACCACAAAAAAAGGGATGTTTGTCATTAATGTTATACCTCGGTCTCTGGATGGTTATACTTTAGGCTTTGGCACGCATATTGGTTGAGGTCAACCGCCCATTTCTAATAAAAAAATATTAACCAAATTAATAATCAAAAAAAGTAAAGCAAAGAGCTTTAAATTTTCACATTCATGGCAGCTTACTAGCCTCAGTTACAACTCACCGTTACAAGTTTTATGCCAGACAAGTTGGCACCGAGACAGAGCCCAGTGGACATGGCACCACATCCTGAGAATAGGTCTAACAACTTCATTTCCTGTGGACTCTTATTCACTTCATCTTGATTGAAGTCAGTGTCACTTGAGATTGTAGAGCTAGATTCATTTCCATTTTCAGTGCTATCTATAAACAGAAAAAAAAAAAAGATGGACAATTATCTCGTAAAAGATTTCAAGAGGCATGTTTTGAAAAAGTTTAAGCAATCATAATAAGAAAAAATTATTACCATGTTTTGAGTTCAAAAATGTTGAAAAGGGAACATAGTACAGCATATCATAATAGTAATCATATTTTGCAGCAACCCTCATCTTAGTATCTAAATCAGCCTGATTCAAAAAAAAAAACTTGTGTTTAGATATATAACACGTATATGCATATATTAGATACTAATTAATCACCATTAGAACATAGTAGACCTTACATTTAGGGAAAGACGGACAATTTTAATCTTTTCAAGTAGACAATCCAAATGATTGTCATCTTTTATAGTGGACAAGAAAACCCTTTTGTCATCAATTAGGTTCGAGCAATCTTTTATGACCTGAAATATAAGAATAAATTAACAAATTTATCAAACAGCGGCACAAACTAAAATACAATAAAACTACTTTACTAGATAGTTTCTTACCGTATCTTTGGCCCTGTAGAACCATTGAGCTGTTATATAGGGTACACCATCAACTCCCTCAAACATTTCAATAATCCTACATATATAATTATCCGCTCCATCTCCGGCCTGGGGTAGATTAGCATAAATAAAAAAAAAATAGATTAGCTACACTCAACCTAAACTCTTCATTTCAAAAAATTTTTAAAGGATATTAAGTCGTTTGCATCAGTATAAACTATACTCCAATTCATCACATATCACCTGTTAAATAAATGGGTTTCTTTCTGTGACCCAAAAAATCATATTACCTAGCAACTTAGCTTAAAAAAATTACATATTTTAATTGTTTACATCATTGGCAACCTTTATTTAAGAACATTACTTTAATCACAATTTATCTTGAAATAAGTAAAAATTTGTAAACTCCGACCAGTTTAGAGGATACTTGGGAATTGTAACAGAGCTATTATTTTAATTTTTCTAAGAGTCTGCATGATAAGATAAATAAATAAATATAGACTGTGTACCATGACGTGGGCATTATCTCCAAGAGCAAAGTATATACGCCCATCAACCCTTGCTTGTGTATAATGCCTACGAGCTTGTAGTTTCTCCACTTCACTGTTTCAAAAAATGAATACTAAATGTTTAGTCTCTAATCAAGTGAAGCTATGTCCGAGAGCAGAAAATAGCTATCTTTATATCACAATACAAAAGAAACACATCACATGTTTAGTCCAGATAGTTGAACAATAACAACTTTGGGAAGTAAGAAAATTCTGAAAACAGGTATATGTAAGGCATAAAGTGTTATAGAAAATAAGTATAATGTAATTTCACAGTTGCAACTTAAAAGAAATAGTATGAGCAGCCTAATTTGTGTAATTATTGAGCTTTTTAGTACACTATAGTTCACTTCTGCAAGAGGTACACTTTCAATCGCAATAAATCAGCACATTATATGTGTCCCGAGAAATTGAGAGTTAATTCATGTAAAACATATGCAAATTCTATTTATCAAATCATAGCTTGTCCTTCTTATGGGCGTTCTCAAAAAATTAGGTTTAGTATTAGAGATCAAATGTCCAATAAAATTCAACACCATAATCACAAAAATGGGGGGAAGTATACCTTATTGACCTCCCAGCCTCTCCACCTCCAGTCTGTTCATATCATAAACAAAACATCACCACATTAGCAGACCAACTTATAACTTAATAAAAACATACAATCATCCAGTTCATAATCAAACAATAAATCAGTAGTTACAAAATTTTAGTCAAAGCCAGGTCATTTCAGCCTAATACTTGTGCAAATCAACATTTAAATAAGAACCGAAAAATCAATTCTACACAAAGAATCCTCAGTAAGATACTTTATAATTCCATGTACACATCTTAACAAATTATCAAACTATAAATCAACAATTATACCATTTTAGTCAAACTCTAGTCAAATTAACGAAATAAGATTTTTTTTCAACATTTAAATAGAAAGGGAGAAGTAATTAAATACAAAGTATAAAAACCTCAATGAGATATCGATCAGGCCAACGACGCTTGGCTTCAGCAACATCAACAGGCTTTCCGATGAACACACTCTGCTCTTCGGTGTCCATCCGCTTAGGCACTCGAATAATATTCATCTCCACCACCTCTAGCTCTTTAGTACTCGCATTTTCCTCTTCGTTATTCTCCTCAGCATCGCTGATTTGCAAGACGAAGTCCTCTTCTTCTTCGATTGCTTCGTTTTTCAATTTCTTCATAGATCGGGATGAATTTTGCAATTCGGGTTCTTTGCCGTTAGGTTTTGGTGCCTGTCGCTTGCGAGCCATGGAGAGAGAGAGAGAGAGAGATTTAGAAGAGGGAGAGATAAAGAGACGGAGAGAGAGGAGGATACAGAGAGTTGTTATATACAGCTGGCAATGTGTGTATATGTGGAAAGAGAGGCGGGATGTGATGAGCGGGAAAATCCAAAATTTTGGGCCTGATCCAAATTTTTGGGCATGAATTAAGTTGTTTTTGAATTTTAATTTCACGTCCGTTGTGGACCTTGTGGTTAGTAATTTTATGAACGTTGGAGCAATTATCTTGCTACTAAATTTCAGTTGATTTGTTTCCGATAAATATTTTTAAGCAAATTTAGGGATGGCAAAAAAATCATCCGACGAATACCCGATTCAAAACCCGAAATTTTGGATAACCCAAACCCGATTTTTTGGATATGGATATGATTTTTAGATCCGAAAATTTTTGGATATGGATTTGGATATTACGTATACCGATCCGAAACCCGAAATTTCGATCCAAACCCGAAACCCGGAAAACAAACCCGAATATATATATATATATATATATATATATATATATATATATATATATATATATATATATATCCTAAATTTAATTTAAAATTTATACACATCCAAGTATAATTTAATTATATATATATATACACATTATTTTATATATATACATTTTAATAAAAATATTATACATGTAATTCAAATTCAATTTTAATAATTATATATAATATGATAATTTGTAATTATTATATATAATATTTCAGATTTTAAATGTATAAATTATTATCATATTAGAAATAATTAATAATAATCTAGTGATTAATCGTCTCTTTCTCAAAATCAAATTTTATTAATATATTTAGGATGTAAATTCCTTTATTTTACATAAAAATTTCATTTGTGTTGTTATATTAGAAATTATTAATTTAACACATTTCAGATTTTACTTAATATATCAATCCGTATAATACGTTATATCTAACTATTTAATCATATTTTATTTAATTTTTACATAAACATTATTAACGTAGTTTGCATATAGCGGTGTTTTTAAATTTACTTACACTGTTTTTGATTTTTTGTTTGTTAAGCAACTTACTTGCAAAATTTTTAATTTTGAATACCCGAAAAAAAACCCGATCCGATCCGAAACCCGACGGATTTGAATTTGAATATTGAGTTTCGGATTTGGATATGGATATGGATTTATTTTTAAAACCCGAAAATATTTTGATATGAATTTGGATTTTGCAAAACCCAAGCCGAACCCGACCTTTTTTCATCCCTAAGCAAATTGATTGATGCAAATCTTCATTTCCATATAAGATTGAACAAAAAATGGTCAAGGTTTTAAAAAAATGCATATTTTATTATGATGTAAGAGCATCTTCAATGGCGTTAGCTAAAAATGATTGGCTAAATTATATAAAATATTGATTATGTAAAATTTGTCGAACCTGTAATACATTGTGTTCCGAGGGTATTGGCTATAATGATTGGCTATATTTTAAAAATGGTATGTTATTAATATTTCAAGTTGTTATTAATGGAATATATAATTTTATTATAGAAATAAGTGATGTGGCAATTCACTACAGGTCTCTAGATGTTCGACAAATATAGCAACATCAAGAGATTATCTATAATTATAGATAACAGTTTTGTCCCATTGGAGTGTAATTTTTTTTACACATTCTTTATAATTCTTATTTATGGTAATTAATTTTAAAATTTAGCTAAGGGATCTCTCCCATTGGAGATGCTCTAAGAGCATCTTCAAGGCTAACAATCTGTTAGCTATAATAGTGACATAGCAGTATTTTTAGCTAATAACTTTTTTTTTCTTCTTCAACCATGCACACTGTTAGGTAAATTTTTAGATAATGGGTTTCACATCCTCTATATTTGACTAATGTCTATGAATTATAGATAATATCTAAAATCCACATTATCCACTCATATCATGACACATCATCAATCTCATATAATTTTTTTTATATTTATTAGTAAAGCTAATTATTTTAAAATATAGCTAACAATTATAACTAACCTCATTGGAGTTTAACTTCTTACAGGTTCATTAAATTTTACATAACCATTTTAGCTACTCCCAGTCATTGGAGATTCTCTACGATAACTGCCGTAATATTTTTAAGTAATATTTTAGTAGATGACATTTTTTTAATATTTTTCTCTCATTAAAATTTAGCATTGTAAATTAAAAAAAATCAATATATTTGAAATACCCTTTGCTAATAACTATGAGATGAAAATATTAGGCTCAATTCACAATGTCGGATTTTTTGTCATATTCACCCTCTATATAACAAGATGAACGATGATTTAACATTTTTTTATTATGTATTAATTTTTAGACAAACTAACATACAAATATAAATATGGTGATTTTCAACTACCAATAACGGGCAATAAGACGATTCTTAGTTTTACTAGTACTTTTCTCAAGGGGTTCCTGATTCTTTGCTGAATACCAGGGTTCGACCTTTATTGTGCTGGTTTCTAGTAGGATTTTTTTTACTTTCCAACTCTAACATTAAAAAAAATTACTTTTGAACTACATTAAAAATTACTGGTATGCTAGTACAACATTTACATTAGCAAAAGATTGGCTAAGCTTTTGCAAGAGATCCACCAGAGAGTGGCCAAAAATCCGCTTCTCCAAGATTAGAACCCTATTTGCTAAAGCAATCTCATGTATATGCTTTCCATTTTAGATTTTAATTTGTTCATTTAAAATTATAATGTGAAACTGGTCCCCTATAAAATCTTTTTGCGTCCGTCACTGCACGCAAGTGGCCTTTGCGTGCACGTATATATTTTTTATAGAAACCTAAGACACGCAAGTTGCTAACGCGTGTACATTTTATAAAAATGAATAGTCCTGACAATGGTCAAGTGTATACATCTTTGTGCTGTCTGCGCAAATTTGTGTTGCATATTCAACAAAAAAAAAAGTAATTCCTATACGCACATATATGTTGCGTACTCTTTATAAAAAAAATAGGAGGTCTGTATACGCATGTCCCAAATACGTGTTTGGTGAATATTTTAGTTGGAACTTCCCACTTATAGACATTTTAGGCTATGAGGTCCGAAAAAATAGTATTTTTGTTCTTCACCCTTAATCAATTTTGTTTATTTTTGGTGTTAGAGAGAGGTGAAGCATCAATACAAAAAATGAATTCGGAACAAAACGAAGACAAAACATTCCATTTAAGTATTTGTGAAAAATTAGGGTATGTCCTGGCCATATGGAGATTGTGCGAGAAAACATTTAAGGCCCAATCAAAAATATCCATTTTTTAATAAAATATGTTTAAAATACTTATATTTAATATATATGATCCTAAATATTCACTAGATATTTTGAATATTAGGATAACACGTCACTTTTAAAGAAGTATCACGCTCCATTGGCCCAATGATGAATATCACCTTTAATACTCCACGAGTGCTAATGGAGTATGTGATCGAAATGGGTATTTTGGTTACTATTTCTGAAAATTAAAAAGTTTAGACAACTTTTTATAAAATCAAAAAGTTTAGAGCAAGTCCAACAGCCTCCTTGTGTATTCGTTATAAATATTATAAAATATGATGTTTTTAATCATTTAGGCTATTATAAGGTATGACAACTCCAACAATATTTCTTATATAGATTGCTTATAATTATTATAATATTAAATTAGAACTCCACCTACTTTTATATTATTAAAAAAAGTGAGAAATAGAAAAAAATAAATATTTTATTCATTAAAATGATATAAGGGAAGACTAAAGTTTCCTTAAAGATAAGGGAAATGGGAAAATTCTTAACTTTTTAAGATGTAACTAGGAGGCTGTTGAAGCAAGCTGGGCAAGCTTTTCTTACTCATTCCTTATATTTCGATTTAGAAAATTATATAAGTAGTATACTAAACTTGCTCTTATAGTCCAACAACATAGCAAAATTATTCAACAAATAAAGAAATTTTACTATCCAATAAATAAGTTATCTAATGAAAATTTGCCCAAACTACCTATTTTTTCACTTTCTCTCACCAAAATACCCATTTTCGGATCTACCGCCTAAAATACCCACGGGATACGCATTTGGGAGATGCGTATCCGGGGTCACTGTAGTATTCTTCCCCGACGTTGTCTCTCTCTTGTCCACTCTCTCCCCTTCGTCGCCTTTCTCCCATCTTTCCCTCCACACCACTTCTCAGGCCACCAAACCTCCACCACAGACCCCCCCATATCATCTCCTTCATCTTCCATTTATCCCTTTCTCTTCTACGGCCCCGCAGGGGCATGTGTAAACTCGTCGGAAAGTGTTGAGGAGAAGTTCTGGTTATGGTTTGGTATGAACAATCCGGCATTACAAATGGAATAAAAAAATGTATAGGTTTGGAGAGGTTGACAAAATGACTCGATTGGCATGTAAATTTAGACTGGAAAATGACGCGTCAGGGAGAATCGAGCTAATCAAAAAATGAAATCAGAAAACGAAATCTGGAAACTAGGTTAAGATTGGGGGTTTAATTTCATGCATTACTAATAATTTAAAATTGGTACGAGTGTATATCATCGAGAGACGATTCGATTGGTCTATAAATGGAGACTGGAAAATGACGAATTGATGGCGAATATCCGTTGTCGAAAAATTTAATAAAATCGTCGACGAATCGCCTAGTCGCTGCTGGGAGCTGGAAAAGAAAACAACGGATACGCTTGTTGCAGATGCAGGATACCTGTGTTGCATGGATGCAGTTGGCGTATCCTGTGGCGGATGCATTTATGTCATTGGCGTAAGGAGTAGATTGCGCCTCTGTAATTGGCGTAAACAGAACACACGCCTTTACCAAGAGTGTATCACGTGGTTACTCCTTTGTCATGGGCGTATGTGGTGGGCATTTTGGGCGATCCCTCATGACGATGGATATTTTGGCTTCCAAATAATAAAAAATGGGTAGGAAGGACAATCACTCTTATTTAACTATCACATAAGTTTAGTGAAAAAAGATCTATATCTGTTTTAATTGTTACAAATAATTTTATCTTTCATGTTTAGTAATTTATGTTTCGGTTATTTTAATTGAAAAAACTTATATCCTTATACACATTCTTTCACTAAAAATTTTATCATAATATATCAAAAATAATTTCGAAATTATAAATTACTTAATAATACTTTCAATCATTATTTCATTTAAATTCATTTTAACTTTGACATTAGAAGTATTGGGGTTTAACATAAAAGAAAATAATTAATTAATATGTTTTATGAACCCTAACTAATATCATCATTATCTATAAGGGTGTTCATTAAATCACAAAAATCGTCCGCACCATATCGGCCACACAGCACTGCGGAACATGGTTGTTAACGGAGGAATTTGGTGATAACAAATTCGGGGAGGGTTGCTGGAATTGTGGTGGTGGTTGATGACGGTGAACGGCGTAGGACGTTTAGGGTTAGGGTTTTGTGATTTGGGGATGGCTGAGATTGTATGATGTGATTATTGCAATTTAGATTGAATATTGAATTCTCTCTTTTTCGCAAGGGTTTGCATCGTGTCATACAATGTGCCTACGTACCCTATTTATAAGGATCAAGCCAAACGTAGTTCTTGGGGAGCAAGTAATCGTAATGGGCTAGGTTACCTTGTTTAGGAAGCCCATTGGATTAAGACCACCGCCTTTGATGTTATCATTATGGACTTTAAAGCCCAACTACTTTCTCGGAACATATCGGTTAAGCTATTGACCTGGTATTTTCGGGGTCAACGCTTTCCCTGAGTTACGGAGATAAAATAGCTGTAGGGCAGCCCTGAATGAGGGCGAGATCTTTCCGAAGACGGACGAGATCCGTCTTAAAGGGCGAGATCTAGCCTTTAGTTAGTTCAAGGACCTTATTCGTAGTCCATAATCTTCGAATTCAATAATTGCCACCACAAAGGGCGAGATATTACAGTGTTGGGCCTAGCCGTTTTAAAAGGGCGAGATCCTTTATATATGGGCGAGGTCTTCTGAAAAGTAATGGTATCCTTCCTTGGGTCAGGCCCAATAAATGTCACATTTCCTCATGCCACAACCCATGACACGAATTACTTCTTTTACCCGGCCCAAACGAGATCGACACCTCCAAAATAGGGCGAGAATGTTTTTTTGGGTATAACAACTACCCCCCAGTTTCTTGCAATATACTTATAAAAGAAAATAACTTCTTGAAGCTTTCCCAAAAAACATAGACGAGCCTTATTCCACAAGAAATAAGATTGACATGCCTCGATTTCTGTTCTCATTCCAATTAGAACATGCCACGTGTCCCATGCTAGCTATTACTATATAAACCCCAAACTTTCCTTCTTTTCCTATCTCATTTTCAAAAGCTCACGAAGTGCTGCTTGATTTTTATCCGGAGGACGAGGTTCGTAATTGCTGTAGGCGAGTTCTTCCATTCTTCTAGGCGACATCTTACTATCGAGGACGACTTCTTCTAACAAGGTATTTTCCCTCTTCTCGTCTTTTTTGTCGATTGTTCTGTACTTTTTCAAAATAACTGCTTACAATGAGAGTAACTCGCCTAGGATAGATAATGCGTTCTCGCTAGTCTTTCGCTTAGGACCGCTTCCAGCTAAGAGGGCGAGGACCCCTACCATACTCTTTTCTTTATTCCTTTTTATCTTCAGGAAACAATTTTTAACATAGTCCTCGCCCTCTCTTACAGATGTCAAGAGAGGATCTTTCTTCCGATACCGGGTCAATGTCGCCCTCGACCTCGAACTCTCTTGATAATCAGGATGATATTATCTCTATTTCTGATAGCCTTCACGTGGGTGATGTCGCTGATGATTTGGCCAGCGTTTATCATGCTCAGGATTTAGGCGACACGGGTGAGGGGGAGGATGATTTATATGGCTTTTTCGCTGCCCTAGATCCTCAAGAGCCTGGTCCCTCTAGAAAGGGCCATGGCAAAGACTTGGCAAAATTTAGAAAAATACTCGACGAGGCGAGGGTTGAAGAAAATAATGATGAAGGCGAGAATTCAAAAGAGGACGGGACCTCCAGTCAAGATGAAGATAATATTGACTTTGAGGATGCTGAAGTTGAGAACGCAGACGAAGTATTATCCATCTCGCCTGTTCGTTATGCAATGGAATTACCTTCTCCTCCCAACAACCCATACAAACAATCCGTCCGTGTATGCGACCTCGATCTTGATTTTGAAGATGATGTTAGCGAACCACTCAGAATGAAACATAGGTTTGACCAGAGCAGAATCTCCTGTGCAGGACTCGCCTCAAAAATATCCTCAGAAGAAATTATGTTTCTAATTGAGTATTATAATCTGGAAGGAAAATGGCTGCGACCTCACTCCTTCATGAGAATGCACATCTTCAATATCAACGGGTTACCAACGCCGAGAATGGTTCTAACCAACAAGTTGATAGAGCTTGGCTTTGGAACACCTATGCATCCTTACCTTCACCAAATCATCACTTATTTTAACATCGCCCCAGTACAATTGTCCCCCAATAGCTATAGGGCAGCTATTGGCTTGTACATGATGTATAGAAATGAAGGGTACGATGCCCCAACCATGGCCGAGCTGAGCCCTTTTTTTTCTTTAAGACGATGCGGGAAAGACGTGGGATTCTACTACCTCGCCTTTTGGTCAAGTCATAACAAGAAGGGTTTTATTACTGGTAACCCCAGTAACATGAAGATATGGAAAGAAGATTTTCTTTATTTGTACGACGTTCCAAGAATTAGAACTCAATTCAATCTACACCCTTGTAAGTATCTCGTCCTTATAAAAAATTTTAAATCTCGTCCTCGAAACCCTTAATTTATTTTTTATTTATTCTTTCCGTAGACAAACCCGCCCAGACGAAATTAACGGGCGATGCTGCAGCCAGAGCCTTGGCTATCTCTCAACTTTCTAGGTTAAAGAAAGATCTCGACGTCTTAGTGGTACCTGATAACCTCCGTACCCATGGTTTCTATAATGAGGGCTATGGAAAGATTCCATATGTTAAATTCAAAAGGGGAACTAAAAGAAGTACTCGTAAAAAACAAATAGAAGGGCTTACCGGTAAAGGTACCTCGTCCTTCAAACACAACCTCGCCCTTTAACTAGAACTCTAATCATTATACTTCTACTTGTATATCTTTGGAATTTGTATGAATAACTTGTCCACTTTATGTGCAGGTCAAATGTCGAGACTTCCTTTTGGACGAAACCCTTTTGCTGAGCCAGCTCCTTCTGCAACAGTTAACCCACCTCGCCCTTCAATTTCAACATTGGCAAACCAATCTCGCCCAAATATTCCTATTATTAATCAAGGCGAGAATGCACTCAAAAACAAAAAACGTGATTTGGCTGAAACTTCCAAGAACCTGCAAAGTAAGAAACACAAGCCGTCCGCTGCTGAAGAATCGCCCTCAGATTCTGTGGCTTCCACTTTTGGCTCTGTTGCTGCAGAAAATTTTTCTAACAATGATGCTAAGCTTTTAAAGAATCGCACTGACGAAGAAGCAGAGTTTAATTTTAAAGTTGGACTTGGAGACGCTTTCTACCACGGTTTAAAGGTTCTCGCCCTGAAGAATGCCACCATTAAAGACCAAGACAAATCTCTAAGGAAACTCAAAGGCGAGGCTACTTCCTACAACTCCAAAATGAGTGAGATTCAGAAAAAACTTGATAATGAAATTAAAGCAAGGAAGGAAGATGTTGACAAGATCCAGTTGTCTTTTGATAAGGCAAAATTTGGTTTCGACCAAGCCACCAAATCATATGAGGACGAGATTGCTAAGCTTAAAGGCGAGAATGAGGCGTTTATAGCTGGGACAAGGAAGAGTCAGGGTGAAGCCTGTGACGGCCCCAAATCCGGGGTCATAAATCTGGGCCATCACGGACCAATTTCCATTCAATATCAATATCCCTTGGGTTTTTTTTATATATCCTTTAATGCTTAAACAGTTGACCCCACACTAATACACACTCACACCAGTCATATGCTCAGAGAACAACATTTACCATAACAAAAGTTTAGAGTTGAAAGTTAAAAGAGTTATTACAAACCAGGATCATACTTAAGTACATTGTTGAATAACACTTCGACATGAAGCGTTTCAACAACCAAAAGTTTATTACATGTCTTCATACTTAATTATACATAAGCCCTCAGAACCCGTCTGCCTCATCCCTACCTCCGGGATCGATGCTAACGTGCCCTCAGAAAGTCGCCTTCCTCTTACCCTCTTGCGGGGCGTTCTGCGAAGTATTGGCATACCTAGCTGTATATAGATAAGTAGCAAGAGTGAGCTATAATAGCTCAGCAAGATAATATTGTAAACTAGAATTTAAAATGTAACCAAGTATACATGTATATACATATGTAAGCGGTAACCAATTATAAACTTTAAGGAAGAATAAAACTCTTATTTAATAATACATCATCCACTTACTATTATAAGAAAGAAATCTAGGATAATACAGTATCAGTTTCTCTTCTTAAATAATATAACAATCAATATACCATTTCAGTGTACTATTTCAGGATAATATGGATAATTACTTAAATCTCTCACTATCATCTTCTCATTTCCTTCTTATGCAACAATTTTATAAATTAATATAAAATCAGTTTCTCTTCGTCTATAACAATAATTCCATCGTTTCATCTCATTTTACCTTTTCAGTATACCAATCTGACTTTATCGTTGATTCTTTATTCAATAATTGTGGGGGTTTTCACTGTTGCTGAATACGTGAGGCACGATGATCAGTCGTCCTCCGTACCTGTCCATTTTTTTTACTACCGGTAGAAGGAATGAAGGCCACCTGCTAACATCATCCCTGGAGGAAGGCCACCTGCTAACATCCTCCCTTGGTATCTTCGTGCCGAATCATGAATGCTAGACTATGTCGCACACAGCCCTGACACAGCCTCTTATGCAAGTTTGTTGCTAATCCCCCTTTTTATAAAATCATTATTCAATTTATCAACACCATTTCACATTTCCATTCCCGTATATCATTTCCATTCTCGCACATTATTTCTATAAAATTTATATATATAACATAACACTTTGGTTATGATTCAGATATCTCTTTTATATTTAAGAATTCAAATATGCTTTTATATTCATAAAACATTCTGTCTATTTTAAGAGTAGTAAATAATAATCAAATAATATTTATTCAACCACTAACACTAAAAAGAATATTTATAATATAGCATTATAACCCATATAACCCTAGATAACAACTGATACCATTCTCTTTCATATCTCTTTTACCCTAGAGCATATTCGCTCCATTCGTAATCATCTCTATATTCATATTTCAGAAAACATATCCATCTCTCTTTAATTTCCCACAATCAAGAGAATATGTTCTTTGCAATATAGCAACAAAAGCATCACATATACATAAATATATTCCATGATATCATTATTACTCCGAAGATAAATAATTTTTAAAGTAGGGATAGAAGGATCTTGCCTCGGTTTCTGTATCCTGACAGTATGGCTGGTCCCTCTTCCGGAGTTTCTATAAACACAAAAGGACCGTCATTAGAATACCACATCTCTTACTCACTACCCTCTTGTATAACAAAACCCTTTACACTTCAATATATGTTTAACGTATCATTATTACCCCAAAGGTTCAAGAACTTAACCATTTATAAGCTCAATCGAAGTTTCAGTGTTTGTCACCATTTCACCTAACGACCACACTTGACTGTAAAATTTCTTATAAATTTTAAATTTCGAATTTTAATATAAGGTCAACTGTCAAGGGTCCTCTGATCACTCTACTACACTATCCCAAAATTTCGTGACTTATAAAAATGTCTAAGTATGGTAACTTTAACCTCAAAGTTGATACAATTACTTTTTCTCGGTTTCCGAACGTCTTTTAATAAAACTGACTTTTCTCCTAAACCGTTCGTCAGATTTTAACGCACCTTATATCAAAACGATCTATGAACTAAGCTCTATCATTTCATGGTCAATTGGTAACCTAGGCAGTGAGGTACCGTATGAATACAGGGGTCACAAAACAGGGCAGATTTCGTCATAACGAAAATCGGGCATTATAACGGCTATAATTTCATACTTTCCAAAAATCAAACTCCTCCAAATCAATCATCAAACACAATAATCATCACCTACACCATGTGGTCTTCATTACCAGCCATGGTTACAATCCCAAACTCCTTCCAAAATCAACTTTAATCACTTACAAACACTTATAACATCATAATCATGACATTTATACTACTTAACCACTACTACATCAATATCCATCATAAATATAAAAGAGCAAGCATGATTATACCTTCTTGAAGCTTTGATAACCCTTAACAATCCTTGATATATCCTTAATCAACCTTATACTAGCTTGAATCCACTAAAAGAACCATGAAAATCAAGTTAGTTTCTTAGAAAACACTATTCATCACTATTCATCTTCAACTTCTATGATTTTATTGCCTTGCTAAATGATGGTGGATGGCTATGAAACTTTGTGATAGTCTTGATCTATCCTCCAAGATGCTCCATAATTTTTCTCTTGATTTGATCTTGAAGCTAGCTAGGGTTTTGGAATTTTTTTCTCCTTTTTCTTGGTTTTTGGCCGAAAGTTGTAAATGGATGGGGGGAGAGATTTCTTTTGATATTTTTGATCCTATCTCATCTTAATCTTGCTAATTACTTGTTTTTCTAGCTTGTCTTGGAAGCTTGGTTGATATTTACATGTTTAAATGACTAATTTACCCTTAAAATGGTGTTAATGGAATGTGACATCATCTTGATGATCTAATAATTCCTTTTCTTGATTTTTCTAAGTGTTATGCTACTAATTCTTATAAATGATAATGTGGTATGTATCCTTGTTATATTATTAATCTTGGTTGCTTGGTTTCCATACTCGTCTAATTGTGGTTCGTTTCGAGTATACCTCATTGTCTCAGTGGTTTTCGAAATCATTTATAAATCCAATTTCCTTTGGTATTTTCTTAACTTATTAATCCCTTGGTTTAACCTAAATCTTCTAATTCCTCAATATATGATTCCTTTAATAGTTCCATGCTCTTTAATATCCAATAGAAGCTCTTTGGAAGTCAAAATCCTCAAAAATCCATATTTAGGAATTTCTAAAATCCATCGTCATTTCGAGTCACTTAATTTCAATGTACAACACTAATATGGTTTCTGTTTATTCATTCTTCGTTTCCATTATGGAGTACTTATATACTATTTTTCTAAATCCTCGAAATTTACTATTCGTGTGACCACTGTAGCATTACTAAAGTTAGGGTTATTACAAAGCCAATAATGCGGGATTCCTGGATTACCTCCGAAATTTCCTTGCAGCTGATCCTAACTATGACTGGTCCACACACTTCGCCCCTTCTACTCCTGGCTATATGCTGAAGTTCCAAACTGACAATGTTGAGCTCATTGATGCTGCTAAGGAAGATCTCAGAAAGAAAATTGAAGCAGAAAGAAAGGCCATAGCCGAGGAGGAGGCGAGAAAGAAAGGGGTAACTGAAGGCAGTAATGCCGGCACAATCTCACCCTCCGATGCTGCTGCCAAGTGACTCTATGAACTCTTTATAATTGCGAACACAATAGGAGTGCGGGCCCTCCTATAATGGCCTCGCCCTTTGTAATTTTTTCTCTTAATTCACTTGACTTGCTCTTCTTTAACTAATTGGAGTGTGCGTCCTCCATCTAAAGACGTCGCCCTTGTATTGACTTAAGCATCTGCCTACGCTTCCCTAGTACTCATATTAATTTTAATATGTCTTGCCTTTATTATAGAATCTCTCCCCTTGATGGGAATCTCGCCTTTCTTCAACATAATTCATGAACTTTAATCAGAATCTAATTCATGAACCTTAATAAATATCTCACTTCAAAGGTAACAACTACCATGTCTTCCAGAGGGTATCTCCCTCTAAGGGAGTCACTTTCCTCAGAATTTGATAATTTTATTATACTCTCCTCAGAGGAGATCATTATTAAGTTCAGAAATACCCTCCTCACAGGAGGTGGATTTTCCGAAACTCGAACCCTGATGAGGCGCCGGAAGTACGGACATCCCCCCCGGAACTACGGTTTTTGCAAGGATTTAACAATTTGGGATACCCTCCTCAAAGGAGGTTGTTCCCCATTCCAGAAATATCCCTCCTCACAGGAGGTGGATTTTTCGAAGCTCGTGCCTTGATGAGGCGCCGGAAGTACGGACATCCCCCCCAGAAGTACGGTTTTTGCAAGGACTTTGATAATTCGAGATACCCTCCTCAAAAGAGGTCGTTCTCCATTCCAGAAATACCCTCCTCACAGGAGGTGGATTTTCCGAAGTCTATTTTTTAAACTCTCCTCAAAGGAGACCATCCTTTCATACATCTATGAAGATCCTCCTTAAAGGAGGTCATCTATCATAGAATTTAAACAAAAAAATGAAGAAAAACAAGCATGTTTTATTCATAAATATATAAATCCTGGCTAAGGAAGAGTACATGCACTACCCCCCTAGACTTTCATGAAAATAATAATTAAAGGAAAGTGTAACAAAATTAGAAAATACATTACTGATAGTATTTCTTCAAGTGTTCCATGTTCCAGGCTCGTGGAATATGCTTCCCCTCCATATCGGCCAAATAATAAGTTCATTCCCATAAGACTGCTCTCACCCTATAGGAACCTTCCCAATTAGCGCCAAATACTCCATGATTCTGGATTTTTGTGTTAGGCATTACTCGTCGGAGAACATAATCGCCCACCTTTAAAGGCCTCGCCCTAACTTTTGAATTGTAAAACCTTGCCACTCTTTGCTGGTAAGACACCAACCTAGCTTGAGAAGTTGTTCTGAATTCCTCTGCCAAATCCAAGTAAAGACGATGGTTAACCTCATTCACCTCCGGTTGATAATTATCTCTTCTGAAAGACCCTGCCCCAAACTCCACTGGAACCATGGCCTCACATCCATATGTCAAAGAGAAAGGAGTTTCCCCCGTGGTAGACCTAGGTGTCGTATTATAACCCCATAAGACATTAGGCAACTCTTCGGGCCAACTTCCCTTACTATCATCTAACTTTGCTTTGAGCGTGTGCTTGATTATCCTGTTCACTGCCTCCGTTTGTCCATTTGTCTGAGGATGACTAACGGCAGAAAAACTTTTTTTAATTCCCAAATTGTCACACAGCTGCCTCATTTCTTTACTGTCAAATTGCTTCCCATTGTCGGAGATCAACTTGTAAGGTATCCCAAAACGACAAATAATTGAACGATACACAAAGTCCACCAACTTTTTTGCTGTAATTGAAGCCAAAGGCTCTGCCTCTGCCCATTTAGTAAAATAATCCACCGCCACGACGGCATACTTTACCCCTCCCTTCCCCTTGGGGAGCTCGCCTATCAAGTCAATCCCCCACATAGCAAAGGGCCAAGGACTAGTCAAAGACGTGAGAGGAGCCGCAGGACTATTCACGTAGTTGGCACATTTATCGCAGGATTTAGCAAAAACCATTGAGTCCTCCCGAAGAGTAGGCCAGAAATATCCTTGACGTAATATTTTTTGTGCAAGTGAACCACCCCCCGAGTGATTTCCGCAAATTCCCTCATGAACCTCCCGTAAGACATAATTAGTAATTACATTCCTCACCATCTATGCATTTCAACAGTGGCTGATTAAAACCTCGCCTATAAAGAGAACCTCCAAAATCCACATAACGAGCTGCTTTATATCTGAGTCTTCTAGCCTCGATTCTATCATCTGGTAGAATACCTTCCTTTAAATATTTCCAGATTGGGGTCATCCAAGTATCCTGCATAGGGCCATCAACCTGCATCAACTCCGCCTCTGGGACACTAGGTTGCTTCTGGACTTCCAAGGGAATAACCCCTAATAGAGTAGCTTCCTTTTGAGACCCCAACTTAGCCAAAGCGTCGGCCTCCTCATTACTGTCTCTAGGAAGTTGTTCCAATCTTGCTTCCCGAAACAAGCCCATCAACCTCTGCGTACACTTCATGTATAACTCGGTTCGAGGTCCCTTTGCCTGAAACCCCCCATTAACCTGATAGACGACCATCATCGAATCACTCATGATGTTTATATTTTCCACCCCATCTCAAGGGCGAGCTTCAATCCCGAAATCAAAGCCTCATACTCAGCATCATTATTTGTAGCATGAAAAGCAAAATGAATCGCACTCCTCAAATGATGTCCCTCTGGACTGATCAAGACAATCCCCGCACCCGCACCTTCATTATTTGATGCACCATCCACATACAAAGTCCACCACGGTGCCGAAGTAGGTCTTTCCTGAATCAACTCAGGCGGAGGGCTAGGTATCATGGCCAAGGCATCGCCCTCTTGTGCCAGAGGGAATTCCAAAATAAAATCAGCAAGAGCCTGTCCCTTTATAGCACTTCTCGGCTTATACTCCACATCAAATTGCCCCAATTCCACAGCCCATTTCAACATCCGCCCGGAAGTCTCAGGTTTATGCAATATCTGCCTCAAAGGATACACTGTTCGAACCTCTATTCTATGTGCCTGAAAATAAGGTCGCAACTTCCTGGAAGCCAAAATCAAGGCATACACTAACTTCTCCATATTCGAATACCTTGTCTCTGCCTCCAACAACCTCTTGCTAACGTAATAAATAGGATACTGGACGTCATTTTCCTCCCGTACGAGAACCCCACTAACAGAATACTCCGAAACAGCCAAGTACAAAATGAGAACCTCGCCCTCGAGAGGTTTTGACAGCAGTGGAGGAGACCCCAAATGATTTTTCAATGCCTGGAAAGCTTCCTCGCACTCAGGAGTCCATTCGAAATTCTTCCCAACACCTTTGATAGCTTTGAAGAATTCTCTGCACTTGTCAGAAGACTTGGACACAAAACGGTTCAAGGCAGCAATTCTCCCGGTTAGACTCTGCACCTCCTTCACTGTCCGTGGAGATCTCATATCAAGAAGAGCTTGTATCTTTGCAAGATTCGCTTCTATCCCCCTAAGATTCACCATAAATCCCAAAAACTTCCCGGATTCCACTCCAAACACACACTTTTATGGATTAAGCTTCATACGAAATTTTCTAAGGATTTGAAACATCTCTTCCAAATGTCGGATATGATCTTCTGCTTCCTTTGACTTCACCAGCATGTCATCCACATAAACTTCCATTGTTTTCCCGATCTGGTCTTTGAACATCATGTTTACTAACCTCTGATAAGTCACCCCTGCATTGAGTAGCCCGAAAGGCATTCCAATATAGCAATACAACCCCCTATCTGTGATAAAGGAAGTGTTTTCTTGATCAGGCGCATACATCGGTATCTGATTGTATCCTGAATAAGCATCCATAAAACTGAGCAAAGCGTGCCCCGCAGTAGCATCTACCAATTGATCAATCCTAGGTAAAGGAAAGCTATCCTTCTTACATGCTTTATTCAAGTCGGTGAAATCAACGCAGACTCTCCACTTCCCATTGGATTTCTTTACCAAAACCGGATTCGCCAGCCAATCCGGGTAAAAGGACTCTTTAATTAACCCGACATTCAACAGCCGATCAACCTCCTCCTTCAAGGCAATAGCCCGTTCACCACTGACCGCCCTTCACTTTTGCCGAACACCCTTCCTAGAAGGGTCTATGTTGAGATGATGGCACATTACTTCAGGATCGATTCCTACCATGTCAGCATGACTCCAAGCGAAAACATCCAGATTATTCTTTAAAAAGTTAACTAGCCTCTCCCTTAAGCCCGACTCTAACCTCGCCCCAATGCACAGTACCTTGGACGAGTCTCTCTTGTCCACCAAAATTGGCACAGTGTCTTCCGCTGGTCCCATATTCTTCTTGGGCTCAGGTAATCGAGGATCCAGGTCAAACTCTACTTCCTTTGTTCCACTGGACTCACCCACTTCTCGGATAAAAACAATCTCATCCCCTGATGATTTAAGTCCTTCACTCTCAGTCGTTGGATCATCTAGAAATTCAACCATTGGAGTGTCTTCATACTCCATAACGAATTTTCCCTTTTTTGCCCGAAGACTTCTTTGTTCCTCATCCTCGTCAGTGACATCCTCAACAACCCCTTCCCGGAACTGATCTTGAGTGACTGGAGGGGGAGCCCCAATCATCAGCACCTTATACCTTGTTCTGTCGGTTGTAACTCCTTCCCCAAATGCATTCTTCGCTTCTGAATTTTCCATAGTAACTTCCACAATCTCCCCCAAAGTAGGTGGTGCCTCTAACAGAAAGAGCGGAGTAATCTTGCCTGACTAATGCTTCATAACTAGCCAAGTCATCATCGCCGGGAAACTCCACTGTATAAACCATATTGGTAACTGCCTTAGGTTCGAACGATTTCAAGGTTTCATGAGCGCTTTCCTCTTTGAAGTCCATCATCTCTTCTCGTTGTTTACCCTTTGAGGAAGACTTCATCATCTTGTTGTAACACTCCCTGGTGTCGTATTGACATCCCTTCACACATCCGATCCCCGCCGGAGTAGGAAACTTCATTGCTAGATGATATATTGATGTCACCACCCTCATTTCTTTCAAAACCGATCTCCCAAGCAGTGCATTATAGCATGTAGGTTGATCAACTACCAGAAACTCGAACACCTGAGTAGCTGAGTAAGGGTCTTCCCCTAAGGTGAGCGACAACTTCACAGTACCCTTGACCCGTACAGAATCTCCTGTAAAGCCGTAAATGTGGGTCGTTCCATGAGTCATTTCTTTATCAAGAAGCCCCATCTTCTTATAAGTTTCGTAGTAAAGAATATTTACTGAACTTCCATTATCAATAAACACTCGATGAACACTCCTGGTATCGATCCTTACATTTACCACCAAGGCATCGCTATGTGGGTGATGAACCCATTTAGCATCTTCTTCCGAAAAAATTATCTGTGTATCCTCCCCCTTGAACAGCTTAGGAGGTCTTTCTGATAAGTGATTTACATTTGTCAGAGGAGGGTCCCTTGCCTCGCGGGCGTACCTCTCCATAGCATTTCTTCCATTTCCGCCAACATGAGGCCCGCCAAAAATAGTATGAATGCTCGCCTCCTTCACGAATGTTGTCTTCTCCTGATGATCCGGCTTATCTTTGCCTTCGGGACCATCCTTCTTAGTTTCCTCCCGAGGAGGAACGTCCCCCTTTATTTTTCTAACCCATTCGGTCAACTTCCCATTCCTAATCAGCAATTCAATCTCCTCCCTCAATTGTCGACATTGATGAGTATCATGGCCATGAGATTCATGATAGGCACAATACCTCTTTTTATCTCTTTGAGCATTCTTCGAAAGTGGGAGGGGTGTCTTATAAAATCCTTCCTTCTTTGTCACCTCGTAAATGTGTCCAATTGACGCCACCAGAGGCGTAAAGATACTGGTCTGAGGATGGCCTTGATCTTTCAGAGAATAAAGAGGCGGTGGAGGGTACCGTGGTATCGGGCTAGGTGACCTTGATCGGTCTGACCCCCAAGTATCAACAATATTGACATCAACTCTGCCATTCCTCCTCCCATCCCCCTTTGGACTCGGAGATCTATCCTTGCGTTTACCCCTATGACTAGTTTCAGGGTAATCACTCCTCTTCAAGGCTTCTTCCTCCCTCTTAAAGGGTTCAGCTTGCGCATAAAGATCTGCAAGGGTCAATGGCTCTTTTCGTTGAAGCTCTTTCCAAAAATCTGAATTCACTCTCACCCCAGCTATGAGAAAGTTCTTGATGGTCTCATCTGAAGCTCCTCGGACAGTGGGGACCTCAGCGTTGAACCGTCTAAAATAAGATTGAAGAGTCTCCCCTTCTCTCTGCTTTATATTGGCCAGAGTCGTGACAGGGGGAGCGTAGACAATAGAAGATTGAAATTGAATTAGAAACATCCTCCGCATTTGATCCCAAGAGGTGATAGATCCCGGTCCCAACTTTTGAAACCACTGATGAGCATTTCCCCGCAGCGTTGAGGCTAACAACCTACACTTCGTCAAGTCCTCCACCTGGTAAAGCTCCATTTCTGTATTGAACCGCGCAATATACTCAGCCGGGTCAGAGCTTCCTGTGAACCTTAGATCTCCCACCCCCCTAAAAGATGGTGGAAGGGGTGCTTCCCGCACTGCCAAAGAGAAGGGAGACGGGGCCGACTCAAACATAGCCCCTGCCTGACCCTCTGATTGTGCCAACAACCTGCGCAGAGCATTTAAGTCAAGATCTTCAAACCCAGGAATTCTACGGGGTGCCTCCTCGCGTCGCTGTTGATTCATTAATTCTTCGAATCGATACCGATCTCCGACAGTGGAATTCTCCGGGCGGGAAAAATTATAACCACGAGAAGCCATTAGATCTCTCTCCAAGTTAGACTCTATAGGTCCCCTCTGGTTCCCTTCTGCTTGATTGAAGAGATTGGCATAGGACCTTCTCTCCCCATACCATAGATTGTAATGGTTTTGGGTACTCATTTGGGGATTATGGTTCCTGGCTCGAACCATCGTGAATGCTGCAGGGTCAGAGCCTCCTAAAACTTCGTTCTCATGATGAGAGCGGCGCCTTTCTTGCTCCAAGATTCTTTGACTACTAGCTCGAACCCCTCCTGCTTGACTTGATTGTCGGGGGTCCTCCCTATCCAGAGGGAGTTCAACATACGGATCCCCAAAAGTTAAAGCTCTGGGAGTGACAGCCCGGAACCTTTGATTTCCTCCAATCTCTCCAATGACTCGAACATCCCCTTCAAAAGGAATCTCCCTATGTAGGCTACGCTGGTGATTCATGTCAGATTCTCTACCAACGCGTCTATCTCCGACTGGTGTTTGATAACTCGCCTCCCAGCCATGGTTTGGGCGTCGCCCCTCCCGATCGAGGCGAGATTCTTCAAAAACCCGCCTTTCCCTTTCCATTGCATCCATTCTTGCCCCCATTCGAGTGATCGTATTGCCCATGTAAGTGATCTGGTCGAAAAGCTCAGTATTACTCATCAAAACGGGGGGGGTCTCCTCCTATCCGTGGAATCGGTCGTCTGTCAGGCATCCTAGGCGTTACCGACCTTCGGTGCGAAACCCCTGGACGATCGGGACTCCCCATACCAGAGTTCCTTGCGATAGAATTATTCCTTGGCGGCGGCGGAGGCAGATTTTCTCTGGTCCTAACTTCTTCCATACGCCGACTATCAATACGCTCACGATTTGAGTGGGACATCCTTCCTCTTAAGATGTCAAAAAAAAAGCCCCTCCTTCTAGCGCCACTTGTTAACGGAGGAATTTGGTGATAACAAATTCGGGGAGGGTTGCTGGAATTGTGGTGGTGGTTGATGACGGTGAACGGCGTAGGACGTTTAGGGTTAGGGTTTTGTGATTTGGGGATGGCTGAGATTGTATGATGTGATTATTGCAATTTAGATTGAATATTGAATTCTCTCTTTTTCGCAAGGGTTTGCATCGTGTCATACAATGTGCCTACGTACCCTATTTATAGGGATCAAGCCAAACGTAGTTCTTGGGGAGCAAGTAATCGTAATGGTCTAGGTTACCTTGTTTAGGAAGCCCATTGGATTAAGACCACCGCCTTTGATGTTATCATTATGGACTTTAAAGCCCAACTACTTTCTCGGAACATATCGGTTAAGCTATTGACCTGGTATTTTCGGGGTCAACGCTTTCCCTGAGTTACGGAGATAAAATAGCTGTAGGGCAGCCCTGAATGAGGGCGAGATCTTTCCGAAGACGGACGAGATCCGTCTTAAAGGGCGAGATCTAGCCTTTAGTTAGTTCAAGGACCTTATTCATAGTCCATAATCTTCGAATTCAATAATTGCCACCACAAAGGGCGAGATATTACAGTGTTGGGCCTAGCCATTTTAAAAGGGCGAGATCCTTTATATATGGGCGAGGTCTTCTGAAAAGTAATGGTATCCTTCCTTGGGTCAGGCCCAATAAATGTCACGTTTCCTCATGCCACAACCCATGACACGAATTACTTCTTTTACCCGGCCCAAACGAGATCGACACCTCCAAAATAGGGCGAGAATGTTTTTTTGGGTATAACAATGGTTTTTATTTTTCATGGTGCGGTTGCGGTTTGAAATTTTGACAAACCGCGTGGTGCGGTGCGGATCACGGTTTTGAATTTCAGTTATGCGGTTCAAACTGCATCACACCGCAATATTTAGTATATTTATATATTTTATAAAGTATATATAATATAGGTTTTTATTCCAATGAGAACCACTACCTAAAAGAGAATCGGGGATCCATTAATAATTGTTGGATCAGTATTCAATTAATGGTTAAGATTTTTTTCTCAAAGACAATTAATGTAGAATATTCAAAAATCAATAAAAAAAGGTAACCAAAAAATTGTAAGATTTTTTGTAAAATTCATATTATTATTTTATGCTTCTTCTTCTACGTATTTGTACGTGTCTTCTTACACACAACATTACTTCTACTTGTTCAACGCTTGAACTTTCAATGTTATGGAACTGAAATTGAAAGTTTATGTGAAGAATATGTAGTGCAAATACGTAAGTTCATACGTAAAACGTTCTTGTTTCTATTAAATTATATAAGTTCCGCACATGAATTTTGAAAGTTCTACATTTAAACTTGTTTTTGTCTTACATGTGAATTCTGAGATCTAGAAAGTTCATGTGTAGAACATGAAGTGCAAATATGTAAGTTCATACACAGAACGTATTTATTTTTATTGAATTAAATAAGTTTCGCACGTGAACTTTAAAAATTCTACATTTGAACTTCCCTATATTTTGAATTTGAACTTGCAAATTGATGATATCGAATCTTGATTATTGATTTTTTTTTATTCCGTGATTCTTGGAAGTTATGAAATTGTGTAATATTTAATTTTTTGGGAAATTTTTTTGATTGAGATTCATTACAAATTTTCCTAATTTCTTTCCTTTTTTAATTTACAAAATTAATCTATATTATAAATATGGTAAATGTGCCTTTATTACATTTATGTACAATGTATCTGTTGGGATTTATGGGTGATAGCATAGAGACAACTTAACTATATTTCCCTGTACTTAGTTTTTACTAAGTTGAACATATTGTCACAGCCAGAGTATATCTTCGTATTCGAATAATTGTTGTCATGTAATAATTGTATGATTTGGGAGAAGTTCATACATTTGTTCAAGCCTCAAGGAATACATCCAGAAGACAGCAAGAATAAAAGTTACTATCATGTTCTTGACAATAAAGTTACAAGAAGACAAATGTTGCAAAGTCACAACAAAGCTACATCTGACAGTAACATTGGCTGAAGCAAGAGACAGTAACATTCGCACACTTGATAGCAAGTTTGGAGTTCCGACAGCAACATTGGCGGGAGCTCGTACTGTCAACTACTGAATATTCCTTTGACAGCAGACTCTGCGGTTAAGGTTATTGTCACCTTGAATTATTTGATTTGGGTATTTTCTCAGTCAAAGCCCGTGACAGGTTACATGTTCAAGAAACAGATTTGCTGCAACACTCTATCGTTTGTAGCAGACCTGCAAAGACTACGACAGAAGCTTAAGAGATTCACAAGACAAGGCTGGTCAATTCGAGGAGTATGTAATATCCACATCTACTAGAATTGTATTAGCTAGAAATAGAAAGAATCTAGGTTGCTTTACTTATAAGGTTTATCCTGTCTGTATAGCAATTTGGGAAAGTCACATGGGTGTGCAAATTGTAATGAGCTGCCACTTGAAAACGATAGCAACTCAACACCCCATGCGATAGAGACAACAGAGTATCTTAGTCTACTTAGATACATCTTAGATTCTTTTCTAATTCATGTACGCACACGAAGCAATTTGTATCTCTTGAGATATCGAAGCTGGAGAAACTCTCTCTCCAGGTTGTAGCAACACTTCGCACAAGATAAATAAAACATTTATTTTGTGAGAAATCTTGTTTCACTTATTTCTTGCATACATCTACTGATAATCTATAATCTTTATCTTCGTTGTTGATTTAAAGATTCGATTTTATCAGTATTGCATTCAACCCCCCCATCTGCAATACTTCGGGACCAACAGTATCTATATTGTATTTAAGAACCGGTTCTTAGGTTCTCAATTTAGAGTGGTTCTCCATATATATATATGGGTAGCACCCTAGAAAGAGCCATCTTATATAGAGTCCAAGAGAGAACCACCACAAAATAAATATATTTATCTTTTTTTGTATGAAAAATAATTATAAATATTAATTAAGAAATTGAAAATGAAATTACACAACTTTTCTTTCTGGAAAGTCATTAAAAATTAATGAAATAACCCAAAGTATTCTACCATAAAATCAAATTTATCCAAAATGGTACTACTGTAGAATCAAATTCAAATCAAGTTTTTTGTTCAAATTTTATGTGTTAAATCCTTTATAAAGTTTATATGTCGTTAGTATTCTACAGTGGAATCAAAATTTATATTTTTAAAATTTTGTTTGTAATTTATTGATGAAATTATATGGTGGAATCAATGGTTCTCTCCGGGACTCTATATAAGAAGATTCTCTCTAAAACAATGGCCTATATACTGTCTTCTACTATTTGTGATGTTTTCACTAAGAATTATTGTTATTGTATTTTTTTAATCGAATGTTGAATTATATCATATATTAATATTTATCAATGTACTATTTGCCTTTTGCCATAATTTTATAAAATTATGTCATTGTGGTATTATTTAATAATAAATATTTAAAAATATATAAACACACAAATTGTAAAACACCACATTTTTATGGTATGGTTTATGCATTTTTTACTTTTCATGGTGCAATCGCGGTTTAAGAAATTAACTAAACTACATACGCGATTTCGTTTGTGATTTAGGCAAAAAATCACACTGTCCGCATCGCGGACACTAAGTAGCAATCAACTATAAAATTTGTCAATTCTTCCCCTTTCTTGTACGTGCACAATAAACACTCCTCCCTTCCTTCAGACTTTCACAACCAACATGATCAAGTTTCTTTGGTATTCTAACAAAAACTTGGCATCTACATTCTTCCTATGTAGTAATGTAGATGTTATAGTGAAAATAAACCCTGGACCTCAGTGGATCCAATATAATTGCACCGGTGGTACTGGGTCTGGGTCGATAGTGTAAGAAGTCGATCCAATTCTAAAGGTGGTATTTGAATCATTTGTAACTTGATAGTTGGAAGTTTTCCTCGATTAGCCAATTCGTTGCTATTTTACCTTCTCTATAGGAATAAAAAATTGTTATTTCTCAATTGTTGTTCTTGATCAATCTCAACAATGATGAAAAATATGAATGCGTTATCCTTCGTATCATATTCATATCCATTCTTCCATATCATTGACATGTAATATGCACTTCCACGTCGATCACTTACAAAAATCATGTATTAGATGATGAGTTTGACAACGAAGCTTAATAATTTTTCGATTGTCTAAATTTTTTATAGTTGTTACATATTTTTAGAAATTTTAGTCTGAACAAGCAATATTTTTGTCGATACTCTGATTGTAATTTAAGTAATGCTTGTAAACCAAAATATGTATGTAAAATGAAACAATTATCTTGGATTTACCAAAATTTGAAGTATTAATTGATGAAATTCATATAAGTGTACGTGAAATCTATTTCAGTAATGATTCTATCAACCAATTGTAAGAAATACCTAATATTTAATAAAATTGAAAACATTTTTTTCGTTCACTAGCATTTTCTATATAAATTATAGAATCAAATGCTTGATTTAACATAATCATAGCTATAAGTTTTTTGAATATAAATTTCCGTGGAAATATATAAGATTGTAGTTAGAGTATCTCCACTACGGGATGTCAATGCCATGTGACATGATATGGTAAGGCATTCTTATTAGCATTCCATTGAAATTATTGAAATGTCATTGAGATGTCAACGAGATGTTAAAAGTTAACATCCCATCAAATAGGGTGCCCAACTTCATTTGTGAATTTGAATTAAATATTATTTCTCTAATATATTTATAAGATTAACATTTAGAGGTGTTAACCATTAGAATTTTGAAAGAAGGGTGTCAAAAATGATGTGGGAAAAAGAGAATATAAAAAATAATACTTTTTATTATGTGAGGAAGTTGAGATATTTTGAAGGGTGCCAATCATTTAAGACGCTCTTGGAATTGATTCACATTGTGCATTTTTATTTCTTCAATCTTATATAGAAGTGTATATAATTATATATGTTGAGTATTGAATACAGTAAAAGAATACAGAGGGGGGTGAATGGATTCTTGAACTTTTCTTTGTTCTTGAATCTGTGTAGCAGTCTAGCAGATAAGTGTTTGTGTGTGCAAATGTATAGGTGCGGATAAAGATAACACAAGACACAATATCACTTTAATCTAATATATCATTAGATAAAGGTTGCTACAATCTGTGAATACAAATGATAGTATTCTCAGCTTCGTTTTTCTCAGAGAGATATGTCTTAAGTGTGTATGAAAAACTTCTCCTCCAAAAAGCAGGATTACTTAGGAAGTGAGGCTGTATCCTTATAGAACATGAATACAACCTACTTACTACAAATTAGAGCGGGCAATCGGATCGTGTCGTGTACTTTCGTGTCGTGTACTTTCGTGTTTCGTGTAGTTGAAGGTGAAACCCGTATCCACCCGAAACAGGATTCGTGTACTTGAATATGAAACCCGTATCCACCCGAAATGAATTCGTGTACTTTCGTGTCGTGTTTCGTGTATATATTATATAAAATTAAAAATAAAATTTAGTTAAAATTTATTAGTAAATATTATATTCATATGAAATATACATTAAATATTTTACATTTCCATATATAAATATAAATACAACTCTATAAAAACTTGTAAATATGTATATTTTTGTGTAAAATATATATCCTTATAAAAAAATATTAATATATACATAAAATCTATAAGTAGTAAATTATTAACATCTTTATTTCGTGTACTTTCGTGTACTTTCGTGTACCCAAAATGAAAACCCATATCCGACACTAAATCTATCGTGTAATTTCGTGTTCGTGTACTTTCGTGTTTCGTGTACTAAAAATCAAAACCCATATCCGTATTTTTTCGTGTCGTTTCGTGTCGTGTTCACGTGTCGTGTACCAAATTGCCAGGTCTACTACAAATAAGGTAGCTAAAACAAATTACTTTCTGGTCTGTCTATCCTTTTTGAGTAAGTGTCCAAACGGCTACAGATTTGACTTTGCAAAGTTCTGTTCAGATCCACTTCTTTAGCTCTTTGTCTCTTCTATATCTCTCCAAGCTTCCTTGTAGGCTTTCCAGGGCACGTTACAGATTGTGGTCCATAATAGGGTTGAGCAAAACCGAACCGAAACCAAAAAACCGAATCGAAATGTTGAATTTCGGTTCGATTTGGATTGTATTTTTCTGAAAATTTCGGTTATTTCGGTTTTTCGATTTAAACCGAAATTTATTTCGGTTCGGTTCAAACCGAAATAACTGAATTATATATATTTTTTATTTATATTATATATGTATATGTTTATATTTTATATATATGCATGATTTAATTAATTCAAAATTAAGTTTAAATATTTAAATTGATAGTTTATGTTTTATTTTGTTTTAATTGTTACATATTTTAATATATTTGCTATTAAAATTAATTTTAAAATTTTTTAAAAAAATATTATATATAATTTGTTTTCAATCGGTTCGGTTCGGTTTTGGCAAAATATTTCGGTTCGGTTTTTCGGTTCGGTTTCTACTGATAAATCAGTTCGGTTCGGTTTGGTAAAAATCGGATTTCGATTATTCGGTTTTTGTTATTCGGTTCGGTTTTTAACCGAACCGACCGAATGATCACCCCTAGTCCATAAAGTGCATTGGCTTGTTGCAGGTTTCAGACTTGTACAATTTCTTCAGTATTTTGTCTCCAAGAATGTATTCGAGAAGTGGCTAAGTGATTGATTCGAGAACTAGGATTAGATAACTCTGAGTTCTCGAATACTGTATGATTTACATATCGAATCACTTCTCGAATAGTACTTTTCTCCAGGGTTCCTTGAGTTGTCGAATAGAACACTTGACTTGTCGAATCCCTGAGATATCGAATAGTTCATTCAGAGTCCTTGAGATATCGAATGGAACTTTGACTTGTTGACCCTTTGAGAACTCAAATACCACTTTGACTTGTTGACTTCTTGAGTTCTCGAATAGAGCATTTAGACATGTCGAATCTCTGAGATATCGAATGAGATATCGAATAGTTCATACAGAGATATCTAACAGTGTCTTCTTAGATATCGAATCTCTAACTTCTCGAACGCTAGACTTCTTGAATAGACAAAAGTACTTCTCGAATTGGTACTTAGGCAAATTCTTCATTTCTTCAAATCCCAACTGTGATTATTTGACAGTCTTTATCTTTTTGCTTGAGGCATGAACTGTAAGAACCCAGATTTTGGGTAGAATTAAAACTTTTTATTATGTATTAATAGGGGAATGAATAGTGGTTATGACTGCGATGTAACGAATGTCTATTAAATGAACGGAATGGATTTGAATTCAATTATTTATATGTCATGCAGAATACTTTTGGTTGACAACATAGATAAGAATGATCTATCTCCTAAGGATATAAGTATATTACTTCAAGTCAGATTATTCTTGTGTCATCCAGATCAATATCTATTATAAGTACAGCGGTTCCGTAAAAAGGTTAAGAAACACCCGAGAGTAAACCAGGTTCATTTTCCTAATTATAGGAATTAAATAAAAATAAGTGATGAATCGTGATTTTGGTGGAATTTGGAATATTATTGTAATAATGCTATATCCGGTATTCGGAACGGATTTCTGAGTTCGTATTAGTGATCCAGGAGGAAAATAAGTGTATGTAAAAGCTGTCGGATTCAGAAAAAGAGCACTTTTATTTTCTCCGAGAATTCCCTGGACACTGCCAGACTTAAGGATTTATTAAAAGGGATTTAAGGAATTTAAATTCGAGAAGTACTAAGAAAGATGAGGAATAGTATTATAAATATTAGAAAGGTTTTCGGTAAAACCCTAACTAGAAACGAATGAGTTATTCCCTCGAACGAACAACGAATTAAGCAATAAACGGACAAAGAAACAAGCAGAGGGAGCAAGAGTCATACACAAGCCACTAGAAAATATCTAGTAACCAATATAGTTACAAGAGTAACTAGAATAAAGTGGATCAACTAAGTACTTAGCAACCAAACTACTAGTTAGCCTTAAACCACCACAATCTCAACACTTGTCTTGCAAATACCTCATTCCATGCATCATCCTCACTTTAATAAAGCAACTTGGATGAGATATTATGCAAAGCAAATCACTTTATGCATTATTGTTCAAGAGACAAGTCAAGCAAACTCCATTTTCTCTCATCCTCACAAACTGCTCAGCAAGAACAACCTTCAAAGAAAAATTAATATCTCCATATCTATCCATGATAAAATCACCAAATTTTAACCCAAGCCTCTCCACTCCATGGGAAAGATTCTCTCAAATTTTCATGGCAATCTAATGGGTGTAGCCTAGTCAAATCTCCTCCCCAAGTTGAAGAAGCAAACTGTCCTGGTGCTTGACAGTTTCTGGGACGATTTTCAATCGGACGTATCTCCTTCATTACTCAATGGATTTTGGTGTTCTTTAGCTTGTTGGAAAGATGGTTAGATGCTCTACAACTCTCCTTTAGAAGTCGTGATCAGAAAACCTCAGTAAGGCCCTCGTTTTTCATGATCTTTCCACTGCGTTATAGAAACTCCGAAAATCTCTAAGTATATTATTGATGTTTCTTGATAGTTTAAGCTTGGTTAAGGAGTTCTAAGGACTAAACAAGGTTTATCAAGGCTAGTACTCACTCCAAGGAAGGTATAACCACTTGAAACCCTAGATCTTACTTTGAGACTATGCATGTTCTTGATGATTTAGTGTAGTTAGGGTGTTAGCATGATTATAAGCATGATTAGTTAGTGATTTGAGTTGATCTATGTAATTTGATGGGTATGTTGTTAAGGTCAGTGGATGTTGGACTTGTAAGATGGATAATATGATTATGAGATGTATGGTATGCTCGGTGTGGCTTGGTTTTGATGTTACGATTTTTGGAATATCCGAATTATAGCCGTCGTAATGCCCGATTTTCGTTAACACCTAGAAAACCTTGCATCACAGTAGCTCTAACCCACTGTTTAGTTTGTTTTCTGCCATGATAAGCTAGATAATGTTATAAGCTTCGTTTTGACATAAAGATCGCATGAAACGGACTTACGGTTTAGGAGTTATGATTAAATTCGTAAAAGTGATTCGGAACCGTAATCAAAAGTTCGTAACCGAAATTGGATCCCTTTAATATTACGAAATCAGTGGCGAATCTTACTAATTAAATATTAGAGGTAAAAATGAAGGTGTGGGAGAAGACCACATGTCGAATGGATCGTTTTCCGATTTTATAAAAATGTTCGAATTATGGTTAAGTACGAAAGTACCCCTAAGAGGTATACTTGGTTATAACTTCGGTAAACCACTTAGAAAACGATCGATAAATATCGAGGTCTAATGTTTCGACTTTAAAACTTATACGATTTAAATACTTACCATATGTAAGTGTAATGTCATGCTTTAGTAACGAACAAGTGTCGGGTAATAAAAGCAATATTAAGAGTGGATTAGAGGGGTATAACGAAACGACTTGAAAATGTGTTTCGATTTAAGTTAAGTTTATACTTAACCTTTTGAAAGGTGTTAAGTGATTAATCCCGGATGCCTTGGCTATTTATAGATCATCAGGCTGACCCGGGACACGCTACCACTACCCCTACCCGCACCCGATTCCCAGGCAAGTTTTCAAACCATTTTAAAGGCTGTTGTTGTGAATATATATATATATGATTTCTGTTATACATATGCCATAGCATGCATGCCTATCTTCAAGTTATATTGTGATACTTGTTCCCTGATTTATTGTTGGCTTATAAGCTAGATAGATATATATCAGTTATAAGCCGGAAATTATTTAGACCCTTAATCGAAGGGCAGTGAATCTCATTCTTTGATTATAGACCGGGAGTCGTTATTTCTTGATATATTGATATTATTTTCAGAGGAAAATATTTAAGTAAATATTTTCCGTTTGTTATCTGGCGAATATTTTTGGGATATTCCTTGAGATTATTTGATAAATATTATTCGGATCATTCATCAGTTAATTATTTATGCGATGAATATTATCTCTAATGTTCATATAAAGTCGATTAAATATTCGAATATTATTCGAACCCTCAGTTGAGTATTTACTTAAAGAATATTCATTCTTATTTACTCGATAAATATTATTCTGAATATTCATTCAAGTTTACTTATTAAATGAATATTATTTTAATATTCATTTGAGCCTTATTTATTTAAATGAATATTATTTCGAATATTCATTTAATCTCTATTTATTTTATAAATATTATTTGAACGTTGATTCGAACTCCAGTTATTCGATAAATATTATTTTGAATATTCCCTTGAGATAAGGAATATTATCTCCGACCTTTATTTAAAGTCGATTCAATTATTGAACATAATTTCGAATATTCATTCGATAATCATTTCTTCGATAAATATTATTAAGATTGAATATTCATTATTTATTTAATGGATATTGTCTCAAATATTCAGTCTGAAAGGCATATGATGTAGCCTATTTGTATTTCGAGGATACAACTCAACTTAAACAAGATTGTAGTAGTAAATAGTATATAGACTGTCACAAGGAATCTCAGATTGTATCATCTGTCAAAAGAAAAAGATCAAGGTCAATCTACAGACTTGAGGAATTACTACATTGAAAGAAGTTCAGTCATCTGATCAAGCCTCATTGAAGTATTCGTTAAGAAGTGGATTTATTTAAAGTGACAGAGATTTCATCAGTGACAGAGACAGTACAAAAGAATTGAAGAGAGATGAGAAAAGAAATGAACCAGATTTTAAAGTCAATATATGAAGAACAGTCATTGCGGTTAGTCACTCATGAACCAGACAGTACATCGAGTGTCAACATTTAACAGTGGTTGTTCATCATTAAATTCAGTGGTTCAAGTTATCAAGACTGGTATGTGGGAAAATCATTGTGCAAGCAACATGAGTGCTAAATTCAGTAACCACAATGATTTTATTATCAAGTTAACTGGCTACGAGGAAAAAGAATTATCATAAAGAAATTCCAGGTGATATATTCTTAATGCTGAAACCCCGGTTAGAATTGTTGTATTTTTTGCTAAGCAAAAGGAGTCCGGTTTCACATCCTCAAGAGACCGTAGCTTACACCTGGACGGGTTATGAGAAAATAGAATTATCACAAGAATATGGAAAGTGATATATTCTTAAAGCTGGAACCCCGGTTGGAATTGATATATTTTTTGTTAAGCAAAAGGAGTCCGGTTCCAGACGCTCAGGTAACCGCATCTTAGAGCTTAAGGATTTATTTATATTAATAAATATTTTATTTATTTAGAAAATTATATTTATAAATATCTAATAATATTAGATATTTATTTTTATAATTTCTGAATTAAAATAATTTTTTATTAATTAAAGATTATAAGCTGTGCGGGTTAAAAAGCATTTCTACGGAGCCCATCCCTAATAGGACAAAATAGGCCCGGTTGATTGTAAATGGAAGAGCAGGTCACAAGTTACTTGTTTTGTATTACCGATTGTCTTGGTAGTTCAGGATTGTCTTGGCAAGGTTAAATGGATTGTCTTGGCAGTACAAAGCTGATTGTCTTGGTGGCTAGAGATTGTCTTGGCGATTGTCTTGGTAGTACAAAGTTGATTGTCTTGGTGGCTAGAGATTGTCTTGGCGATTGTCTTGGCGATTGTCTTGGCAGTACAAAGCTGATTGTCTTGGAAGAACAGATTGTCTTGGCGATTGTCTTGGCAGTACAAATCTGATTGTCTTGGAAGAACAGATTGTCTTGGAGATTGTCTTTGATGTACAATTTGATATGAAAATAGGCAGGGACTTCAACTTGAAGAAAAGAAGGAAAATTCTACTTAGGCAATACACAGACAACAAGATAACAACACACTTCAACATATCATCCAAAAACACACAGCCTCCATTCTCTCTTCTCTCTCATCAAGAACACACCCAACAAGAGCTATTTTATTTTCTGTAAAATCAAGCTTGCTACCTTTGTAATATTTAATCCGGTGGAACTTGATTACTTGATACTCTTGTACTACTAGCGAGTTTTTACTCCTAGAACTTATCTTGATTTTTATTAACTAAATTAGAAAAGTTCATGTCGAATTTTCTAATTAGTTTTTATCAACTTGATAATTAATCTGTACTGAAATTGTAACACCCATCAAGTTAATATATTTTTATATTCAACTTGAAAATTGTTTCAATTTATTCCGCACAAATTTGTTCAAGTCAAATTTTATTTAAAGGACAAATTTCGATAAATTGGTATAGATTGTATTCAACCCCCCCTTCTACAATCTTATCGGACCTAACAATTGGTATCAGAGCCTATTGATTGATACACAAATCAAGATCCTATTTTTATTCAATCAAAAATTTATCTCGAATTTTTAACTCACTTAAAAATTCATCATGTCTTCAAAAGCCATTGTTAAGATTCCCATCTTTAATAAGGATAATTATGATATGTGGAAAAATAAAATGGAGTTGTTTCTTGATGTTACAAATTCCAAATATTTGGATGTTCTGAAAAATGGACCTAAAATTCCTATGGTTCATGAAGAACAAGTTGTTACTGATGGAGTTGTAACAATACCTGCTAAATCCTATCCAAAGGACTCTAAGAACTTTACTGCTGAAGAAAAAGAGGAAGCTGGACTGGACAAAAATTTGAGACTAATTCTAATAGATTCCCTGGATGCTGTAATGTATAGCCATGTGATGAATTGTAAAACTGCTAAGCACATCTGGGAAACTATTGAGACTATTAATGAAGGGACTGATGAAGTCAGGGAAAACAGACTTCAAATTTTGACCTCTGAATATGAACACTTTAGAGCTGGCCCCAATGAAGGCATTCAGGAAGTATTCGAAAGGTATAACAAAATAATCAACAATTTGCAAGTTCATGGCAAGCAATATACCCAGAAGGATATCAACATGAAGTTTTTACTGACTATGCCTACTCACCTAGAGCATAGAATTACTGCCATTAGAGAATCTAGAGATTTAAATAAGATCGCTCTTGAAAGGCTGTTTGGTGTTCTGAAAACGTATGAATTAGAACAAGTACAGCAGAAGGAGTTCTCTGGTAAAGGGAGAGTGGCAAGTTCTTCTACAGCTCTGGTAGTTGAGGTTCCTAAGGAAGTGGAAGATAAAATTGTTCAACCTAAAAGCTTCAACAAGGAACAAACTGAAGTGGAACATGGACAGACACCAGCCACTCAGGATGGTGGAGAATTCTATTCACTGGAAGAGCTAGATCAATTGGAAGATGAATCCATGGCAATGATGGTGAGGCAATTCAGTAACTTCAGATTCAGACGAAATCCAAAGTTCAGGTTTAAGTCTAATAGCAGATTCCAAAGAGGAGGTTCTTCATCCTCTAGTAACAGGGGAGGATACAAAACTGGAACTATTGACAGAAGCAAGATTCGTTGCTTTAATTGTAATGAATTGGGACACTTTGCTACTGAGTGTCAGAAACCCAAGCAAGCACAGAAAAAGGACTATGCTTCTGAAAAGAAGAAAACTGGAAGAGCTTATGTAGCTGCCGGTAAAAGCTGGGATGACACAGATAGCGAAGACGAAGAATATGGAAATTTTGCGCTGGTGGCAAATGCTGAAACATCAACTCGTTATACTACACCGGTAATTCTTACTGACGCTGAGTTGATTAATAGCTTATATAGTTCCATGGGTTGTGCACAGAAAACAATTGAAAGAATAACTCTATTAAACACTAAACTTGAAAATGAAGTATTAGAGTTAAAAAAGGTGCCTGATAATCAAGATCAGCAAATAAAAGAAATAGCTCGACTTAACTACAGAGAAAAGTCGATATCAGAATACATGCATAAACAAATTGCTAAAGTTGCTGAACTTGAAACTAAGATAAAGGAACAGAATGTCAAATTATCTGCTTGTTTTAATTCTGTTAAAATTTCTAAAGAGTTATTCAATAAACAAGCTGTAGAACAAACTGTAGGAATAGGGTTTGGCTACAACGAAGCTGTTGGAATGTTAGGCATAAATTCCCCTAATCCTGTTAGTGCTAAAGAAAGGGGAATACCACATGTGCTTAAGAATGTTGAAGATCCACTCTTTAAGAAGTCTGTTGCAGAGCCTCTAGATATGACTTCTCTTGTTATTCAAGAGGAGATGCGTACTGAGGACATTGCTAGTGGAAGTGTCCAACTTAATGAAAAATCTGTTAAGGCACCTACAACCAAAAATGTTAAATCTAATAAGGTTGTTTCTATTAAACCAGTGAAGTTTGTTCCCAGTTCATCTAAAATTGAGTTAGGTGATAACAAGTTGGAACAGAACAATAACATGTCTGACATGCATATCATGCCTATTATTGATTCTTCTCATAAAGCGTGTGGTGTTGTCAATTGTATGTCTTGTGCTTTTAATGTGATGTCTGCTTACTTTAATGGTAATCATGCATGTGCTAATAAGAATACTCCCCGACAACATATGAACAGAAACAAAAGTGTCAGATCAAAGACTGCTAGTCCTCCTCATGTTAGGAGAGAGACATTTGTACCTAAGCCTAAACAAAGTTTTACTAAGGCTGTTTATAAGGTCAAATGTCCAGTCAATGAAACAAGTGTTATTGTTGCTAAACAAACATGGATACCTAAAATGAAACAAAAGATTGTTAAATCTGTTTATAGGGTAAAATGTTTGTTGACTAATGGTAAAATTGGTGTTAAGGTAAAAAATGTTGTTTTGCCTGACAAAGGCCAATTCTTTAAGTATTCTGGACCCAATCAAATTTGGGTTCCGAAGAAGGTTTAATCCGTTTGTCATTGCAGGGTGTTGAACAGGTTGAACGAGTAACCTGGATCTTGGACAGTGGATGTTCAAGGCATATGACTGGAGACAGAACCCTGCTGACAAATGTGGTGGAGAAGGCCGGCCCAGTAGTTACCTTTGGAGATAACAACAAAGGTAGAACTGATGGATATGGCAGACTTGAAGCTGGAAATGTTATCATTGATGAAGTTTCTTTTGTGAAAGGACTTGAGCACAATTTACTCAGTGTTAGTCAATTCTGTGACAAAGGGTATGAAGTTTATTTCAACAAGAAGAATTGTCTAATTTCACACAAGAGACATGAAAAGCCACAACTGACAGGAGTTAGAAAAGGCAATCTGTACGTAGCCAATATGAACTCAGGAAGCACTGAAGAAATCACTTGCTTCTACACTAAAGCATCTAATGACGAGAGTTGGCTATGGCACAAGAAACTTTCTCATCTCAATTTCAAAACAATGAATTCTCTAGTTAAAAGAGAATTGGTGAGAGGTTTGCCTTCAATGGAATTCACTCAAGAAGGACTGTGTGATGCATGTCAAAAAGGCAAGCTAAAAAGGGCAAGTCACAGGAGCACTGACACATCTTCAATAACTGAACCATTACAATTACTTCATATGGATTTGTTTGGTCCAGTTAATGTGATGTCCATGTCAAGGAAGAGATATGCTCTAGTGATCGTTGATGATTTTTCAAAATACACATGGGTCATATTTTTGAATTCTAAAGATGAGACTCCACAACTGGTGATTGATCACATCAAATTAATTGAGCGAGATTCTACGTATCCAGTGAGAGCTATAAGATCAGACAATGGAACTGAATTCAAGAATGCAGTTCTAAATGACTTCTGCACTGAGAAGGGTATAACTAGACAATACTCAGCTCCAAGAACTCCTCAGCAAAATGGAGTAGTGGAAAGAAAGAATAGAACCTTGATTGAAGCTGCACGTACTATGCTAAGTGAATCAAGGCTTCCATTGTACTTTTGGGCTGAAGCTGTCAACACTGCTTGCTATACCCAGAATCGAACTCTAATCAATAAAGACCATATGAAGACACCCTATGAAATTATGGCTGATAAGAAACCATCACTCAAATACTTTCATGTATTTGGGGCAAAATGCTTTGTGCTTAAAGAAGGTAATGATCAAGGTGGTAAATTCGATACCAAAGCATTTGAAGCAATTTTTATTGGTTATTCAATGAGGGCATACAAGGTATATGTGATTGATGAACAGAAGATGATGGAAAGTGTCAATGTAACATTTGATGACACTAAACTCCCTAGTATCCAAACTGAGGATTCATCTGAAAAGCTATCTTTTGATGATCTGACAGATCCAGATTCAGATGATGATAATCCACCTGATGTTTTTGCTGATGCTAATGACAACAATGAAAATGGTGATGATGATGATCAGGGTAATGGTGATGAAAACAATGAGAATAATGAAAATACACCTGACACCCCTGAACATTCATCTAGTCAACCTGGCAACAACTCAGGGGGAGATAATGAAGGATCAACTAGTCATACTCAACATCACAATGAAGAACAAGGCGAATCATCAAGATTAAATCTTCCCAGACAGACTGTTTGGAATAGAGCTCATCCTTTTGAGCTTATTATTGGTGATCCAGATGTTGGAGTCAAAACTAGAAGTGCTACTCAAAATCAATGTAACTATTCAGGGTTTCTATCTGAAATGGAACCTAAGAAAACTGAGGAAGCTCTTTCTGATCCTGATTGGGTGATTGCTATGCAAGATGAACTCAATCAATTCAAACAACAAGAAGTATGGAAGCTGGTACCCAGACCCAAAGACAGGAAAGTGGTTGACACAAGGTGGGTATTCAGAAACAAGCTAGATGAAGATGGTACAGTGACGAGAAATAAAGCAAGACTGGTAGCAAAAGGTTATTCACAAGATGAAGGCATTGATTATGATGAAACCTACGCTCCAGTGGCAAGACTTGAGGCTATCAGAATATTCTTGGCATTCGCAGCATTCTCAAACTTTAAGGTTTATCAAATGGATGTCAATAGTGCTTTTCTGAATGGTAAGCTAGATGAAGAGGTATATGTAGAACAGCCCCCTGGCTTTGAAGATCCAGAATTCATGGATTATGTCTACTTTCTCTTCAAGGCTATTTATGGTCTTGAGCAAGCACCAAGGAAATGGTATGACACTCTCTCTGAATTTTTACTTGAAAATGGTTTTGTTAGAGGTGTCATAGACAAAACTCTCTTCACAAAGAAACATAAAAATGATACAATATTAGTTCAAATCTATGTGGACGATATAATATTCGGGTCTACTAATGATCTTCTTTGCAAGAAATTTGCTAAGTTAATGCAGGGTAAGTTTGAAATGAGCATGATGGGTGAGCTGAAGTTCTTTCTTGGATTGCAAGTAAGTCAAAGGACAGATGGGATATTTATCTGTCAATCCAAGTATGTCAGAGAGCTCCTCAAGAAATATCAAATGGAGGACTCATCTTCAGCAAGAACACCATCATCTACAGCTGTTAAATTTGGAGCATGTGAAAATTCTGCTAAGGTAGATATCACAAGCTACAGAGGTATGATAGGCTCATTACTTTACCTTACTGCAAGTAGACCAGATATTATGCATGCTACATGTTTGTGTGCAAGGTTCCAATCGGATCCTAGAGATGTTCATCTCATTGCTGTTAAACGAATATTGAGATATCTTAAGGGTACGCCTAACTTAGGCATCTGGTACCCTAAAGATTCTGGTTTTAATCTTGTTGGATATACAGATTCAGATTATGCAGGAAGTGTTGTAGATAGGAAAAGCACCTCTGGGAGTTGTCAATTCCTAGGTGGCAGGTTGGTTTCCTGGTACAGCAAGAAACAGCAAACAGTTTCCAACTCAACAGCTGAAGCTGAATACATAGCTGCTGGAAGCTGTTGTGCACAGATTTTGTGGATTAGGAATCAGCTAAGGGACTATGGCTTTGTACTTGACAAAATTCCTATCTTGTGTGACAATACAAGTGCCATAGCAATCTCCAACAATCCTGTGCAGCATACGAGGACAAAGCACATTGATATCAGGTATCATTTCATTAGAGAGCATGTCATGAATGGTACCGTGGAGTTACATTTTGTACCCACGGAAGAACAAACAGCAGATATTTTTACTAAGTCTCTTGACGAATCCACATTCACCAGAATTGTTGGTGAATTGGGTATGTTAAATAGTCCTAGTAATTAAACTAGTTAATATCTGAGGTTTGCTCTTTAATAATTTATAAGTGATTATCTTTGTAATTATTTGTTATTAAAATCACTTGTATAATTATTTTATCAACTTATTTTCTTGCTTGTTAATTCTTAAATCATTGTCATTATCTTCTTAATATATTCCTACTTACTTCTTTTAGTTTTAGAATATTTTAATTTTCTCTAAAAAAAATTTCTTAAATTTTACAAAGCTGAAATTAGTGAGAAATCTATTTTTGTTGAAAATTACTTTTGAATATTTGTGTTGATTTAATAAGTCATATTTTCTCTTTAAATGATTTTCTATAAGAAAGTTATTTTATTAAGAAAATATATAGATTTATTAATTTACTACAAATATATATAAATAGTTAATAGTTTATTAATTGGTTTGTAGTGTTTGTCCTTTTGTTATTAATGTTTGATTTCATAAAAGGGACTACATATGATTGTTTTTATAATTTTTATTCGATTTTATAATTTTAGTGTAAATTATTTTGCTATTTTATAGCTTGTTTTAATAATTAAATTTGCTTCATTGTTAGAATTGCTTCATGTAAATAATTTGGTACATATTCTGTTAATACTTGATTTTTAGAATAGTTATATTGGTCCTCATCTCGAAAATTTTGAAGAAAAAAACTAGGCACTGATAACTCAAACTCGAATCCTAAGTCGAACTTCGAGATAAAGTTCGAGATAGTCAGTTTCGAGATGTAGTTCGAGGTAGTGAGTTTCGAGTTGAAGTTCGAGATAGTCACTAACTCGAAAATCTAAGTCGAGTTTCGAGTTGAAGTTCGAGATAGTCACTGACTCACTAACTCGAAAATCTTCCCAGACTTAGAATTTTCAAAACTTCACTCTGAAAGCTCAAATCGATATCGGACCTATTATTTATGTGTTGTTGTAAATATTTTTGTAAATTATTTTCTTTTATTTCTAATATTCAGTAAATATTATTAATACGGTTATTTTTGTATATATAAAAAAATTGAATTTTTCTTTTCTTTTTAGTTTTTATATAATATAATTATTATGTATATTATTTCTTATTTTTGTATATTATTTTTCATGTATATATAAATAGTTTGTATAGTTTTTCAGTTTAGTCACTATACTTTCAAAACTTACAAACAGGTTCCTGTACTTGGTTTTTTTTGTACATATTCTGTTTAACACACACATATCATGCTGTTTTAACTTCTAATATTTGTTGTGTTGTTGTTATTAACAGAATTTCTTATATAGGACCATTGTTGGTATCAATATGGTATATGTCAATTCAATTGTTTAGGATCTAACGTTTGATTTTCAGGTTATAACAATTGGAAGACAAGACCTAACAAGTGTTAACAAGTGGTTAATACTTATTGTTAATTAGATTTTTGTTTTTGTTTTTGTTTTGTAAAACCGGCTCAAGATCTATATCTTTCCTAACTCAAAATTTCTTTCTATAGTTGTGATTGTTTACATTGTAAATCTTTTGAAATCATAACTGTATATCATTCTATCTCTATTGCTCATATTCTGTGATGCAGGTTCATCTACATGGAATTTTGTTTTCTCACATGATTAGTAATGAGGTTGTAAACCCAACAACTTTTATCCCAGACTACAGTCAAACTCAAACACATTCTATCTTACACCCTAAATGGAAGTAACCTATCAGACTAGAGGTCACCAAGGAGTAACTGCACATGATGCAGCAATTAAGGATGTGTGGGATATTCAGTTGGAGAGTCACTACCTTATACACTAACCAAAATATTTCATATGCACAAAGTGAGAATGCACACACTAAGGATGAATTGATGGAAACCTATAATCCAACCATTTTACGGTTAGGATTATAAGTTAAAGATTCTTTAATGAACTAAGTGTCTTCACAGACATTAGAAGGAAATCTTGATCTCAATGCTAAATTTCTAGATCATTGTTTACCTTCTCAGAATTCAAATCTGAAAACCCTCAAAAGGGAAAATTAGCAACTTGTAGATTATGACTCAGATTCGTCTGACGAGTTCAACGAGGATTTGGGATTTGTGAACTCCCATTGCACCACCACTGACCTCTCTTGAAGGGGCTAGGGTGATTTTTCCTTGCAGGTACATTTATGGATGTTGGAGCTATGAGTGATATGAGTGATACACTAGTGAGCAAGAGTGTAAACACAGAGAGAAGCGAGACACTCAACACAAATGAGTGGAGAGAAGAGTGAAACACTTGTGAGGTACACTAAACACTATCACACACTCACAGTGAGGAAGAAAATGAAACTTCCTTTCTAACAAAGAACTCTATAATTGGTACAACTACTTTGTCAACTAGTTGATTGGAGGATTCCTCAACTAAGGGGGAGAAGTAAAGGGGTACAAGAAAAAGGAGATTAAGTTAGAAAGGGGGAGCATTTACAGACTGTGCTTTGGAGGAGAAGCAAGTCAAGTTACTAAGGGGGAGCCTTAGATGGAGAAGTAAGGGGATATTTAGTTGAGAAGAAAGGGGAGATATAAGGAGAAGATTACATCACAATACTATTCTATTAGTCTTTCAATGTACTATGTATAAAGGCTAACTGGAGGAGTAGTAGATTTCCTAGAAGTTATAGAAATGGTATTGATTCACCATTGTCTATATAGTAGGAGCAGTTGTTTTTCTTAAGTGAGAAAAGCTGTGTCAGAAAAGGGAAGTGATTGTAAATCAAGAACTGCTGATAATCATCAATGTAAGATGTGAAGGATTACCAGGCAGAGATTTGAAGAATCAGAAATGAAGATGAGTTATCTATTGAAGATCAGTTCAGTGCTAGAGGAACAATCATCTATCATTTCATCAACTGAGGATTCTGGAATTGTTAAATTCAAACCAGAGAAATTTTTTTAATGTACTATTTGCTAAGCTCTTAAATGCTTAATCTTTTTCTTGTTTAAGTGAGTTAGTTGAGTTATCCTCTAGGTATTTGCTTGTTATCGTCTAACAAACAAATAGGGGGAGATTGAAAGGCATATGATGTAGCCTATTTGTATTTCGAGGATACAACTCAACTTAAACAAGATTGTAGTAGTAAATAGTATATAGACTGTCACAAGGAATCTCAGATTGTATCATCTGTCAAAAGAAAAAGATCAAGGTCAATCTACAGACTTGAGGAATTACTACATTGAAAGAAGTTCAGTCATCTGATCAAGCCTCATTGAAGTATTCGTTAAGAAGTGGATTTATTTAAAGTGACAGAGATTTCATCAGTGACAGAGACAGTACAAAAGAATTGAAGAGAGATGAGAAAAGAAATGAACCAGATTTTAAAGTCAATATATGAAGAACAGTCATTGCGGTTAGTCACTCATGAACCAGACAGTACATCGAGTGTCAACATTTAACAGTGGTTGTTCATCATTAAATTCAGTGGTTCAAGTTATCAAGACTGGTATGTGGGAAAATCATTGTGCAAGCAACATGAGTGCTAAATTCAGTAACCACAATGATTTTATTATCAAGTTAACTGGCTACGAGGAAAAAGAATTATCATAAAGAAATTCCAGGTGATATATTCTTAATGCTGAAACCCCGGTTAGAATTGTTGTATTTTTTGCTAAGCAAAAGGAGTCCGGTTTCACATCCTCAAGAGACCGTAGCTTACACCTGGACGGGTTATGAGAAAATAGAATTATCACAAGAATATGGAAAGTGATATATTCTTAAAGCTGGAACCCCGGTTGGAATTGATATATTTTTTGTTAAGCAAAAGGAGTCCGGTTCCAGACGCTCAGGTAACCGCATCTTAGAGCTTAAGGATTTATTTATATTAATAAATATTTTATTTATTTAGAAAATTATATTTATAAATATCTAATAATATTAGATATTTATTTTTATAATTTCTGAATTAAAATAATTTTTTATTAATTAAAGATTATAAGCTGTGCGGGTTAAAAAGCATTTCTACGGAGCCCATCCCTAATAGGACAAAATAGGCCCGGTTGATTGTAAATGGAAGAGCAGGTCACAAGTTACTTGTTTTGTATTACCGATTGTCTTGGTAGTTCAGGATTGTCTTGGCAAGGTTAAATGGATTGTCTTGGCAGTACAAAGCTGATTGTCTTGGTGGCTAGAGATTGTCTTGGCGATTGTCTTGGTAGTACAAAGTTGATTGTCTTGGTGGCTAGAGATTGTCTTGGCGATTGTCTTGGCAGTACAAAGCTGATTGTCTTGGAAGAACAGATTGTCTTGGCGATTGTCTTGGCAGTACAAATCTGATTGTCTTGGAAGAACAGATTGTCTTGGAGATTGTCTTTGATGTACAATTTGATATGAAAATAGGCAGGGACTTCAACTTGAAGAAAAGAAGGAAAATTCTACTTAGGCAATACACAGACAACAAGATAACAACACACTTCAACATATCATCCAAAAACACACAGCCTCCATTCTCTCTTCTCTCTCATCAAGAACACACCCAACAAGAGCTATTTTATTTTCTGTAAAATCAAGCTTGCTACCTTTGTAATATTTAATCCGGTGGAACTTGATTACTTGATACTCTTGTACTACTAGCGAGTTTTTACTCCTAGAACTTATCTTGATTTTTATTAACTAAATTAGAAAAGTTCATGTCGAATTTTCTAATTAGTTTTTATCAACTTGATAATTAATCTGTACTGAAATTGTAACACCCATCAAGTTAATATATTTTTATATTCAACTTGAAAATTGTTTCAATTTATTCCGCACAAATTTGTTCAAGTCAAATTTTATTTAAAGGACAAATTTCGATAAATTGGTATAGATTGTATTCAACCCCCCTTCTACAATCTTATCGGACCTAACACAGTCGACAATTATTTCTTCAATAAGTATCATTCTTAAGTTGAATATTCATTATTAATTCAATGAACATTATATCACATATTCAAGGGATGTTTATTTCACCAATAAACATTATGAGTTTCAAATATCCATTTAGGATTGGATTTGTTTAGTGAACATTATTTTAAACATTTATTTGAGTTTATTTAATTAATGAATATTATCTTGAATATTCATTTAAAGAAGAGAGTTATTTAGTAAATAATTCTATATATTCATTCGAGGATTACTTACGAGCAATATTATGATTTATTCATATTCCTTAATTATTATTGATTTAATAAATATTCTTGGAATATTTATTTAAATTCTTTTAAGTTCTTTTTATGATGATTCATATTATTCAAAGATTATCTATCACCTTCAGATAAGGTGTAAAATATTTCGGAGTATTTTATGACTATTCTTATCAAGGGGAGGTTCCCAAACTTTATTTTCATTTAAATCTATCTTAAAGAAGATTTAAATACTCGCTCAACTTCCAAACAGATATAAGGGGACCTCACTTGAGAGATGTTATTTATTGGACTGCCCGGTCCTATACTTGCTAAAACTATCTTGTCACTCACATCTTGATTCTTTCAAGCATCGATATGAGTCTGTTTGGTTGCCTCCTCAACGCTCGAGGGGTAAGAATTGATGGAACAAGTTTATATCCATTAACAAGCATCAGCTTGGGAAATATTGGTGATTTTTCCTTTCCAACTAGATACGACTACTTTGTGGAGTCCTATCAACAAGTAATATACTTGGGGAAAGGGGGAGGAACTTCACGTTTCAAAGTTATGGATGTGAAATGAACTAGGAGATGCGTAAGTGACCCAGTGGCGCCGGTCCAGCAAATGGCCCAACCGTTGGCCGGGGGGTTCCAGAGGGCCTGTAGACAAGTAAATCCGTCGGTGCTTCCTTCTACATGTAGTAAACAAGAGGTGGGGAGCATAACATGCGACTGATCATCGTGTATATGCTATGTCTCCTGGCGCGTCAAACTCCAGTATTAGTTCATCTCTCAATGTTGGAAATTCCCTGCAACCTTATCACTATTGGCAGGTTTGAAAAGTGTTTGAATTGGAATTGCAATATTCTTCCTGCAAGTTCCTCTATTATGAAAAGTTGATAATATCTGGCTCATCTTTGACATAGCAGATATTTATTCAAAACAAATATATTTTGAGTTACCTTGTAACTTCATCTCATACCTTATATTGGTACTACATCGTTAATGCATGGCATATGGTTTCAAAGATATTTTGAACTGTCATATATTATTGCCGTTCAATTATATTTTTGGTGGGCTATTGCTCACCCTTGCTTTATTTATTTATATCACAACAACAGCTAGATCAGATGGCCGCGCAAGGCGTACCAAACATAAGCAGGTGTCAGCCGTCAGAGGATTAACCGATGGGGTCATAGCTACCATTGCTGAGGATGCAGCTTCTGGTAGGCTAGTTGTTAGCATTTGATCCTCTAATGTATTTATATATATGGCATATATCAATGGATGGAAAAGAGCATGTAATTGTAAAATTGTAATTCTTTGGGTTGTAAGAACTCAAACTTGTGATTAATAATATTAATGGTTACTCTGATTTCATCTCTGGGACTATAACGGGTGTGTTTTATGTTGTTGTTTTGGGTCACAAGGTTGTAATTTAAATTATGTTGGTTTTATGGATGGATATTGAGACCGTAACGACCAGGTCCCTGACCCTGGATCTGGGGGTGTTACATGAACCTTGGAACTTCTTTCAAGCATTATTCTTGACTATATAAGTACAGTTATACAACTAGGATTTGACGCCTATTGCAAGTACAAAACAAATAGAAACTTTACAACTAGAGGTTCCCTCAGTTAAGAGGTCATGTAAGTAATGCAAAGCATTACAGACAATTAGGCTTGTTATTAGATGTAAACAGGCATGCCTCTGTGACTAACAATATAGATATAGTAATACTTATTAAATTGCTCCCCATTAACAAATCGATTAAATAATTCGATTACTTTCCAATTTCCTAATTAATCCTTACAAGTTTCCTAACCGGATCTCGTCATATGAGCAATTTTTGTAACTTTGATTTTAATAACTCTGATTTCGGGGACTCCGTTTGCTTTATCTATCTATCTTTGCCTCCATTTTCCCCCAAATTTCCCTATTCTCTATCCTATTTCTCTCTCCTTCTACTTTCTCAAATATTAATTTTTCTAATTTTCTTTCTCCTCCCACTTTTTTTTTTTTGCCAAATTTAAAGCGGATTTCATTAATACTTTGAAAGAGACCCAATCGAGATAATGGTTAACTAACTGAATACAAATATTCTGAAAATTAAAAATGAAGATAATGGTTTCCCGAGCAATCTAGCCTGCATCTCCCCCTGTTAGTTACAGAGGCATGCCTGTACTCATCTAATAACAAGCCTAATTGTTTGTAATGCTTTGCATTACTTACATGACCTCTTAACTGAGGGAACCTCTAGTTGTAGAGTTTCTGTTTGTATTGTACTTGTAATAGGCATCAAATCCTAGTTGTGTGACTGTACAAATAGAGTCTAGAATAATGCTTGAAAGAAGTTCCATGGTTCATGCCTCAAGCAAGGAGTTAAAGACTGCCAAATAATCACAGTTGGGATTTGAAGAAATGAAGAATTTGCCTAAGTACCAATTCGAGAAGTATACTTGTCTATTCGAGAAGTCCAGCATTCGAGAAGTCAGAGATTCGATATCTCAAGACACTATTAGATATCTCTGAATACACTGTTCGATATCTCATTCGATATCTCAGTGATTCGATATGTCTATTCGAGAACTCAAGAAGTCAACAAGTCAAGATGGTATTCGAGTTCTCAAAGAGTCAACAAGTCAAAGTTCCATTCGATATCTCAAAGACTCAGAAAGCTATTCGACAACTCGAGGATTCGATAAGTCAAATGCTCTATTCGACAACTCAAGGAATCCTGGTGAAAAAGAGCTATTCGAGAAGTGGTTCGATATGTCACTGTAACAGTATTCGAGAACTCAGAGTTATCGATCAAGTCAATTCTAGTTCTCGAATCACTTACTTAGTCACTTCTCGAATACATTCTTGGAGACAAAATACTGAAGAAATTGTACAAGTCAGAAACCTACAACAAGCCAATGCACTTTATGGACCACAATCTGTAACGTGCTCTGGAAAGCCTACAAGGAAGCTTGGAGAGATATAGAAGAGACAAGGAGCTAAAGAAGTGGATCTAAACAGGCTTTGCAAAGTCAAATCTGTAACCGTTTGGACTCTTACTCAAAAAGGATAGACAGACCAGAAAGTAATTTTGTTTAGCTACCTTATTTGTAGTAAGCAGGCTGTATCCATGTTCTATAAGGACACAGCCTCACTTCATAACTTAGCAACTTTGTGAGTCTAGTTTTTCATACACTGTAAGCTATATCTCTCTGAGAAAAACGAAGCTGAGAATACTACCATTTGTATTCACAGATTGTAGCAACCTTTATCTAATATACATTAGATTAAAGTGATATTGTGTCTTGTGTTGTTTATTTATCCGCACCTTAATTTCTGCACACACAGGCACTTATCTGCTACACAGACTCAACCCAAGAAAAGTTCAAGAATCCATTCACCCCCCCCCTCTGTATTCTTTTACCGTGTTTAATACTCAACAAGTGGTATCAGAGAGGGCTGTTTATTCAAAAACAGAGAAACGATCATGAGTTCGAATACACCAAAGACTACAGGAACAGTGAAGGTCCCTAAGTTTGATAAAGAAAACTTCAACCTCTGGAAGATAAAGATGATGTTGTTCATCAAAGCCTCTCATCCCTTGTATCCTGAGATTCTCAAGAATGGTCCTTTTGTTCCACAACAAGAGATACCAGAGAAGACTGTTGGAACCCTAACAATCCCTAGAACTTATGAGGCCAAGGATCCATCAAAGTGGACAGAGTCAGAAAGGGAGAAGGTTGCTCTTGACAGTCACCTCATGTTGCTCATCATTGATTCCATGGATATGTCAATGTTTGCAAACATTGCATCATGCACGTCTGCTAAAGAGATGTGGGATCACATTGAGGTGTTGTGTGAAGGGACTGATGAGGTTAAAGAAAACAGGAAACAGATACTGGTCACACAGTATGAAGCTTTCATGGCACAGCCCAAGGAAAGCATCACTGAGATGTTTGAAAGGTTTCACAAGCTAGTTACTGAGTTGCAGATGAATGGAAAGGTTTACAGCACCAAGGAATTAAATATGAAATTTCTGTTGTCTTCACCAAATCATCTGGAGCAAAGAGTCATTTCCCTTAGAGAAAGAGATTTGAACAAAGTCACCTATGATGTACTCTATGGAGTCCTAAAGACTCATGAACTTGAGTTGCTTCAGAAGAGGGCTATCCAAGCCAACCAAGGTAGGATGATAAACACATCATGTGCCTTGATTGTCAACAAATCCATTCTGGACCTAGAAGCATCTACAAGCCAACTAAGGATAGAGGAGGTGGCAGATGATGAAGAAACTGAAGCTGGGGTGAGTGAACCTGTTGAGGAAAAGGAGGAAGAAGAAGAGGAGTTTTACACTCTGGAAGAACTTGATGGGATGGAAAATACTTCATATGCTTTCATGGCCAGAAAATTTCCAAACATCAGATTTAAAAGAAATCAACCCTTCAAACCCAAAACTCAAAACCATTCAGGCAACAAGAACAAGGCACCTGTGAAACCAAACAGAAATAAGTTCAAAACCGGTTATGTGGATAGGTCATCTGTAAGGTGTTATAGATGCAATGACCTAGGGCATTTTGCCAGTGAATGCAAGAAGCCTAAAAAGAAGGATAGAGACTATCTTGAGCTAGAAGCTAAGTATGAGGCCCTTCTGAAAAAGCAGACACATGGTAAGGCCTACATAGCTGAAGGGAAGTGTTGGGATGATTCTGAGAGTGATGAAGAGGAACAAGAATTCTGCAATTATGCCTTGATGGCCAACTCCAAGGATGACTCATCTTCATCTGATTCTCAGGTACCATCTCTCACTACTATAGACATGTCTGTTTCTGAATACAAATCCATGATTGAACAATTATCTGTTGAAATGTTTAATATTCATACTAGTATGACTGCTGCTAATGAGGAGATTGCTAAACTGTCTACTAGAAATGAAGTATTAACCAAAAAGAATGAGGAACTTGAGCTAACTGCTATGCAAGTAGAAAACCTTAAGAAAGAAGTTGAATATTTGGAGAATAAGGTTCTATGTGCTAGTCAAGTAGAGAAGGCTCTTAGGGATGAATTAGCTGAGAATGAATTCAAACTTAAAACTTTCAAGAAATCATCTGGTTTAGTGCAATCCTACTGTGAGAAAATTGAAGCTAAACCCAAAGCAGCTATTGGACTTGACTATGACTCTCTCAAGCAAAGGAAAGGCTATGCTGTCATTGAAGAGGACACAGCTGTTCATGAGAAAGTGCCTCACATTTTGAGAAAAACTGAAAATCCAATTTTTAAGGAATCAACATTTGAAATTGATGAGGATGCCTTACTCATCAAACAAATGTTGAATGATGAGGATGAGGCACAATCTAGTGAACAGCTAGCATCCTCTAAGGGTGAGAGTGTCAAGTCAAAGACCAAGAAACCAGTAGTTGATAGGCCAAGACCTAAGAAGTTTGTTAAGTTTGTACCAGCTGGGAAGAGTGAATCAGAAAAGGAAGTGACTAAAAAGAAACAGAACAGAAATGGCAAGTTAGGGATTAACAAGGATAACAACTATGCTTATATGCCTAATGCCCCTAGGAAAACTTGTCAGAACTGTTTCAGTACCAATCATCTAACTCATGCATGCAAGAAACCTGTTGGTAGTATGTCTAAGCCTTTCTATGATTGTTCTGTGCCTCTAAGACATAGAGATGCACCTTTCTGTGATAAATTTGACTGTATGCCATGCAATATGAATGTCATGACTAGTTGTTTTAATTTGAGAAGGCAGTTCATTGATGGTTGTATCAGTCACAATTCACACACACACTACACAAGGTCAAAGTCTTCAAGTCCTCCTAAAGCTAGGAAGGTACCTTTGTCACCTAAGTCTGAGACCTCAGGTTCTAAGACTTCCAACAGTGACAAGAAGACTGACACTAAGAAAGTTAACAAGCATGTTGTTTATGATAAAACTGTCTCTAAGTCACATGGACCCAAACTAGTTTGGGTACCAAAGGAAAAGTAATACCTTTGTGTTTGCAGGGCAAAGAAAGTGAAAAGAAGGTCATGTGGATTTTGGACAGTGGATGCTCAAATCATATGACTGGTGATATGGCCCTGCTATCACAGTATGAGGAAAAGGCTGGCCCAATGGTTGCTTTTGGAGATGACAGCATGGGTAACACATTGGGATATGGCAAGCTGAAAGTTGGAAATGTCATCATTGAAGATGTAGCACTAGTCAAGGGGCTCAAGCATAATCTGTTAAGTGTTGGTCAGTTTACTGATAGAGGATTCAAGGTGAATTTTGACAAAGATGAATGTTTGATCACCCACAAGAAGACTGGTGATTTTGCTCTATCTGGAGTAAGGAAGGGAAGCCTGTTTGTAGCCAATATGGACTCTGCAAACAAGGACAAAATTTGTTGCTTTTACTCAAAAGCATCAAATGAAGATTGTTGGCTGTGGCACAAGAAACTATCACACCTGAACGTTAAGGCCATTAATTCTCTAGTCAAAAGAGAGTTAGTGAGAGGCATGCCCACACTTGAATTCTGCCAAGAAGGAGTGTGTGAGGCTTGTCAAAAAGGAAAAATGAAGAGATCAAGCCACAAGTCAAAGACAGTGACATCTGTAACCAAGCCACTACAACTTATCCATATGGATTTGTTTGGGCCTGTCAACATAATGTCACTTGGAAGAAAGAAGTATGCCCTGGTAATGGTTGATGATTTTTCAAGGTATACATGGGTAGAATTTCTGGCATCAAAAGATGAGGCTCCACAAGTAATCATTGAGCATATAAAGAAAGTTGACAAGGAAGCAAAGGCAAACGATGCAAGTGTGATTGCATTGAGAAGTGATAATGGAACAGAGTTCAGAAATGCCACACTTGAAGCATTCTGCAAAGAGAATGGCATTTCTCAGCAATTCTCAGCTCCAAGGACTCCACAACAAAATGGAGTTGTTGAGAGAAAGAATAGAACTCTGATTGAGGCTGCTAGAACAATGTTACTTGATGCAAAAATGCCTACATGTTTTTGGGCTGAGGCTGTGAGCACTGCATGCTATATTCAGAACAGAACCCTCATCAACAAAAACACTGGAAAGACTCCTTACAACTTGATGACTGGAAAGAAGCCTACACTAAAGTATATTCATACTTTTGGAAGCAAATGCTTTGTACTTAAGGACAATTCTGAATATGTTGGGAAGTTTGATGCAAAAGCATTTGAAGGAATTTTTCTTGGCTATTCTATGGAAAGAATTGCATACAAGGTTTATGTCATCAGTCAAAAGAAAGTTATGGAAAGCACAGATGTAACATTTGATGACAGCAAGCTACCTGGACTAGAAGAAGCCAATGATGAAGACAAAGATCCATTGAAGTTTGATAATTTAGATGATTCTGATGAAGAGACTGAAACTAGAGTTGAAACTCAAGTTCAACAAACTCAAGTGAATAATGATACAAGAGAAGAATTTGTGCCAATCAATAGTGAAGAAACAAGCATCCAAGACACACCTGTGAGTAATGGCAACTTCACAGGGGGAGGAAATGAGGATGATCATGATGAGGATGATGAAGCAACATCAAGGATGAGGAATCAGGCTGAACACTCAAGGAAATGGGATAGATCACACACTGCAGAGCAAATCATTGGAGATCCTAATGCAGGAGTAAGGACTAGGAGAGCAACTCAAAATGAGTGCCTCTATGGATGTTTTCTATCACAAGTTGAGCCTAAGAAACTTGATGATGCATTGTTGGATCCAGATTGGATTATTGCCATGCAAGAGGAGCTGAATCAATTTGAAAGGAACAAAGTATGGGAACTTGTGCCTGCACCAAAGAATAGAACCATTGTTGGAACAAAATGGGTTCTGAAGAATAAGATGGATGAAGATGGTGTAATAATAAGAAACAAAGCAAGGCTGGTTGCAAAAGGATACTCTCAACAGGAAGGCATTGATTATGATGAGACATTTGCCCCTGTTGCTAGATTGGAAGCCATTAGAATATTCTTGGCATTTGCTGCTCATTCAAACTTTAAAGTTTATCAAATGGATGTCAAGAGTGCATTTCTAAATGGAGAGTTGGAAGAAGAGGTTTATGTGCAACAACCACCTGGCTTTGAGGATCCACATTTCCCAGAATTTGTCTACAGACTGCTTAAGGCACTGTATGGACTTAAGCAAGCTCCAAGAGCATGGTATGACACTCTATCACAATTTCTTCTTGAAAATCAATTCACTCGAGGCACACTGGACAAGACACTGTTTTACAAGAAGCATGGTGATGATATGATTCTAGTTCAAATCTATGTGGATGATATCATTTTTGGTTCTACAAATGAGAAACTGTGTGAGAAATTCTCTAAACTCATGCAGAGCAGATATGAGATGAGTATGATGGGAGAGTTGACATTCTTTCTAGGGTTGCAAGTCAGTCAAAGGAAGGATGGTATCTTTATCAGTCAAACCAAGTACATCAAGGATTTATTGAAGAAGTTTGACTTGGAAGATTGTTCACCTGCCAAGACACCCATGGCCACTGCCACTAAATTGGATGAAGATGCTAAAGGCAAGAAAGTAGATATCTCAGTCTACAGAGGCATGGTTGGTTCTCTACTCTACCTCACTGCAAGTAGGCCAGACATCATGTTTGCTACATGCTTGTGTGCAAGGTTTCAATCAAATCCAAAGGAATCACATTTGATTGCAATAAAAAGGATCTTTAGATATCTGAAGGGCACTCCTAACTTGGGATTATGGTACCCTAAGGACACAGGGTTCAATCTGGTTGGCTACTCTGATGCTGATTATGCTGGATGCAGAGTGGATAGGAAAAGCACCTCAGGAAGCTGCCAGTTTCTTGGACAAAGGTTAGTTTCTTGGTATAGCAAGAAGCAACAATCTGTGTCAACTTCTACAGCTGAGGCTGAATATATAGCTGCTGGAAGTTGCTGTGCTCAAGTGCTTTGGATTAGAAATCAACTTAGAGATTATGGACTTGTGTTGGAAAGAATTCCAATCATGTGTGACAACACAAGTGCAATCTCTATAGTTGCCAATCCTGTCAATCATTCTAGAACAAAGCACATTGACATCAGATATCATTTCATAAGAGAACATGCAACTAATGGAACCATTGAGTTGCATTATGTCTCTACAGATAAACAACTAGCTGATATATTCACTAAGCCATTAGATGAAGCCACCTTCACAAGGTTGGTAAGTGAAATTGGAATGCTGAATTCTTCAGATTCTGGCTAAGTGAATACATCAATCTAGATTGTTGCAGCAGTAAACACTTACTTTATCTAAATTCTCAATATTTTTGGAGTAAGTGTTGGCTGAAATATGATTTATAAATATTTCAAATCTGTTGCATATGTTGAAAATCATATTTTTATTAACTTAAAATTTCTATGAAATTTTGAGAAAATCACTATTTAATTTGCTAGGATATTTTTCAATGAATATGTCTGGTAAATTTTTAAAAAGATAGTGAAAATCAAATTTTTATGAGTGATGGGTATAGTTCGATAAGTCAGACTTCTCGAATGATTCACTATTCGACATCTCTAATAAGTCTCATTAGAGTACTCTTGAGTTCTCGAATAGAGTCTTTCTGAGATATCGAATAGAGGAATTCTTGACTTCTCGAATATAGCAACTGAGTTCTCGAATGATTGAGTTCTCGAACACTATATTTGAGTTCTCGAATCATTTGAAAAGGCTGAATTCTCGCTGAATTTTAACCGATTTTGGATTTTTATCTAAAAATTTAATTCACTCATAAAAACACATTTTATTTAATTTAGAATTATTTCTAAGTTAGATAACTGCCAGCTGTGAGTTTCTATCTGCTTGAGTTATCGATTAAGCCATTCTTGACTTCTCGAATAGTTGTTTTCTACTTCTCGAATGCCTGACTTGTCGATACAAAACAGTTTGCTAATCGACAATTCAAGTACTTCATACTTATACAATCTCACATCTATTCGATTCATTTCATTCGATTTCTCAAGCATCTACACTCTCTAAACCCCTGAAACCCTAACTGCGAAAAGCCAAATTTCTTCTTCAACCTTCAATTTCTTTTCTCTCTTTTATACAAATGGCAACAGTAAAGTTCAACACCAACTTCATCGCTCTAACTAGTGATGTTGAAGCACCCAATGCAAACTTTAAGTGCTTTGTGAAATGGATGGCTGAATCATACATCAAAGAAGCACTCTCTGCCAATCCAACTCTATATCTCGATATTCTGGAACAATTCTGGAATACTGCTATTGTGGAGGTTGTAGCCCTGGAAAATGCAATCACATCCTATGTCATCTACTGCAAGGTTCAAGATAAGGATATCACTATCACTACTGCAGACATGAACCAAGCACTAGGACTACAACAGGAATCATTTGATAGAATGGCCACTACTGCAGAGTTGGAGGAATTCTTCGAATTCATAAACTACTCAGATGGGATTAACCTTGGAAAGCTAAACAGAAAGAATCTGAGAAAGGAGTGGAGCTATGTGTTTGCAACTCTTCTTCAAGTCTTCACTGCCAGGAAATCAAGCTTTGATCAAATCAGTGCACCTGTGCAGCAAATTGGATATGCTTTGGCCTATGGAAAGAAGATAGATGTTGGCCAAATCATACTTCAAGAATTATATGGGAGACTTGGTAAGAACACAACCAAGAGAGGTACTGATATTTTCTTCCCTCGCTTTATTCAATCTGTACTTAATTATAAAAATGCTTCGTTGATTGAATTGCCTGGGATTGATAAAAATAAAATAGGCTATCCTAAGTCCATGACCAAACTCATTTTTGGTAACTTGGAAACTAGGAATGATGTGGATGTAAGACTGAACATAACTCCCCATATGGAGAGTTTGTTTAAGACTTACCCCCACAACATGCCAACATTTGATGCTAAATCTAAGTTAGCACAGCCCAAGCAAGTAGAACAAACTGCTAACCCAGGGCCTGCTAACCAACCCTCTCAACCAAACACTCTCCCACATACTGAGCCAACTGCATCATCCTCTCAAAAGGGTGATGTTAGTAAAAAGAAGAGAAAGGAAGTAATGTCTGCACCATTAAATATCTTATCTGAAGCAGCATTAGCTGTTGAATTAGGGCTAGAAAGTGAGGAACCTGAGTCACCCTTACAAAGGCCAAAGAAGAGGAAAACTAAGACCACCTCTTCAGTCACACAAATGGCTGAAGTTGTAAAATCAGGGGCACACAGCTCACTAGGTGTATCCTCTCAACAGGGTGCACCTATAGAATCAAGCATTCTCCCCAATGCACCTTCTTGTATAGAGTCTGCACATGGGAGTGATAAGGCTGGCACAACACTGAGTGGAGAGCACATCACTTTTGAAACTCCCTCTATCTCTCAGGGGGAGTTGCCAAAATCTACTCTAGAACACACTTCTCTTCCAGAATCTAACTCTGAAATTTCTTTGGAACCTGCAACTCAGGCAACTGAGATGCAAGGTATTGATCATCAAGAATTCTTTTCTCTTGATGAGCCAATAATTTCAAGTGACTCAGTGCATGACACTTTGTTCACCACTCAGAACCCACATTTAGATGGTGAGGGAATGCATGCTGAGGCATATCCTAATGACACCATCACAAACACAGAGGTTCCCCTAGTTTTTACTAGAGACTCTGTGCCTGTGTCAACTGCTGGTGTAATTCATCCCACTTCTGTGGAGACACCAGTAGTAGAGTCCATCCATCCGGCTACAGAAGTTGCATCTGTAACTGAGGAGACTAGCTTGCCTAGCTCTAGCTCTGACTTTATGTCAAAATGGCTGAAGCCTGTGCAACATGACAGTGCTTCAGGATCAGGGTCTGTTCCACAACAATTGACGGTTGAAGCACTTCAAAGCTTAATTGTGGATCAGATTCCTGAGTTCACAAAGATTGCTCAGCACCTTCTCACTGCAGACATGCCCAATCCAGACTATGAGGCTATTCTGTTATGCCATAGGGATGATGTGGAGGTGCAGAAATCAAAGATCATTGATGATGCTGAGAGAGATGGCAACATAGATGCCTGGTTGCAAGGAAAATATGATATTACTCTCGATGAAGCACTTCAGTATCTCAGGGAGGAATACATCACTTCACTGGGCTCCAATGCTAAATCCCTGTCACCTGGTGAAGTGTATGAAGCTGTCAATGACTCCTACAAGGGTTTCCTCAAGGCTGCACACTATCTTGGCAAAGGAGTAAAAACTGAAGTCAACAGGGTATGTGATAAGACAGCCACTTCAGTAGCAGAAGTCAAGAGGGCCTTTGATGCTAAATTTCCCCACTTGGACAGTGTGCTCAAGGACATCAAACACTGCAACTCTACATGCATTAAGGTGGACAATGGGTTGGCTGTGCTAAAAGATGCTGTCTCAGGTCTGGGTCATCAATTTCAGAATCTATCTGGCCAGACTACAGATGCCAATGCCATGCTGAAAATAATGTTCAAGAATCTCTATGGAGATAGGCTGGTGACTGATGTTCCTGTGCATGAAATGTCTAAATATGAAGTGAAGAGACTGCAGGAACAATCTCTATCTGGTTTCAAGGCCAATGAACTCTTCACTAAGGTTAACACTCTTGAGCAAGAGGTAGCTACTCTCACCAAGACCAATGCTCATCTCACAGAAAAGGTTGCATTGCTAAATGATCAGTTGGACACTCAAGCATCCACCACAGCTGATGTCCTTCTGCATCAACAATCCATGTTAGCTGCAATGATGAAGCATATGGGGCTCCCTCTACCTGATGAATCTTCAATCCCAAAGGACATCTCTACAGCCTCTGTGCCTGACAACAAGCCTAAGGGGGAGAAGAAGGCTAGGAACTCAAATTCAAAGGGGGAGCCAAAGAGGGAGAAAGGCATAGTATTCAAAGAAGGTGGACAACAAAGGGCTACTAAGTCTCTAGAAAATGTGCCTGGCAAGGGAAAAGCCAAAGTAGATGAGCCTCCATCTATCTTGCCAGTTGTCACCTTACCAACTGTGCACATCACTACTCCTGGAGGACAAAAGCAATCAATAACTACCACAGTGGTTGCAGGGAGTATGCCATCTGACAAACCTCAAATTTCTATAGCTGAGAGTGCCAAGCCTGTAGAAGTCAAAGTTGTTACTGAGGCCAAGCTACAAGAAGTTGCTAACTCCAATGTCTATCATGATAAAGCCTTCTTGGAGTTTCTGAAAGCCATAAGGGAACAGGTTGGTGACACTCAGTTTTATCTGAGGGAGGTGAAGAAGCAGATAGACTACATCACTGTCATCCCCAAGCAAGTCAACAATTTATGGGTCAAGGAGATAGTGATGGTGTCCAAACTAAAGATATGGCATCTAACATACCAGATTCTACAAGACTTAAAGCACTCAGAGATAGATGCCATACTAGAGCTCATTGAGAAGAAAAATGACAACAGCAAGAGTCTGTTTGATGACTTGAGGAATGGTCAACCTACAAGGCTACCAGAAGTGATCAAGAAGCCATGGACAATTATCTATCAGTCTGGTACCAGAATTGAAGAGATCAAGCAACTGGTCATTCCTCATGATCTCACCCCCAGAAATCACAGACTGATCATTGCTATTATTGATCAACTTCAGAAGAAGGTTGGAGCCAGAAATGCTGAAGAAATTGAGGCACTGCATATCCTCAGAACTTATATTGCAACTGGTGGAATTCCAGAGATGGCTCAACCTAGGAGAAATAAGGATGATGATTCTGAAGACAAAGGTGATGGGAGGAGAAGACATCAAAGGAGAGATAAGGGTGATGAAGATAAGAAGAAAAAGGGGGACAAGGATGAAAAAGATGATGACCAGGGTAAGACATATGTGAGAAAGAGTGGAAGACAGCAAGCCTTAGGCATTGCTAGCAGTAACCTCACCACAACACAAGACTCTAAGTCTAGGGTGAATACTGTTAGTAGTGACCTAACAAAATCTACATCTATGGCTTCTGCAACTGTCTTACCATCTCAAGAAAAGAAGAAGATTCAAGTCAAGAAACCATGTGTATGTTTCAGAAAGCAATCTGCTAATGGAATACTACTATGGTCTACCAACCAAGGTCAAAGATTTCTGCCAAGCAACCATGTCAAAAGGATAAAGTTTAAACATACTGCAAGGAGAGTGAAGCTATCCAAATCTAGAGCCCTAACAATCATTCCAGGATTAAAGCTCCAGCCACTTGATGAAGACTTTGATGAAGAGCAACTGCTATTTCTAAGAGCTCAAAAGATATGCTATGCTGCAATTGTGGATGATCACCTTGTAATCAAGTACACTGATGGGAAAGAAATGAAATTCAAACAAGGGGGTTGTCAACATTGGGGTAAATTGTATGAGATAGAAAGAATCATTGCATTGCTGGATTCTAAGGACAAGGTGGAGAAAGTATGGAAGCTGGAATTGATTGACTTTGTGAAAATGAAGAAAGACTATGCTGAGAAGATAAGGAAGGGCTGCTATGAGAAATGGTTAGAAAGGGAGAAAGAAATTGATAGACTGGAGATTGAAGCAGAAAAGCTAAGGGCAAAGGGATTGTGTAGAGTTCAGTTTGATCCCTATGTGGTGAAGTATAGGAGGAGAAATGGAGATAATGTCAATATAAGAATGAACCTACTCAGTCACTATCCTGCCAACATTCTGAAGCCAGTGCTTGAAGATTTCAAAAACTCTATTATGATTGAAGAATTGGATGCTATGACAGAAATCATGAGAGCAATAGATGAGAATGCAAGAAAGGAGAAAGAAAGGAAACAGAAAGCATATGATGATCTACAAGCCAAAGCAATGGAGATGCAATCAAAAGAAAATGGCTAGTACCTCATCATACTGTAAGAGTATTTATCTTGTAATTTCATTTATGTGTTCAATCAAAATACATACCTGTACTTTTAAAGTTTTATCTTTATGTATGTTAGGCTTGTTATCAGACATGAAATTGTGACTAAGGGTCTCACTCACAATTTGGGGGAGATTGTTAGTTACAGAGGCATGCCTGTACTCATCTAATAACAAGCCTAATTGTTTGTAATGCTTTGCATTACTTACATGACCTCTTAACTGAGGGAACCTCTAGTTGTAGAGTTTCTGTTTGTATTGTACTTGTAATAGGCATCAAATCCTAGTTGTGTGACTGTACAAATAGAGTCTAGAATAATGCTTGAAAGAAGTTCCATGGTTCATGCCTCAAGCAAGGAGTTAAAGACTGCCAAATAATCACAGTTGGGATTTGAAGAAATGAAGAATTTGCCTAAGTACCAATTCGAGAAGTATACTTGTCTATTCGAGAAGTCCAGCATTCGAGAAGTCAGAGATTCGATATCTCAAGACACTATTAGATATCTCTGAATACACTGTTCGATATCTCATTCGATATCTCAGTGATTCGATATGTCTATTCGAGAACTCAAGAAGTCAACAAGTCAAGATGGTATTCGAGTTCTCAAAGAGTCAACAAGTCAAAGTTCCATTCGATATCTCAAAGACTCAGAAAGCTATTCGACAACTCGAGGATTCGATAAGTCAAATGCTCTATTCGACAACTCAAGGAATCCTGGTGAAAAAGAGCTATTCGAGAAGTGGTTCGATATGTCACTGTAACAGTATTCGAGAACTCAGAGTTATCGATCAAGTCAATTCTAGTTCTCGAATCACTTACTTAGTCACTTCTCGAATACATTCTTGGAGACAAAATACTGAAGAAATTGTACAAGTCAGAAACCTACAACAAGCCAATGCACTTTATGGACCACAATCTGTAACGTGCTCTGGAAAGCCTACAAGGAAGCTTGGAGAGATATAGAAGAGACAAGGAGCTAAAGAAGTGGATCTAAACAGGCTTTGCAAAGTCAAATCTGTAACCGTTTGGACTCTTACTCAAAAAGGATAGACAGACCAGAAAGTAATTTTGTTTAGCTACCTTATTTGTAGTAAGCAGGCTGTATCCATGTTCTATAAGGACACAGCCTCACTTCATAACTTAGCAACTTTGTGAGTCTAGTTTTTCATACACTGTAAGCTATATCTCTCTGAGAAAAACGAAGCTGAGAATACTACCATTTGTATTCACAGATTGTAGCAACCTTTATCTAATATACATTAGATTAAAGTGATATTGTGTCTTGTGTTGTTTATTTATCCGCACCTTAATTTCTGCACACACAGGCACTTATCTGCTACACAGACTCAACCCAAGAAAAGTTCAAGAATCCATTCACCCCCCCCCCTCTGTATTCTTTTACCGTGTTTAATACTCAACACCCCCGAAAACAGTAGCTTCACAATTGACCTTCATAGTAATTCTATGGATAATGCAATGTTCAGAGGACTCAGTTGCAAAAACTGAGTTTAGAGGCCTCATGTTATGAACAGATTTTTTTTGTGAGAGGTGATCACATGCGATTTTTACTACCATTTCAAACACACCCAGCTATCTACCTGCCGGATACCAGCTATAGAACTGCCGAAAGTGTTGTTGATGTGAGATATCCAGATCTCTCAATACACTGTAAAATTCATTTTCAACACAACCAACACATCGCATAAAGCGAGACACGTCGCACAAAGCGAGACACTCAAATACACAAATAATAACTCTAACAACAGAAACGAAAAAATCCAAACTCAATTTTATTGAGGAAGAAAACAAACTAAAGAGGATGTTTATTGATAAAAAAATTAAAAAAACAAGGGAAGGGGTGATGCGTGGATGAAGATTCTCTCCTCCCACTTTATACACAAAAGTTAGTTTATTCTCCATTTTTTTCCCTCCCTCGTTCTCTTTCTCTTGCTCATCTCCATTCATTTATTATTTAATCATTTTTTTTCTCAATTCTTATTTTTCTCCTAAGTATCTCATTCATTTTTCTTCCCATCATCCATTATTTCTATTTATATTTAAATTAGTATTTGTTCAATTTCATATTTGTCACACTTTTATCAAATGTTATTTTTTTTTAAAATTTTTATCATATTTTTTTATAAATAATAGTGCAAGCTGAATAAAATTTAATTCTCATTAAATCTACATTTCATATTTCTTTATGTACATCTACAACTTCGAGCATACGATAATTTTATTTGTCATGACTATTTTAATCACATATCATCTTTATATGTTTATATAAATAATCAATATTTTTGTTCATGTACAATACGTCTAAAATCTATGCTATCTATAATATAATATGTGCGGAGAATATTCTATTTTTCGAATATATTGAATTTAGAAAATTTAACTAAAATAATTGACACTCATATAATATTTATTAGTGAAGAGATTCATTACTTGAGGAAGAAAGGGAGGGCATTGTTAGTATTACAAATTTATTAAGATGATGTTCTTATATTTGCAATTGTGATTTTTGAGTTTGCTAATATTTTAATTTCAACTGTGTAATATAATTTTGTAAGAAAAATATCTATACTATCATATTAAAGCCGAAATATTGAAAGTTTTGAAAATTTTGGTTTTCGGTTTGGTTATCCTAATTATTAAAATAAATAATTAAATTACAAAAACAACTCAAAAAGCTAATTACTAATGTTAACGTAATTATATTCCGATTAAAATTTCTTCATCCACATTGAGCATTGAGCTTCTACTGGACTCTTTTTTGTGCTCCAACAACATAAATTCCCCATTTTTTCTAAAGATTTTACTTCTAATTAAAACATTTTACCATTTAATTTAAAATTAATATTACATTAATTAATATATATCCAAAATATCACACTATATCTTTTCGTAATTATTTTTAGTAGTAATTTTTGTAATTAAAACACGTTACTTTTTAATTTAAAATTAATCTTGCGATCACTAATATACATCCAAAAATATCTCACCATATATTCAAATCATTATTTTTAATAATAATTAAGAATCGTTAGATCTAATAATAAGATATGTTATATGATTAAATTAATTTACTAAAAATTCAAAGTTCGAACCCGTCAACGACATTTTTAATTTAGAATTTTACAAAATAAATTTTAAACCGTGCATATCATTATATAAATTTATATTAAATTAAAATTAAAAAATTATTAAAAATAAGGATTATATAAAAACATAATTATAATGTTAAATAAATTTTATAACATATCAAAAGAAACCCGTGCTTCGCAGGGGTTATAAGCTAGTACTCCCTCCGTCTCATAATGCTTCCCTCGTTTGATATGTCGGGACTGTTCATAATATGAGATAAATTACTAATTTACATCTAATTTATAAGACCAAAAATAATCATGAGTGATCTTGTTGGATTCATATTTATGAGTACTTTAATACAGTGAAGTTTATATATTTAAAACTAATACAAAATTAAAGATATTAACGATTAAAAGTGTGCGTTGGCAAACATGTCTAAGGGAAATGAGAAAAGTTTTTAGAGACAAAGGGAGTATTGATTATAAATGATGTTAATATTAATATCAACGATTTTGCATATAGAAATATTTGTAAAAGTAAACTTTCATGATCGTCGCTAAATAATTATTTCTTATTTTGATTTAACATTTTACACGAATAATTTAAGTGTTATAATCTAAAAATATTATTTTAGTATAAGTTGCAATATTTTGATTATATAAATATATTATTTTAGTAATTATTATTTTCCCACTTGTACTATATTTATAAAATCAATCAAAGAAAACTTAATATTTCATTTTAAAAATAGAAAATGTAACTAAACATAATCTAAAAAAAAGTTATGATATATGAGAATATAATTTTCTGTATAATCCAAAAATTAACATCTAATCAATTGAATTTTTTTTAGAATATAAAAAATTTAACCAAAGTAAATGAAAATTAATTATTATGATTAAAATTTGTAGTCATTTAAATTATATTTTCTTCAAAATTAACTAATTCAAATTTCAATGAACATATTTGACAAAAGAAAAAAAATTCAATTAATATGAAAATTAATTGTGATAAACACAATAATAATTATATATTAATTTTTCTGAATAATATTTGAAAATATATTACTTACAAACTTATATTCAATCTATCCCAATTTCTTCACACTTTATCTTTTTTATATTTTTTTTCAATATTATTTGGTCCATCACTTAATTAACTCATACATTTTTTTTTAACTTTTGCCATTTTCTTTAAAATCGTGCAGGGATTTTTTGTTGTGGACGGGTATAATCTAGTTCAATTTTTCCACATGCTAAAATCCGTGCTCGTTTAGTTATCAAATTTTGATTGGTGGAAATTTCATTAATAATGATGAACCCTGCATGCACAAAAATCTCCACCAATCAAAATTTTTCAACTCATCAAACCCCACACACTAGACAAACCCAATCTACAGTAGTTTGTTACTACTAATAAAAAGGCGGGTTAAATGGCTATTTGGTCATTGTACTATTCAAAAACTTTCAATTGGGTTACCAACCCAAAAAAGTTTTCAATCGCATAATAAAGCACTCAAAAATTTTCAATTGGGTCACTGCCGTTAGTCATTACCGTTAACTTTAACGGAAAGACGTCAACTTTCAATTAGGTCATCAGTATTAAGTTTAACTTTCAATTAGGTCATCCGTATTATAAATTTTTAATTTTTTTTAATTCTGAGAATTTTGAATTTAAATTTTTGAATAAATTTTTAAATTTTTTCGAAATTTCGAAATTTTTGAATTTTTTCAAAATTTCGAAATTTTTGAATTTTTTCAAAATTTTTCAATATAAATTTATTAAATCGAGTTAAGTTTGTGGGAATCGCGAGCATTTTATAAAGTTAGTTTGACTGCAAGTAGTTCCAAAAATATACACACATATAGACACATACTACTCTCCCTCTGCATTGAAATATTTTTTGAATTTTTTTCGAAATTTTTGAATAAATTAGGAAATTTTGTGAATTTAAATTAATAAAATTTTGAGAATTTTGAGAATTTAAATTAACAATTTTAAAAATTTATTCAGAAATATAAATTCAAAAAAATTAATTCAAAATTTTCAAAATTTAAAAATTTATTCAAAAATTTATAGTACCGATGACCTAATTGAAAGTTAAACTTAATATTGATGACCTTATTGAAAGTCGTTTTTCCGTTTAAGTTAACGGCAATGACTAACGGCAGTGACCCAATTGAAAGTTTTTGAGTGCTTTATTATGCGATTGAAAACTTTTTTGGGTTAGTGACCCAATTGAAAGTTTTTGAATAGTACAATGACCAAATAGCCATTTAACCCATAAAAAGGCACAGCCACAAAACTAGTTGCAGCAGTACAGATTCGTATGCAGGGCACAAAACACAGATTCGAATGCAGGGCACAACTCCCAATCTCCCCCTGAACCATATTGTTGGAGTACTGAACAAGCATTTCGAAAATCAATATTTTGATCATTTTTTATTCTAAAAAATGTCTTTTGGGTTTTCACTTTTCACCCACCGAGAACACTGGTCAGGGACTCAGGGTTGTCAACCCTTTTGATAATAAAATTCTATAAAATATAATATTTGTTCTACGCATTCGTCAAAACAACTAATTTAATCCGCTTTCAGCTAACAGTTATAAGCTAATTGCCAAACAGGGCCTATGTAATTAATGTATAAAAATAATTTACATTTTTATAAAATATAAAATATCTTTATTAATTAGAAGTACCATACTTTCTAAATATAAAAATTATAAAATTATAAATAAAACTGCACTGGCTGTAAGAATGTGAATGAAAATTGCAGAGGCAAACACTGGTAAATACTAAATAGAGAAATGTCCAACGTTGGGAGTACATGTAATTTTTCACTGCCAATGTATCCAACTGTGTAAAAGCATTCAGAGTTTCAGACAAACTGCTGGATAATCTGGAATATTGCTGAGTAGCTTCCAAAAACTGATGATATTGTGCCTACTGTAATAATCAGCATACACAGAAATCCCTGCCATGGAAAAAAAACCAATGTTGGCAAAATGATTTGTATCATGTACATTTAAAAGATGAATACATTTTCCGACTTTCTGGATGCAGATGTTAGCCGAGCAAGTGCAATATTTTTTTGGAAGTCATTAATTGCATGAACTTCAAAGATCACACACACACACACATGCTACCGAACCAGCTATGAAGAGAAGGGATCCGCTCTACCTCTTGTTACCAAGAACATAGGGTATCCGCTAGGCTACAAGCCCAAGTGGAATTCTTTTTTCTTCCTTTAAAAGAAACGGGCTTTCAAAATATTTATGAAATGAAAATCAGCCACTGATATTCTGCTAAAAAACACAAACGAAAAGGAACCGGAGCTAAAGTATGGTTGGTACCTGTAAGGGGGTAACTTTTGCCCTGAATATGCTCAGAAAGCAAGCACAAGGGAGTATGAGTGTCTGGAAAACATCTTTCTATCAACAATGATAATTTTATATCCAAATGGCAAAGAGCAATTAAAGGAAAAATGAGTTATTGCTTGCGATACAAGAGAAGAAAACTTACTACTAGCATTGTTAGTAATGATCCAATCAATGACATCACCAGCCCTGCAAAATTTAAAATTGAGATACTCTAGTTTCTAATTGGTCGTTTTTGAAACTCGGAGAAAATTAAGAATGCATTATTTAGTTCTCGAATGCTGCCAATAAATTACACTCCCACCGTTCTACAGAAAATGCCATGTCAAATTCAGAGTACATTTGTGAAATCCTGGTAACTTAAATTTACATGAAACAAGAGTTAATTGTAATTGTAATTTACATAACACCTGTTAATTTGAAAACATATACATATCTGTGTCCCTGTGTGTGTAAGGAATCTGGATCTTAATGATTTTACAAGTTCAAACAAATTATTGCAGTAACTTTAACGGTAAGGGGAATTAGTATGGCTAATAGCCTAGAACACTGAATACTGATGCAGTAAAATGTTGAAACTGTCGGACCAAAAAAATATAAACAGTGCATGTGGGCTTACCGAAAAAGGGAATGCTGAGACCCACAAATAAGGTCGAAAGCACCAATGCTGTTCTAATCAGAATCGAGTAGATGTGAAATTGGAGATTGTTCGATGGTATCAGCTCTTCCAGACTCATAGCCACCGGAGACATAATCAATGCATATGTTCTTCTTATTAAAGATAACAATAATATAGTTTTGCATCGTAAAGCATAGAAGAGCTGCAAGAAATAATGTTAATGCAAAAGAGGGTAGAATGGTTATCTAAGAACTACAAAATTGCTGCAGTTAATATATTACCTGTCCATTCTACTTGTTTTACTCTTTGAGTGCAAATGGTGAACTAACTAGAAGCTGTAGCATGTTTCTGTAATCTGTATTATTACTGAGACTATATTATCTCATAATAAATGGTAAAATAAAAGTATTTAAAGAAAAGGATATTTAGTCAATGGATTGACCACCTGCAAAAGAAAACATAGACAAAAATGTTTTTTAAGTTTAGTATTCAAACATTATGAGATCTGCAGAAAATTGGTAATGACCACTGATCTAGGATTGCTCATTTAACACCCTAAAAACTAGATAATATAAGTTGTATCTCCATCGTAACCAGGAAAATGCATTTTACTAGTGGACATGGCTGTTGGACATTGTTCAACTCGTAGTATGTTTCAAGTCTGAAAAAAATTAACGTCTTGAGAGCAGAATACATGTATAACTAGGTAAAAGTGAAATTACCCAATTATTCATGAGTAAATAAAATTACGCATTCCTCTTCCCAACTTATTTTCATGATAGACAAATTTCTATAAGAAATTAAAGAAAATGTATGTGAAAACATGCGAGTTGCTGAAAGAATATACAAAACCACTGCAGAAGTAAAACTGTTATATGCAAATCATAATTTCTCCTTGTATTACCGTAGTCCATATAGCAATTTTGGAGGCAACCAAATCATTAGGCATATTAAGGGTGAATTGTGACTCCGTCTCTTCGCCAAACAAAAAGTATCCAAATATTGCAACTCCAGCATACAACACCGTACACAAAGCAAAGCTGCATTTCAATAAACCTTAGTTATCATAAAGAAAAACTTGTATGAATTCAATGTGAAGTTCATTCTCATGTTATGAAGTTCTAGATGTTGGAAATTAATCATAATGTTGTCCTGTAAATATTGAGAGCCATCCTTCTGCCTACAACAGCAGGATCTGCACCACAATGCTTTCACGTCTCGACTAGAATACTCAAGTTCATCGTAAAACTAGACCACAACATAAGTACACCAAGTTGCAATAACAAAATAGTTGAGAACTTTTTACTCTTGCTTTTTAATTTGGTAAAACCAGAAAAGTTTTGGACCCTTCGATTTAGCAAAAAAAAAAATAGTGCTTCGACTGGTAGCTGATAAACAAACCTATAAACCGTTAGATTTGCCTGGAAGTAAAGATAGTGCATAACAATTTCACCTAGTAAAGAGGACAAGGGGAAACTGGCTCCGGTTTTCCATTGAAGTATAGATATTTGGAAATACTGCATGTCCTGAGTAGCAAAAACCATAGAGACCAAGTGCGACAGGAAGAGTAGCGAAGTTTAATGTTGTCCCTTTTCCATGAAAACCAACATCATCCACCAACCCAACCCAGAATAGACAGAGAACCACCAATATTGATGCAACGACTCCTCCAGCTGGAATATATGGGAAACAGAATGTAACTTTTTATATTAAAAAAAAAAAACTCAGATCAATTAGTCATGACTCTACATGAATTTGCTTTTGCAACAATAAACATGAAACTCAATATAAATCACATTTGTGTGACTACTGGTTTCTTATCAGCAAACATTGTGATTGTATAACTCAGAATCTGGGACATACTAATTACTAAATACCTACGAAGATCTTGTAAAAAACATTACCCCTAATTGGTGCTTAATACTTTAGAAAGAATTCTGCCATAGGTACTGAAAAGACAAGATGCAACAGCTTTCAAGGGCCTAAAGTTTATATATAATGAAGAAATGGTAAACCTCAAAAATAAAAGGCGTACGAAAAAAATTAGTACCCACCTGAGAAGTAACTTAGAATGCTGAGGTCTTTGAGCCAAACCATTGGAAGAACAGTAAAGGCGGTTATAATGGCAAACAGATATTGTGAATTTAAGTCAAAACCTGCCAAAGTTAAGTTTGCGTTTGGAAACAGAGATGACAAATTATCGCTCTCCAAAATTATGTATTCAACACAACTGGCCTGCAAAGAGGGAAATCAGAGATGAGCTCAGTACAATGGTTGAAAGAAATAACAAGGCTTAAAGGAAATACCTGTGTACAAAGCCTGCAAGGAAATAGAGCTGATTTTCTACTATTAAACAATATGACATGTACCCAACTTAATTAACAGTTATATAGCAAAACAATGAAACTATTGTAAAATTTTCACCATATACTGTTTTATTATAAATTGGGACTAGTGGTAACAATAAATTGATTGGAAGGGGGCAGGGCGGGGATTGTAAATCCTAATTTAGTTGAAGACCTTCGGATCAGTTAGAATAAAACTTACAAAATCAGGTTCGGAGAAGAGAAGAAGTTTATAACCCAAATAAAGCAAGTTTAACTTACATATAACTCCACGTATAAGATTATCTGCATTAAAAGAACAGAAAATATCAAAACAATATTAGGTTTCTGAGTGCAATAGATCTTTCTTAAGGAAGCCAAAAAAAAAAGTTTAAGAATGTTAATAATTAAAAGACTAAATAGTTTTATAGACAGCACAAAGCCAAATACTTAGCCCTCAAATGTCATGATCTTTTGATTGGGCAAATATAGTTAGACGACATTGAAATTTTTTTAGTTAGTAACATGAAAATAATCGTATGACATCAGTGATCGAACGAAGAAGAATTCTGAAACTAGTGAGCCAGATTCAATAATTAGTACTCTCTACAAAAATGATATATTGTATAACATCAATTCGTAAATGTTGCAAAAATAGAGTAGTGATGCTGATTATTGAACACATCATACAAAGACTTGGCATCAAGTAAAAAGTTGGGCATCAATATTCTTGCAGTTTGTTTTATAGAGCCCATTTTCTCTAATTTTCAAAAGTTAATGGCTTAGATTTTACAATTGCTAATTAATTTGCTACAGATTAATCGCACAAAAAAGTAGGTAAACCATTAAATTTCTGCAAAGTTTTGAAGTGACTGTGTTCAAGAAAAGAACTTACCGAGATGACAATGCGGCCTGTAGTTCCAAAGGCAGCTTGGCCAATGTCGGGGTATGTCTCAAGACCAGGTTGACTGTCCAAGCAGTCACGTAAGAGAATCCCTGTGTAGAATGATAAAATTCCAAATATAAATAGTAGAGAAAGGCTAGACCATCCTCCTTCTCTGACTGCGTAAGGAGTAGAGAGGAGCCCTACTCCACATAGAACATTCATGCCTGCATACAACATCAAAAACATATAATTATCTAGACAACTAGAAATAGAAATAACTAATCATGCTCTTTAAGTGCGAAAGTGGATTTACATGCACTAGAAAAGGTAGTTATTGCAATATTACTTTTTATACTTCTAGCCTGAAAAACCAATACCAACAATCAGCGTCTTCAAAAACATACCATTTAGTACAGCCTGGCCATATGAACTCTTCCGAGAAACTGGAATTTCATGTGAGACCTTGGAATATTTCTGATCAGAAGTTGCCTTCTTTGAATGTTTCTTTTCTGTAATAGGAGGAAGAAGAGAATGTGAACTACGTCTCAGTTGAGGCTGTTGCTCATCTGATGCTGCTGATAATAGAGGTTTAGCTGTCGATTGTATTATTTCAGGAGTTTGTCTTTTTGTAAGTGAAGACGAAAGGAACGAATTGCTTAATCGTGACAATACAGGCGTCCCCAAAAAGTTGAGGCTTGGAGATGGCACACTCAAATCAATAGATTGCCTGGAAAGTTTTGAATGAAAACACTTAATAAGACCACAGGGTGCATACATTAATATAAAAGGTTAAACTAATATGGAGGATTCCTTGTACGAGCTATATAGTTATATGCTGAAGAATATGGTAGACAGATATAGTAAGAATCTTTTCTGCAGTCATGTCTTCAATTTACTCAAACCTAAATATTTTTCAACTTTTGTGAACAAGGATAGTCAAAGTGAAAGTGTTTGGTGCTAATATTAATTCTACACAAAAAAATTCACCCATCTTCCAGAAACATGATAACAAGAATATAGCTAATATGGTACCCCTAGGTATGCTCTGTGACTCCTGAAAACTAATATCATTTTAGTCAATAATTATCACTCAATAATATCGTTTGATGTACACATCAAGGAGCGCTGCACATATACCCGACTTGAAAATTATAAGTTGAGGTCCACAATTGGCATTTATTCAATTGACGACCACTGTCTGCAATCAAATACACTTCATTCAATGATATTAAATCAATTGAATCCTTGTTTATTTTCTTTGTGGGAGTTCGATACTTCAACTTACACATTTCTACATGAAATCGAAAAAGATAGCAGATTCCTCAGAAAAATCTTGTTAAGGTGTGCTTATTTATTTTTTCAAAGTTGACTCTTTCACTTCCTAGAGAAAATGACTAAGCAAGAGAGCCCAAATCCCATTAGCATTCATGCAGTACTTGCTAGTGTTTTTAAAGATAAAGAGGAAGAATATGATCGACATAAGGGAAACTTCATAACCTGTAACTTTGAGGCCATGCACTGGACACGGAACCGGGCCTGCTGTGGTGCTCGTTGTAGGAATAGTTTGAAGAATCCGAATCATCTGAACCGTCTCCATCATTCCTCTCATAATCAACTTTATCATACACATTTTCATCATCCTCCTCACTTTCAATAGATAGATACGAATCCGATACTGAATTCTTCATCTTCTCGAAATACCCTTCAAAATCCAAATACGTTTTTCCCACTTAGTCAAATATATACTATCTACTCTGTTTAGCAATAAATAAGTAAATAAATAAACTGCCATTTGTAATTGTCAATGATAAACCAACCTTTCCGGAATCTTGATTTATTCGAAAACAAAGCTTGTTTATAGAAAAGCTCAACTTACACCTGACTTGGTGATCAAAAATAGGAAATTAATCACTGCATAGCTGAAGTAGTACATATGTACACAATACACACACATACATAATATCTGCATGTAAAATTTGCAAGTCTAGAAGTATGCAAATTCCATTCATGCTCATAAAATATTATTTCATAGACAACACACACACTTATAAATCTATAAGAGTTTCAGCAACTGATGAGAACCTGTTAATTCTTACATTAGAATTTCTAAAAAAGCTATACTTGATACATATGGACACTGCTAAAAATAAGAGATTCAGCTGAAAAGAGTCATGGGTCAGATCCAAATTGCACACTGAAGTACTAAAATTTATAGAAAGGCACACAATAATTAGATATGTAGTACAAGTGACATACTTTTAAAGTAACCATGTTACAACAATAAATTGAAAATTGAGTTTGTGTTTTGTAAAAAGAAGCATGAAATCAGTAGAAAAAGACTATACAAAGGACACATGAATATAAAGACTGCAACCTTTTCATTAAAATCTGTAATTGAGGAGAGAAAGATTAGAGTGTACTAACCTTTTGCTTACTGAGTGATTGTGTGGTGTGTGTGTTTTTAAAGAGAGAGACAGCCAGACAGGGAGAGAGATCAATCAGAATGTCGCTGACTCCGTGCACTTGAGTTTGAAGTATGTTGGTACCAATGTCGGAGTATATATTTATCCCATATGGGAAATTTATTCCCCGTACCTCCTGGCTTCTGTTGTGTAAGGTATCATTCAAACTCAAATTATTACCGTTTTAAAATGGAAATTTACTAAATTACGGTTTAAATTAATTTTGTGCAGAATCTGACAATTTATTAGAAGTACATGTACATGGCATTTTTTAAAACCACAGTTTTTTTTCCGAAAAATGTTAAAGAATTCAAAAGTTCTCCTAAAATTTTTTCAAAAAATTTAAACATTTAATAATTTTCTTAGTAAAATGATATTCAAGTGTATTGTCGTATGCGCCCATCAATTAAAACATGTCAACTATAGGTATATAAAGAGATTTATGGGAACTTTTATGGTATTCTCTACATCACATGTGTTCTTACAAAGGAAAGTGGGCATACTAAAAGCAAATAATACTACATATATCAAATACTTTAATTGCATATCTCAAATAATTGAATTGAGATTTATCTATATTATTCTGTTAAAATTAAAATAACAAACATTTTGGTTTCTAAATTTCGACTTTCCGTACTTTTCTTAATTAATAAATAATATAATATTATAATTAATAACAACTAACTGATTGCCTTTTTATTTAAAACATGTTATCTTTTAATTAAAATATATTACCTTTTATAAACACCTAAAATTAAAACATCAATTTTACTGTATCTTCCAATCATTTATATATTTCTTTTCTTATTTAAGCACGTTACCTTCTAATTTAAAACATATTACTTTTTATAAATTTACCTAAAAATACTAATTATATTATTATCTTCCAATTGTTAATATATAACCAAAAATATCACATCATATATTTTAATCATTCTCAAAAATTGGCTTTAATATAATAGTATGGATAAAAAAAATCCGTACATTTATAATAAGCAAATTTAGTTTAACGGTTCAACCACGAATAATAAAGGTTAGATTTTTAGTATTAAATAAGATGGAGATTAGGAAATCTAGAATACATCTTAGGTAAATTAAGTGAGATACAAAGAATTTTATATATAAACATGGGATGAGTATTTTTGTAAAATCAGATTTTTTTTAAAATTTTAATCATATTCTATTATTTTGTACTAAAATCTTAGAAAATTACCTAAAATGTATCTTAGGTTCCTTTTTCTTTAAATAAGAAATATTAGATCAAATGTTAAATAATATTATATATTTAAACTAATCTACAATATACCCAAGTTTCGAATAACAATATATTTAAATTTAAAATATGTTTAATTTTAAATCATACATGTCATTAATTAGATTTATATTAAATTAAAATTAAGAGCTATTTAAAAAGTGATTATATAAAGCACATATTTATAACATAATGGTTAAGTTCTATGAAAATTATAAGGGAAATTACCCCATATACTATCTTTTTGAAACTATTTTCAAAAATACTACCACTTTAAAAGTTATTTATAAAAATACTATCTTTTAAGTTTTATTTTCAAAAATACTACCTTTTAAGTTTTATTTTCAAAAATACTACTTTTGTATATATGGGCGGCGCCAGTCGCAACTTTTAAATTTTGGTTGCATATGAGGTTGCTACGCAATCTCATATTCAACCTTATATGCAATATAGGGGAGCAGACGAATTTCTGATTTCAAGTTCCAGTTTTCAGTTGTCATTTTCGACCTCTTTTTTGAAATCTAGTATATATATATATTTCAAAAAATAGGTCGAAAATGACAAGTGAAAACAGGAACTTGAAATTTCAGTTTTCAGTTTTCGGTTGCATATAAGGTTGCATATGAGGTTGCTAATGCAACCTTATATGCTATATAGGGGAGCAGACAAATTTCTGATTTCAAGTTCCAGTTTTCAGTTGTCATTTTCGACCTCTTTTTTGAAATCTAGTATATATATATATATATATATATATATATATATATATATATATATATATAAAATAGATTTCAAAAAAGAGGTCGAAAATGACATCTGAAAACAGGAACATGAACTTCCAGTTTTCAGTTTTCAGTTTTCGGTTGCATATAATGTTGCATAGAGCACACGAATTTCCGATTGCAAGTTCTATTGATTCTATTATGATCAAATGGCCCCGCTAGGGGCACCCAATAGAAAAAGTTCTTAGTTCCAACTTTTGCAACCTCCAATTTTCAGTTGAAACCATTGCAACCTTTGCAACCATTGCAACCTTTGCAACCATTTCAATCATTGCAACCTTTGCAACCATTGCAACTCACACGGCTGCGCCGCCAGAATTTATAAATGAGGTTGCTATGGTTGCAAACCGTATTTTTGAAAAAAAAATCTTAAAGAAAGGTATTTTTAGAAATAATTTCAAAAGTGGTAGTATTTTTAAAAAAATCATTTGAAGGATGGGTATTTTTGAAAAAACCCCAAATTATAATTTATCAAATAAAACCCATGTATTACACATGATATAAGCTAGCTTCATTACAAAAACATGATTACTAGGAAAATTCGAAATATCATAATGAAACAAAAATTACTGTAATGTAACTTATTACTATTGAGTATTGACATATTACTAATCATGAAGACCTATAATTAAATGAGATTATCAAATATAAAGATATGATCATTCCTGTTAATTTTTGATAATTTTTTTATAAATAATTAAACTGTCACATAAAATATCACGAACCACGCAACATCTTATTTACCAAGAGTTTTTATAAAAACTATACTACCGAACACTATACTCCTAGTGGTTGTATGGTATATAGTGGGAATCAACGATCCAACGATTTAGAAACCGATTATTATATAACGGTTCCCTGACAAATGATTGTCAGGGACCAAAACCCTTTTTAGAATTCCTAGGAAGTGTAAAAAAATTGTTTGGTTGTCATGCTGGAAATTAAACTTACTGGATATTCATTTCCCTCATGTTGTTTGGTAAAATATTTTACTTCCCACTGATTGACGGTAAAGACCTCGAATATATTATAAATATTATAATAATATATTATAATATTTGGATTTATTAACAATCTTTCTTTTACCAATAAAAATTATTAACTTGTAATTTGGTATTTATATCAAATTTTTTAATATTTAAATTTTAAAAGATGTATAGATTATCAAATTTATGTGAATTTAGTGTTTACCAACTATTTCTTGATTCGGGTTTTAATTTAAAAATTTATTTATTTATTATATTTCTAATTTTTTAGTCAATAGCAAATGTGCATTCTAAATTTTAAAATGAATTAGAAGTTGAATTAACATAAAAATAGATTTAAACATAAAATTTTTAATTACAAATCCCTATAATAGTAAAATCAAAATTTTGAACGTTAACATTTTAAAAATAAAGCAATACTCTAAATTTATTTTAAAACAATTTATTAAAAAATTTATATCTTATGTAGAAAGTTTTTCTAATTTTCTTGGTTTATTTTATTAGTTTTGTAATGTTTTGTGTGATACAGGAAGTGTGATTAACCTAGGTAGGGGTGGGTAAGCGACTTCCCACATTATACTCGTATTTGCACTTCCCACTAACTTACAATGCCTATATTTTATTCAACCAAACAACTACAGTTAAACCTCGATAAATGAATACGCTTGGGATCAAAAAAATTTATTCATTAATCGAGATTATTCATTTTTCGAGAACAAAAATACACTATCTCTATTATGTCGAGACCGAAAAAATTTATTCATTTGACGAGGTTATTCATTTATCGAATATTATTCCATGACTGATCGCTGAAAAACGAACAAGGCCAACCCATAAATTAATAAATTAAGACAGATTCACAAAGGAATATACCGTGTCATGCACCAACATTATTAAAATAATTTTTAAAGTATTAAAAATGTGGACCTGGATCTGGAATCTGGATGTAGGAAATAAATAGAAAATGTGGCATGAGTATCATGAGTCCTGACGTACTTATGTATATTCTACATGATTTTGAACTTTGTTCTCAGCTTTATAAATTTTGTTCCCAACAATTTACTCAGTAAAGGCGAAAACATATAAAACTACACCATAACAAACACTAATCGTATTTATCAGAATTTTTTTTACGGAAATTACCATTTTATTGAAGATTTTAAAAATAATATACATGTTATATTCAAAAAATTGTAAAATTTATTATTTTCAAAATATGTTTTATAAATATTATTCTTCATTAAAAATTTTAAAAATCATGTATGTTTTAAAAATAAAACATGTATATACTATATATCGCAACCACAACATATTTTGCAGAACAATTAATTTTAAAATATTTTATAAGCAGAATATATATGAATTTGAAGATTTTTACTGAAATAATGATATTCATATTGAAAATGTTTTGTAAAATAATACATTTACAATAGTTTATTTGTAAAACATAGATTCAAGATCTTGATGAAAAAGCAAAATATAAAAATAAAGATAAATATATAAATAAAAAATTGACAAAAAAATAAAAAAATGACAAAAGGTGCAAAATAAGTTGCATTATTGTAACCACGCGTACGTGTACTCTTGTACAATTGCTATTACTATTTGAACGAATAACAAAAGGAAAAAACAAATAGAGTAGGTCTAGCATATAATCAAATGGTCCATACCATACAATAGATTTTCCAAAAAATTGTTGGCGAAGAGGCAACAATAACTATTATTTATCAGCCGTTGCTGTCCATATATTTTTTCTATAGTAATGCTATTTTTTGTAACATTTTTTTTTTTACAAACTTGTTTTTTCTATTTGACCCCTGCCCTACACCCCTGTAGGCTGTCACATTTAAGTTTGTTATATAAAATTCGCATTCAAGGTGTTCCAGATTATTTTGCACCACTTTGATATATTTTAAAATGTTATAATCTCGTGGATGTACCCAAGCGTCACATGATTCTATAAAAGAATAAATGTACATAATTAAATATTATCTGCACTTCAAGGAGTCGCTGTTTGTGACTTTGTGTTGTGTTGCCGGAGCCACATACTCCAACTTCGAATCAAACAGAGTACTAACGTGTTCAGAAATAATAGAAAATTGACTTAGAGGGTGTTTGGGATTGCTTAAAATAAGTTACTTTTGACTTAATGGAGGTATTTTTAACTTAAAGGAGAAAGTAAAGTTGTTTACTTTAAGTTGAATGAAAGTGTTTGAGTAATTTTACTTAAAGTTAAATGGGGATTTAATAATTTTGACTTAAAGTGAAATTTGACTTTAAATAATTTTAAATTCATGATATTTAAGCTTTACAAGAATTGTGAAAAATTAAAAATTAAAAAAAAAATTCATAAGTCATAAGTCATAAGTCAAAAGTACCTAAATGTAACTTATGACTTAAAGCAGTTTTTTAACTTAAAACCGGTTTAAAGTCGAAGTAGACAAACAGGGCAAAACTAACTTAAAGCTTCAAACTCCTTTAAGGAGCATTAGCCAAACATGCTGTTACTTTCTCATGTTCTGAAAATTACTACTATTTTGTATGATTCGTTTCGATAAGAACTCCGCTGATGACTTATGAAATCTAATTAATTATCAAGAAAATTTTATAATTGATAAAGTATTAGTAAATATTCGTTTATTCAATTGTGAACGCATATAATATGTTAGAAGCGTAACACCTTCCCTTTTCGGACTAATCTTCGAAAATCGTAAAATTTTACAGTTTAGTCGTTGCAAAATTTTTGAAACTGACCCTTTTTTCCTCCAGAGTTTCAGTTGGACTTGGTACTAGTTCAGCTCTAACAATTACTTCGTCCGTCCCTTAATGTTTTTCCTGTTTTGACTGGATACGTTTGCCAACGCACACTTTTGATCGTTAATATCTTGAATTTCGTATTAATATTAAATATAAAAACTTCACTGTATTAAAGTACTCATAAATATGAATTCAACAAGATCACTCATGACTATATTTGATCTTATAGATTAGACATAAATTAATAATTTGTCTCATGTCATGAACAATCCCGACATATGAAATAAGGGAGTATTTTTTTTTTTTTTTTGACGAAAATAAGGGAGTATTTGAAATCGAGGTTGGGTTGGGTGGATGATGATGTCTATCCTAATTTGGGTGGATTCAATGGACAGCAAGAGTCTCTACTCGACTACTTTATCCAAACTCACATGTTTACAAAGTTGTGGGAATTGCGTTTGAGGTGTACTTCACATTCGACAGTCCAAGGAATAAATTATATATGATTCCTAGTATTTTATTACAAAAATTATGATGATTCCTAGTTCAGATTCCCATATCTGCTCTCTAGATTCCATCCATACAATTTAATCTACTCAGCCAACTCTCTCGTTTTCAAATCATTATGAAACATAGTGGAATGACGCTGATAAACATTATGAAAAATATAGGTATATATGTGTTTGCATCCATGGTTTAAAAGTTCGTGATATGTGGTGTGCAACTAAAAATACTAGAATCCAAAGTGAATCTTTCTACACTTTTCGACGATTTGGTTTTTATCCATTTGCCTATGGTACAACAGATGTTATTCACTTATTCCTAGTAATGAAAAAATAAGTAAATATTTTCATTTTTATTTATATATTTTTTTAAATTTTCATTTTAAAAATTTTATTCTAAAATTGGGATGAAAATACTTTACTTCCTAATCATTTATTTCTATTTTAAAAACTCAGAGCAGGTGTTACAATTACAAATATTTGTTTGTACTAAGTTTTGGTTTGGATCTTAGAATCTCAGGAGTCAATGAATAACTGAATACCTGTTACTCGTCGTGTTTGTGATAATTTGAAATTTTACATTTTTCGTTCCTATTTAAATTTTATTCAATTAAATTGATCAGATTTAAATCATAATTTTATGAATATTTATTAGTGTTTCTATATTATAAAAATTCATACATGATAATGTATGACATATAATTTTATATTTACATGAATTTAGTACTTAAAATTAATAATTTTTTTAAAAATTACAATCAGGTCAATAGTCAAAACAACATTTCAATAAGAATATGCCAGTGAAGTTATCGTCACAGCTTCAAGTTCTCGAGAAATTTTTAAGAAAACACATAATTACTATTTCAATTAGTATGATAAAGTAGTTGCCGTTTCGACCACCCGATTTACATGAATGAGCTGGGTAACTTCTAATCTTCTATGATGTTTCACTATTTATGACAGTTAATTACTTAATTCTATGCTAATAGTACTAACATATCCTTCGTATTTGCTAGAAGATTGTGTCTATTTTTTTTGAATAAAATAAAATTGGTTTGAGATGTTGGAGGAAATCAAGACTAGGTTTTTGGATCGTCGTCTGTTAGTCGGACGTTCAAGATGATCCTCAATTAACCGCTAGAATTTATAAATATAATAAAGCTACATCCACTTATATTACTTTATATAAAATCTTGTATACTCTCTTTACAGTGTGACTCAATCATATGTTTAAAAATATAAATAAAGTCCACATATTCTAGTCTAAAGAAAACTAAAACTAAAATTATACTCGTTTAAATTTTACAAACGATTAGATTAGTTGTACATTTGTAAAATCATGTTTTTAAAAGGATAATTTAAAAAAACCAAAACTTGTCTTAGAATTTTGTCTTTTTTTTTTTGACGAAAAGCTGGGATTTTATTACGAAATTAAATCCATAGAAATACAATTTTGAATCGAGATAGGAACAGACCTTCTATCAAACGTACGACCTGACAAATAATATGATTCTCTTGCCAATAGATGGGCAACCATATTAGCAGACCGTTTAACAAAAAACAATCTAATATTGTTCAACCGTTGCAGGATAAAACGACATTCTTCGACTATCAAGCCAAAGTAAGATCTCATGGGAGTTCTACTTCTGATTGTTTGCACCACCTGCAGACAATCTGATTCCAACTCAGCATCATGCCACCCCCGATCATCCATCCAACTTAGGGCCTCCTTGATTGCCATAGCTTCAGCTACAATCGGAAGAACCAGGCCCATTTGAAACTTTGTTGTCGCTTCAATCAGATCTCCATTCGAGTCTCTTGCTACTAATCCAAAACCAATACCATCGCGATCCTCAAACACAGCTGCATCAACTGATATTTTGACTTTGTTTGGCTGGGGCTTAACCCAAACTATAGCTCCATCTCCCTCAATCTGAGGTTGAAGAGGAGTAGTAAAAGACATGCATTGGGTTACATTCCATTGTGCAAAATACTGTTTAGCTGCTGCAACTGTTCTACTAATCTTCATGGTTTTTTGATTCCAGACGAGATCATTCCTTGATCTCCAGAGTGACCAACATAGAGTTACGATTTCTCCATGTTTGCTAGCTTCAACTGAGTTAAAGACGAATGTCAACCATGCCTTAAAGCAATCAACCTCCAGAAATTGAACTCTTGGCAACAATGTAGACCAACACTGCCGTGCATATTGACAATTCACTAAACAATGTATAATAGACTCAGCTTCCATTTGACAGATTGGACATATAACCTGAACTTGAACAGACTTAAGCTTAAGCTGAGTCAGAGTCGGTAAGCAATTAGATAAAGCTCGCCATACCAGATTTAGAGCTTTTGGCGGAGCTCTGATCCTCCAAAGAAGTTGCCAGATTATATCATTCTCCTCGCCATTCCCAGAATTCTTTTGCACCTGAAGGAGTCTGTATGCAGATTTTACAGAGTAAATTCCCGAATTTTCTAACCTCCAGTATAGACTATCCACCTGACTTGAGATTGAAAGAGGAATAGCAAGTACACAAGCCTGATCCCTCTCGTTAAGTACATCTTTCACCACCTCTAAGTCCCATTCCTTCTTATCAATACACATGAGAGAAACCACCATTTGATTCTGCAGAGGTTCAGGATTTGAAGTAATACACGGGTTTTCCTCTGTTAACAGCCAGGGTTGACCAAGAATTTGAATATGTTTTCCATCCCCAACACGCCATCTAGTACCATCTATAAGCAACTGTTTTGCTTCCAACAAGCTTCTCCAAATAAAACTAGGGTTGTGACCTAGGTTAGCTTGAAATACATCAGAATTAGCGAAATACTTGGCCTTATAAACTCTTGAAACCAAACTCTGAGGATGCACAATTAACCGCCATAGTTGTTTGCCCAGCATCGCAATATTAAAATCACGAAAATGTCTGAAACCCATACCTCCTGCATTCTTGTGTTTAGCCAATCTGTCCCAGCTCATCCAACTAATCTTCGAGCTGTTTGTCTGAGATGAGTTCCACCAAAACTTTGTTAAACATTTTTCAATACTCCTTGTGATCTCCAGGGGCAATAGAAAAACATTCATGGCATAGGTTGGCATAGTTTGAACCACTTGTTTCACCAGTATTTCCTTGCCAGAGCGCGAGATATAATTCCCATCCCAGCTCCTTATCTTCGTGTCAACCTTGTCTTTTAAATACCCCAACAGAGCTGTTTTGTTTCTACCAATGATGTTTGGTAGACCGAGATAAGTTGAGTGTTTATTCGCTTCATCCATTTGCAGAATTTGACACACTGGTTGCCTGTTGTACTGCATTACATTTGTCCCCCTACCTCTTCATCATTTGTGCTGAAGGATTATCCTCACTTTTAAGGAAATATGAAGCTAAGAAATGGATTAATGGGGTTAGAATTTGTAGGAATGCGCCTATTGTCAACCATATGTTCTTTGCTGATGATTCTTATCTATTTTGTAAAGCTAATCCAGAGGAAGCCTTGAAAGTACGGGAGCTTTTACATATTTATGAATTTTGTCTGTTTAATTAGTAAATTTTCTAATGAAAATAAGAAATTCTACTTATATACGTATGCATTCCAAATTAAAGCATGAAAATATCACATGAGAGAAGTTGTGGGAATTTTTTTTGGGTTCATTCCCCTTTTAGAAAGTACCATTTTTAAAAGCTAATTAAACTATTTTCATTTTAAGCGATCCTGGCCTAATTACCAGGCCCACTTTTTGGCGAACAAAAAAATACAAGACCCAGGAAACTCAACTTTTACATTTTTTATCCAAGTTTAAGCCCACCTTCATAACTCTAAAGCTCAATGCTCAACAATGGCGATTTACACACGCGCCACAGCATTTCTCACACACCTCTACATTTCCAGGTACACTCTTCACAAACCTCACTTCAACCTCATTTCACCGTTAAATCACGGCGCCAGCGAATTCAAAATACAAAAGATATTGTCTCTACTATATTGATCGGGAAATAATTGAATTATTCATGATTTAATATTTAGTTTTTCGAAATTTCAATGACCTAAAATCCCATACAGGTTAGTTGGCATCAGGTAACTTTCATGATAATTTTGAGAAAATGCATGGTTACTATTTGCATGATAATGTAGTTGTCAATTTGTCATATCGACCACTCCACTCTCCCCAATTACATGAATGAGCTGGGTAGTAAATTTTTATGATGTTTCACTACTTTTATCAGTTTATTCTGTTGTACTAACAACAAATTCATCATGTTTGCTAGAAGATGGCGTTCAAATTTAGTTTTGAATTAAAAAAAAAAATTGGTTTGAGATGTTGGTGAAAATTAACTAAGACTAAGACTAGATTTCTGTTTGTTAACTTGATTTTTGATGTCCTGCACTTGAATCTTGTGTCGGACTCTGGTTCCGCCTTAGAATAAGATAATCAAGACAAATGTCTAGGGTATCATCGGAATGAGGGGGACCAAAATTGGGTACCACCGGAATGAGGGGATAAAAAATTTTATGCAAACATATATAGCATAACTAAAAAATTTATGAATTCATAAAAAAAAAGTTGGAGGGCATCAAATTCTTTATAACTAAAAAATTCTTTATGGATTTGCTAGAAGATGGCGTTCAAATTTAGTTTTGAATAAAAGAAATTGGTTTGAGATGTCGGTGAAAATTAATTAAGACTAAGACTAGATTTTTGTTTGTTACCTTGATTTTTGATGTCATACACTTGAATATTGTGTCGGACTTATAATATTAACTCGGAATATTGAATCTAATGTCAGACTTGTAAAATTATAATTAATTAGTTAAGCCCGTGCCTTGCACGAATATATTCTAAATTAAAAAAAAATATTTCTTTTTAAATATATGATGTATTAAAGTTGTAATAAATAAGTTATATGATAGATAATTTTGGAAAAATATTTATTATAAGACTCATATGTTAGGTCGAATTCACAATAGTTAATCAAATACTGTATGAGTAACTTAACAAGAACACACTATTTAATACTTAAAAACTGTTTGGAATTAACAATTCCTCTCTCAGTGATGTAAAATATCACAGAGAGCTGCTCAGGTTACAATCAATAAATTTCTCAATGTTCGATACCCTTCTAGGGTTAACCTAACTGTATTTATAAAACATACAGCTTCGTACAATCAGTAATTGATTCTCCTATAATTAAGCTATATAATTGATATCAATCACGATTGCTCTAGTCTTCCAAGTCAACTCAATCTCTTTGACAGCTTTCCAATCTTCAAAGATATTGCTTCCAAATTTATCTTGTATCAATCTTCAAACACTGTTGACTCTTCAGACAATACCGCTACAGAGTTTAACAATCTCTGTTGCGCTTCCAGTCAGTGTTTAACTAAACTCTGACTGCTTCCAGCTAAACTCTGTTTTGTCACTATAGCTTCCAAACACTGTTCTCATCAATCATTTCTAACAATCTCCCCCAACTTGTCCATTAGCAAGAATGTACAAGTTTACAGTAAATGATGATGTCAAAACAAATACAAAGTTTTACAGTGTTTAACATACAAACAGAGTTTAAGCTATTACTTAACAATTTCTACAGAAAATAAGAAAATTCTTACAGACTTTAATTTCTAATCTCTTGTAGATCTGGCATTGTTCTGAGATAGTCTATAAGCAATCTTCTTTCAGCATTTTCAAGCTCTATCTGCATGGCTTCCTTGATTTCTCTCAACTGAGGATCATTCTCATCAGTTTGATAGATAGCAGCTCTAAGATCGTAGATTTTGTTTCTTCTCATATCATTTCCCAGCCTGATATATTTCAATTCCTCAGACTTCACATTAAAATCTAGAACAGTAATTCCAAGATATGTCTTCAGCTTTGTAGTCCCTTTCTTCATTTCTATCAGATTGCCATTCCAATCTCTATACTTAGGAACATACTTTTCAGCAGACTTTGAACCTGTAACAATTTTAGCTTTCTGCATATATCCCCTTATAGAATTAGCAATAAGCTGTGTTTGACGATTTCTGACTCTGAATATATGCAGAACATACTGAAGTTCTTCAAATAACTTTAACTTGATTGCTTCTTCATCCACTCTAAACACTGATCCATCTGCCATAAAGTATAACAGAAAGTGAATATCTAAGCTCCTTTGATGAACTAGTTGAACTGAATCCAACTTATCTAGATTTTCTTGAGTAATACCAGAACCAAGAGAAACAAGTGCAGAAGGATCTCTTGGACTGTTACTAAATCTCAAATCTCTTGTAGAACCTAATCCAGAAGTATTTCTCCCTGGTGGCTTTCCTGAACAAGCAACATTGTGTTGATAATCACCAGTTACTCCTGTTTGTTCCTGAACAGGAATCTTTGGCCTAGAAAACCCAGGTAAGGGTTTACTTTGTGTCTGTACAACTTGTGTGGCAACAGAGGTTGTAACAATCATTTTGCCTTTGTTCTCCTCATTCATTACCCCTTTTAACTTCAATTTAGCATCAAGAGAAGACTTTCTGATCAACTTTTCTTTATCTTCTTCTTCTTCTTCTTCTTCTTGAATGCCAGTTAACTTTTCTTTGATTTCAATGCCTTTAAGAACAGGCTTTGCAGTTTTAACAACTTTCTCTCTCTTCTTCAACTTATCAGACTTTAAAGCCTTCAAATGCTTTTCTTGCAGACTCTTCTCTTCAGCTTTAGCATCTTCTATAGTAATTCCTTCTGCATTCTCCTCCATGAAAAGCTTAACAGCTAACTCTTCATCAGTCTTTGGATTTGATATTAATTCCAAACTCTTGGTTTTTGAAGTACCTTGAGTTTCAGTGTTTATTCCAACAGACTGTGACTTAAGAGATTTGCCAGATCTCAAAGTTAGTGTTTCAGAGTTTAAAACCTTACTCTTATCACTTGCCCCTCCATCTCCAGCATCATCCTTTTGAGACAGAGTTTGAGAACTTTTGCATTTAGACTTAGCAACTCTCTCCCCCTTTTTGACATCATCAGGAATGAGTATAGATGTAATGAGCTCCAAAGAGTTAGCAATGGAATCAACCTTAGCAAACAAAGTAGCTTGATTTTCTTCAACCTTTCCTAGCCTGGCAAAGAGAGTATCTTGAACTTTAGACAGCTGTGCAGCTTTGATTTTAGACTCTCTTTCCATCTTCATTTCTCTTGACTGTATCACAGTCTTCAAAGAAGCAATTTCTTGTTTTGTATCAGCAAAATTTCCATCCAGAGTTTTGACTTGTACCACAGTTGCCTTTAAACAGGATAAAATCTCTGGATTTGAAATTTGACTAGCAGTCTGCTTAACAAAATCAGCTGCTCTCCCTTTTGGAAAAATACAGTCTTGTTTATACCAATTAGCAGCAGATTTAGCAAGATACTCTTCTTCAATTGCATGAGATGGACAAGGCTGATCAAAAGATTTATGCTTATTATCAGTCTGTGCTGGTGCACTCAGAAAAGAATCAAAGTTTGCACTGCTGTCAGTTTCATCTTCAACACTTGCATCTTTAGCTTGAGCATCTTGTAAAGAACCACTGTGCTGAGCTGTGTCAGCCACAGTTTCTGCAACAACTTCTGCAATCTTTTCAATAGTCTCTTCATGTTGCACAGGCTCTGCAACAGAGTTTGTATATGGAGCTTCAACAGTCATAGATTCAGAATTCTTCTTAGTTGCCTGATCAACCTCATCACCTTTGTCTGGAATTGGAGAAGCATTAGATATCAGTTCTGTGTGTGATGCTGCAGCTTCAGAAACATTAACCGCAGGCTCATCAGCTACACCAGGAGCTTCAGTATGAACAACAGGTGATATAGGATCAAGGATTGGTTGAAATGAATCAAGAACATCATTCACTGGTGAAAAACCATCTCTGTGATCCTCTTCTACAGGCATGTTATCCTCTGTAGGTACTTCAACATTGACAGCATCCTCTGCAGGTATTTCAACCTCTGCAGGTATTTCAACATTGACAGCCACAATATCCTCTGTAGGCATTTCAACCTCTGCAGGTATAGCAACATTTTCTGCAACCTCAACAGTAGGTGTTTGCAGTGAAACCACCTCTGGAGCTTCAAATACATGCTCATCTTCAGATTCTGAAAGAATTAATCTTCTCTTCTTGACTTGAGGCACTACAATGTCCTCTTCTTCTTCTTCACTAGAGCTCTCCTTAGGTGGTGAAAGTGAAGGTCTGTTTGCCTTTTGTTTCTTTCTTCTAGAATAAACAGCTCCAGGTAATGTCTGTTTAGCCTTTGAGTGTTTAGTGTTTTGGGCGGTGTGTATTTTTCTTTTTGGTTTGGATTTGGGTTTTTCAGTAGGTGCTGGCTCAGAGTTTAAGGTTTCAGAGTTTAGTGGTGGAGAGTTTATTGTTGGAGAGTTTATGTGTTCTGGTTGTGGTTGATGAGATGTAGTAGGTACAGTGGTTGTGGGTGTTGTGGGTGTTGGTTCAGAATGTATAGTGTCTAATGGTTCAAGCATGTGTTGTGGTGATTGAGAATCTTGAGGTTGGTTAACATAGTTTTGTAAGGCTAATGGCATAAACATATCAGGTATTTGCTGTTTAGTGAGATCTTTATTTGTCAAATCAGAAAACATCCTTTTAGCAACTTGAAAAGACTGAATTTCATCAGCTTCATCAATTGTAAGATTAGGCACACAAGCAGTGAATAACATTTGACAAAAACGAGCAAAATAAACAGAAGTAGGCTCAGACAAACGCTCTCCCAAATTCATTAGCACTAGTCTACCAAAATCGAAATTACCTCCATATAGTAGAGCATGACCAATTTGGAGAGTGTCAAGAGGAAGTGCATCCCAATTTGTTGTCTTCTTTCCAAAAGCTCTTGTAATGCAATCGAAAAAGAAGCTCCATTCCTTTCTCAAAAGCGGCCTTCTCAGAGACCCTAGCTTATTCAAGTTGCCTGCACATCCAATTTGCTGCAACATTGTCCTCAAGCGATCATGACCAACAACACTGTAAGAAGTGTGAGTCTCAAAATCCAGAGCATCCCTAACCGTAGTTGGAGTAATGATATACTCTGATTCAGCATGAGTGAAAGTGATTGTTGGAGTGCCAGACTCTTCTCCATCATCATATACAGAGTTTGTCCAGAAAGTAGCAATTTGTGAAGCAGAGAGTATTGGTGGTGCAGTTAACGCCTTCCCTATTTCAGAGTCTTTCAAGAAATTTTGAAACAAATGAAACGCCTCTGGAGCATTTGCATTCTCCAGTGGTGCTGCATAGTTGCTAGGAAGAAAAACTAATCCTGCTGCATCAAACGCTTTGGTTGCCATTAGTAAGATATGATACGAAGATATTCAGAGAAAAGATGTATGGTAAGTGTTTACCAAAATGTGAAGGAGAATGAATGAGAATTTTGAAAGTGAATGAGTATGCAAGTAACTGTGAGTGGGTGAATATGAATAGATGTGAAGTGAGAGAACAAAAACGATTAGAGTAAAACTAAAACTCAATCGTTTATTCAATAAAAGCGCGCAACTGATTGTAGAGTAATGTGTGAGTGGGACACTATCATGGGACACGTGTCAAACAACCAATGGATCACTTAATAATTACCACTGTCATTCCTATAATCACGACACTTTGACATATTTACACTAATTAACAGTTGTCAACTACCCCAATTACTCCAAAATAGTCAAATCATCTCAATGAAACTTTACCTTAGAGTACTTAACACAACTCAACAGCGTTTATCAATTTTCCAACTTTATCACTAACAACCCTTTCAAAAATTGCACAGTTATGAATATGAGTGTGTGTGAAGCAGAGTTTACTAAAATCAATTTTTAGAGCATCTAATATTTCATAAAATCCATAACAAAAATCAATAAACACTGAATGCACAAACTCTCATATTAAACACTGATTGTTTGATGAATGCTAAACTCTGTAGTTACTGTAATACAGAAATCTGAAAACTTCCATTCCCTTTGATGTCCATGATTATCCAAGTAAGAACACAGTCTTTTAAGACAAAAAGATCAAGAGATAGAAATCAGAGCATCATTCAGTGAATAACAGTCATGAATTTGATAATCTCACAAACTCTCAAAGCACACAAGTGTTTAGGTGAAGTGTTTACACTCACATTCAATCAGAAATAGCAGAATCTACCATATGCTTGAATGTCCACCAAATCTACACTACTTTGAGTACATGTATTCACAAATCAAAAGGACTTTATTCAGGGTTATAATGGAGTAAGATCAAACAGATGAATAGAGATGTTTTATTCATGAGTGAATTTCAAGCTGAACATTTTAATAGAGCAAAGTGTTCAGTCACACTGTTAGTACATATTTGTACAAGGTCAGTATATATGCCTTTTTTTATTTTTTTCTTTTGTTTTTTTTTGTTTTTTTTTCAACATATATACTGAGTAAACTTTTCTTTTCTTGAGAAACACTCACCTGCTTGCATTTGATTTTTCAAAAGAATGTAACTGCTCTTAATACCATAGAGTTTAAGAAAAATGAGCAGTTAATTAGGCTCAAAGGGGTTTACTAAGGGTGGTATTTATGAACAGTGTTTATACAGTGTTTGAACAGTGTTCAAAAGAATTTTGAACAGTGTTTGAAGGAATGGTAAATCCTATTGCCTTTATCATTTTCATGCACACACATATCATGTAGTCTCAAGATGGTTTAATACAAGTTCTAGAGAAACATACTTCCTGATGAATATCACACAACAATAAATACTGATTGATAGAAAATGTATCAATCACTGATTTGGCTCAAACTCTCACAGGGTGTAGACATGAATCTGAACTCACCAAACTAATCAATGACACATCTCAAGTTTTATGGTTTTCACAAGTACAAACAAGGAATCATCAAGAACCATACCTTTGGAAACAGAATGTCACTTATCAGAGTTTAGAGTTCATCAATAACAGAAATTTTCTTATGAGAGGCAATGCACACAATATTCATATACTCAGAGTTTAGGACTGAATAAACTAAGAGATGCTATAAATATGAAACAGTATCATGCTGTGTTGATTTACTGCACAAAGTCTGATTAGATTACAGTGAATCAGAAAGAATCATGATTTAATTACTGAGAATCATGCTTCATACATTTTTCTTCATTGGTGTTTTCATTCAGACAAAAATCAATTCTGAATTCACTGAGTGTATCCAACATGTTAACAGTGTTTAACAGACAGACATGCTGACAGAGTTTAACAAGTTTTAAACATAAGCATGCAGAACAGAGTTTAATACTAAGATTCACATAGCACTTAACAATTTGCAGAAACATGAGCAATATATTTTAGAGATAAGTCTTTGAGTCTAACCAACATCTCTAGTCAAAACTAGAGACCATTCCTAGTTCATTGACCAGTCTTGTAAATGTAGCTTCACTCAATGGCTAGGTGAAGATATCTGCAAGTTATTGTTCTGTAGACACAAAGTGAAGCTCAATGTTGCCTTCCTCTACATGCTCTCTGATGAAGTGATACCTTATGCTGATGTGCTTTGTCATTGAATGTTGTACTGGATTACCTGTCATTGCAATAGCACTTTGATTATCACAGTAAATAGGTATCTTGGTATACCTTAATCCATAATCCAGCAGTTGATTCTTTATCCATAAAATCTGTGCACAGCAGCTACCAGCAGCAATATACTCTGCTTCAGCTGTAGATGTAGATATTGACTTCTGTTTCTTGCTGTACCAGGAAACAAGTCTGTCACCCAGAAATTGACAACTTCCACTGGTGCTTTTTCTGTCTATCTTACAGCCTGCAAAGTCTGCATCTGAATAACCAAGTAGTTTAAACTCTGATTCTCTTGGATACCACAGCCCCAAAGTTATAGTGCCCTTGAGGTACTTAAAAATCCTCTTTACTGCTGTTAAATGTGGTTCTCTTGGATCTGCCTGGAACCTTGCACACAAACAAGTGGCATACATGATATCAGGTCTACTAGCTGTTAAATAGAGTAGAGAACCAATCATTCCTCTGTAACTTGTCATATCTACTGATGACCCTGCATCTTTGTCCAATTTTGTTGCAGTTGCCATGGGAGTTGTTGCAGATGAACAGTCAAGCATACCAAATTTCTTGAGAAGATTTCTGGTATATTTTGCTTGATTTATAAAAATTCCATCATCTGTTTGCTTCACCTGTAAGCCTAGAAAATAACTAAGCTCTCCCATCATACTCATTTGATATCTTGACTGCATGAGTTTGGCAAACTTCTTACAGAGTTTATCATTAGTAGATCCAAAAATGATGTCATCTACATATATCTGAACTAAGAGCAAGTCACTACCAGATTGGAAATAAAACAGAGTTTTGTCAATAGTACCTCTGTGAAATCCACTTTCTAGTAGAAATTTGGCAAGGGTTTCATACCATGCCTTTGGTGCCTGCTTAAGTCCATAGAGTGCCTTGTCTAACCTGTAGACATGGTCTGGATATTTTGGATCTACAAAACCTGGTGGTTGTTCCACAAACACTTCTTCTTCAAGTTTTCCATTTAAAAATGCACTTTTCACATCCATCTGAAACACTTTGAATTTCTTATGAGAGGCAAATGCTAGAAAGATTCTGATTGCCTTCAATCTAGCAACTGGAGCAAATGTTTCATCATAGTCTATTCCTTCCTGTTGTGAATAGCCTTTTGCAACCAGTCTTGCTTTGTTTCTTGTGATAACACCCTCACTGTCAGTTTTATTTCTAAAAACCCATTTAGTACCAACAATGGATATGTTTTTGGGCCTTGGTACAAGGGTCCACACTCCATTTCTTTCAAATTCATTTAGCTCTTCTTGCATTGCTGTTATCCAGTCAGCATCTTTAAGAGCTTCTTCCACTTTCTTTGGCTCATTTTGTGACAAGAATGCATGAAACAGACATTCATTTGTTGTTGCACTTCTTGTCCTTACTTTTGCATCTGGATCACCAATAATTAAATCAGGTGTATGTGACTTAGTCCATTTTCTTGCAGAAGGCAAATTGCTTCTGTCATCATGTGATCCTCCCCCTTGATCCATGCTCTCCTGATTTCCTTGGTGCCTCTCTTCATTTTCAGATGCTCCCCCTGAATGTGACTGCTCAGAATTATCAACAGAGTTTGAATCAACAGAGTTTGATTCAGAATTATCAACTGAGTCACTTTCAGTGTTTGAATTATCACTTTGATGTGATTCTTCATGCTCCCCCTCAACTGGTTCTTCCCTTGTTTCTGATTGAAGAGTTTCTTCAGTATTTACCAGTAGAGGTTCAGAGTTTAGATCAACAGAGTTTGTCAGATCAGTCTGATCAGAGTTTACTTTTTCAGAGAATAAATCTTCATTTTCAAAGTGGAGTAGATCATGTTCATTGACATCTTCAAGTCCAGTTATTTTCTTGTCATCAAATGACACATGAATTGATTCCATGATCACTCTAGTTCTCAGATTATAAACTCTGAATGCCTTAGTTGACAGTGGATAGCCAACAAAAATTCCTTCATCTGCCTTTAGATCAAATTTGGTCAACTGCTCAGGATGAGTCTTCAACACAAAACACTTGCATCCAAAAATATGAAAATATTTTAGATTTGGCTTCTTCTTTTTCACCATTTTATATGGTGTTTTACCATGCTTATTGATCAGTGTTGCATTTTGAGTAAAACAAGCAGTTTGAACTGCTTCTGCCCAGAAGTATGTTGGCAATTTTGCTTCAACTAGCATGGTTCTGGCAGCTTCTATCAAGGTTCTATTCTTCCTCTCCACTACACCATTTTGTTGTGGAGTGCCAGGTGCAGAAAACTCTTGTTTGATTCCTTTACTCTTGCAAAATTCTTCCATTGATGAATTCCTGAATTCAGTTCCATTATCACTTCTGATTATCTTCACTTGATTCTCTGACCCTTTGTCCAGTTGGATTATATGTTCTGTCAGTGTTAATGCAGTTTCATCCTTCTTTGCAAGAAAATATACCCATGTGTATCTGGTATATTCATCAACAATGACTAATGCATATTTCTTCTTTCCAAGAGACATCACATTCACTGGTCCAAAAAGATCCACATGTAGGAGATGATAAGGATCAACAATTGAAGACTCAGATTTGCTTTTGAAGGAGGCTTTTCTCTGTTTGGCTTTTTGACAAGAATCACACAGGCCTTCTACATTCAACAAAGACCTTGGTAGACCTCTTACAAGATCATTCTTGATTAGCTCATTGATGTTGTTCAGGTTCAAATGAGAGAGTTTCTTGTGCCATTTCCAACTCTCTTCACTGGACATTCTTGTTGACAGACACACTGCTTTGCCATCATTGTTTGTTGACAATTTAATTTCATAGATGTTATTGTGTCTGTTTCCAACTAGAGCAACTTTCCCTGTAGATTTGCTGATGACTTGACAATATTCAGGCTGAAAATCCACATGATATCCTCTGTCACAGATTTGACTCACAGATAGCAGATCATGCTTGAGTCCTGGAACCAGAGCTACATTTGTGATGATGACATTCCCAAGATTAATATTGCCATATCCCAGAGTATGTCCTATGTTGCCATCTCCATAGGAAACTTTTGGGCCAGCCTTCTCCTCATACTCTGATAGCAGGGCTTTATTTCCAGTCATGTGTCCTGAACATCCACTGTCCACGACTAGGGTACTCACCCTGGTGCCCTGCAATCACAAACAATCACTGATTGTTAGTTTTAAGGATCCAGACTTGCTTGGATCTTTTGGCTTTCTTAATTCTGTTAGCTTTTGCAGCGGAATTCACATTATCAGAGTTTAAGCTAACTTCTTCAGAGTTTACATTTGCAGAGTTTACTTTCACCCATTTCAAATTTGGCTTGGGTTCATAGTAATTATAGTAAATAGCATGATAATCTCTGCAAGTGTAAATAGAATGCCATGTACTTCCACAGTGTTTACATAAAGTCTGTGGTCTAGTTCTCGCATAATCATTTTTAACTGCAGTTTTAGAGGGCAAAGAATTAATGTTCTTATTCTTACTGCAGAAACTAGCAAGATGATTAGTGCTACCACAATTAAAGCATGTTTTTCTAGGAGCTAGTGTAGCAAGCATTGGCTTAATTCCTGATGTTATGCCTACCTTTCCATTTTTGTTTTTCCTAGGCATTCTCTGTTTGTTGACAGATTTTATCTCTTTAAGCTTATGCTTGAGTTGTTTATCTGTCATTGAACCAATGTTAACCTCTTTAACAAAAGTCTTAGCATATGACTCTTTAACAGCCTTTTTCTGTGCTTCAGTCTTAGGTCCACCTGTTCCCATAACATTTCCTTCAGATGGACGATGTGGTCTTACTTTTACCAAATTTTCAAATCTAAGTTCATCTCCCTCAGAGTAACCTAGACCTACTGTATCTGACTGAAACACTTCTTGAGTGTCTTTACCAGAGTGTGTCCAAGTTTTAATAATGTGTTTAGCATCCTCCAATTCAGATTCTAGTTTCTTATACTTCCCTAGCAACTCCTGTTCAATAAACACAGCATCATCTCTCTCCTTCTGAATTTTATTCATGTTCTCAAGCTTTTCCTCAACTAGTTTGTTTCTATCTTTGAGTTGAGAGCACTCAGTCTTTATCCTCTCATTTTCTAAAGTCTGATCCCTATAACTGATATGCAATGCTTTAAGATAAATTCTCAATTCAGTTATATTATCTGTATTATAAGCATAGGTAGTTGGGGGTACCTTTGGATCATCATCTTCATTTTGAGTAGTAGCCATGAGTGCATAGTTGACTTCCTCATCTGAATCTGAAGTGTCTGCCCAATCTCTGCCTTTGGTGTAGAGTGCCTTTTCAGTTTTACCCTTCTTGCACTCAGGAGCATAGTGACCCATCTCCTTACAATTGTAGCATTGAATTTCAGACTTATCTTTCTTACCAGATTTGAAGTCCTTTCCCTCAGATTTCTTGAAATTCTTCTTGTCAGACTTTGAGTAATCCTTGGAGAATCTCTTTCCCTTCTTGAAGTTCTTGAATCCCATTTTCTTGAAGGTCTTTACCATCAATGCAGCCATTTGCATCATCTCTTCATCATCTTCAGAATCAGATGTTCCATCTGTGTTTGAGTCAACATCAGTGTTTGATGACTCACTTTCTGAGTGTATGACTAAAGCTTTTCCTTTTGCCTTTTTCCTTGATGCTTCCTTCTTTGATGGTTTTTCCTCAACCTTAAGAGCAACAAACTTTGACTTTCTACTTGATCTTTTGTTTCTCTGCTCCAATTCCAATTCATGGGTTTTGAGCAGTCCATAAATTTCATCAATCTCTGTTTCACCAAGTTCATAGTTATCTCTTATGGTGGTTGTTTTCACATCCCACTTTTCAGGTAGAGAAAGAAGAAACTTGAGATTTGAGTCTTCTAAATCATACTCTTTGTTAACCAATGACAAATCATTGAGCAGTTTACAGAATCTGTCAAATGTTTCTGTCATGGTTTCTTCAGACTTTGCCTCAAAGTGCTCATACTCCTGAGTGAGTATGTTTCTTCTGTTTTTCTTGATTGCAGGAGTTCCTTGACACCTAACCTCAAGTGCATCCCATATTTCCTTTGCAGTTGTGCAATTAATCACTTTATTAGACATAACATTGTCTAATGCACTGTGAAGTAAGTGTCTTACTTTTGCATCCTTTGCAATAGATGAAAGATCCTCAGCAGTTAGATCTTTCTTTTCTTTTGGAATGACCTTTGATTCCTCACCAGCAGCAGCAGCAGATAACTTTGTAGGTTTGTGAGGACCTTCATAAATTCTATCAAGGTATTCTAGATCTGTAGCCTCCAGAAACATGGTCATCTTCACCTTCCAAATTGCATACTCTGATGGCCTAAGTATAGGAACCCTAATTGTTTCATACCTACTAACAGTAGTAGGGGCTTTCTCAGATGGTGGAGGTATCTCTGCCATTGATTACTATTGTGTTTTGGATCTTTAACCGTAATAAAGTAACAGATTGGCTCTGATACCACTTGTTAGGTCGAATTCACAATAGTTAATCAAATACTGTATGAGTAACTTAACAAGAACACACTGTTTAATACTTAAAAACTGTTTGGAATTAACAATTCCTCTCTCAGTGATGTAAAATATCACAGAGAGCTGCTCAGGTTACAATCAATAAATTTCTCAATGTTCGATACCCTTCTAGGGTTAACCTAACTGTATTTATAAAACATACAGCTTCGTACAATCAGTAATTGATTCTCCTATAATTAAGCTATACAATTGATATCAATCACGATTGCTCTAGTCTTCCAAGTCAACTCAATCTCTTTGACAGCTTTCCAATCTTCAAAGATATTGCTTCCAAATTTATCTTGTATCAATCTTCAAACACTGTTGACTCTTCAGACAATACCGCTACAGAGTTTAACAATCTCTGTTGCGTTTCCAGTCAGTGTTTAACTAAACTCTGACTACTTCCAGCTAAACTCTGTTTTGTCACTATAGCTTCCAAACACTGTTCTCATCAATCATTTCTAACATCATAATTTTTTATTTTTTAATATAGTATACTTATGGACATGAAAATTTGATGTAATATACACTAAAATTCGATGTTGATTGATGAAAATTTATCAATAATTATAATTTAAATCATAGTAGGTAAATTATATATTTTAAATGTTTCTCTAGAAAAATAAATTATATGTATTGATTTGAACTTATTTATGTACTTCAAGTATGACAGATGTTACATATATGCTTTGCTCTATTGAACGTATGAGCAGTTACAATGTACATGCATGTTTAAGATATAAATTTTTTTCATGTGATATTCTTTATAATATTTAATTCGTAAATATTAACAGTAGATTTTAATGATATATAGTATACGAGATATGATACATGTTAGTAAATATTATCATATATTATTACATATTTACATAAATTTATATTTGTATAGATTTATGTATAGTATGTATTTATGCATGTATGCATGCATGTATGTATGTATGTATAAATATACATATAAATTATGCAATAATTAATCGATATTATTATATAATAGCCGAAACATTATAAGTTTGGTTGATCAATCGATCGGTCGGTCGGTACGATATCTATTGATTTTAATTATTTACCATTTTAACGGTACATGTTATTTTTACTTAATTATTTGTAATAGGCTAGCCCATTTTTCTCTATTTTAGTATCACAATATTTCAGACTAAAGTGTTTGTATTTCATTAAGTATGTAAAGGTCAGTATCTACATAAGAATTAAGAAATATGGTTAAAATTAATTCCACACGCTTAAAAATAAGGGTCCTGTTAACAACAGCCCTTAGGGCTATGTTTAAGAATTAATTTTTGCCATGTGGTGGATTTTTATTGGATGATTTATGTGAATGCATGGGGGCACATACTTTTTTGCAAGTGGAACACAAACTTGAGCCAATTAAAAACTACCACATAACACCTTAACCATAGCCCTAAGGGCTGTTGTTAACATTTTCCTAAAAATAAATATTTCAGATTTATGATTATTTTATCAAAGATGTAAAGCACAATAAACCGTACCGCACCGTATTTTCATGGTCTGATTTGTGTGATTTAAAATTTTGTGGTACGATTGCGATTTGAAAATTTGACAAAAACGCATGCGTGGATTGATTCGTGATTTTGGAAAAATGCAACGCCCACACCGCGATCCCCCTTACTCAACCAACCTAAAAAAAATATGGCAACCCCATCCAATTAAAATTACTTTGGGATCATATCACGTGTTAAATTGTATATTGTAGTTAGAGTTGGCAATTCGTTCGTTTCGTATACTTTCGTATCGTATATTTTGATGTTTCGTGTACGTAAGGTCAAATTCAAAACCGACCCGTTAAGGATTCGTTTCGTTTCGTGTTTGTGTACCTTCATTTCGTGTACATTTCGTGTCGTGTTTCCAGTAATTTTTGAATAAAAATAAAAATATTTAAATATTAAATTTTTACTAGTCGAGTCTTAAGTCAATATGTTATAAAGAATCAAGTGTACTCAAGTCTTGTGAAACTAAAATTTGAAACTATTTTGTAATTATCTTATGTAAAAATTATATATAAAATATTATTTTAAAATTTGTATTCATATAATTTTAATTAAATTATTTAAATATTTATTTATTTCGTGTATTTTCGTTTCGTGTCGTGTACCCAAGGGTAAACCCAAAACCAACACTAAATTCATCCGTGTAATTTCGTGTTCGTGTACCGATAAGGTCAACCAAAACCCGTAATTTTCGTATCGTTTTCGTGTCGTGTACGAAATTGCCGGCTCTAATTGTAGTACTTAATTAAGGTTCATATTAAACGCGTGCACGAATCAAATAATTCGTGTGATATTCGAGTTTGATTCATAAAATATTTGAATTTGAATTTTTAATAATTGAATCGAGTTCGTACTCTTTGAATATTTCATAAATACGAGTTCGAGTTTTAAATTACTCAACTCGTAAAGTTTGCGAGCTTAATCAAGCCTTCATTACTTTTAATTTTTTTATATTATTAAAATATTTAATATCTATATTAAATATTTTTATATAATTTATATATTTAATCAAGTCGAATTTGAACCGAATCGATGGTAATCGAGCTTTTTGTCAATATATGACAAAATCAATTTTGAACTTTCGAATCGAGTTCGAAGATATCAAAATTTACTAGCTGAGTTTCAAGCTTAAAATTAAAGACTTGGTCAGAAATTCAAACATGAGCTTGAGTCTAAACATTTTAATCGAGTTCAAATCAGAATACGATAATCACTTTAAGAATTATGATGGTAACCATTCTTAAAAATTGCAGTTTGAATACTTGAATATCTGAAACTGAAATGCTATTTTTATTTTAAGCGACCCTGGCCCAATAAACCAAAAGGGCTAGATAACTAAACTTTACATTTTGTCCAAGTTTAAGCCCACCTTCATAACTCTGAAATTTAAACTACATTTTACGAAATTATTTGTAATCATATTCAACTCGATAATTTCTGACACTAGCCAAAATATATATGTTAAACTATATTACAACTTAGATCTTGATAAATGAATATTTCTAAAATTGAATATTTTTTGTCTTATAATGTATCGTACGAAAAAAGTATCGTTTTCATCACTATATTAAAATCAAAGAAATGGTCTATTTTACAAAATTATTTATTTAGTTATCAAAATTCCAGTGACCTAAAATTTCATATGCGCTGGTCAAGTTGCATCTCTACTTCAAGAAATGTTCATTATAATTTTGAGAGAATGTATAGTTACTATTCGTATGATGCAGTTGCCACTTGCCGTATCAAGCATCCCATTTACATGAATGAGCTGGGTAGTAACTATGTATGACATTTCACTACTTTAGTTAATTAATCTATAATATTAATAACAAATCCATAATATTTGTCTAAATTTATTTTTGAATGAGGTAAAATTGGTTTGCGATGTTGGAGGAAACTAGGATTAGGCTTTTGTTTGTTACACTTAATTAATTATAGGACTCTCGTATGTTCTTCGGTCTCTCACTTTGATCTTGATCACCCTTACAAACCTCCACCTCCCTGCCCAGGCCTATGTGTAGATGGTAGACCGTAGATGTTATATTTTGTAATCCATATTTTATTACAAGATTTAATATATTTTGTAATCCATATTTTATTAAATGATTTATTTTTTTTGAACAAATTATATATGTATATTTTTTCAATCAAAAAAACATCTCTAAGTCCAAGATGGAATTCTCAACCTTAATATGATATAGAATCATGTTTTTAAAACGCTACCCATTTCGATAACAATAAAACTTGAACATCAATAATTATTCAAAATTATAGTTGAATAATAATTGTTAAATCATCATTAAATTAAATATTATTTCGTGAGTTTCGTGTTGGCTATAAAATCATCCAAATCCAATTTTTAAATTTCAAGATAGAGCAAAAACATTAAAGTGGGCATTTAAATTTTAATAAATACTTGTATTTTATTTATATTAACTCCATTTAATAATTCTTTAATTTTTTTTTTCAAATTTAGATATCCTTTTATATTGTAATAAGAGTATTAAGAATGAGAATTTATCTCTTGTCGTCCCAAATCTTGAATTCGATTTTTGCTATTTTCGAGAATTGTTAGAACTAATACTTAATTATAAAATACATAAGTTTAGTTATTCAAAAGATAATAAAGAGTGAGAAAATGTCCTAAATACCCATTATCTATAATGAGATATCCAATATACCTTTCGACGAAAAAAATGGCCTTATTTAATCACCAACATCGCATGCTATACATGCGTGGTCTTGCCCGACATCTTCCTCAAAATTAGTACGATCTAATTTTTGCCAGACATCCTCCTCAAAATTAGTACAATCTAATTTTTGTTAAATAGTACTTTTGTTGACAATCATGATTCAAAAGTGTAAGCCAACTATGGTCAATCTCCCCATAACGTTTGTGTAGTTGTGTACTTGTGTTCACCTACGCATGTAAATCATGCGTGTGCTCGTACACTAGGGTACCACGCATGTTATATACGTGTACTATAGTGTTTGGAAGGTCGGGGTTCAACGATCTTTGGGGTTAAATAGCTTTCATTGAGATTTAACACGTTTTATTTGGGATTTAAAATTATTTAATTTTTTAATTAATTCTTTTAATTTTATTTGTATTCTCCTGGGGTTCAATAGTTAACATTTGAGGTTCAACAGTTCCATTTTGGGTTTTAGAAATATTCAGAACAACGAATAAGCAAACAATCCTAAATTCTAGACCCTAAAACCTAACTTATCCTAATTTTTAAAAAACCAGGCCGCCAAACTCAATAAAATAAGGCCTCCGATTTTTTTTAAAATCGAGCCACCAAATTCGGTAAAAAAGACAATTTAAATTGACCATTTGGCTATAATTTTTTTAATAATATTTGCAATACATATTTAGCAAAAAAAAGAAGAAAAAACTGGTACAGAAGCCGCCCACGCATTTCCAATATGCGAGTACACTGTCCACGTTGTTGGTAAATGCGTATACCGAAGAGTAAAAGGGCAACAGTTCCTACGCATGGTTTACAAACCATGTGTGGTCATTTTGGGTCACTTTCTCCGTCAAACAGTAATTCGGTCAACATATGTCAAAAGATGGGTATAATGGACCTTCACCCAAGAAGAGTTAAAAGAATAAATGGTTGTACTATAAAAAAGATCTAGGAATTGACTCTTCCTAGTATTAGTATTATAATAAGCAAAATGAGGTATAATTTGTAGTTTGGTTATCCTCTTCTTTTTGGTTAGATCTTCAACTCAAGTAGATCATGATCATTAGATACCAAAATACTAAAAGTTGTTATATATAGAGGTCTAAGGTTCGATTCCCGCCAACAATATATTAATTTATTTCAATATTAAAAATTATTATATACAAAGAGGTAAGACTCAAATTATTCCAATAACATATTAATATTTATAATATTATATTATACTATAAATAAATTATAAAAAATTAAAAATAACCCGTGCTTTGCAATATTTATAATATTATATTACACTATAAATAAATTATAAAAAATTAAAAGTAACATGTGGTTTGCACGGGTTATAAGCCAGTAATAATAATAATAATAGTATCAATAAACTTCTTGTTGACTTTATGATCACCTCCAGTCAAAGTTCTCCAACTCAAGACAAATAATTTTGACTTTTTATATTTTCAATCTTATTGCTAGTTAGGGGTATATTTATATTTTCACTATAAAGTTAGTTAGAAAGTTTGTTAGAGTAACTATATAGCTTGAGATAGTTACAGCTTTCTTCGATCACTTGATCAAAATAGTTGTAAAATTTTGTGATGGAGAAAAATAGTAACTAGAAGGTAGCCTTATATGTTCTTGATAGATTGTAACTAAGTACATCAATGGTGAATGCTTTATTCTTCATTTTATACACATAAATTTGTATTGATAATGTTGATCATATACTGTTTGAGTAAATGTTTATAAAAGATCAAGATTTGTAACATGCGGTGGCGGATTTAGGGGGGCAGTGGGGGCCAGCGCCCCCCCTAAATTTGGTACTAGAATAGGTAGTATAGATTTTGTATGAATTGTTTGTGTAGCCAAGATGGTTAATGGGAGTGTTTTACATAATCTATGGGCAGGGTTCGATTCCTCCTATGGTATTTAATTGTTCATTTTTTTCCAATTTTTCCTAATATTTTATCACAATAGGAACCTACGTGAAAATTGACTATAAAATTATACATTCAAGTACGTAATTCAACTCCAAAATTCAAATAATTTTCGTTTTTCATTTTATTTAAGTAATTTAATTGTGAAACATATTTATTTATATTATATTTTACTTCACAATTATAATAAAAAAATTATAAAAAATAATTCACTATTTATTATTTTTTTCCGGCCCCCCCTAAAAATAATTTCTGCGTCCGCCACTGGTAACATGGTACCCGAGTTCCGCGTTGCAATTTTACGAGCTTCATTTTTAGTTTTCTTGCGATTAATCGATCGTTTTTCTTCATTTTCGGTAATATCAGATCTCATCTTCTTATGTTTTTTTGTTCGATTTGTTGTTGATCCGTAAATTATAGTTCGTTGCGATCTGTTTCATCGCTTAATTGCGTCAGAACGATCGATATGCAGATTTATTGAGTTTCTTGATGTTTCCATATGTTCATACATCGTTGATATTCGGTTCTTACTAGATTTTGTTTGTGTGTTTCTTTATCTTCGAAATTATACTTTTATTTTTGGTGAATTTGCTATTGATTAGCACGTTCCTTGTGTTGATTGTTCATTTGATTATGAGAATTCTCTTGTTATTGAACACGCGTTCTCGTGTTAATTTTTTGTTTTTTTAAACTGTAAATCATGTCTGCATCTACTTCTCAAACACATACACATATAGCACATCAACTGATACTTCCCAAGATCTAGTCATCTCATTATTATCTACATGCATCGAATAATCCGGTAATGAAATTAGTTTCGATCAAATTTGACGGAACTGGACATAATGATTGTAAAAGGTTGTTTCTCATAAACTTGTCAACAAAGAATAAGTGTGATTTTGTTGATGGAACTATGTCGAATCCTCCTACAACATGTACTTGTTATAAAGCATGGGAGAGATGCAAGAGTATATGATGATTTCATGGATTTTAGGGGTACTTCATTAAAATATGGTCAGAAGTGTGCTTTATTTTAAGTATGCAAAAGAGATTTAGGAGAATAATTTGGATAAAAGATATGGTCCGGTACTTTATTATGAGCTGGGATCCTTTGTCCCTTCTCCGTGTTTTCTTTGTGTCCCCCGTTGTTTTTAATACAAAAAGAATGCTCTTATGGAACCCATTTTTATTATTTATTAAAATGGACCCCGGGACACTCTTTTTATATTAAAAAAAGGATGGGACACGGAGGAAGGGGAGAGGATCCGGACCCCTTTATTATATGGTTTGCAGCAGTCATTATATGAGATTAGACAAGGACAAGATAACATTTGTAACTATTTTACCAAGACTAAGATGTCGTGGGTTTAACTTGATGAAGTTGATCCTATCCAGAGTTGTACTTACACAAATTGTATATGTTAAATCACTCAGAAGTTGATAAAATAAGAAGAAGATGAAAAGCTAATTGAATTTTTGATGAAATTGAATGATTGCATGCTAATAATAAATAGAACATATTTGCTTGAAGATGGTTTTAGATTTATTTTAAGTAAAATTTAATTGGTTTGAGACATTGGTGAAAACTAGAAATAAGTTTTTATTTATTGTAACATATGTAGGTAGGACTCTTATCAAAACTAGCTTATAACCCATGCAAACCACGAGTTATTTTTAAATATGTTTAAAATTATATGATTAAACAAAATTGGGTATAATAATTTATTATGGATATAATTTAAATTTGTAATATTAATTAATAAATTATTAGTAATAATAATAGTTATTTAATAAATGATATGTATTATTTAGAACTAATAATATAAAATCTTAATGTAAATTTGTTGTTGACGGGATTCGAATCTTAGATATTTAGAAAAGAGATTTAAATATAAAACATTCCTTATTATTAGATCTAACGATCATCATCTACTTACTAAATATCTAACGATCACTATTCTTTTAAAATAGTTTAAACCAAAAAACCAAACTACCAACAATTTTACCCTAATTTGCTTATTATATATTAGTATAGAAGTATAAATAGATATATTTTACCTATTAGGTACCCGATCACCCTAATAGGAACTTGAATATTAATTAATAACAAAATTATATCTATTACATATGCTAATTAATACTTCCTCTGTCCCATGTAATAGCGGACTAGTTTCCGACACGGATTTTAAGGTGCATTTTAAGGATAGTTCTATAACTTATTTTTGATATTTTTTTATATAAATATAGAACAATCTTATTTTCATACAAAAAAAGAAAATATCAAAAATAAGTTATAGAACTATCTTTAAAATACACCTTAAAATGCGTGTCAGATATGCAGTTTTTTATGTAAAGAAATGGATGGGACGGAGGGAGTACTAATTTATGATCCGTGGAAAGTACGGGTTATTTAAAAATAATTTTTTTTTAAAATTAATTTTTTAATAAAGTAAAATAAAATTTTACAATTTTTTAGTATTATATCTAACAATTTTGATTAATTTGATTTAAAAGTCTAATGACCGTGGTTAAAAAAGAATAACGAAAATGTGATATGAACCAAATGATAAATTATATCTCATTTTTTCTTAATATAACTTATTATAATATAAATTTCTTTAGTATTATTTTCTTATTTAAAATGATATTAATCAAAATGGAAGGTGTTAACAAAACTGAAAATTATACTATATTTTATTTATTATAGTTTAGTAGATCTTCCATAATAAAAACTTGAATGTTAAATGGATTATAAAATTATATCCACTACATTTGTTAATTTATAATTAGTTGATCTTAGATTTTATGATCGATCACTCTCACAAGATTGAATCGTTTTTAAACATTATATTTAAACCAAATATTTTAGATGGTAAATATCTTTTTTCACATAAAATAAATTCTCATCTTTCAAAAAATAATAATCTGAATTGAATAATATTACAAATATCATAAAAAATCTCAAAAAACACTCAAATGATACATGACAATTCTTTATTAATGAAATTACATTATCCTACGCGAAATCCATTATATTTACGAGAAAACAACCAATGAAAAGACGATAATTCATCTTTTGAAAAAAAAAAATTGGTAAACTTTTGACGATTCATCTTTTGAAAAAAATTAGATTATAGCCCGTGCTATGCACACGATAGTTTAAATTTAAATTTCATAATAATTATGATATATAATAATAACGATTAAATAAAGAAAATACAATCAATACAAAATCTTGTCCAAATCAAATATGGATATCAAACCAAAGGATTATGCACTAATTTATAATACTAGCGGTAGTTTTATTCAAATTTTGTAGTTAATTTTGATTATAATTTTTTTTCTTGTAAAATTAGTTTTAAAGCATTTTGAATAGTTTTTTTTAATGATAATAATACATGTATTATATGGTTTTTAGTATATATTTGTTTTTTTTTCTTGTAAAGGATTTTCTACAATTTATATTTCAAAGGTTAGGCTAACTTATTTTTTATTATTTCATAATTATTTTTGATTTTTTATATTTGATTAGATTACATATGATATACTTGAAATATATAGTTACTATATTTATGTATCAGTTTTTTTATCTTTCTTATTATGTAATTTAATAGTTATCTTAAATTTTTTAGATCTTTTGTGTTTTTAGAGATTTTAAAAGAATTTTTTTAATTTTTTGGAAATATGTGTGGTATTAAATTTGTTTATTTGTTGAATACTGATTATTTTTTCCTGTTAATTTTATATTTTTGCCGTGTGTGGTGTTTATTATGTGCTTTTGTTTAAAGTAATTTTTGGAATTTTTATGTTGTATTATATTTATATATTAATTTAAATTTATTTTGTGGGTGTTTGGATTGCTTTTGAATTTAAAATATGTTCATTTATTGATTTGTGTTCACTTTTTTAGTTTAAATTTTTCTTTGCAAAGTAAGAATTTGTTTATGATTTGTGCTCATATTTTTCTAATTTAAATTTTAGAAACATATTTGTTGTCAAACCTAAAAATAGAATCTTTAATTATTATTTTTAAATAATTTTTTCTTAAAGAACCTTTATTTGGTAATTTTTTTTTAATATATTTTAATATTTCATATATTTTGGGATGTTTTGTTCAATTTTATTAGAATATATATAATATATTTTAGACATGTGGGAACTTATTGGTTTAACAATTATATATCTATAAGCATTTTACATTTGTTTATGTTTTTTATAGATTGCATTTTTATTGCTATAGATTACATTTTTTTAGATACACTATTTATTAATAATATGTACCTTCATAATTTTAAAATATCAATAAAACAATTTACATTTGTTTATGCTTTTTTTATAGATTGCATTTTTGTTTATGTTTTTTTATAGATTGCATTTGACGTTTTTTTATAGATTGCATTTTTATAATTATATAATTCATTTTACATTTGTTTATGTTTTTTTATAGGTTGCATTTTTATAGTTATAGATTGCATTTTTTTAGATACACTATTTATTAACAACTAGCTTAAAACCCGTGCGATGCACGGAATTTTTTTAATATTATATTAATTTTTTTTTTAAATACGAATTTTGGTGGCTTAAATATTTAAATGACATGATGATCATAATTATATAAATGTTATATGTGACATTTCTAGAAAAGGTATTATTTTAGTTAAAAAAATATAGAAAATGTGATAGGTTTTAGTTGAAAAGGTAATAAGTTATTTATTAGTAATTATAAAATTATTATTTTGTTTTATTAAATAGAATGTCCGTGATATAATTGGAAAAAGAGAGGATTTAGTTAGAGAAAATTAAAAAGGTAATATGTTTTAGGTGAAAAAGGTAATTGATTAGTTTATAGTAATTATAATTTAATTATGTTATTTTACAAAATAAAATTGCTCGTAATGTTTTTAGAAAAGGAGAAATTAAAGTTGCCCGTGATATTTCTAAAGAGGAATTTTAGTTAGATAATATAGGAAAAAGATGATACGTTTTAGCTAAAAAGGATAATCGGTTAATATTAGTATTATAATAATTTTATTAAATAGAACTGTCCGTGATATAATTGGAAAAAGATAGATTTTAGTTTGAAAAAATAGAAAAAGATAACGTGAAAATTAAAAGGTGTCATACTTTAGGTGAAAAAATTAATTGATTATTTTATAGTAATTATAATTTAATTGTTATTTTACTAAATAAAATTGTTGGTAGTATTTTTAGAAAATGAGAAATTAATGTTACCCATGATATTTCTAAAAAAGGAATTTAATTAGAAAAAATAAAAAAGATGATACGTTTTTAGCTGAAAAGGTAATCGGTTAATTAATAGCATTATAATACTATGATTTTATTTTTATTAAATAGAATCGCCTGTGATATAATTTGAAAAAGAGAGGTTATAGTTAGAGAAAATAAAAAAAAATAACTTGTTTTGGCTGAAAAAGGTAAACCGTGATATAATTGGGAAAATAATATTTTTGTTAGAGAAAAGAGAAAAGAGAAAAAATTAATTTATTAGTTAACAGTAATTAGAATTTCTTTTTTAGTTAGATAAAATATAAAAGACATAATATTTTACCTGAAAAAGGAAATTGCGTAGTTATTAAAAAAAAAGGTAACACGTTCAACCTGAAAAAAAGAGATTGATTAGTAAAATAAAAATTATAGTTAAATAAAATATAAAAGGATTTTTAAAAGGTAACCCGTGATATAATTGGAAAAAGAGATATTTATGTTAGAGAAAAGAGAAAAGATAATTTGAATGAAAAAAATTAATTAATTAGTTAATAGTAATTATAATATGCTTTTTAGTTAGATAAAATATAAAAGATATTATATTTTACTTGAAAAAAGAAACTGCTTAGTTATTAAATAGATAAGAAAACGTAACATTTTTAACCTGAAAAATGAAATTGATTAGTAAAGCAATATTTTTAGTTAGATAAAATATAAAAAAAAAGATTTTATGTGTAATGTAATTAAATAAGGGTAAATAAGTAAAATCAACAAGTACCGACCAACCAAACTTTTAATGTTTCGGCTTTTATATAATAGTATAGATAGATATAGTATAGATTTTTAATTTCTATTTAATCTTATTTAAGAATATTAATATAATAATTTTTGAAATGACGTATCTAACCCTGACGACCAAACCATACCATAGGAACTCTCTTACGTTAATTATATAGCCTATAACCCGTGCGATGCACGGTTGCTTGTAAATTGTTTAATTATATTTCGTTAAAATTTTAATTTGTATATATGTATGTTTTTATTATTAAAATATTTTTTGAATTTTATAAATTTCATGAATATAAATATTATTCTAATTATGTATTTTAATTATTAGGGAATTTTTGGGAGTAGCTTATAAGATTATATATTTATTAAAAAAAATAATTTTTATTGGCTATAATATGATATTGACGGGAATAAAACCTCAAACTCTTAAAAATAGTTTATAAAATAATATATATGTTTAATAAAGATATGTTGTTGGTGAAATTTGAACTTAACCCATGAGAATATTTTAAATATTAGAAAAAGAATATTTTTTTAGTATTAGATCCAACGGTTATCACCACTCTATCTCAAAATCCAACGGTGGCTCCTTTTTAATATCTACAATTATATTACTTTTATGAAATTTTATAAGTTATTAATTTACATATCAAATTGGTGTTTAAAAATTGATATATATATATATATATATATAGGCAAGTGCTCAAATACAAACCATTCTTAAAATACAAACCTACAAACCAACACTAAATTAATTATATTTCATCTATTCTAAGGTTTCCGCCAAGGGTACCTTCACAAAAAATGCTTAAAATAATTGGCTCTATCCAACAAAAAAAAAAAAAAATCTTGCCGTGGAAATGCGAAGCATTTAAGACAGTAAACGGATGAGTTAGGTAGTCATGAGGGCCGAAGGCTATCGACACACCCGTCAATCGTCTATTGCCTTTACCATTGATTGCCATTCCTTACAACTTTAGAATGATAAAGGCGCGAAGCGCCGTACAAGAAGGTGCGAAGCACCGTTAACTAGGGGTGTGCACGGGTCGGTTCGGCTCGGTTTTTACCGAAAACCGTTACCAAACCGTACATGTCGGTTCGGTTCGGTTTTTACCTATTAACCGTAACCGAACCGCTCGGAACGGTTTTTTTCGGTTCGGTTAACCGTTTGTCGGTTTCGGTTTTTTTCGGTTTTTTATTTTTAATACTTAATATCATGCTAGTAAAAATTATAAGTTTCTAATTTTCTTAAACCCACTATTCCTACGAAGGTGGCGCATGTTTTAGCTTAAATGTGGTCATAAGATCAATCAATTCATTTTTAAAATATAAAACTGTAAAATCAAATTTTTTGACATTTTTAAATCTTTTTAAGTACATAATTATTTTTTGATAGATTATTAATAATTAGTGTAAAAAATAAGATGGGAAACTTTTGCAATTCAAGTTCTACTAGCTTTTTTCTTACTTCTTATATAAAATTCTATATTTATATAAGTATATAATATAAAAATATAAATTATTAAAATAATATATTTTCGGTTCGGTTTTTCGGTTCGGTTATTGGGATAAAACCGTAACCGTTACCAAACCGTTCCGTCGGTTCGGTTCGGTTACGGTTTTTTTCGGTTTTTGTCGGTTACGGTTTTTTTCGGTGCGGTTTTTCGGTTTTTCGGCTCGGTTTCGGTTTTTCGGTTTTATTTTGCTCACCCCTACCGTTAACCAGTGAAATCCACTGCCACGTCATCACGTGAACAGTGAATTTTTTTATTTATTTATTTTTATTTTTTATTTTTTTTTGTTGGATAGAGCCAATTATTTTAAGCATTTTTTGTATTGGGGTACCCCTAGTTTGGTCATTAGATTAGCTTGAAATATTAGATTATGCTTGGTTTGTAGGTTTGTATTTTAAGGAGGTTTGTATTGGAGTAGCCCCCTATATATATATATATATATATATATATATATAAGATTTTACATGTTCGATTTAATATTTGTTCTCTATCTTGAATTTTAAAATTTGATTTGGACGTTTACAGCCCACATGAAATTAACAAAATAATCTTTAAATTAATGATGGTTTAATATAATTAAATCTACACAGAAACAAAAAAGAGAAAAAATTGACGATTTTTTAAGTTGAAAATTCTATTTGATTTATGAATTCTACTTATAATTCGTTTTGATTATCAAAATATCCTTATAATTATTTAAAGATAGTTCTACTCACAATCAAATACAATTTTAATAATAAGTGTAAGAGAGATTTTGTCCGAAATTTTGATAATCGGTAGTCTATTCCTCCGTATGACAAAGATCTTAAAATAAATAGATGAAAACCGTTGGATCTAGCATAAAAAATGTCTTAAATTTTAATATGTTATAAACTAAAAAGTACTTCGTATATATATTTATATAAGATAGATTTTGTCCAAAATTTTGATAATCATTTATTCTTCCGTACGACAAAGATCTTAAAATAAATAGATGAAAATCGTTGGATTTAGCATAAAAAATGTTTTATATTTTAATATGTTATAAAATAAAAAGTATATTTATATTGGAAGACGAAAATGTATATGTCAATGATTTAAATCATATACAATTAGGTTTTCTACAGTTGATAGCATTATCAATGTAGAACTTCTACATAGATTAGAATTAATGTAAAAATTCGTAATTATATTTTCTCTTGATATTCTGAGTGTTTCTATTTGAATAATAATTATTAAAGCATCACTAAATTAAAGATAATTTTATGAGGTTCGCATGGATTGTAAAATCATTCAAATCTGATTTCTAGATCTCAAGATAAAGGCCAAATAGTAAATTTGAAATTTTTTAATACTAATAAATAAAAAATAAAATTCAATTATAATAAAACTTTTTTAATTATATCCTTTTTAGAATATAATTTTCTTTTTAAAATTCAATTATAATACAACTTTTTTTAATTATATCCTTTTTAGATTATAATTTTATTTTTAAAATTCACTTATAATACAAACTTTTCTAATTATATCCTTTTTAGATTATAATTTCTATTTTATGTGATCTAATCTTGATCGTCTAGTTTCAATCCAACGGATCATATAATTTTGGTAGTACAACGACCAGACCAAAAATTTGGATAAGATTTGTCCGAAATTTTGATAATCGGTAGTCTATTGCTTCGTACGACAAAGATCTTAAAATAAATAGATGAAAATCGTTGGATCTAGCATAAAAAAATGTTTTATATTTTAATATGTTATAAACTAAAAAGTACTCCGTATATATATTTATATAAGATAGATTTTGTCCAAAATTTTGATAATCGTCTATTCCTCCGTACGACAAAGATCTTAAAATAAATAGATGAAAATCGTTGGATTTAGCATTAAAAATGTTTTATATTTTAATATGTTATAAAATAAAAGGTATATTTATATTGAAAAACGAAAATGTATATGTCAATGATTTAAATCATATACAATTAGGTTTTCTACAATTGATAGCATTATCAATGTAGAACTTCTACATAGATTAGGATTAATGTAAAAATTCGTAATTATATTTTCTCTTGATATTCTGAGTGTTTCTATTTGAATAATAATTATTAAAGCATCACTAAATTAAAGATAATTTTATGAGGTTCGCATGGATTGTAAAATCATTCAAATCTGATTTCTAGATCTCAAGATAAAGGCCAAATAGTAAATATGAAATTTTTTAATACTAATAAATAAAAAATAAAATTCAATTCTGATATGGGCTGAAAGTAAGCCCTAGAAGCGTATTTAATGATGCGTTGAATAAACCTAAGTTGGTTCAAGGTCAAAGCCCAATAATGAGGCCTAAAACCTTATTTATGATAATGAATTCGTAATAAATAAATCAGCCAATTTCAGACTCTAAGATTGAGTCTTAAAAGGAAACTAAATCATATCAGGAGTAGCCTCCAAGGCATACACCTCTAATACTTATCTTCTTATCAGTTGGAAGGCTCTAGAATTGGGCCCAAGCTGTAACTTGTCCACCAAGTATCCTAATTCTACCCTAATTCTAGGGTTTTCCCCACCTATATAAGGACCTGCTCATCTACAAACAGAACTACGTTTTTTGGCTTGATTCTTGATATTCACAAGATACGTAGGCATCTTGTGAGGACCGAGTTAAGTCACGAAACACTAGATCATCCATTAAGGCTCGAAGCTTCCACAAACCCTAGCATTAAACACGCAATAAATACACCCTACTTTTCGTTCTACAACATTTGGCGCCGTCTGTGGGACAACATCAACCATGGTAACCACGCGAAGAACACCCCCAGCCTCTACTGAGGCCTTACCTTCCGTCACTGAATCAATCCCCCCCAACCACAGGGGCAATCACTCAACCTCAAGGTACTGAAGCGCAAGTCCATGAATCGTTACCCTTAATAACGAACTCCTCAACTCAAGGGACGAATCCCCTACAGATGGTACACGCCCCTCTTGGAGGGCAATCCGCACCTCCTACTGCTCACATCTCCACTATTGTGATTCCAGCAAGCAAAAATCCGATGTATGGATTGCCCAATTACCCCCCATACCAGTCCGGTCCAAGTGGTCATGCTCTCCAGATACACGAGCCGTACAACCCATCATACTTTAGAGATTATTCTGGTCCCTATTCTGATGACTCATTTTCAGAAGATGAAGACCGAGATCTACCCCCGAGGAGGCGCCGCTTAGGCAAGGATCCCGTTGGACAAACTCGTCAAAGAGTCTATGATAGACCTCCTCTAACAGCTGCGGAAAAAATAAAAGCTCATGATGCCAAAATTCAGAAGTTAAGGGAAGACATAGAAAGAGAGCAACAAAGACAAAATCAGACTAGACCCCCACCAACGACAGGAGGAGAAATACCTTTTGTCGATTTGGAAGGAACCCCAAGGAGACAGAGGAGGACCGAAGTCCCAAGAGATAGGAACACTAGGGTGGAAATCCCCAAAAGCGATCCTAAAGACCTGATGCAGCTTGGAGATCCCGATGATCCAACTCCTCCCTTTACTGAAGAAGTGATGAATGCTCACATATCTCGAAAGTTTAAAATGCCCACCATAAAAACTTATAATGGAACAGGAGATCCTGCCAATCATGTAAGGACGTTTTCTAACGCATTGTTGTTACAACCCGCCAGCGACGCTTTGAAGTGTAGGGCGTTTTCCCAAACCCTAGCGGGCATGGCACAACGATGGTACAGTCGCCTACCACCAAACTCTATTTCCTCTTTCAAGGAATTAAGCAATGCTTTTTTCATTCAGTTCATTGGTGGAAGAATTCATGAGAAAGATTCTGCATCCCTCATGACAGTGATACAAGGAAAGAATGAAAGTCTTAGGGATTACCTCAAACGGTTCACCAAGGAGACACTCAACATTACCAACCTAGAAAACAAAGTTGTCATGGTGGCTTTGCAAAACGGAACTTCAAATGTTTATTTTAAGATGTCATTGGCCAAGCATCCCTCTGAGAACATGGTTTGAGCTTCAACAAAGGGCGAGTAAGTACATCAAAGCTAAGGATAGTTTAAAGAAAGAGTCAAGAGCAGGGAACACTGGGAACGGTGACAATCCTAAAAAGAGGAAGATATAGCAGGAATACGATGCTAATGATAAGTACCCACGCACGGGCCGAGATTCTGATTTAGCCCCTAAAAAAGGCAGTCTTGGACAAAGATTCACTGATTATGCGAGATTGAATGCTCCGAGAAGCCAAATCCTGTTAGATATAGAGAAGGATAGGGACGTAAGATGGCCGAAGCCACTGAGGACAGATCCTGAGAAGAGAAACAAGAATCAGTATTGTCGATTTCACAAGGATGTAGGACATGACACTGACGAGTGTAGACAGTTGAAAGACGAGATTGAGTTCCTCATTCGAAGAGGGAGATTGAGTAAATTCTGCAAGGATGGAAGTCAAGAGAACCCAAGAAGGGGTTATGATAGAAGAGATAATGATCGCAATCGCAATCCACAGCCCCGAGGGCCGGTGATAAATATGATTTTTGGTGGACCAACAGCAGTAGGGACCAGCAGAAATTCTAGGAAAGCGTATGCACGAGAGGTGATGCACATTGTGGGAGAAGCACCAAAGCGTGCAAAAACAGAGGTATCGATTGGATTCGATGATTCGGACCTTGAAGGGGTGAAATTCCCCCATGATGATCCATTGGTGATCTCTCCAGTGATCGGCAACTCCCAAGTGAAAAGAGTCTTGATAGACAATGGAGCATCAGTAGACATTCTATTCCATGATGCCTTTTTGAAGATGGGATACACCGAGTCTCAGTTGACGCCCTCGAACATGCCTATATATGGGTTCAACGGAGTAGAGTCGAAGGTGGAAGGAACCATTCAGTTGCCCATGACCATAGGGCAGGAGCCACGAGAGGCCACTCAGATGTTAAATTTTTTGGTTATCAAAGCCACGTCCACCTACAATGCTATCCTAGGCAGGACGGGACTTCACGCTTTTAAGGCAGTTGCTTCTACCTATCACTTGAAAGTTAAGTTCCCAACCAGAAATGGTGTTGGAGAAGAGAAAGGGGACCAGAAAATGGCAAGGAGTTGCTATGTAGCCGCACTGAGGCCAGACGGAATCGGGGGGCAAGTCCTCCCTATTGAGGATATGGATGTTCGTGAGGACGAAGAACGGAGAGGAAAACCAGTAGAGGATTTGATTCCTATACCTTTGGAGTTAGGAGATTCTGAAAAAGTCACATATATAGGTGCATCTCTGAATGACCCCTTAAAAAGCCGGTTGATCACCTTTTTACAAGAAAACAATGACGTCTTTGCATGGACAGCAGCTGATATTCCAGGGTTAGATCCTCAATTGATAACACACAATTTAAATGTAGATCCGGACAGGAAGGCGGTGAAACAAAAGAAGAGAAATTTTTGCACCTGAGAGACAAGAAACCATAAAACAGGAAGTTGACAAACTCCTAGAGGCGGGGTTCATTGAAGAAATCCAGTTCCCGGAATGGTTGGCCAACCCCGTAATGGTCAAAAAAGCCAATGGAAAGTGGAGGATGTGTATAGACTTCACTGATCTGAACGATGCATGCCCAAAGGACTGTTTTCCCTTACCCAGGATTGATGTGTTGATAGATGCCACGGCTGGGCACGAGATGCTAAGCTTCATGGATGGTTTTAGTGGATACAACCAAATCAGGATGCATAAAGAGGATGTTCCTAAGGTATCATTCATCACTGATTTTGGTGTGTATTGTTACCTGGTCATGGCCTTTGGATTGAAAAACGCAGGAGCTACCTATCAGAGGTTGGTAAACAAGATTTTATTTCATCTCATTGGAAAAACTATGGAAGTTTATGTAGATGATATGCTGGTGAAAAGCCTATGTAAGGCCGATCATATTGAGCACCTCCGTGAGGCATTTAAGGTGTTGAGACACCACAAGATGATGTTGAACCCAGCCAAATGCGCTTTTGGTGTCGGATCAGGAAAGTTCTTGGTTCTTATGGTCTCGAAACGAGGTATTGAGGCTAACCCCGACAAGATCAAAGCTATTCTGGATATAGAACCACCTCGTTCCATAAGGGATGTACAAAAACTAACTGGAAGGATTGCTGCATTGGGGAGGTTCGTCTCCAAATCCGGAGACAAGTGTTTGCCGTTCTTCAAAACTCTAAAGAAAGTGAAAAACTTCGAATGGACAGAGGAAAGCCAAAAGGCCTTTGATCAGGTGAAGAAGTATATGGCTGAATCCCCGCTGTTGGCCAAGCCAAATATGGGAGAAATCCTCTATCTTTACTTAGCTATTTCAGCTCAAGCTGTGAGTGCGGTGCTAGTGAAAGAGGAACACAAAATTCAAAAACCCGTATACTATGTGAGCAAAGTACTACATGGAGCAGAGTTGAACTATTCTACCATTGAAAAGTTTGCCTTGGCATTGGTAATTGCTTCAAGGAAGCTGCGCCCCTACTTTCAGGCACATAAGATTGAAGTCCTTATAGGGCAGCCATTGAGGAACATCCTACACAGCCCTAAAGCCAGTGGTAGGCTTATCAAGTGGGCAATTGAGTTGGGAGAATTTGATATCAAGTACAAGCCAAGGACATCCATAAAAGCTCAGGCACTTGCTGACTTCGTGGTTGAATGCACCATTGACAACCATGAAGTCGGGGGGCAGGAGATACCTCAGGAAGGCAATAAAGAAGACAAGGAGCCCGTGATTGAGGAGAAGGAATTCTGGATGCTCTATTTCGATGGAGCGTCAAAAACAAAAACAAGTGGTGCGGGTCTTGTCTTACAAAGTCCCGAAAGATTCACGATTGAGTACGCCCTGAAGTTAGACTTTCCAACAACCAATAATGAGGCAGAATACGAAGCTTTGGTAGATGGACTTGGTTTGGCAGGAGCTCTAAGGGTCAAAAATTTGAAAGTTTGTGGAGATTCAAGGCTAGTTGTGGCCCAAGTTAACGGAGAGTTTGAGGCGAAAGATGAGACTATGATCAAGTACTTGAGGGTTGTTAAGGTTGTGATGACCCAATTTGATGAATGCTATGTTGAGCATATTCCCAGGGAGGAAAACGTCAAGGCCGATGCCTTATCCCAGTTTGCCTCCTCGGAGATAGAGAATTATTCTGGAAGTGTTTATTTTCAAGTTTTGAGAGCCCCAACCATCGATTCAAAGTTGATAGCACCTATTGGAACTAGGGAGCGTTGGATAGACCCGATCAAGATGCATATTGAGACTGGTTGGCTTCCGAATAATGACTTGGAGGCTCGAAGGCTATCTGTTAGGGCACTAAGGTATGCATTGATTGAGGGAATTCTCTATAAAAAATCCTTTGTGATTCCGTATCTGAAATACCTAAGGCCCGAAGAAGATAAGTCAGCTCTAGAAGAAGTTCATGAAGGAATCTGTGGGCAACACTTGGGGGGCAGGGCCCTAGCTCACAAGATAGTTAGACTCGGGTTTTATTGGCCGGAGATGATGGCTGATGCCAAAGAATACGTGAAAAAGTGTGATCGGTGCCAGAAACATGCACCAGTGGTTAGGCAATCACCAGAGATGTTGACGTCTGTCAGCTCCCCCATTCCTTTTGCTATGTGGGGAATGGATATACTTGGGCCATTTCCAATGGCCACAGCTCAAAGAAAGTTCCTGATTGTAGCAATTGATTACTTCACAAAGTGGATCGAGGCCAAACCTTTGGCTAAGATCACAACCAAACAAGTTATGCAGTTCTTCTGGGAGAACGTCATGTGTAGGTATGGAATACCACGGATCCTAGTTACGGACAATGGGTTACAATTCAATAACAAAGAGTTTAAGGATTATTGTGATGAAAATGGAATTGAGCTTTGATTCACTTCAGTTGCCCATCCTCAAGCTAATGGGCAAGCTGAGGTTGCCAATCGTATCATCCTTGACGGACTTAAGAAAATGGTGGAACGTTCCCGAAATACTTGGGTGGATGAACTGTTACCTATACTTTGGGCATATCGAACCACTTGCAAGGTAACCACTGGGGCAACCCCATTTATGTTAGCTTACGGAGCTGAAGCTCTTTTCCCCGTAGAAATCATGCATACATCTCCTCGAGTAGAGGCTTTTGAGCCTGACACTAATGAAGAAGGAATGAGGTTAGCTCTTGACCTAATCGATGAGGTAAGGGATGAAGCCCATGCTAGGAATGTTGAACATCAGAAGAAGGCCTCTTTCTACTACAACCTGAGGGTAAAGGAAAGGTTCTTTCGTCAAGGGGATGTAGTACTCAGAAAGATTGAAGCATCCGGAGTCGGACAGAAGGGAAAGCTAGCTCCAAATTGGGAAGGTCCATATCGTGTCAAAGGCACATTAGGTCGTGGATCATACAAGTTGGAAACTTTGGAAGGGAACGAGGTGCCTCGCACTTGGCATTCATCGAACCTTAAGGTTTATTATGTTTGAAGGGCATAGCTAATATTTAGTAGGGAATAAGAAATAAGGTCGACGAAACCATTTTTGAGTTCTTAAATTCTGAGTAGGAAGTAGAGTATTATGTAAGGGCCAGACCCATTTCAAGTTTTACTGCAATTTGATTTTCTCCTCTCTTAGTTATTATTCCTTATGTCTGTTATGTATCAAAGCACATTTAAGAATTGCTAGCTAAAGTAAGCCAAAATACAAAAGACGAAACAACTAAGTAGAAGGAAAAATCAAAGGATGCTTAAAATAAATAAACAAAGACCGGAGGCTATAAGTTACGATTCATAAGTCAAGAAAGCGAAATAACAAAAGATAAGCCACGCAGGGCCGACATAAATTAAACTAAATGAGCCTTAGGAGTAGCCTTAGCAGCCTTGGCAGTACTCTTAACAGGGGATTCTCTATCAGTGCTGGTGGTAGTAGTAGACTCTTCGGCATCAGCCTGAAGCGGGGAGTGCTCAGGATCCAAGATCCTATCTGTAGCATCTCCTCCCTCCTCATCCTCTTCCATAGGAGAAATCCTCTGGGATTCCAACAGCTTGGCCAACTCTAAAGGAGCCTCAGGGCAAGGGAAATCCCCAATCTGGAACAATCCAGGGTGCCTCTCAGAAACGGCATCTAAGGCCCCTTTCCAACCACTAAAGTAGTTGGCCGGATAAGCAAGGTCATCATGCTTAGACATAAGCCTCTGGAAGTCCTCGGAATCCATGTAACATAAATGATATCCTCCTTTCCTTGGCGTAGCTCAGCAATGCTACCATAGGCTTTCTCCAGCTCTTCTTCCTTGGCCTTCAACTTCTCTTCCAGGCTTGCAACTTGGACCTTTGACTGATCAATGTCCTTCTTATGAGTCCCGGCCTGAGTTCACCAAGACTTGGCATGATGCATGGCAGCCTGGAAGTAGGTATTACTCTGAAAGCACAATTTAAGTGTTAGGGAATGGAAAGTAAAAATTCGAACTAAAAGAAAAGTAAAGTACTTACAGTAGCAATAGCTTGAGTTCCCAGCGACTCAACCACCTCCAAGTCACGGGAAACAACGAGGTCACGGTAGTCAGCAGGGGTGATCGAGTGGTAGGACCAATCCTTCGAGTGCTTGGTATCACCAACCACTGAATCCTGTTTTCGGATGCCCCAAGCTGGCCGAAAAACGGATGACTTGACGGAGGAGGCAGCCCCACCTTCCATATCAACAGCATCATGAGGCCTTAGAAAGGCAGGTTCTGTGGGCTGTCCCCTGGGATCCTTTGCAGCTCGTTTCCTCTTCATACGGGAAGTTTCCCCAGATAAGTGCTCTTGAAGATCATTTATAGCTTTGGCGGCTGAAAAGACAAAGACAAAGTCAGTGACAAATAAAATATAACATGTGAATCAAGGAAAAACTAAGTAAAAGAATGATGGGATTTACCCTTATCAGTAACAGAAGAGAGACCCACAGACTTGAGGGAATATTCCTCAAGAAGAGTGAAGAAGTGAGTTTCCCCTTTGTCTTTAATAAGGGTGTTGTAAGCAGCTTTTTCGGCATCATCCAGCTCGATATCGTCTGGGTTTCCATCAGTTACTTTCCCAAAAGAGGTACGAAAGAGGGTGCCCCAGTCACCCCCCTCCCACACAAGGTACATGAACTCCTCTTTCCATTTAGGGTTATTATCAGGAATTGAAGAGGGATCATAGATGTTTGGGATCGTAGCACGAAGGCTGATGTATACCCAGCCAGGATAGGTGATTGCACTATTTTTAAATTGAAAGATTTTCCTAAAAAGGGGAACATATAATGGAAAATTGTTTTTCAAACAAAGAACCATGAAGCAGAGAATGGCTCTCCAAGCGTTTGGAACTAGCTGACAAGGATTTATTTGAACATCCGCTAATAAGGTGGGAATAAAATTGTGAAAAGGGAAATGAAGCCCAGCCATGATAGCATCTTTGTAGATGCAAAGGGCATGGGGTTTCCAATGACAGGAACGATCCCCCGGTTCAGCTGGAACTAATTTTAAGGGGGAACGAATGTTAAAGAGTTTGTTAAATTTTTTGATTTTTTCAGCATAAAAAAACCTCGAATGATGATTATATGAATCTAATGCAGAAACAGAAGGATATTCGTCTCCTCTTTGATTAATCATGTCAATTAAGGAGGTGTATTTTGAACGGATAGGAGGGAAAGAGGTACCTCGCGATGATGAACTCATCTTGCTCAACCTCCTAGCTTCTCTTTCATCCGCCATTGATATTCTTGGGAAGAATGCTTCAAATGTGATCTTCAAAGTAAACCCAGAAACCACCGTGATAGAAGGAGCTTCGCTGGAAAACTCTCGTCGGAAATTGCCTTGAGAAAGGGGGGTTTGAGAGAAATTTTAGTGAAATGTTTAAGTAGAAGTGAGAAATGAGAAGTGAACTGAAAGGATATCTTCGATATATTAGTTATTTTGGTATTTGTACGATTTAACATAAAAATTTAAATACACTTAGTTATCCTCTCCACTAGGTCAATAATTTAATTGATCCCGTCAAAAGTCAAAAGTCAAATTCTAGCAATATCTATTTTTAATTATAAGAGATATTCCATTATTGCGAAAAATTAAATAATATTTTTATGGAATATATTTCTACACCAAGGCAATAAGATCGAATAAGAAATATTGATATTTAATATGTTTTAGATCTCCATTGCAAAAATTGATAAGGCGACAGGCTCGAACAAAAAATATTCAAGGATTAATATTCTTTAGAGAACTCGTGCTATATTTAAAAACGATCAGTTCTTATTTAAAAATATTCCGCTTCGCACTCAAAATACTTTTATTCTCAAGAATATTAATATTCAGTGGTAGAATATTAATACTCATTGTTATCTCGTGCCAGAAATATTTAAAGTAATTTTTCTCCCATATCTCAAATTTATTCCATTTTCGGAGAAAATTATTTTAAATACTCAAAAATATTTCCTACACTCTCAATATATTTTATATATTAGGAAATTTATTCTAAGTATTTATTCAAGTCAAAACATTGGTCAAAAGATGCATCTATCTCATAGAAAGACCAATCATATTTTATTCGGAACCGAAAGCTGATTTAATCGTATTAAATCCAAATAAAATACTTCCACTTGCTAGAATGACTTGAAACTTGAGATGGGTCACTTAAATGTTATTTTCTATGCATGGTAAAAGTTTCGTAATTTTATGAGAATTTTTGTCCGCGCACGAAAATCGAGGCAGTGGGTCCACAGTTGACCACGTTTGACTAAAGTCAATGTTGACCATTTTTGACCAAAACTTCCAGAATTTCATTTTATGATATTCCTAAATGCTCCATAATTTTAGAATTATTTATTGGGAATTTTCGTATTTTTCGGGTATTTAATTAACGAAACATGTTACGTATTTAATCGTTAATTGATACGAGTACGATACATTAAATAGGAGCCCAAACACAGCTGGGATACTTTACCACAAACCACTTGGAAGAAACACAAAACTACTCCAAAGAAACACAATACTACTTTCCACCTCATCAATCCAAGTGCTTTTAATCTCAACCACTCCTTTTACCTTCAATCTCAACCATTCCTTCCACCCAACTCCTCCTATAAATAAACCCCTTCCCCCAACCATTTTTTTAAGCTAAAGAGCCAAATAAGTGCTAGGAATTTAGAAGTGGAAGCTCTCTCAATATATCCAAATACTCTCTACACCCACTTCATCTCAAAAACCTTCTCTTTCTTATATATACTTAAATATATACAAGGTTTTTGTTCCAACATGCTTAGTTCCTTCAACCAAGCTCTCTCCCACCTAGCAAGCTCCTCTACCACTACTATCCGGCCTCCCGAAGGGCTGCCCAAGTTCGACCATAAGCCAAAATCCGGCCGAACCTCCGGCAAATTTTTCCGGCGAACTTTTTCCGACGATCTCCAAAAGTGGTAATTTTTAGCTTCATTATTCGAGTCTTAACCGACCATTTTTATATACGTATAAGAGCTCTATACCTTCATCTTATCTTCTTTATTAAGCTCTTATAACGGATCTATATTTGACAACGGTCAAATATATACATCGAGCTTGATTTGATTCCCTTCTATCACCTTAGTGTTCCGGGGAAAAAGAATCTCAAAGCCTTAATTAAAACTTTAACACACTTACTTTGGCCATTAATATTTTATTGTTGTGTGGTGTGTTTAATTACTCGTACGTGTGTGTTAATCTTAACGCGTAATAGCGTGGCGCAAGCCATTTATATATTTTCCCCACTTTTTATTCTCGTCCTCACACTTGTGAGTGATTTTACTTTCCGCACTTTTTATTCTCGTCCTCACAGTTGTGAGTGATTTTATTTTCCGCACCTTTTGTTCTTCGTCCTCACACTTGTGAGTGATTTTACTTTCCGCACTAGTTTAACGCATAATAGCGGCCCTCATTTTATCCTATAGATAAAGTGAGCTACTTTTCTGCACGTGTGTGTTATATTTGTGTGTGGTGTATAATTGGCCAAATTAATATTAAAAGTGCAAATTTGTTAAAGTAATATTGTAACACTCTCGTTTAAATATAAATATGAATAGTCTAAACCAAGACTATATCGAACGAGAAGTTGTTTATCAAAGATCCTTAAGCTATAAAGCGTATCAAGGACTTGATTTTTACATTACTTCGAAAATAGACGTATTTTCAATAAAGAAGTAATTTTAAGTATACTTCGATCTTTACAAAAAGACGAACCAAAGTATACGATTATAAACCTTATAAGCCTACGAGCTTAAAGGACTTAAATATTTACAAACTCCGAGATATATTTAAATCTCACTATACGGAGTATTGTATTAAAAGTATTCTTCGATCTACAAGTCATATCGACTAAAGAATACACATAAAGTCATAAGCAAATAAGGCTTATTGAACTTAATTATAATTAATATTCGTGTAAGAATATTATAGTCACCTTAGGACATATTAAGTCCAAACCTCTCTTTATATTACGGTTTGTTTCGTAGATATTGTTTTCTAAGTTTTGCAGTGAGGTGAAGTTGAAGTGAGGTGATTCTCGTTCTAAGACCCAAGTCCTAGGCACTAACGGGGAGTTAGTGGCCTTTGCACCGTGAAGAAGAGGAAAGACCCAAGACCTTTCATCTAAGATCCAAGACCGGCAAAAGCGAGGAATTCAAAGACTACACCAAGGGTTCTACATCAACTTTGAAGAAGTAGCGGGGAGTTGCTGTCTAAGATAAGTTGTGTAGGTTTCACAACGACTTTGAGGGAGTAACGGGGAGTTACGGTCCAAGACAAGTCTTGTGGGTATTACATTTATTTTGAGGTAGTAGCGGGTAGTTACGTATCAAGATAAATATTTGTAAGGTTGTGTAAGGCTTCTCCGCCTACTATAAAGGAGTCTCTTTATAGTGGAAGAAATCTCGAGTCCGGAGAGGAGCTCGGGGACTGGAGTAGGGGTGAGCGAATCCATTAGGGGTTGCGCCATCGCGAACCAGGATAAAATCTCCTGTGTGGTATTTTCTTTCCTTGTCCTTTATTTCTGCACTTATAAACTGCATAAACGACTCGGTAAAGTTTTAAAAAGGGAAAATTATTTTAAAACGCCATAATAAATTTTAAATTGGTAATTAAGCTATTCAACCCTCCCATTCTAGCTTAATATAGCCCTCTTACGGGACCTAACATGAACTCCCACTCTTTTATACTAGAAATAACCGGTCAATTAGCCGGTTAAAATACCATGTCAACTGTGTTAGTAGTATTTTTGTGTGTTCGTTCGCAGGGAAGGACTGAATGTAATATCAAGTTCAAGTTTCTTATCTCTTTACGTCTAGAAGTGTGTGAGAAGAATTTTTGGGTTTATGTATTAACTAAATTAACCAAGAACTAATTATAAGCACTAAGAATTGATTTTAAACTGAGATTCAAATATATGGGAAAACAATCTAAGAACTGGGGTTCTTCACTTGGTCTCAATACATGCTCAATATTAATGTGATATCTGTGTTCCTACCTTGCTGAAAACAATTCTTCTAAAGTTATACTGCACCCTCCCAGGTTACAATATAGTGCCTACAGCTACACCCTAATTGTCACTCCCGTGATACAATCAAAGTATATCTATAAACTGTTAAGTGCCAAGAATTATATGTCTCACAATTCTCCTATTAATCTCCCGATCTAATATTCAAATTATGTCTGTTAAATCATGTACTAAGATTGCAACTTCTCTCCCGAGCTTATTACAATCCCTAGAATACAATCAAAAGTTAGCTACTCTTCTAATTGTGTTAAGATCTCATTAACAGATCAGCAAAGCAGAAAATCACGTAATCAAGCATGCATGAATACCAAGGAATACTACCCAATCCTCAGATTAGAGAATTAGTTACACATAATTAAAGAAGAAAACAAAATAATAATGATAATGAATAAAAACATAATATTGAAGAATTAAAAATCGAAAGTACCTTGATACGATTACAAGCTATGAATTGTTCTATGATTTACAATGGTATGATGTGTTTATATAGGCTCTACAAATCTTGCCCAGCAAGATATTGCCTTCTATTACATTTAGGATTTAAAGAAGGTACCCAAAACTGCCCAGAATACAATTAGAATTAGAAAAAGGGCAAAACAGTAAATTCCAAGCCTTCTTTAATAAGAACACGTGCGCGACTTTAATCAGTACGTTTCTTGCACTTGTTTCCTATCCCAGGTTGTAGAAAATCTCTCAAGCTTCGCGTGGGCAGTAAGATCGCTGAAAACGGACTTCTAGAACTCCAGATATGGCCAAAACAGTATAAGCTGCGCAGCCTTCCCGGAAAATCCGAATTTTAATCAATTAAATCTCCAAAAACGACAAAAGCTTAGATATTCTTGGAAACCTGCATAACTACACAAAACACATCAAAACTACACAAACTTGAGTCCAAAACAATCAATTTAAGCCGATTTAGAATGCTCCAAGTGGATATAAAATCCACTTATCAAACACCCCCAAACTTAAACCGATGCTTGTCCTCAAGCATAAACAATTACAACTCCCTAATTAGTACCACTTCCGTAGGTGATCACGGTTGCATTTGGCATATGCAACAAGCCCTTTAAACCCCTAGGCAGCCCTAGTGGACGAGTAAGGTCTCGTGAGGGCCTATAGCGAATGTACCCACAAAATCCATTTAACCTAATGCAATGCAATGCATGAATGCAACTAATATGAAAAATGCAAGATCCCCTTCAAACTTACCAACACCAACTAACAAGCAAATATCTCAATGAATGTAACAAATCCAAGCAGAGCTCGACTAAATTCCCGTATACTAACAAATACATGAACAGAAACGTGCGTGTGTGCAATGCTCATCAGAAATACTCCCAAAACTAGGTCAAAAATCATACATGCTTTCCGTCAAGACAATCACAGGTTTATAATCAGAATAGACTGTAGACACTCCATAACCTAGGAACACCTCCACCCTTATCCAAGGTAGACAGAAACTCATGCTTTATTACTGAACTATGTTAGTAGTATTTTTATGTGTTCGTTCGCAGGGAAGGACTGAATTGTAATATCAAGTTCAGGTTTCTTATCTCTTTACGTCTAGAAGTGTGTGAGAAGAATTTTGGGTTTGTATATTAACTAAATTAACCAAGAACTAATTATAAGCACTAAGAATTGATTTTAAACTGAAATTCAAATATATGGGAAAACAATCTAAGAACTGGGGTTCTTCACTTGGTCTCAATACATGCTCAATATTAATGTGATATCTGTGTTCCTACCTTGCTGAAAACAATTCTTCTAAAGTTATACTGCACCCTCCCAGGTTACAATATAGTGCCTACAGCTACACCCTAATTGTCACTCCCGTGATACAATCAAAGTATATCTATAAACTGTTAAGTGCCAAGAATTATATGTCTCACAATTCTCCTATTAATCTCCCAATCAAATATTCAAATTATGTCTGTTAAATCATGTACTAAGATTGCAACTTCTCTCCCGAGCTTATTACAATCCCTAGAATACAATCAAAAGTTAGCTACTCTTCTAATTGTGTTAAGATCTCATTAACAGATCAGCAAAGCAGAAAATCACGTAATCAAGCATGCATGAATACCAAGGAATACTACCCAATCCTCAGATTAGAGAATTAGTTACACATAATTAAAGAAGAAAACAAAATAATAATGATAATGAATAAAAACATAATATTGAAGAAAGAATTAAAGATCGAAAGTACCTTAATACAATTGTTAGCTATGAATTGTTAGCTATGAATTGTTATTATTTACAATGGTAGGATGTGTTTATATAGGCTCTACAAATCTTGCCCAGCAAGATATTGCCTTCTATTACAATTAGGATTTAAAGAAGGTACCCAAAACTGCCCAGAATACAATTAGAATTAGAAAAAGGGCAAAACAGTAAATTCATGGCCTTCTTTTTATAAGAAACGTGCGCGCCTTTAATCAGTATGTTTCTTGCACTTATTTCCTATCCCAGGTTGTAGAAAATCTCTCAAGCTTCGCGTGGGCAGTAAGATCGCTGAAAACGGACTTCTAGAACTCCAGATATGGCCAAAACAGTATAAGCTGCGCAGCCTTCCCGGAAAATCCGAATTTTAATCAATTAAATCTCCAAAAACGACAAAAGCTTAGATATTCTTGGAAACCTGCACAACTACACAAAACACATCAAAACTACACAAACTTGAGTCCAAAACAATCAATTTAAGCTGATTTAGAATGTTCCAAGTGGATATAAAATCCACTTATCAAACACCCCCAAACTTAAACCGATGCTTGTCCTCAAGCATAAACAACTAAACACTAACTAACTAGTACCACTTCCGTAGGTGATCACGGTTGCATTTGGCATATGCAACAAGCCCTTTAAACCCCTAGGCAGCCCTAGTGGACGAGTAAGGTCTCGTGAGGGCCTATAGCGAATGTACCCACAAAATCCATTTAACTAGTGCAATGCAATGCATGAATGCAACTAATATGAAAAATGCAATTAATCTAGCCTACCATACCTTCAAATCCTCTCATGCCATATCAACTTAAGAATCAAAGTAAATACGCAATGTCTTGGTGTCGAAAGTGCAAGTATTCACATAGTCTACTCAATGAACATGCATAAGTTCTCACAAGTCCATGTCAAGTGTAAGAATAAGTTAGTAAACATGCTAAGCCTACAAGAGTACATCTTTGAGACAAAACTCGGGATCTCATACGCAAAAACAAGCAAACACTCACAATCCACTCATAAAAGAATATTCACTCAAGAACAAGGGTAAGTGTATCACTCAATTCCAACAAAATCATAAGCATGCTTGACATTTGGTATCAATCTAACTCTTAACACAACATACATCAATGACGATAATCAAAAGGTCTTTAATTGGGTTGTAACGTGGGCTAGGGACAAGGTATGTCAAATAAGCCAAAACAGGTGAAGTGTCAAAAGCTAGTAAGTACCATAATGATCCATTCACAACACCCTATTTTCCCCCCACATAAATTTTACTAAGAACACTCGACTAGTCGACTAAAATAGGATCATAACAAACACAAACATGCTCTCATAATATTTTTTTCTTTCTTTTTTTTTTTCTTTTCTTTTTTTTTTCTTTTCTCTTTTTTTTTCTTTTTTTTTTCTTTTTTTTTTTCTTTTTTTTTTTTCTTTTTTTTTTTTCTTTTTTTTTTTTTTCGAGAGCTAAATAAAACAATAATATAAACAATAACAAATGATCCCACAATTTATTACATATGCCGACTATCAAGTAAACAACCAAACCCAATATTTAATATTTCCCCCAAAAGTATGACCAACAATAACCCCTCCTTGCACACCTTATTACTCCCTTAAGCACTATACTAGCCTTTGACAATTGGGTTCAAGTTAATGTAAGGCCAATACAAGAAAAAGGATATATGGCAAGTAACGTGGTGTGTCACCGAAGAAATAGGATTAAGCTCAAAGGGTTAACTAATTGATCATGTAAACATGGTGTGGTAATATGGGAAAATATGTGGTTATTCCTAATTGCCTTTATCATTTTAATCGTCAAATAATGTCATGCGTTTCAAGAAAGACCTCAAACAACTGCTAGCAATGCAAACAATCCGTGGACACTCAAGCAAACGAATAAATTGCAAAAATTATGCAATATGGCTCAAAATCTCACTTGGTGGAAAAACATACTCAATCCCAAGCAAAAATCTCTCTAACGCACCAACTTGTATTCAAAGCATGCAAACTAAATTATCTTGCACATATTCATGTCCTTCTAATTACTTACAACATTCAATAAGTCTACTAGCTTCAACCTACTAGTGTATGTGTGTGCACAAGAACAAAGCATATCACTTCTCAAACAAAAGCGTCAACAACACAAAATTCCTATCAAGCATGGGTGCAAATGCAAACTATTATGAACTCACATGATATAAAAACATAAAAACAGAATGTCCTATATGAAACAAACGTAGATAACACAAACATAAATGCATAATTTACTACTACTAATATGCAAAGCATGAAATCCTACATGAACAATTAATACAACAACAACTTACTAATCCCTCAAACCACCCCCAAACTTAAAATATTCAATGTCCGCATTGAATGGAAATAATACAAGGGATAGCAGAAAACATACCTGAATATCGAAGCAGTCACCCTCCTCGGATGAATCTGGTGGAGGATATTGCGCACGAGCTCCATAGACTGGCCACCTTTCATGAACACTACAAAATCCAATTGACAAGAACACAAATTCGTAATAAAAATAAGATTAGAGAAAAAGATTTACCCAATACGAATCAAAGAGGTGAACTTGCAATTAATTCCTCTTTAGAATTGAATTTTTAGAGATTAAAATAAAATAGAAGAGGAATTGGATTTGTATGTATAGGTGGGTATATACAAAAAATAATAATAATAATAAGAATAATACTAATAATAAGAATAATAAATAAAAATAATAAATAAGAAAATAATAATAATAATAAATAATAACTATAATAATAATAATAATAATAATAATAATAATAATAATAATAATAATAATAATAATAATAATAATAATTAGAATATAAATAGGTTTAGAATTTTTGGAGAAAAGATGGGAGGTTTTGGAATTGAAATAGGATTAGAATAGGTTTAGAATGGGGGTATAAAAAGATTTGGGGTGAAAGAATTTTTTTTTTTTTTTTTTTTTTTATACAACAGGTGCACACGAACAGGTGATTTTTTTCTGAAATTTTCTGGGACAAACGCAACCTGCGCGCGTGAAGGCAGACTGCTTATAATGCAGTAACGCAGCAGCAGGCTGCGCCACAACGAAGCAGACTGCGCGCATAACAGTAACGCAGGCGCAGCCTGCGTTACACAGAGGCAAACTGCGGTACTGGCAGAAACGCAGGTGCAGCCTGCGTTACAGGGCTGCAACCTGCTCAAAAATCGATTTTTTTTTTTTTTTTTTTTTTTTTTTTTTTTTTTTTAAAAACACTCAAAATTTTTTTTCTTCCTACACTAATACGTGGGTTGCCTCCCACGAAGCGCTTCTTTAACGTCAATAGCTTGACGTTACTTCCTCAAATCATGGCGGTTTCAAAAGAACAACTGAACCGTTCTCAACAGACAAACCATTCATACGAACGTTGACATCCGGTTTGCTTAATTTCCACAAATCTCTTCCATCAGATTTCAACTTGATTCTACTACCCAACGGCCTAATCTTTTTCTTTTTCTTCTTCACACCTCTAAGATGCTTCTCTGACTCAACCGGCTGAACAAAAATTTCTTCTTCCTTATCATCGGTTTTACACCTTCGCAACACGTTATCATGCCCCTCTTCAAAAATCACTAGCTCGTCATTCAAAAGGACATACCTCAAATTAGAAGGTAGAGGTTTAAGTTCCACCTGTGGTGCCTCTGAAAGTGTAAAAACCATCTCAACTTTCGTGTCTTGAACAACAATATCTTCTTCTTCTACTACATCATCTAACAGCCGTTCTGCTCCCATGAAGTGTTCATTTTCTAGCTGCACAATTTCATCAACTATGTCAACAGTAAAACAAGTTGCTCCAAAAGGAGGCATCTTCATTACTTTGTTCAGATCAAATTCCACTTTGTCCTCGCCAACATTCAATGTCAATTTTCCAGCTTTAACATCAATTGTAGTGCCAGCAGTAGCCAAGAATGGCCTTCCCAAGATAATGGGTATCTCGACATCTTCATCCATCTCTAACACCACAAAATCACAAGGTATGACAAATTTATCAACTTTGACAACCACATCTTCAACGACCCCCAAAGGATATTTAACAGAACGATCCGCTAACTGAAGTGAAATCCGTGTCTTTTTAGGCTCTCCAAGACCAAGTCGTTTACAGATTGAATATGGCATCAAACTCACACTAGCCCCTAAATCACACAAGGCTTTCGTGTTCTCCATCTTCCCAATAGTGCAAGGCAAAGAAAAGCTTCCCGGATCTTTCAATTTCTGAGGAATGGCCTTTTGGATGACTGCACTGCATTCAGCATTGAGAGTAATAGTTTCTGCATCCTCAAGTTTCCTCCTCTTTGTCAACATCTCCTTAAGAAATTTAGCATAGAGTGGCATTTGATTCAAAGCTTCAGCCAAAGGAATATTGACATGCAATTGCCGGAACATAGTCAAGAACTTCTCGTACTGCTTCTCTAACTGCCTGTTGTGAAGTCTCTGTGGAAAAGGAATTGGAGGAACATAAGGTGGTGGAGGAACATATGGCTTTTCTGGTTCTTCTTCCTTCTTCTCTTCATCTACCTTCTCTGACTTTTCTGCATCGATCTCTACTATCTCACTTTCTTTTTCAGCATCCTTCTCTTTAGGCTCAAGAACCTCAACCTCAGGCAACTCTTTCCCACTCCTCAAAGTAATTGCTTTGCATTGCTCTTTACCAGTATGATCGGGTTGACTAGGAAGTGATCCTTGCTCACGAACACCCATCTTAGAGGCAATCTGTCCAATCTGTGTTTCTAGCATCTTTTGAGATGATGCCATCTGCTCTATTCTTGATTCCATATTAGCCAATGCCCCAGAAGTTCCTTGCATAATCTTATTCAGTGCAACCTCCCAATCAGCTGGTTCTTTCTTCGGAGGAGGTTGATACTGCTGCTGTGCTTGATATGGTGGTCGTGACTGAAAACCAGAAGGTTGATTCTGCCTTGGAAATGCATAAGAAGGATTAGCCGCATGATTATTACTGTAAGAAAGATTGTTGTTTGGCCTTTGATTTGGATTGTAGTAGGAGTTATTCTGAACCGGCCACGGCTGTCTTCCCTGAATGAAAGATGCTTCTTCTGGAAATTGTTGCACATAAGAATTCTGATTAGCACCATAATCATTATACCCCTCCATAGGTGAAGAAATAGCATTCACATTTGCTCTTTGTCCTCGCATCTCCTGAGTTAGAGTATCCAATTTTTGAGCCAGCATGTTGATCATCTCAGAGTCTTGTGCTGCTTTAGCTGAGCTCGTCCCACTAGGTGCCCATGAATAGTTATTAGATGCCAATTCCTCAAGGAGTGCTTTAGACTGTGTAGTTGGTGCCTTCTTGAAATTTCCACCAGCAGCCACATCCAAACTCAAACGAATATCTGCATTCATGGCCCCATAAAAAGTACTGATGATCTGCCAATCTTCCAAGCCATGATGTGGACACTTCCTCAACAGTGCCTTGAATCTCTCCCATGCCTGATATAGACCTTCACCCGGTTGTGCTTTGAAACTCATAATCATAGTCCTCAATTGTTGCGTCTTGTCAGAAGGATAATATTTGGACAAGAATGCAGTAGAAAGACTATCCCATGTAGCAACCGCAGTGTTTGGAAGTTGTTGAAACCATTCCAAAGCTCTTCCCTTAATAGAGTAGGGAAACATATGGAGACGAATCTGATCACTTGTAACACCATTGATTCTGAATGAGCCACACATCTGCACGAAACGCTCTAGATGTCTGTGTGGGTCTTCTAATTCAATATCTCCTTCAAAAGCTTGATTGCTGATCATCTGAATTAAACTCGGGTTAATGTTGAATTGGGTTGCACCAATCTCTGGAGTTTTGTACATGCAATTGGCAGGATTAGGTGTCTCATGGTCCCAAATAGAAGTCTGATCAACATTAGCATCAGCATTAACATTTGCATTAACATTCGCGTTAACATTCTCAGCGTCCGTCATCTTAGCTTTATCTTTTCTTATCTTTCTCAAAGTACGCTCGATTTCAGGGTCAAATTCCAACTTTCTAACGCAAGATGAACGTAGCATACACCTGAAAATCACCAACAAAACAACTTGTGGAACCAATTAAAATCTAAACAATAAGAAACAATTAACCTAAACTCAACTATACTGCCTTCCCCGGCAGCGGCGCCAATTTGTTAGTAGTATTTTTATGTGTTCGTTCGCAGGGAAGGACTGAATTGTAATATCAAGTTCAGGTTTCTTATCTCTTTACGTCTAGAAGTGTGTGAGAAGAATTTTGGGTTTGTATATTAACTAAATTAACCAAGAACTAATTATAAGCACTAAGAATTGATTTTAAACTGAAATTCAAATATATGGGAAAACAATCTAAGAACTGGGGTTCTTCACTTGGTCTCAATACATGCTCAATATTAATGTGATATCTGTGTTCCTACCTTGCTGAAAACAATTCTTCTAAAGTTATACTGCACCCTCCCAGGTTACAATATAGTGCCTACAGCTACACCCTAATTGTCACTCCCGTGATACAATCAAAGTATATCTATAAACTGTTAAGTGCCAAGAATTATATGTCTCACAATTCTCCTATTAATCTCCCAATCAAATATTCAAATTATGTCTGTTAAATCATGTACTAAGATTGCAACTTCTCTCCCGAGCTTATTACAATCCCTAGAATACAATCAAAAGTTAGCTACTCTTCTAATTGTGTTAAGATCTCATTAACAGATCAGCAAAGCAGAAAATCACGTAATCAAGCATGCATGAATACCAAGGAATACTACCCAATCCTCAGATTAGAGAATTAGTTACACATAATTAAAGAAGAAAACAAAATAATAATGATAATGAATAAAAACATAATATTGAAGAAAGAATTAAAGATCGAAAGTACCTTAATACAATTGTTAGCTATGAATTGTTAGCTATGAATTGTTATTATTTACAATGGTAGGATGTGTTTATATAGGCTCTACAAATCTTGCCCAGCAAGATATTGCCTTCTATTACAATTAGGATTTAAAGAAGGTACCCAAAACTGCCCAGAATACAATTAGAATTAGAAAAAGGGCAAAACAGTAAATTCATGGCCTTCTTTTTATAAGAAACGTGCGCGCCTTTAATCAGTATGTTTCTTGCACTTATTTCCTATCCCAGGTTGTAGAAAATCTCTCAAGCTTCGCGTGGGCAGTAAGATCGCTGAAAACGGACTTCTAGAACTCCAGATATGGCCAAAACAGTATAAGCTGCGCAGCCTTCCCGGAAAATCCGAATTTTAATCAATTAAATCTCCAAAAACGACAAAAGCTTAGATATTCTTGGAAACCTGCACAACTACACAAAACACATCAAAACTACACAAACTTGAGTCCAAAACAATCAATTTAAGCTGATTTAGAATGTTCCAAGTGGATATAAAATCCACTTATCAAACTACGACACTAAATACAATACGCATGCTTATTTAACCGTGCAATGAATGAGACCCCAAAAGGCTTATACAATAATACCCATGTAGCGAGTGTTAGGTCAGCAATCCCAAACCACAAGGGCTTTAGGTTACTAGGACTAAGTCCCCTCAGACTTAATTACTCGAGTATTAAAGAGCTCACTCTGGTTAATTTTGCATATAAACAAATAACTTATTGACTCTTTTTTTTCTTTCTTTTTTTTTTTTCTTTTTTTTTTCTTTTTTTTTTCATGCAATCTGGAATGAGCCTTTCTCATTTCCAACCCTAGACTACTCATATAAATATGAGCCGGCTACTAGCCATTTGACACCTAGCCATTATTGACAATTATGAACAACTAGCATGAAATTCCTGTTTTCCCCCAAACTTAGACTTTAATGTTCCTACGCTATAAAGGGAATAACGAAAATTCTAAATATAATCAAGTGATTAAATCTCAAAACATCCCACAGGCATGACCCTAACCTAGCCCAAAAGCACCCCAATGAGACTGTGTAATAAATTTTGTTCCCGTAACATGCAAGTCAATTTCATAGAAACTATAAATCAGCCCTCTACTCATCATCATCACACCCAAATCAACATCCACCTATCAATCAGAATCAGCTCATCCTAAGGGATCATGAAAATATGCATGCCATGATAATGCAACTAAATGAAAACTCACATGGTATACAAAAAAAAAAAAAAAAAAACAGAATGTCCTATATGAGACAAACGTAAATAATACGAACATAACAATCATGCATGAACTATCACTACTATGCAAACATGATATCCTATATGAACACAAAATACAACAATATATACAACATACAACTACTAATCCCCCAAATTACCCCCAAACTTAAAATATTCAATGTCCGCATAGAATGGAAGTAATTACAAGGGATAGCAGAAAACACACCTGCAATGCGCCTTATACCACCTCATCCACGCTAGCCCAACTCACAAGAAGCTCCACCAATAATTTCCAAGCAATATCACACCACAAATAGCCCAAATTCCAAGAATAATACAAAATCCCAATTTACAAGAACACAAATTCGTAATAAAAATAAAATTAGAGAAAAAGATTTACCCAATACGAATCAGAGAGGTGAACTTGCAATTAATTCCTCTTGAGAATTGAATTTTTAGAGATATAAAGAAGTAGAAAAGGAATTGGATTTGTATGTATAGGTGGGTATATATATTTGGGGAAAAAATAATAATAATAAAAATAAAAATAAAAAATAAAAATAAAAATAAATAAAATAAAATATGAAATAGGATATGGATTGGGAATAATTTGGAATTAATATGAGGCTAGAATTAGGATTTTAGTGGAGAAAATAATTAGAAAAGGGGTTGGAATTGATTTAGGAGATGAATTGATTAATATATATAAACATATAACACTCACGTACATACTAACCTGGACATTACAATTGTGGCCACAAATAAACTTACCTGGCGTGTCTGGCGCAGGTGCAGGGACGGGCGCGTCACGCGCGGCAATCTTCTGTCCCTCCTGGCGCACTTGCGCGTACTGGCGCTTCATGCGCGTGGTTCCTGTTCGGACTTTTTTTTCTTTTTCTTTTTTTTTTTTTTTGAATGAAAGACAAATAATTACACCCCTAAAATATATAACCAAATTTGGGTTGCCTCCCAAAAAGCGCTCTTTTAATGTCATTAGCTTGACGTTACTTCCTCAAATCAAGGCGGTTTCAAAAGAATAACTGAACCGTTCTCAACAGACAAACCATTCATACGAACTTTGACATCTTGGTTGCTTGCTTTCCACAAATCTCTTCCTTCAGATTTCAACTTGATTTTTCTACCCAACGGCCAAATCTTCTTCTTTTTCTTTTTCACACCTCTACGGTGCTTCTCCGACTTAACCGGCTGAACAAAAATTTCTTCTTCCTTATCATCGATTTTCCACCTTCGTAACACGTTATCATGCCCCTCTTCAAAAATCACCAGCTCATTATTCAAAAGGACATGCCTCAAATTAGCAGGTAGAGGTTTAAGTTCCACCTGTGGTGCCTCGGAAAGTGTAAAAACCATCTCAACTTCTGTGTCTCGAACAACAATTTCTTCTTCTTCTACTACATCATCTAACACCCGTTCTGCTCCCATGAAGTGTTCATTTTCTAGCTGCACAATTTCATCAACAATGTCAACAGTAAAACAAGTTGCTCCAAAAGGAGGCATCTTCATTACTTTGTTCAGATCAAATTCCACTTTGTCCTCGCCAACATTCAATGTCAATTTTCCAGCTTTAACATCAATTGTAGTGCCAGCAGTAGCCAAGAATGGCCTTCCCAAGATAATGGGCATCTCGACATCTTCATCCATCTCTAACACCACAAAATCACAAGGTACCACATCTTCAACGATCCCCAACGGATATTTAACAGAACGATCAGCTAACTGAAGTGAAATCCGTGTCTTTTTAAGCTCTCCAAGACCAAGTCGTTTACAGATTGAATATGGCATCAAACTCACACTAGCCCCTAAATCACACAAGGCTTTCGTGTTCTCCATCTTCCCAATAGTGCAAGGCAAAGAAAAGCTTCCCGGATCTTTCAATTTCTGAGGAATGGCCTTTTGGATGACTGCACTACATTCAGCATTGAGTGTAATGGTTTCTGCATCCTCAAGTTTCCTCTTCTTTGTCAACATCTCCTTAAGAAATTTAGCATAGAGTGGCATTTGATTCAAAGCTTCAGCCAAAGGAATATTGACATGCAACTGCCGGAACATAGTCAAGAACTTCGCGTACTGCTTCTCTAACTGCCTGTTGTGAAGTCTCTGTGGAAATGGAATAGGAGGAACATAAGGTGGTGGAGGAACATACGGCTTTTCTGGTTCTTCTTCCTTCTTCTCTTCATCTACTTTTTCTGACTTTTCTGCATCGATCTCTACTATCTCACTTTCTTTTTCAGCATCCTTCTCTTTTGGCTCGAGAACCTCAACCTCGGGCAACTCTTTCCCGCTCCTCAAAGTAATTGCTTTGCATTGCTCTTTACAAGTCTGGTCGGGTTGACTAGGAAGTGATCCTTGCTCACGAACACCCATCTTGGAGGCAATCTGTCCAATCTGTGTTTCTAGCATCTTTTGAGATGATGCCATCTGCTCTATTCTTGATTCCATATTAGCCAATGCCCCAGAAGTTCCTTGCATAATCTTATTTAGTGCAACCTCCCAATCAGCTGGTTCTTTCTTTGGCGGAGGTTGATACTGCTGTTGTGCTTGATATGGTGGTCGTGACTGAAAACCAGAAGGTTGATTCTGCCCTGGAAATGCATAAGAAGGATTAGCCGCATGACTATTACTGTAAGAAAGATTGTTGTTTGGCCTTTGATTTGGATTGTAATAGGAGTTATTCTGAACAGGCCACGGCTGTCTTCCCTGAATGAAAGATGCTTCTTTTGGAAATTGTTGCACATAAGAGTTCTGATTAGCACCATAATCATTATACCCCTCCATAGGTGAAGAAATAGCATTCACATTTGCTCTTTGTCCTCGCATCTCCTGAGTTAGAGTATCCAATTTTTGAGCCAGCATGTTGATCATCTCAGAGTCTTGTGCTGCTTTAGCTGAGCTCGTCCCACTAGGTGCCCATGAATAGTTATTAGATGCCAATTCCTCAAGGAGTGCTTTAGACTGTGTAGTTGGTGCTTTCTTGAAATTTCCACCAGCAGCCACATCCAAACTCAAACGAATATCTGCATTCATGGCCCCATAAAAAGTACTAATGATCTGCCAATCTTCCAAACCATGATGTGGACACTTCCTCAACAGTGCCTTGAATCTCTCCCATGCCTGATATAGACCTTCACCCGGTTGTGCTTTGAAACTCATAATCATAGTCCTCAATTGTTGCGTCTTGTCAGAAGGATAATATTTGGACAAGAATGCAGTAGAAAGACTGTCCCATGTAGCAACCGCAGTGTTTGGAAGTTGCTGAAACCATTCCAAAGCTCTTCCCTTAATAGAGTAGGGAAACATATGGAGACGAATCTGATCACTTGTAACACCATTGATTCTGAATGAGCCACACATCTGCACGAAACGCTCTAGATGTCTGTGTGGGTCTTCTAATTCAATATCTCCTTCAAAAGCTTGATTGCTGATCATCTGAATTAAACTCGGGTTAATGTTGAATTGGGTTGCACCAATCTCTGGAGTTTTGTACATGCAATTGGCAGGATTAGGTGTCTCATGGTCCCAAATAGAAGTCTGATCAACATTAACATTTGCATTAACATTTGCATTAACATTCGCGTTAACATTCTCAGCGTCCGTCATCTTAGCTTTCTCTTTTCTTATCTTTCTCAAGGTACGCTCGATTTCAGGGTCAAATTCCAATTTTCTAACGCAAGATGAACGTAGCATACACCTGAAAATCACCAACAAAACAACTTGTGGAACCAATTAAAATCTAAACAATAAGAAACAATTAACCTAAACTCAACTATACTGCCTTCCCCGGCAGCGGCGCCAATTTGTTAGTAATATTTTTGTGTGTTCGTTCGCAGGGAAGGACTGAATGTAATATCAAGTTCAAGTTTCTTATCTCTTTACGTCTAGAAGTGTGTGAGAAGAATTTTTGGGTTTATGTATTAACTAAATTAACCAAGAACTAATTATAAGCACTAAGAATTGATTTTAAACTGAGATTCAAATATATGGGAAAACAATCTAAGAACTGGGGTTCTTCACTTGGTCTCAATACATGCTCAATATTAATGTGATATCTGTGTTCCTACCTTGCTGAAAACAATTCTTCTAAAGTTATACTGCACCCTCCCAGGTTACAATATAGTGCCTACAGCTACACCCTAATTGTCACTCCCGTGATACAATCAAAGTATATCTATAAACTGTTAAGTGCCAAGAATTATATGTCTCACAATTCTCCTATTAATCTCCCGATCTAATATTCAAATTATGTCTGTTAAATCATGTACTAAGATTGCAACTTCTCTCCCGAGCTTATTACAATCCCTAGAATACAATCAAAAGTTAGCTACTCTTCTAATTGTGTTAAGATCTCATTAACAGATCAGCAAAGCAGAAAATCACGTAATCAAGCATGCATGAATACCAAGGAATACTACCCAATCCTCAGATTAGAGAATTAGTTACACATAATTAAAGAAGAAAACAAAATAATAATGATAATGAATAAAAACATAATATTGAAGAATTAAAAATCGAAAGTACCTTGATACGATTACAAGCTATGAATTGTTCTATGATTTACAATGGTATGATGTGTTTATATAGGCTCTACAAATCTTGCCCAGCAAGATATTGCCTTCTATTACATTTAGGATTTAAAGAAGGTACCCAAAACTGCCCAGAATACAATTAGAATTAGAAAAAGGGCAAAACAGTAAATTCCAAGCCTTCTTTAATAAGAACACGTGCGCGACTTTAATCAGTACGTTTCTTGCACTTGTTTCCTATCCCAGGTTGTAGAAAATCTCTCAAGCTTCGCGTGGGCAGTAAGATCACTGAAAACGGACTTCTAGAACTCCAGATATGGCCAAAACAGTATAAGCTGCGCAGCCTTCCCGGAAAATCCGAATTTTAATCAATTAAATCTCCAAAAACGACAAAAGCTTAGATATTCTTGGAAACCTGCATAACTACACAAAACACATCAAAACTACACAAACTTGAGTCCAAAACAATCAATTTAAGCCGATTTAGAATGCTCCAAGTGGATATAAAATCCACTTATCAAACTGGCCATAGCCGGTTAAGGCCCATAGGCCCAAGACCTAAGAAGCTCGTAGAAGCTAATAGAATCTAAAAGAGAATTCTAGAAGGATCGAGAAATTCGTATAAATAATAATAATATGAAAAATCTTACACGAACTCGATTCAGTTCGTAGTATGAGTTTGAAAAATCCACGAGGAGGCCCATTATTGTTCCTTACACGAACTCGATTCAGTTCGTAGTATGAGTTCGAATAAGCCACGAGGAGGCCCATTATGGTTCCTTACACGAACTCAATTCAGTTCGTAGTATGAGTTCGAAAAACCTACGAGGAGGCCTATTATTGTCCCTTACACGAACTCGATTCAGTTCGTAAATTGAAGTTGAAAACAATACGAACATGCCACATTAAAGGTTTCACACGATTTCGATCCATCTCGTGAGGTGAGATCGTGTCTAATTCGACGAGGCTGATCTATAGACCTTGGACGACCTCGATTCACCTCGTATATTGAGGTCGTAGGCTACGCGAGGAGGCTCGTGGAAGGACCTAACACGAACTCAAGTCACGTCGTGATATGAGCTCGAAATCCTCACGACCTCCCTGCTTTGGTACCCTTCCATGATCTCGATCCACGTCGCAGAATGAGATCGTAGGCTCAACGAACTACTCCATTTGGTGTCCTTACACGAACTCGAACCACCTCGTGAATTGAGGTCGGAGATGATACGACCTGCCCCGTTCTTTGCCCTTGTACGACCTCACCTCACGTCGTAGAGTGAGGTCGAAAACCGCACGACCTGGGCACTTTTGAGGCCATACACGACCTCGTTTCAGGTCGAAATTTTTTTTTTTTCAGAAAAGTAGATTAAAAATAATATTTTCTGAGAAAAAAATGGAAATAAAATTCCAAGGGTTCCACAAAAATGTGAGATAATTTACAAGATTATTTCCGAAGGTAGCATGCCCAAAATATTTTTTGAAGATTAATCAAAAAATAAGGGAAAGTGCCCGTTAGCACAACGAAAATTCCCAAAAATGCAAGAAAATTATTAATAATTCTCTGTAAGACATAAAAATTGTTGTTTAGCCTCGAATAAGGTAAATCGTCGCAAATGTGTAGGTCGCTCCACACTTTGCACTCAAGACGATACTTGTGAAACACTAGTGTACTTAAACCTTTTAACTTCAATGAAAACCTGATCAGTTTTCCTAGAAGTTGGGGGGCAAATGATATGGGCTGAAAGTAAGCCCTAGAAGCGTATTTAATGATGCGTTGAATAAACCTAAGTTGGTTCAAGGTCAAAGCCCAATAATGAGGCCTAAAACCTTATTTATGATAATAAATTCGTAATAAATAAATCATCCAATTTCAGACTCTAAGATTGAGTCTTAAAAGGAAACTAAATCATATCAGGAGTAGCCTCCAAGGCATACACCTCTAATACTTATCTTCTTATCAGTTGGAAGGCTCTAGAATTGGGCCCAAGCTGTAACTTGTCCACCAAGTATCCTAATTCTACCCTAATTCTAGGGTTTTCCCCACCTATATAAGGACCTGCTCCTCTACAAACAGAACTACGTTTTTTGGCTTGATTCTTGATATTCACAAGATACGTAGGCATCTTGTGAGGACCGAGTTAAGTCACGAAACACTAGATCAGCCCTTAAAACTCGAAACTTCCACAAACCCTAGCATTAAACACGCAATAAATACACCCTACTTTTCGTTCTACAACAAATTCTAATACAACTTTTTTTAATTATATCCTTTTTAGAATATAATTTTCTTTTTAAAATTCAATTATAATAAAAACTTTTTTTAATTATATCCTTTTTAGATTATAATTTTCTTTTAAAATTCACTTCTAATACAAACTTTTCTAATTATATCCTTTTTAGATTATAATTTCTTTTTTATGTGATCTAATCTTGATCGTCTAGTTTCAATCTAACGGATCATATAATTTTGGTAGTACATCGACTAGACCAAAAATTTGGATAAGATCCCTCTTATAAAGATATTTTTAAATTAAATTTAGTTCTAATGATGAAGAAAAAAAACAAATCGATGAAGAAAGGGTATTATAGTAAATTAACAAAGTGAAAATTATAAATAAATATATAAGGATATAATTTATAATCCAACGGATGACTTTTAATCCAACGGATCATATGCTTTTGGTAGTACAATGACGACGACCAAAAATTTGGATAAGATATCCCTTATGCTTATTATATATAAGGTATTAATATGTACCTTCACAATTTTAAAATATTGCATTTGATGTTTGTTTATAGATTACATTTTTATAATTATAGATTCATTTTACTTTTGTTTATGTTTTTTATAGATTGCATTTTTATAGTTATAGATTGCATTTTTTAGATATATTATTTATTTAACTCTGACAACCATACCATCCAAACCCCTCATCCAAACCCCTTACTTACACTAATTATATATAGGATATAATATTAATAATATAGATTTGGTAAATTTTTTCGGAGTTATAGAGTTACTCATCTGAATGTTCCGTTTTGGATCTGAAAGTGCTACCGTATTACATTTTAAAGGGGCCGGCCCAACAAGTCAGAAAGCCCGTGTAACTCAACTTTACATTTCATTCAACTTTAAGCCCACCTTCATAACTCTGTAGCTCAATGCTCATCAATGGCGATTCACACACGCGCCGCAACATTTCTCACGCGCCTCTACATCTCCAGGTACTCTCTTCACAAACCTCACTTTACAACCCTAATTTCACCGTTAAATCACGCCGCCGGCGAAATCTCCGATAAAAACCAAATCAACGTCAAAGAAACACAAATATTAAACGAATTATCAAATTTATTACCAATTCGTCACAAAAATAATCAAATTGAAACAAAATTAACCGTAGATAGAGAATTTACCGTGAATTCGAGGTCAGTAGATGATTTTTTGTTACCTGAAGAGAAATTAAGAGGTGTGTTTTTACAGAAACTTAAAGGTAAAGCTGCAATTGAAACCGCGTTAAGTAATGTTGATGTGGAAATGAGTAGTGAGTTAGTTGCAAAAGTCGTAAATCGAGGTTTTTTAAGCGGTGAGGCTATGGTTAAGTTTTTCGAGTGGGCGATAAAACGAGACGAGATCGAAAAGAGGATTGAGGTTTATAATGTGATTGTTAAAGCGTTAGGGAGACGGAAGTGTTTTGATTTAATGTTGGAGATGTTGAGCGAGATGAGAGTTAGAGGCGTGGTTGCGGATCACGAGACGTTGTTTATTGTTATGGATAGTTTTGTGAAAGGGAAGCAAGTGTCGAGGGCGATTAAGATGTTTTTATGTTTGGATGAGTTTGGATGGAAATGTGATACGGAGGCGTTGAATGTGGTTTTAGAATGTTTGTGTAAGAGGTCGTATTTGAGTAGTGTGAGTTTGTTGGTTAAGAAGATGAAGGGGAAGGTGGAGTTTAATGAGGTGACGTATAATATTGTGATGAGTGGATGGTCGAGGTGTGGGAATGTTGGTGAGTTTGAGAAGTGTTTGGAGGCGATGGTTGGTGATGGATTTGAGCCGGATAGTTGTACTCATAGTTATTTGATTGAGTGTTTGGGGAGGGCTGGTCGGATGGATGAAGCTGTTGAGATATTTGAGAATTTGGAGAAGGATGGTTGTGTTGCGGATGTTTGTGTGTATAATGCAATGATTTCTAATTTTTTACAGATTGGAGATTGTGATGGTTGTTTGAGGTATTATGAGCAGATGTTGAGTATGAAATGTGATCCAAATATGGATACGTATGTTAGGATAATTTATGGCTTTCTTAAGTATCGGAGAGTGTCAGATGCTATTGAGATGTTTGATGAGATGGTTGGTCGTGGAATAATTCCCACCACAGGAACCGTAACTTCGTTTATTGAACTTCTTTGTAGCTATGGCCCTCCTCATGCCATGTTAATAATTTATAAGAAAGCTAGAAAAGCTGGTTGTAGCATATCACTGAGTGCTTACAAGTTGTTACTGACTCGACTTGCTAAGTTTGGCAAATGTGGTATGATGTTGGATATATGGGATGAGATGCAAGAAAGCGGATACTCTTCTGATGTGGAAGTTTACCAGCATATTATAGTTGGGCTTTGCAATAATGGGCAGCTTGAAAATGCCATTCTAGTCATGGAGGAATGTTTGCGTAAAGGTTTTTGTCCAAGCAGACTTGTTTGCAGCAGATTGAATAATAAATTGTTGACTTCGAACAAAGTAGAGACTGCCTACAAGCTCTTTCTAAAGATTAAGGTTGCTCGGCAAAATGAGAATGCAAGGAAACATTGGCGTGGTAAAGGGTGGCATTTCTGAGCTGTTACCTCTTCTGTCTCTTCTGCACTAGTGTTTTCCAGAGGATTTATAGTTGCCCAGGTGGACAGAATAACATTGTAAATTCAACACATACTTATTCTCAGTTGATATGAAGTACTAAATCCTTTTGTTAAAGTTATATACTTCTAATTCCCTTCAATACTCCCTTTGCAGGAAAGTTTCATAGTACCATTTGTTTCTCAGGCCATTTCTTGGCTCTCGGTCCTGGATTTGCTGGTGTTTCCAGATGCTGTATGTTTATGTAATTACAGGGTAAGGTGGTCTATGATGACCACATTTAGTGCTGAAAGGTGAAACTATAGATACAAGAATAATATTTCAGGGATTTTTTTCCGAAGATACTTTGTTTGAAAAGGTATACTTAAACGGGTAAAAGGACATTTTCACCACTACTATTTCCGGAATTGCAATTGCACTACTGTACTACAAACGGACTACTGTACTTTAGCGTTTTTAACAAGTTCACCACTCCCGTCAGTCAAATTATAACTCCGTTGGGTTGACTAACGGGAGGGTGATGTGGCAGTCCTAGTTGTCCCTCCACATCAGCAATTACAACACATAATTTGATGTGGAGGGACAACTAGGACGGCCACATCACCCTCCCGTTAGTCAACCCAACGGAGTTATAATTTGACTGACGGGAGTGGTGAACTTGTTAAAAACGCTAAAGTACAGTAGTCCGTTTGTAGTACAGTAGTGCAAGTAGTCCGTTTGTAGTACTACAGTAGTGCAATTGCAATTCCGGAAATAGTAGTGGTGAAAATGTCCTTTTACCCATACTTGAACACATGTATGATTGATTAGCTTGGTCTATTTTCCAAACAAGAACAATCACCCACACTTCTTATACACAGTACTCATTTAATTAGCCTTGTGTACTTTTTATTTTTGTTTTTATTTTTTAATGTTTTGTTCCCTTCCAAATGATGACGTCTGCAGAAATCTGATAATGAGAATAACAGGTTTCAAATACTTATTACAATTTATAAACTTTGATGGAGTATGATAACCACTGGATGGCTCGGACAGATAATGTTTCCGGAACAAATAGCAATTGCTCTAGGCCTGTCCCTCCACTCACGATACCAAGATGCATGTGAATATCATATTTTCAGTGTCCAAGACCACGGCTTAACTTCTTGCTGGGAAATGTCCATGGTTTATGTCTCCCATAAACATTAAGAGCACCTCAGGCTACAACGTGATCCTGTGATAAATTGAATGCTTGTAGCTTGTGATTTGTAGTCTATCTTATTTTGATCAGTTGCCGTTCAGCTTGGTTCATGTTTTTAGGTGTAAATGCGAAGGCGATTATTATAGTTGTCTGGAAGCAGTTGCATTGCTATCTTTTGCTGTACTTAAAATTTTCTTTTCCTCGCTACTATCTGTTGTTTTATACTCAAAAATTAGAGTACTTAAATACCCCCAATAAATATTCTTTTCCTCGACTTATCATTTGGTACAGGATTTTTCGTAGAGCCATATTTCATTTAATCTTGATTTTAATGCAAATGAACAATCAGACCAAGTAAGCATAGACAATCATCACAAGACAACTATTAACTCCTTACTTGAAAGTTGAAACAAGACAAATTTGAAACCACGAATAACAACAGATAATAAGCATAGAAGCTACCTATTTTAAGTTTTTATCTTGCAATTTCTTGATTCTAACCAATTGACTGTGAGTTTGATTTCGCAAAAATGTTTTTAGTCTGTTACTGTAATTTGATCTGTACTTAAATATGTACTTGCAACCGTTAAACACAATTCATCTATTTTTTTATTCACGTGTGCTATTTTGTGGGTTTATTCAACGACAACCTACAATAAAGATAATCGTTCTGGTGTATAATATTGTCGATACTTATATTGCTGAATTACCTATTTATGTTGAACTAGCAGAGTTGCAGTTGTTTAAGACCTTTAACCACAGCATCACATATTCTTAACAGTACCAAAGCTTTCAACTTATCGTGTGCTATTGGATGATTCACTAAATTTTCGTACTCTTTAGTAAATAATTTTTCAGCCGTGGTTCAATCAGAATACTGTAAGTGCCATTGATTTTCAAATTTTGGGGTGCTTGTAATACTGCAAGCTTCGTAATTGGATTTCATTTGCACGGAAATCCCTAACTGATTTACTTTTCAACTGCTTCAGGCACAACATTACATCAGTACCTGATAGTTGTTTCTTGAATGTACTCCTTCCCCTGCCACTCTTCAAAGCTGCGCTCCTGCTGCCATACATGACTAATACGTGATATAGACGTTCCTCAAATACGCCCATGTCTCTTGCAGATTGTCGAATCCGCTTTTTTGCTGCAATATGCCCTCTTGTTGCCATACTGGTTCCTGATATACTTGCTTTTAAATATGCTCGATCCATCTCTTGTGTATCTTCTAATTCCCGCTCCTGTTGCCATGCATGATTGGTACAGTATCTGATTTAGTTGCTTCTTGAATATACTCCATCCTTTGCGGATCTTCTAATCCGCTCTTCTGTTTCCACACATATTTAGCAACTGATTAGCCTCAATGGTTCCGCCCTAATCTTGAGTTCTTGACCAATTATGTCAGGCTGCTTGCTAAAAAACTGAAAATCGCCAACTTGGATTTGGATATGAGAAACGGCAAGCGAACAATTCGTTAGTACAGCACTATAGCTGATTGGTTATTAAAAATTAACGCACAATAGGCATAGGAAGTAGTTAGTAGATGCAGTTTGGCAAGTTTGTAAAAGTCATGTGATTTCATCACGCAATGAAAAATCAGCACTTCCCACCTACGATAAATCAACCAAATTTACAAAAGTATTCAATTGGGTTTTTACCACCACAAAGGATCACCATCAATTACAGCGTTGACAATAAACAGATATAATTATATGTATTGGTTACCTGTATCTGTTGGTGGAAAATGTATGACCAGTGAATGAGACAGAGGGAGAGCGCATTCAGTTCTTAGTCACTCTCTATCTTTTCGTTCAGCGTTTTGCTCCTCTTTTTCGTTTCCTACAGTTCTCTATTTTGTACAGTAGATGAAGTCCTGAAATTTCTGCATCTACATCAGTTGTTAATTCGATTCTGCGGTCACCATCCCTGACTGAGAAGATTGATCTTGGTACTATTACCATACATGAGTCATATACAGTCAACTGTGTTTCGCTCCGTAAAAAATTACTTGCAGAAGTCTTAACAGTATAATCAATCACAAAACACTCATGATCTAGTTGGCGGTTAAAGCAAAGAATCATCCCCAAGTAATTGTCGGACAAATTTGGCGGTAAATCCAAAGACATTGTTGTCCCATATTCACTTTGATCAATCCATTCTGGAAACTCTTCTGACCGAATGCAAATTACAATTTGATGCTCAAATTCAGAGTATATCTAGCAAAAATATAACAAACACAAAACAAGAAATTAACCAACAATTACATTACTCTAGGGGAACTAGCCAACTTCCCTAGTTTCCTCTCAAAGGGTAATTTCTTTGTAATTTTCATTTGTTCATCAACTAAAATAAAGTAAATTTTGCAATTAGACATTTATAGATATTATTGATTATTTATTATTTACCTTTATTTTTTGATGTTTCTCGTCGAAATTTACTTTCATTATTGATTAAACATATAGGTGTCATCTAGTTTTCTTTCTTCATTGTGAGACCCGTACAAAATACTTAAATAAGTAGAAGAAACACAAGTTGTTGGTAACTTGAAACTTCTGACTGTTAGAAACATGAAATTATTACTTTAAGACTTTGATTATTTAAAATAATAAGAGCTTGAGATCCACTAAACATGAAATAAACTCTCTGTGAAAATGCATGCCAGAAGAGAGGGGTTGCAACCTCTCAAATGAAGTGTTCTAATAGAAGTGAGTCCCTTCAAGCCTTGAATCTCAGTCAAACCACTACAATCTTCAAGGTTTAAGTACTCCAACTGTTTCAATTTGAATAGATTTGGTAATATTCCCAAAGACATACAACCTTTAAGATTCAGTCCTTTTAGGTTTGAAAGCTTACTGATATACTGGATGGCACTCATGGCAGTGAGGTAATACCATTTAATAAATATATACATGCATACATATATACCATTTAATTTATCATTTCAATTGTTTGTTAACTTAAAAAAAAGTGACTAAATAATCAAAGTGCCAACTAAATTGGATCATCTTTTATTATAATACATTTGACTGATCAATCAATAATAACTTGTTAATTTACCATGCCAGAATCATAATGAACAATGTTCATATTTATCTGATTATATTATTACTGCTTACTTAGTAAGTAATCATGTTATAATTTTTAATTTTTTTAATAATCATCATCCAACAAATGTAATAAAAACTAAGTTGTGATCTAAATTGTTGGTTCATTGCAAGACTTGCGGCAATGGATTTATCATATGAAACATACATGCTATAACTTAAACACATCTATTTTTGAAAAATTAGAAAGGTGAAACAAATTTGAACAATTAAACTAAGAATCTTGGAGCAAAATCTTCAAGATGGAAACAATTTTGGCACACGAACTTATAAATATAAAAATTGTCAAACCTGAAATAAACTCTCTGTGAAAATGTATGCCAGAAGAGATGAGTTGCAACCTCCCAGATGAAGTTCTCGTAAAGAAGTGAGTACTTCCAAGCCTAGAATCTTTGCCAGACCAATACAATTTGTAAGGTCTAAAATCTCCAACTGCTTCAAATTGGATAGATTTGGTAATTTTTCCATAGACATGCAGCCATCTGCAATTATCCATTTCAGATTACGAGGAAGCTCTGCTTTTAGCTCTCTTAGCTTTGTAAGCTTCCAAAGCTGATCCGATAATATTTCTAGTTTTTCACATTCAGAGATATCAAGAATTTCCAATAATCTAAGGTCGCAAATGGTGACTGGTAAAGTTTTGAGGTTCTTGTTACTATTTAATCTCAGATTAACAAGCTTACTAAGGTGTCCAATCGAATCCGGTAATACTGAAACAGTTAGATTCCCTGCATTGAATTCTCTCAGTGATTGAATGTTACCTAATGGCATAGGCAATGCTTGCAAACAACTGCAATCACAGATATCTAGAACTTCCAAAGCTCTCAAGTTACAAATGGTGTCCGGAAGACTTCTTAGTTTAACACAACCATGCAAATATAAGGAAACAAGTCTTGACAAACTACCAATTGATATATGGACCTCCTCCAAGCTTTCACAGCCCTTGAGATTTAAAGTTTCAAGACATGGTAATTTAGTGAAGTCTGGAATTGTAGTTAAATCTTGAGAATCCGACATGTCTAGAATCTTTAAATTTTCATACACATGGGGAACCTGTAATAAATCAGGCATATTATTAAATGAACTATCAAATATGTAAAAACAATCATCACAGTACCTACCATGTTTAGCTCCCACATTGTTATGATATTGCTGTGAGGCAACTCAAGAATGACAAGTTTTGGGGGGTAAAATTCAGAAGGTAAACATTTCAAAGGACAGTGCTTCCAACAAAGCCACCTCAAATCTTGAAATGTCTGTTCAAAGCTTCCAGTGAGATGTACCTTCCGGAGGTAAAGAAATCTTAATTTCCTCATCTTTTCGAATGTTTTCAAAGTGAATAATTCTTCGGTGAGTGCATCATCTCCATCCCAGTAGTAACCTTTGTGAGGGACGATACCTTCAATCACTTCTGTTCCCTTCTAAGTAATTCAAAGAGAATGAGAAAAGAGGTAGAGAGTTGGTTTCTTGTTCTTCTACATTTATACATAAGAAGTAAAAAGTTGCAACGTACCATATAAGTCATATGGAACCTTGCAAGACAATTATTAAATATACATACATAAAATTAAATTACCTTGTGCTTCTGGAAGGTATCATATATATCTGTTAATAGCCACAGTCTACTAAGTTTTTCAGGCTCCTCAAAAGAGTTACATGCAATTTTTCTTCCCTGATGTTGAAGCAGATGATCCATCTCCAAGTAATCCTGATCATTGATCTTTAGTAAACATCTAGTCTTTAGAATATCAATATGATGATCAACATTGGTGTAATAAGTTTTCAGTATTTGAACAACTCTATTTTCCTCCCATCCGATAAAAAAGCAAGCAATATCTAGGAAAATATCTAGTAGCACAGGATCAATCAATTTCAATGCATCGATGTCAATCACATGTTTTTCCACAACATCTTCAATCGTTTCAGTCTCAGTTTTGTACAGTAGATGAATCCCAACAAATTTCACATTATCATAGGCTGTTAATTCAATTCTAAGGTCCTCATTTGTAACCGAGAAGATTGATTTTGGCAATATTACCATCACCGGACCATTAGAAAAGAAATCAGGGCCGCTGCTACTCCATATAAAACCACTTGTAGTATTCTTTACAGAATAACCAAATTTATTAGATGCATGCTTACGCCTTCGAAAGCAAAGGATGATGCCCATGAAATTGTGTGACTTATTTGGTAGCAAATGTGCATACAGTGTTGTTGACTCTGAGTCACTTGATTCACTTGTCCAATACGGTGATTCAATTATCCAGTCAAGCCATTGAGGATCAGTTTTCTGATCCATAAATTTAGATACCTGAACATTAATCTGATGCCCAAATTCAGAGTACACCTGTTACCCCCCAAAAAAAAACAATTAAGTATACCAGTAATACTACATTTTGATGAAACAATACACTTCATAATTTTTTATTTTAATAAATTTTACTAATTAATTAATAATAACTTCCTTTCATAAATAAAAAAAATCGCAACAACTAGTTTAATTATCCTATTAAAAATGAGAAATGTTAATTTATATGATTTTATTATTATTAAAAAGTAATTATTTTATTATAAATTATTTTTATTGGGACAAATAATTAAAAGAGATTGAGATGAGCGAACCTTGAACAATTGTTTTGTGAGATGCCAATGGGTCAAACCACTGCAACCTCTCAAATCAAGACTTCTAATAGAAATGAGATCCTCGAGGCCTTGAATATTTGTCAAAACGCTACAAGATGAAAGGTGGAATACCTCCAAGTGTTTCAAATTGGATAGATTTGGTAATCTTTCCAGAGACCGACAATAAGATGCACCGATCCCTTTCAGTCCGGGAGGAAGTTTTGGAATGTAAACCAGATGTTTACAATTAATAATATTAAGAGATTGTAGGTTTGACAGCTGACTAAAACCAGATGGCAGGGCAATTATACCACTACACGCTAATTTCAATTCTTGCAATGATAATGCAATCTGGCCCGATCCTATATCTGGAAGCTTTTTTAACAGTTCAGCATAATTTGCATTTAGCTCCCTCAACCTTGTAATCTTCCACAGCTCATCTGGTAATGCTTGTAGTTTTTTACAATTTTCAATACTAAGAGTTTCCAGGGATCTTAGGTTGCACATGGTGTCCGGAAGAGTTTCAAGCTTCTCGTTACCGCTTAGATCCAACTCAACAAACTTAGAAAGACTTCCGATCGAATCTGGCAGTTTCGAAACACTAAAAGACCACACACTGAGCTTTTTTAGAGATTCAATGTTCCCCAATTTAACAGGCAATGCTTTCACATTATTGCAATCATTAATACGTAGTACTGCCAATGCTCTTAAGTTGCACATGGTGTCCGGAAGAGTTTCAAGCTTCTCGTTACCGCTTAGATCCAACTCAACAAGCTTAGCAAGACTTCCGATCGAATCTGGCAGTTTCGAAACACTTAGAGACCTCGCACTGAGCTTCTTTAGAGATTCAATGTTCCCCAATTTAACAGGCAATGCTTTCACATTACTGCAATCATTAATACATAGTACTTCCAATGCTCTTAAGTTGCAAATGGTGTTTGGAAGACTTTCAAGGTTCTTGTTTTTGAATAGATCCAACTTAACAAGCTTATCAAGATCTCCGATCGATACAGGTAACTTTGAAACACTTAGTTCATCAGCATTGAGCATTGTTAGGGATTTAATGTTGCCCAGTTGTAGAGGCAAAGCTTCCAGACTACTGCAGTAACTTATATTTAGAACTTTCAATGCTCTCAAGTCGCAGATGGTGTCCGGAAGACTTCTTAGCTTCTTACAACCCTCCAAAATTAAGGAATCAAGCCTCTCCAAACTTCCAATTGACATGTGGACCTCCTCCAAGCTTTCACAGCACTCAAGATCTAAAGTTTCGAGACATGGTAATTTTGTGAAATCTGGAGTTGTAATTAAATATTTAGAATATGACATTTTTATTGTCTTCAAGTTTTCAAAACAATGTGGAACCTGTAAACATGAGTGCAATCGGGAGAAATTAAATCAAGCATTATTATAGAGATTGTAATTGTAATATTTATAAGAAACATGCTTGGACTACCTACCATGTTTAGCTCCCACATTGTTCTCATGTTGCTACAAGTCAAATCAAGGATTGCAAGTTTTTGCGGGTAAAACTCCAAAGGTAAACACTCTAAAGGACAATGCTTCCAACAGAGCCATCTCAGATCTTCAAATTTCTGTTCTAAGCTTCCGGTGAGATTTACCTTTACGAGTTCAAGAAATCTTAGTTTTCTCATCCTTTTGAATGTGTCAGCGGTGAGTGTTACTCCATCCAGTGCATATTCACCATATCTACAGATGATACATTCAATTGCTTTCGTTCCCTGCCATATACATTAAGAAGAAAGTTGATGACCAATGTTTATCAATGAATTCAAAAATGGTAAAAAAGACCTAGAGGGTAAGTTCCTTTAGCTAGGGTTTTTCTCAACACATAAGTTAATTTTATAAGCAATCTTATATAGCTACATTTCAAGGAAAACTTATGAAAGTGGTGAGCGATCGGATGAATCCGAAACCATTATATATACAATATATATTTAATTACGTTTTGATTCTTCAACACGTCACATATATCTTTCGATGCCCACAATCTGCTTCTTCTTCCTGGCTCATCAGGAGAGCTGTTACGCACAATTTCTTTTCCCACATCCTGAAGCAGATCATGCATCCCCAGCCAACCATCATTGATTGTTAGCAAACATCTTTTCTTTAACATATCCATAGAATGATCAGCGTAAGAATAATAACTTTCCATTATGTGAACCTCTTCTTGTTTTTCCCGTCCTACGAAAAAACACGCAATGTCGAGGAACACTTTCTTAAGAACAGGATCATCTGATTCTAATGCATCTAAGCTAATTTCAAGTCTTTTCTGAATATTACTATTAGGAATTCGTTGCAATTTCTCAATGTAATATTTCCATCCAACTTCTGATTTGTTAAACAAATGTGAGCCAAAAATCTCGAGAGCCAAAGGAAGACCAGCAGCAAGACGTAATATGTCTTTAGACAACTCCATCAAAGTGTCGCTCGGTTCAGCATTTCCAAATGCATGTTGCATGAATAGTGCTAGTGAGTCAGCATCATCCAACGTATTTACCAAGTATTGATAACTGGTTTCTAATTCAGTTTTATCTAGTATTTCTTTATCCCTTGTAGTTATAATAACTACACTCCCAGAAGCAAATGGTCCTACCAGTAATTGAAGATGATTGAGGTCGTCAAGATCATCAACCACCACCACAACTTTTGTTGAACAGATTCTAGCTTTTATCAATTTGATTCCTTGGTCAACATTGTGAACCTCAACTTTTGTTGTACATCTAAGAACATCATTAATAAGCTGCTGTTGTAAAGATTCCAGGCCTTTGAATGTACCAGAAGCCTCCCTGACGTTTGCTAGGAAGCAGCTGCCCTTGAAGCTTCCTCCTCCTACAAGTTGATTAAAAAGAGCTTTGGCAAGAGTTGTTTTGCCCACACCACCCATACCATATATACCAAACTTAATGACACCTTTTGTGTCACTGCTCAACAATGTTGTTATGGCTTCAACACGAGAATCCAACCCAACTGGAAATTTGACGACATCTAAAGTCTTGGGATTTATTTTGAGTAGAAGCGCATCAACAATTTCATTGATAACATCAGCTTCAGACCTGAAATGTAGTTCTTCTTATTATAAAACAGAACATGATAGGTAGTTACATAGGACCACAATATACTGTCAGCATGTAGGTTAATGTAATGAATTCTCTATCTTATGAATCAATATAAATATATTTGAATGACCTGTCTTTGGATACACGGTGTCCTGAAAAGTCGGCAACTTCCTTAAGTGTAAGCTGCCAATTTTCAAGTTTCTGTCTTTCATCTCGAAAACGTTTTTGATGTTTCTTGAAAGCTTTTTGAAAAATCCCAGTTTGGTGACGCACAACTGATGGATCAATGTTGAAAAACACAGGAATAACACATCTGCATTGTTTTGTGACAACTGAGGATCTCTGCCAGCTCGTCAAGGCACCAAGGTGAAGTAGCATAATTTTCGGAGAAGACGATAATGTAATTCTTGGAATTCCTAATAGCATCTAGCAATGCATCTGAGATCACTTCGCCGCTGTGTAGCTCAGGATCATCCATAAATGTTGAAATACCATTGGTATCTAGTTTATCGTACAGATGAGCCGTAAAGGTAAATCGAGTGTCTTTACCGCGGAAGCTCAAGAAAACGTCATATTTAGGAGGAGTAGAAGAACCGGAAACAAAGGTTAATTGAGTCTGAGAAGCAGGGGGTAGGGGTGGCAATTTCGGGTAACAGGTCGGGTTCGTGTCGGGTTTGTTGTATCTGGTCCTGTTTTTGGGTCAACCCGAACCCGACCCGAACCCGAAACGGGTTGAAATTTTCAACCCGAACCCGACCTGTTATGTACCTGATCAACCCGAAAATGACCTGTTTTGATCCGAAAATTATTAAAAAATAATTATTATAATTATATTAAATTATTTTTATTTATAATATATTAAAAAAATCTATAATAATAACTTTATAAGATGATAGTTGAATAAAATTATTTAAATAATATATAAATATATGACAAATGTATATATTTTATAATATAAATATATATTTATATATAATATATTATATATAAAAAAATTTCGGGTCGGGTTCGGGTACACTGGGTCAACCCGAACCCGACCCGAACCCAACGGGTAAAAATTTACCCAACCCGAACCCGACCCGAAACGTAAAAACCCCAACCCTAATTCGTATTTTTCCGTGTCGGGTTCGTGTCGGGTTTCGGGTCGTGTCAGATTTTGCCACCCCTAGCAGGGGGGATGGAGTTTGAGTAACAGGTGTAGAAGGCATTATAAATTCGCACAACAGGCCCCACAAATGGGATATCCAAAGTATGAATCTCGGAATCATGTCGAAAACAAATTAAAAAACAATAACGTCTGTATGTAGCTAAAAGGAGAATCGAGTTTGATGATTAGAAGAAAATGTAACCCTTGCTCAAATATTCATACAAAGATTGTAAAGAAAAAATTGAAAAGATTAAGAGGAAGATGAAAGATCTGAATATGCATACATAAAATAGGGGGAAGTTAAAATTTCATGGCTAAAATAGGAGAAACAAGGGTTAATTGAGTTTGGGGAGTTTGAGAAGTTACAAGGGTTGTTCAGACAACAAATTTTAAAAGACATCCAAGTTGAAATCTCAAGAATGATCAACAACAATGATTATAGGCTGTAGTGAGGAAAATTGCCAGGGGATGCGGTCAACGACTGAACAATGCCTGTGTATTATTAAATTGTTAGCTTATACACAACACGTCTTTAAATATTTAATAATTCATTTATTTATATTTCACCTTCCCTCAATTTTTTTGGTGTAATATAAATGCCAGGGATTCCGAAATGGTTCCCGAAATTGTTCCCGAATGCTAAGTGATATATTTTAATTAGTAGAATTCATATGAATACATGGATGGTTTCTTTATTTTTAAAATACTTATTCAATCAGAACTTGACAACTAAATTTTTAAAATCATTTTAGAAATTTTTTTGGGGACTCCAACATTTCTCAATGATCTATCTTTTGTTCTGTGATGTCAGAATATTCACTTGTCATGTTCACTCTACACTTAGAATACTCCCTCCGTCCATTAATGTTTTTCCTGTTTTGACTGGACACGTTTGCCAACGCACACTTTTGAACGTTTATATCTTGAATTTTGTATTAGTATTAAATATAAAAACTTCACTGTATTAAAGTACTCATAAATACGAATCCAACAAGATCACTCATGACTATATTTGGTCTTATAGATTATACGTAAATTAGTAATTTGTCGCATGTTATGAACAGTCCCGACATATGAAATAAGAGAAACAACACGGGACGGAGGGAGTATTTCTTTCGATACAGATTTAAATTTTAAAATTTATTGTACCAATAATTTTGTTCAGTAAATTAATTTATTTTGTTTGAAAATTGATTGTACCAATAATTATGTTTAATTAATTTATTTTAACAATCCTTTATTATCAAACCTGAGTCTACCACACCATCCAGTTAATTAATCACGTAGCCAGTTAACCAATCAGAAAACTATGAATTATTTTAGAACCAATCATAGGCCACTTCTAAATCATGGACCAATCAAATTAAAACAAATCTATTTCCTTATATAATTTAACTTGCTATCTTTTAACCAAGGTCAAACCCATCAATCATTCTAAATATATTTAAAATTGAATTATAATCCTAAAAAGAATTACAAATGGAATCATAATATTATTAAAATAGAATCATAATAAAAAATAATTCAAATTAAAATAAATCAAAATTGAAACATATAAAGACATATACGGATATCAGTCTCGGTTTATACGAATAATTGACAGCAGCCTCTGTTCCTCAGTCTCATTCTTCCCCGATCTATGATTCAACGCAATCAGCAAATCAGACATCAAATCCGACCAAAAAACTCTACACTATATTTACATATAGGAAGTCCCAAGAAGTTTTGCACATCAACTCCAAGTATTTATCAGAGCCACCCTTGATATCCATCTAACATCAATCTAAAGGTATCACTCTGAATTGTGTTTGTAATTTAATTGTATACGTATTCTATATATTTATTCTATTTGGATGATTTGGTATTCTAAAATTATGTGAAGCAGATTATTAGTTTTGATTTAAAGTTAAATTGTTTGTTTGGATCGGATTTTTTTCGATTGATCTTCAAAGCAATTCTTCTTCACACATGTTTGTTTATGTTTATGTTTGTTTGCAACTATCTAATCCGTGTAATTGGAACTAATAGGAGGTCAAGTGCTTACCGCCTGTAAAAGATAAAATTGAACCAAGCCACATAGTGAATTATCCTGAATGTAGTCAAACCACTCTATGCGAAGCACGAGTTTAGGATAATAGTGAATTATCCTGAATGTAATAGTGTTTGTTTGTTTATGTGAATGTAGTGATAAAGTTTGTTTTTCAAATGTAATGTTGTATGAGCACCCCAATAAAAAAAATGTTGCATTATTCAGTTGAAAGATCAAAAGAATTTCATCATGTGGGACTCTTTCCAAGGTGTTTACGAAATTGAAGAAGCTACATGGAGTTTAAAATTTGAAGGGAGTTTGTGGCTTCAGAAGGCAGTGATATACAGTCCCTGGATGCTCCTCCTGCTGCTGAAGAACTCATAGGTTGGAGTAAGAAAAAGGAATTACTTACTAACATAGCAAACATAACTTTTGCCAGGGAACAGCAGGTTAGTTTCAAAAATTGAATGGATTATGCTAGATTGCTAATTTGCTGAGTTACATCGACACGGGTGCAAAACTTGGGCACAGATACAGATTTCAGTGTCTCAATATATTACAGTTCTTTGATACGGATCAAAAACTGGATATTGCAGAGATTTGATATGGAAGTTTAATGTGTAAAATTTTATTCCTTCATACATTTCTAAGATAGTTTCTATACCAGTTGATAATGCACACTTAATTATGATGAATTCATAACCTCAAACCGGAAGGATAACCGAGTAGCCCATAGGGCCATAGGCCTATTATCTCATTTGAAAGAACTGCTACCGACTAAAGTGAAATTAAAGGATTTTAGCATGGATGTGGTTGCTGGATCGAAGAATCCGGGTATTGGTGGATTGTGCAGGGAAAAAAAATATCTTCTGTTGTAATGTATACGATACCGAGCTTGCAAACTTGGCAGCTTCTACACTGTCTGATATTCATAAATGATCTGTCTTTTTAGAGCTGGATCTCCAGAGTATACGAGCAAAAACAAATCAGCTAAGCCTTTAGCTGCCTTTAGCTTCTTATTGACCATTATAATCTCTTCTGACCTATTTGGACATACTGTCTGATACTTTCTGATTGTGGTATATAGTTGCCTTATGTTGCTTGGTTGGAATATGAGATGGTTAGACAATCATGACCAATTTTTTTAAAATTAGTTAATATTTATTTTTTTAGTTCATTCTTGATTTAATTCTTCCAATAACATTTGTAATCTTATTTCATATTACGTAAATCAATATTACCATGTTTTTTTAAAAGAAAAACTACTCTGCTCAATTCAATTAAATTTTTAAATTTTAAAAATATTGCAAGTATATGTATAAAATAATTATAATTAATATATTTTTTAAAAACTTTTTTGGCCTGAAATCTTAAATATCTTAAAATATAATATTTTTTCTTAATTTATTTGACAACCTTTTTTTTTAATTGCTTTTGTGTTGATTGCTTTATTTTCAATTTTACTTTAGCAAAATCAACAAATAAATTTACCAAATTTATTTTTTCGTCTATAATTAAAATTGAATTTGCAATTTAAACTTAATAATAATTATTATAATTTTAACAATATTTTTCATTAAAGTACTTTCTAAAAATAATTTTAATTATATGTTTTTGCAATTATTGTTTTATTGAAATTCTGGCTTAATTAAAAAAATAGTTCATGTACAATTATAAATCATAAAATATGCACGTTAATATTTTAGATTTTGAGATGAATCTACAAGAAAGGAAAAAAAAACAATACAAATAAAAAAATCAATTGTATCAATAAATAATTTAACATTAGCATAGTAAATATGTACAAAGTATTATTAAATTAATAAATTCCAAAATACTATATGACACAGTTTTAACAATATTACATTATTAAAAACGAATTTTATCTTAGCAAAAATAATACCAATTCAAATGATGGTTTAAATACGTGTATCTTATAAAAAATGTGATATCAGAATAAAAAAACTCACTTAAAAAATAAATAAATTCATATTAGCTATAATTCCAACAACTAAAATTTAAGTGTTAATAATTTATTCCCGTGACCAAACCGAACACTTACTCGAAATAAAAACCTTTCACGTTTGTAAAATTGATTAGCCTTTAATAAAAACCTGAAAGAATAGAATTTAATACACTAACCAAATAAAATTCTTTTCTGATATGTAAACTACTAACGTAAGAAAAGTAAATTCTTAATTTTATTATATTAATATACTAACATAATAAGTAAATTCTTAATTTCATTATATTAATATTTTATTTGTGTATTACGTTAATTTGAAAATAGACAAAGCAAATAGTTGCGAAAACATAAGAACACGTGTAAACAGATACCGTATGCATCCAGAAGATTTTGCACTGTCCAATTCAGAGTTATATAGGAATAGGAGTACTATATTATAATGCACATTTATTAAGTAAAAAATTTAAAAGTGAACGTGATAGGATAACCGACTCAGAACATGTTTGCTTTTTGTATCCTACAACTGCTGGGTTTTTTAAAACAAAACCTATAACAAATACAATTTTATACAATTTTCAATTTGAATTCTATTATAATATGTTAACAACATCTATAACAAATAGAATTTTATACAATTTACAACTTGAATTCTATTATAATATGTTAACTACCAACTTATAAAGTAAAGACGCGTATATAAACAAAACAATCACACATACAAATTTCATCCTCAACATAAACAAAGCCAAGAGAAAGATTTGCAGTCAACAACTAATCTCGATTATCATTACACGTATACATGGAGACTTCAAGATTTGATCGCATTAGCATGTTAACCAACGATAAAACTAACTGGAAAATTAAAGTTAGATTAACTCGACTTTGAAAGAGTATCAATGGCGCCACAGGCGATTTCAAAGGTTATAATATGATGCTTCTTGACGATGATGTAAGTATTTTTTTAAAACATCTGTTATCTATACTTATTAATCAATATACGTTTTCTTAATAGTATTTTTGTTATAATATGTTATGATGTTTTATCTTGGTTATTAATATTGTGCTACTGAAACTGCCCAGCAATATTAAGAATAGACTTACATTGCTTTATATGATATGTGAAAATTGTAAACCATGTAACAATTTAGATAGTATGTATTGCATGTTACGGTATACTTATGTACAAACGTTCTGAAGAGCCATTATAACGGTTAATAATTGATATAATTGGATGGTGTGCATATGTATATATCATCTTCAAATTAACTTATCACTGTTAATTTTTATACGCAAAAAACACATATCCACGCTTTTGCAGGGTTGGATTACGTCAATGGAATAGATTCTGCCCCTGAAGAAGGAAAAATATATGTCGTATCAAACTTTAGTGTTGGTAATGCAAAAATTTCTTATTCAGCTATAAGCAACAAAAAAGATATATACTTTTTGAAGTTCACAACTATGACTGAAGTTAAAGAAGATGATGAGATGATTCCAAAATATAAGTTCGAGTTAGCTGCTTTCAACACCTTGGAAAATAAGGTTAGAGATACCAAAATTTTAACATGTATAAACAATCAACTATCCGTACTTTTAAATACATACTTTCTTTGTTTAATCAACTATACTTTATTTTATATATATTCTGTAATTTTCAGATTTGATGGGATTAGTTCAAAATAGGCTTCCTATGCAAAGTTGAAACACACCAACAGGGCCAAAAGATGTGTTGCTCTTTGACATAAGTGATGGAAGGTAAATTTGACAAAAAATAGTTGCAAGTATTGCAAGTGAGAGCTGTTATTCGCTATCTAACAAAAATATATTTAACTGCAGTGCAATTGTAAAGGTAACGGTATGGGCTGATCTTGCAATCAAATTGAAAGAAGAGCTAGATTGAATGGACACTCAAGATAATATTATCATTCTTACAAGTTGCGGCATAACAAAATACCAACGTATGAATAGTTACATATATACAACTGTTTCACCATTCACACAAGATATTTTGATCTTCTCAAAACAAATTTATATATGTGGGATCTTGATAAAATACTCTACATCCTGCAGAACAACTACAGGCGAGTACACTGTCACCTTCAAACTACTATATCAATCCAGACTATGATGCCATGTATAATTTACGTTACAAGTAAGTATTTTTCTTTTAATCAAATATGTATGTTATGAGACTTACTCGATCGAATTTCGTTTCACTGCACTATCAATTAACTTGAACATTCACTTCAAAATTAGGATTTATCGTCAATCATATGCATGCTACTATTTTCTATTTTTATGTATGAATGTGAGTGTATGTTTGTGTGTGAGCCCCGGTGCGCGCACCTGCGTGTATATGTTTATATATTATCATGTTTCATTGCTACGACAGGCTAAATGCAATAAATGAACCAATTGTTGCGGACAATACATCTTCTATCGGTGATTGCACGGTAAAGAAGATTCCAGTCTACAATTTAAAACAAATCACGGACCTCAGAAATTCAGAGCTTAAAGAGGTATGTGACTTCTACTTTATTGCATTATCTTTCAATTAGTTGTTAGACTACAAAATACTCCATTGTTAAATTTTTAAACCTTTATGTAGATGAAGGTGATATGTCATGTATCAGTTTGTAGTGTAGAAGTCCAATCTAAATGGTGGTTCTACATTTGTGACTCATGTCCAAGGGAACTCTCTGTGATCGATGATAATTACAAGTGTGAATGTGAAAAAATCGGCTCATACCCGGACAAGAGGTATCATGATCGATGAATCAAGATTTTTAACATCATATCTTCCTATCTTTTATACAATAATTACATGTAATATTTGCAGGTTTAAAGTGTCGATCTACGTAACCGATCCAAGTGAGACAATTCAAGTCTTTCTATTTGACCGTGAAGTGAGAAGGCTAACATCAACAAATGTAAACAACCTCATTGGTCAGAATCTAAAGGTAATGACTAACATTACATAAAAGAAAAAATATGAATCCCTTAAAATATCGCATGTTTTACGACATTAAAATTTATTATGTGAAATTTATAACCTCCATCGCAGGAAGGGAAGCGTGACAAGTATCCTGAAAAATTGAAAGCCATCGAAGGAAAAAATTTGACGCTCACTATATCTTTGAATGAGAAAAAATTAGTACATGGCAATACGGTCTATTTTGCTACAGATGTGATTGAGGAAGTTCAAACGCCCTCACAAATATCTGAAAGCACGTCACATGATGTCCTTCCCGTAATGGTAAGCGTAGAATTTTCAATTAAAAGTGAAAATTTTGATAGTTGTCTACAGCAAAAATGCCTTCCACATCGATGAAAATTGATAAATTCTATTTTTTTCAAACAGGTGTCTGATTCTTCTAAGGATGACAACGCTATTGACGACAATTTGGAATCTAAACCAGCAACAATTAAACGCAAGCACGGAAGTGATAATGGAGCTAATAAGAAGAATAAATCTGAAATGGTTTAGGACGTACAACATTTACATTCATTTAAACAATTGCTGTTACGTTACAAGCATCGTATTTTGATGTAATATTTTTTACGATGCTAACATTAAATTTATCCTTTTATTTCATGTTTAATACGTTGCTTGGCATCTACAGATATTAAAATTCAAACTTCATATAGTTTTAATTCATTGGCAAGTATTAATTGTTTACTATAACTTATATCTATTCATACATGTAAATGTGTTAGCATGAACTACCGATAGTACAACATGAAACAATCGTGAACATATGTGAAAAAAAATCAACAAATATATATATATATATATATATATATATATATATATATATATATAATCCTTTCAAAAAATTAAAAATTTGCTTTCGGTGCGTAGCACGGGTAAAATACTAGTTCATATATCAATTTGATGATGGCCCATCTACTTTACGACTATATTATGGAACACATGGAACACATTAGAGAATCTTTACATCACTAATAAATTTTTTTTTACTAACAACATTAAGGAACTTAAAATATTATAAAAATACTTAACAGAATATTTAAGAAATTAATAAATATTCTTAATAAAATCTTTAATAAATTAATAAAAATACTTAACGAAATCATTAGTCAATCAACAAAAACACTTAATGGAATATTTAATAAATTAATAAAAATTCAATAAAATCTTTAATAAATATAAAGATGATTTTTTTGAAATTCTATGATAGGAAAAGATTCCTTAAAGTATATTTTAATAAAGAAAAATCTTTTGAAATTTTGCATCACGTCTATATATAAAATTTTATTATTATAATTATCCAGTTGGTGTCTTGTAGGGGTGTAATTTAAACCGAGCCGGCTCGAACTCGACTCGAGCTCGACTCGAAAAAGTGGGCTCGACTAGGCTCGAAATCATTATCGAGCTCGAGTTTGAACACGTTTTCGGGCTCGATTAAAAACTCGAGTCGAGCCGAGTTTTTTTTAGTTTTTTAATTTTTTTAATTTTGTTAAAAAATAGTCATGTGTTCATTATTCTATGTGTCATCTCAACTATTTATGAAAATTACCTTTAAAACTTAACTTGATATTTTTTTTCCATATATTATATGCAATATTATATTATTAGTATAGTTAGTGAAATTTTTGAATTAAATTTGTTCTAATATGAGAATAGGAGATATTTAATTATACATTTTCATATATTATGTTTCAAAGTTTTACTGTATACTTTGTTTTTTGAAATCATGATATCATGTCAACACTTTGGATTAAAACTACATTATTCACATATTTTATAATTAAATATGATATACGCATATAATTTATCTAAAAATTAATAATTTCTTAGTTACGATTTATATAGTATTGCATGTTCTTATCACCTTATAATATTAAATTAATTATTTACATTCTTACGCGCAGACATAATGATTAGTAACTCGAATCAAAGATTTTTTACATGCGCAACTTTTAAAATTCAATTAATATTATAAATTGTTATTAAAGTATCAAAATATATTTGATATCACGATAGTCTATACAACTTCGATTGATCTTTTGATCGATCCTTAGTTGTCAGCGATCAAGTTCGATTTCTGAATTTTACTTCCATATATTTTGTCTTTGTACAATTATAAACTATAACAGCAAGATAGTAGCATCATAAACTTGTTATATGCAATATTTCTATTGAATTGTAAATAGAAATTATAAAATTACTAATGACTCTCGATGTAGGGTGCCTATTTGCCTATTTTGAAAAAATATAACACATATGAGCTCACAATCAAAAAATGCTTCACATTTTATTATTCTTCTCATCATCATTTACTAGTTAAGATGCTTAGATAGTTAGATGCATAATCTGTAATAAAGATAAAATTTATCCGTAAATATATATGAATAGAATAAACTAAAAGTTTACTTAATTTATTGGAAAAGTTGATTATCAAAATCATAAAATATAAAATTTCGAAAGTTTATTATCATTTGAAATTGGGAAAAAAATTTTAGGCTAAACTTGAAAAGAAAATAATATAAACAATTAACTTTCATGGAACTTAAGTCAAAACTCGAAAACTCGACAAGAACTAGATAAACTCGAAAGCTCGATAAGAACCTGATAAACTCGAAAACTCCTTAAGAACTCGAAAACTCGGTAAAAACTCGATAAAATCTCGAAACTCGTTTAAAAACTCGATAAGCTCGAAAACTCGGTTAAAAACTCGATAAGCTCGAAAGCTCGATAACAGCTCGAACTCGACTTGTATAGTAAACGAGTCGAGTTCGAACACAAATTTCAGACTCGATAAATTTTAGGCTCGACTCAACTCGAAAAAAAAAGCTCGAACTCGACTCGACTCGAATTACACCCCTAGTGTCTTGCTCCTGACAGATCCCGATCAAAGTTTGGACATGATTATGTTGCAGAAACACTTCCACAACTAAAACATCATGGTCAAAATACCGAAATAAAAACATCGAGGTCAGAGTCTTTAGGAATTAAACTCATTCAACTACTAAAATTTTCAAATAAATACAAAGTGTTGGAACCAGTTTCCGTCGGGTCGATCCTTCGGTCGGACCTGCAAATAAAGAAGAATGCGAGGGTGATGCCCCCCAATTCACCTCCGGTGTGACTTGTGAGAATAAGTTAACTGGTCTTTTAGAGAATAAGGTAAACGTAAAAGTGTTTGTGTTGTGTTGATAGTGATTAAGTGAATAAATGAATGGTAGAACCTGTTACTTATTCCTTTCTCCTCTTTTCCTCCCAGATCGTGCAGAGATCGTGGAGTCAATCACCTTGAGATGATGATCGTGCGCCCTAATGGGCCACGATCTGTCTTTGCTGAAATGGGCCTTCGTCCTTATAAATGTCAGGCCTTCCCCTTTAGGTTTGCATCGTTCGGGCCGTCAGGCTTCACCTTGGGCCCAAATAAATGGGCTAGATAGATGGACCTCCAACATGTCCCCGGGCTTCAATCGGGCTTTGCTAGAATGAAGGCCACCTTTTTCGGTCCATCTTCGGGAGGCTCCCTAGGACAATCTATGAACCCTGTCCGAAGAATCCGAAAGTCTCTTATAAGCTCATTCGGTCGGCCTCTACTACAAGCTTACCTTGGGCACAGAGCTGAAGGATCTTGGACATAGAGCCTTCAGGCATAATCTTAGTATTTATTTATTTTATTATTATGGCAAATAATCAAATAGAAACCAAAATTAAAATAGAAACTAGAAACCAACCCCAACTCAATCTCAGTCCATCAGAAATCACTAAAATCTAAAAAAGTAATCACTAACATTTTAATTAATTTATACACCCCCATCCCCCACCCCCACCCCCACTGCCTTCTCTATCAACAACCCCCACCCCCACTGCCTTCTCCACCAACACCCCCGACCCCCCATCCTCACCCCTAGCCACCACCCACCACCGTCCCATCACCACCACCTTCCGACGAGCTCGAATCACCACCATCTTGCCACCACCTCCTTCCTTTCTGACCTCTGGCCCCGCAGGGGACACCATCGAGCTCCGACGATCTACTAATACACTCCATCAATTTTATTACTTTTTTGCTTGGTGTATGAGTCCGAGATTAAATGTATAGATTTATGTGTATGTATAATTGTATATGTTTATTCAAGTACAATCGGAAATGACGATTGCCGCACAGTGCTTGACTTGTTTTGTATTCGAGGAGGCAATGGTGGCGTGGGGGGTGGGGGGGTAGGGTGATGGAAGAAGAAATGGGTTTTGTCCTGAAGTTTCTGCTGAACTAGTCGGTGATTTCCATCGTATAATTTAGTGATTTTTGTAATATAAATGGCTGATTTCTGTAATATAATTTAGTGATTTCTCAGGGGGCTGGGTCTAGTTTCTATTTTAAATTGGTTTCTAGTGGAGTAGGACTCTTATTATTATTATTATTATTATTATTATTATTATTATTATTATTATTATTATTATTATTATTATTATTATTATTATTATTATTATTATTATTATTTTGCCTTAGAAATGAATTGTTTTTATTTCGGACCTTCGGGCATAACTTTCTGTTGCCTTCGGGCTTTAATTTCAACTTGTGCATTTTAAGCTCTCTTTTAGTAGCTTGGCATATTTTCTTGCTTGTTTTTATGCATCTTCGGCTGGTTTATTCGCCTTAGCATAATTTCTTGTTGACTTTTGTGCGTCTTCGGTCAATTTATTCACCTTAGCATAATTTCTTTTAACTTTATGCGTCTTCGGTATCATATTACCTTAGCATAATTTCTTCTAACTTTATGCATCTTCGTCATCATATTACCTTTGCATAATTTCATTTAACTTTTATGCATCTTCGGCATCATTTTGCCTTAGCACAATTACTGTCAATTTCATGCATCTTCGGCCTTAGCCTAGCACTTCTGTGTGTCTTCGGTCGTAACCTAGCTGTCCCCCAGTATTTAAGGGGTTTGTAAATGATTAAGGTCCAATTCAGTCGGTGAGAATTTTTCCTCCCGGCCTTAATTATGTCAAAGTAACTTAAATACTACAACAAGTAGAAGGACACATGGTTCATTCGGTCGGCCCCAAGCATGGGCCCATTAAGCATGTTCTAATGTACTTAATCATGTGATCGTTAAATGTACTTTGGCTAATAATGGTAGACACATGATTGAAGCAAACAATCTTTCGTTAATCGAGGCTTTATGAATGAAATAATGAATTAAACAGAACCTGCTAGTTCATACATGCGAGGACGGGTGATCTGCCCGATGTTGTTCTACCCTCCTTCGAACGTTTCCACATCCTTGTCCCTTCGTTCGGCCCCTTCGCCAGGCCTCGTATAAATCATTTTTTCTACCTTCCTTGTACCCCCCAATAGACTCCATTTTCCTTTTAATAACCTTTCCCCTCAGATAAATATCATTTAAAGACTTTGGAGGCATGTCATAAAGGGAAGATCAGAGTTTTTTTTTTTACCTTTTATGGGATCAAGGCCGACGGCAAGGAATCTAGCTGCTTTGACTTTGTCCAAATTGGTCACCATCCTTGATTCCCCCTTGAACCTCGCCAAATAATCCCTAAGCTCCTCATTCGACCTCTGCCTGCAGTGGATCAGGGCCTCTGTATCCTTCTCTCTTCGGAACAAATGAAAATAGTGCCTCAAGAATTTCCTCTTTATCTGCTCATACGAACCGATCGACCTGGGCCTCAGCGAACGATACCACATGGACGCTGGCCCCTTCAAGTATGTCTTAAACATCTTACACAACATAATATCACAGTGTCCCATACCAGTCATGAGAGATTCATATTTCTCACAATGTTCTTCGGAATCACCCTTCCCGTTGAACTCATGCATTTTTGGAAACTGCCTCCCTGGAGGCGGTCGGTAGGATTCGATCTCTTCGGTCACCACTGGCTCATGGCTGACCTTCCTCTCCCCGAACATATCTTTCTCGATTCTGCGGATTCTGTCTCGCGTGTGCTGTCCTTCTTCTTCCGATTCGGAGGTATAGATTGTCTTCGATCGGGTTCTCTTGGAGTAATATGACTCGGAGTCCGAAGACTCGTCTTCACCATCTCTAACCCTCTTCACTCTTCGGGTTTCGGTCTTTGGAGTTTTCATCTCCAGGGCTTCACGGAGCGTTCGTTCCTGGAGTTCAATCTTTTCCCGTTGGAGTCGGAGAGCATGTAGCCTCAAACGATCAGCCTCCTTTTGTTTAGCCAATCTCTCCGCCTCCTTGCTGTTTCGCTCCTTCTCCCTGTCCTTCTGCTTCCCTTTGGCCTTTTGCTCCTCTCCCCATTTCAGGAGCATCTGATGCTATTCCTCGGGGGTTGGTATACCCCCTTCTTTGTCAAAATTCAGCAGCCTCGGAATAACAGGAGGAGTGCGGCCGCCTCCACCTAGGGTAGGGTTTTCGGTTTCAGTGGTTTCTTCGTTCATTATAGCTGTTGGTAGGTTTCGATTCACAACACAAACGTACTTCTACGTTCCCACAGACGGCGCCAAACGTTGGAACCAATTTCCGTCGGGTCGATCCTTCGATCGGACCTACAAATGAAGAAGAATACGAGGGTGGTGCCCCCGATTCATCTCTGGTGTGACTTGTGAGAATAAGTTAACTGGTCTTTTAGAGAATAAGGTAAACGTAAAAGTGTTTGTGTTGTGTTGATAGTGATTAAGTGAATAAATGAATGGTAGAACCTGTTACTTATTCCTTTCTCCTCTTTTTCCTCCCAAATCGTGCAGAGATCGTGGAGTCGATCACCTGGAGATGATGATCGTCCGCCCTAATGGGCCACGATCTGTCTTTGCTGAAATGGGCCTTCGTCCTTATAAATGTCAGGCCTTCCCCTTTAGGTTTGCATCGTTCGGGCCGTCAGGCTTCACCTTGGGCCCAAAAAAATGGGCTAGATAGATGGACCTCCAACATAAAGAACATAAAACATTACAACTTCTAAAATGCAAGTGACGGTAACTATTACGCTTAAGTCTTCGGTGCAAGTAACGGAAATTGGGTTTGGGAACCCGTTGGGACCTTCTGAGATTATTATTATTGTAATATCTAAATGCTTCGGCCGTTTAGAAGGGTAACTTCTTTCTTCTTCTACATCGACGGTGATACTGTCGTACTCTTCAATCATTGTAATCTCCTGTTTGTACAGTAGATGTTACCCAGTAATTAACAATTGTAGAAGGGGGGTTGAATACAATTGTATAAGATTTTTGACTTAACAGAAATAATAACACAAGTATGAATAAATAACAGCTTTATTAACTCTGATATAAAACTGTTACAAACTCTCTCAAGAAATCTTGGTGTTCTTAAAAGCTGCTAGGTTACAAGATAACTCGTATAAGCAATTACAATCATGTAAAACCTAAACTGTGTTTATATATCATACACAGCTGCACTATCAATTAGAAGATAGACTAAATCAATTACATACGACTATGAATACATATCTTGCATGATAGTTGCCTTCCAATAATTTAGGAAACGACATATCAATCTTCCTTGATCTCTGGACTGATGAAAATCTTCATGTAATCCTGACCAGCTTCCAATCCTGATGGCAATCCAATACTGATGTTGCATTACTGATGACATCATCATCAGTATCTGATCAGTAATAGTCGAGATCCTGACATCACTTGAATCAATATCTAACAATCTCCCCCAATTTGTACTTTGTGAAATAAAGCACAAATTCCTTGATTCAATGATGTCAAAAACTCAAAACAAAATGTTATACAAAATCATCAGGCTCGGTCTCAGAGATTCTCACAAAGAAGTTACTCATCTTCAAGAAATTTAACAGCAACTCTTCTTCTTTGCTTTCGAGAATTTGAATCAGTCTTTTCTTCAGATTCCTGAGTTCTTCATCTTCCTCATTAATCTGATAAATACATGCCCTGAGATTCTGAATTGAGCTTCTTGGTAAATCTAATTCTCCCAACAGTAGATATGCAAATTGTTTCCCACCAGGATTCAGAGATAATTGTTCTTGATAAAGTATCACTTCTTTAACAGCTGAACCCCTTTGCATTTCAACTTCTTGTCCTACTGTATTCAAGTACATAGGAATATAGTTACCATCATACCTTGATCCTCCATCTAAAAATCTTTTTCTGATAGTTATGAGAATCATGCTACACCAGTTATTGTAAACACTAGCCTCCTTTTCATGAACCCTTTTACTATCGAGCAGATAAATAACATATTTCAGCTCTTTTGCAGATTTACATAATACCTCGTGAATAGCCAGCTTCTTGAAACTCTTGTCTTTCATGAAATACAACAACTTTTCTATCTTTTTAGAATCAGCGTGACAATCAGCAACAATTGCAACAACTTCTAATTTGCATAGATCATCAACAGTTAACCTTGTCAACTAGAAAACGTTGATCTGTCTGTGTTGTAATAACAATCTTTGCTTCATGAGACCCAATACATCCTCGTGTTCTAGGTTCCCATCCTTTCATATCAGATTGCATCTTCGCGCAACGCAGTGAAGATTTATCAGACTTAGAAGATTTAGTCTTGGTACTTAATGCAGCTTTAAGAGTTTTTTCAGCAGCCAGTGGAGATTCAGTTATCAATCCACCAGATCGAAAAACAACTGGTTCATTGTACTTCAAATCATCAATTTTCTCCCATTTCTTTCCTTTCTTCTTGACATGTGATTTTTGCACCTGATGTTCTGGAATTCGTCTTGTGACATCATACCATACTTCCTTGCCAGAATTGAAAACATTACTCAAGTACTTTTCACTTTCTCTGTCAGCAACTTTTCTTGCATTTTCCCTGATTTCTCTTGCTTCCTCAAACCTTCTAAATCTTACTTGATCAAACTTCAAGTTCATCTCATCAACTTCCAGATTATGATTTTCAACCACAACAGAAAGAATCATAACTTTAAGTTCTTTCAAGATTTCAGCTTCATCAGAATTAGGAATTGCAGCTTGAGTAGCTTCAATAGCAACCTTCTGTGCTTCCACAGCTACTTTACCTCTTCTAGTTAACTGTGGTTTTTCATCAACAATTTCTTCAGATACATTGAATCTATTATCTAGAGCCATTTCAAGAAGTAGTGGAGTTTTCTTCTTTTTCATTTTCTGAGGATCTTCAGTTATCTCCTCTATTTTGATTCCACTAGACCTTGTCTGTCTTATACCTCCTTGAACAGGTTTTCTTCCTTTGCCTCTGCCTTTGTCTTCTCTGCCTCTTCCTTTACCTGCAATAGGAGTTTCTTTCTGTCTAGAAATTTCCTCAAAAATTCTCTTTTGTTCTTCTAGTATCTCTTCAGTACTCATATCAGGATTCTCTTCAGAAGTCAAAGCAAGTGCCTTCCTAGCATGATATTGTTGAACTTTAATATCATTGTGATACAAAATCTCACTTACACTTGCCTTAGAAGTAATTTTCTTGAAGAGATGTGGAGCATCTTTTATCTCGGTAATGAACAGGTCTTCATTTCCTTCAGGAATTGTTGGAAGTTTTTGATTATGACCAGGTGCTTGAAATTGTTCTTCTGTCATGATTTGAGATTGCACCATTGTCCTCACTGTTCTCTTTCCAGATTTAGAATCATGAGTTAACTGCTTGGTTTGAGTTTGAGACTAACTTCTCCTTGTTACCAATGCAGCATCAGAGGTTCCTGCTTCATATGCCCGAGCACCCCCATCATTTCCAGGAGTATCATCATCCTTTCTTACAACTAGATTAGGTGTGCATTTTGTTTTGACTACCTTATCCCTCTTTTGACATCAGAAGCATCATCAGTAGGGTCAGTCAATAGAGATAAGATGAGTTGTAGAGATTCTTCAACATTAGTCATCTTAGATTCCAAAACATTCATTCTTTTATCCAACTTTTTCTCAAGTGTTTAGACATCCTTGCTAAGATTCTGAGCTTGAGCAGCAGTAGCAGACAAAGACACAGTAGCATGAATATCAGCCCGAACTGTAGCATTATCAGCTTTAACAGAATCAATCTCATCCTTCAATCCTTTTGCCAGAATATTAGTAGTCTTCAGATGATCTTTAAGATCAGGACTAGACAGATTAGAAGCTATGTGCTTGGAATGAAAGAGAGCATTATTGAAATTTATTGCAGCAGTAGGCTGATTCCATTTAGTATTCCAGGCCTGTCAACGGGTTGGATTCAGACCGGATTATCTTAAATCCATATCCGAATCCATTAAAATTTTTCGGGTTCGGATCGGATCAGGGGCGGATATTTTTTAGTCCGATTCATACGTTCGGGTTTCGGATTTTCGGATCGGAGGTCCGACCCGTTTAATTAAAAAAAGGAAAAATATGCAAAATTATAAAATTGACATATCCAGATTTAAAATTCAATAAATTCATTTGATTTGGTAATTTAACGGTCAACTAGTATTTTGATTAGTACTTTGACTTGTATTCAAATTTTTAGATGTTAATCGAAAAGTCTATATATATTTTTTTATAAATTTTATATTATATATGATAAATAAAATATATATAATATATACTAAATAATAAATAGTATATTATATATATAATACATATAAATAATAAATATAACATATATTATATATATAATATAGTATAGATATGTAGATATATTTTTTATATTATATATTATATATAATAAATATATTATATATAATATATAAAAAATATAAAAAATATTTAACATATAAATATATTCGGATCGGATCGTTAACGGATCGGATCATGCTAAATCCATACCCGCTCCTTATCAGATCGGATCTTTATCAGATCGGATATTTTTTTGAAGGATCCATACCCGCTAATTTCGGATCGGATCGGATCGGATTGAATCGGATTCTTGATCCATTGACAGGCCTACAGTATTCCATTCATATCTCCTTAGAGCTTGAATGTGTTCATGAATATTATGACTGTACTCTCCCCTGGTTTCAGCTTGAGTAGTTTTAGATTTCCCACAGACTCCATAAATTTGCTTGAAGATCCATGAGTAGATCCTAGACTTGCTTTCATGACTGCCTTTAGCTAAGCTGCATCAGGATCATCATCAGCATCATCATCATCTTCATCTGAGCTATCATTAGCCTCAGGAATTTTATCATCCATATTGTCATCAGGATGCATGACACCTTTCAATTTCAAATCAACAACAGATGGAGCTGGTGTATCATGAAAACCTGCATTGTGAATAGAAACAGTTTCTACATCTCTCTGTTCTTTTAAAGTGATCCCATCACTTCTCACAATGTTACTTAAGTTACTTTCAATAGTAACTGCTCTCTCACTAGAAGTTTGAAACTTGTCACTCTGATCTACCTCTCCTTTTGCCAGTTCAGGAGTAGACTGCCTCTCTTCACTCTTCTTTTTCTCTAATTGTTCACTCTCATTCTCACAAGAAAGGTTCTGGCTCAACAAATTTGAAGAAATAAGAGGTGGCTGAGAGGAGTGGACTGAAGTTCTTAACAAATTTGAGCTTTCTTAACAAAAGCAGTTCCTTCGGGATTGACTCCATCAGAATTTGCCTTGTTGTTATCAGATTTAACAAATGCATGCTTAGAATTCACATTCTTCGTTTTATCAGAATTTGCACTTTTATTAAACTTTGGCAATGGATCATAGAGATTGTAGTACAAACTATGGTATTCTTCACATGTATAAATAGAATGCCATTTACTGTCACAGTGAAAACAAGGATTCTGTGGTTTATAAAATATTGATCTATTCCTAATGTCAGACTTAGGAACTACAGTAGCCTTCTTTTTACTCTTCCTGCAATCAATAGTAAGATGATTAGAGTTACCACAGTTAAAGCAAACTTTTCTTGGTGCATTTGGAATATACTTATAATTATTCTCTTTGTTTATTCCAACTTTACCATTGATAAGTAGATTTATATCCACTTGGAGCATTCTAAATCGGCTTAAATTGATTGTCTTGTACTCAAGTTTGTGGTAGTTTTGATGTGTTTTGCTTAGTTGTGCAGATTTACGAGAATGTTGATTAAGGTTGATGCTTCTATCATTTTTGGAAGATTAATTGATTAAAATTCGGATTTCTAAGAAGGGTTGGGCAGTCTACACTGTTTTGGCCATATCTGGAGTTCTAGAAGTCCGTTTTCAGCGATCTTGCTGTCCACGCGAAGCTTGGAGATTTTCTACAACATGGGATAGGATTCACGCGTGCAATCTACGTGGGGTAGGAGCAGATAGCTCCGCAAGCAGGCTGATGGGAGCAAGGAAATTACTGTTTTGCCTTTTCCAGTTCTAATTTTATTTTGGGAAGTTTTGGGTACCTTAATCAAATTCTAATTGTAATAGAAGGTATTTTCTTGTGGGCAAGACTTTTAGAGCCTATTTAAACACATCTTACCATTGTAATAGGGATATACATATTATTACTTAGAATTTCATATTATAGCTTAGATCTACAAGGGAGAAAAGGAGAGAAGGATTCAACGCTCGTGACAAGCAACAGATCTAGATCTACTTCATTTTTTGTTCTAGATTTGTTTTCTCAAACTCTTGTTTTATTAATATTATTACTTCTTTTATTCATATCTTGTTTTATATCATGGTTTCATCAAATCCCATGGTGACGAAAGGTTCGATTATGAACTAATCGTTGTCATGGGATCCTAGCGGATTTATCTATGTAGCTTAGTAGTTTACATGCTTTAAAGATTTATGTGTAGTGAATTCTTGATATCCTCGTATGGTTATGCTTAATTGATAGATCCATCGCGAACATCTAATTTGTTAATCTCTTGTGAAGTGAAAGTGGATCTTGAGATTTAGAACTTGCCATGCTAGCATAGGTTCATAATTGTTTATCAATATGATTCGTGATGTAAGATGAAAATACTTATACTGCCCTGTGTGATCTTTATGGATAACTTGTTCTTCAACCGTTATGTTTTCAAATTCTATAGACATATAGGGTCTAAGCATAATTGATGTCTATTCATCTTCTATCTCTTTTGTGGATGTATGTTTAGTTTGGTATACGTATGCTGACAGGTAGCGTGTACTTGTTTCATGTTATCCGATCAGATATCAAAACCATCACATGTATTGATTAAAGGCATCGACTCTAAGTGAAGTAGATAATGAAGTTAGGATTCCATGTTTATTCCATATAAGTAATTTGATTTTAGATCTCATTAGCTAGTTAATTCTTAATCTGCATATTAGTTAAATTTAGTTAATTAAAATCTAAATTATTTACTTGTCTTAGCAGTGAATTAAGATCACACATTGTTGAATAAGTGCATTAACTGAAAAGAACCATAACCAGATCTCAGTGGAACGAACTTTATTTATAGTACTTGTGACCACGTATACTTGCGTGATATTGTGATAACAAGTTTTTGGCGCCGCTGCCGGGGATCATTGGTGTTTTATTGTTAGTTTATGTGCTTGTCAATAGTGGTCGTTAGCGTTCACTGACTCGGATTTCTTACTTATTTTGTTTGTTTCGTGGTGTTTCAGGTACTTGATTTTGTATGCGAACACGCTTACAAGCTCGTTCGGAAGAACTGGCGGAAGACAATCTTGTAGAGAATAGAGAGGATAAGAAAAAGGAATCTGAGACTAAAGTAGAGATGGCAGATGCAGTAGCAGCTAAGGCTTTGAAGGAGTATTCTCAGCCGAAGATCAATTATATCCAGTCTAGCATTATCAGGCCAGCCATCACAGCTAATAACTTCGAAATCAAGCCGAGCACTATTCGAATGGTACAGAATTCGGTTCAGTTTGGGGGTGCTTCTACGGAGGATCCTAACATGCATATTCGGGACTTTATCGAGATCTGTGACACTTTCAAGTTCAATGGTGTTTCGAATGATGCTATCAAGTTGAGACTTTTCCCATTCTCTCTCAGGGATAAGGCTAAGGGCTGGTTACACTCTTTACCACCTGGTTCCATTGCTACATGGGAGGATCTTGCTCAAAAGTTTCTTACTAAATTCTTCCCTATGGCGAAAACTGCAGCAATGAGTAACCAGCTAACTCAATTTCAGCAGCAATCTGGAGAATCTTTGTGTGAGGCATGGGAGCGATACAAGGAGATGCTTCGTAGGTGTCCACATCATGGTATGCCTGACTGGATGGTGATTAATAGTTTTTACAATGGGTTGGGAGCACAGTCTAGACCTATGTTAGATGCAGCGTCAGGTGGAGCTCTATGGGCTAAGAACTACGATGAAGCTTATGATCTTATTGAGACGATGGCTGCCAATGAATATCAGAATCCAACCCATAGACTATCTCAAGGCAAGGTAGCAGGTATTTTTGAAGTGGATACAGCTTCAGCAATTGCAGCTCAGTTGAAGGCTTTGACTATGAAGGTGGATTCTCTTGCAAATTATGGAGTTCAACAGGTGGCTAGTGTTTGTGAGCTATGTGCGGGCGCACATGAGACGAATCAGTGTGCTATCTCTTCTGAATCAGCACAGTTCGTGAGTAATTTCCAGAGACCTGCTGCATCAGTTCAAGCCATTTATCATCCGAGCAACAGGAATCATCCCAATTTTAGCTGGAGCAACAATCAAAGTGCACAACAACCTTATCAGCAAGCGAAGCCATTCAATCAAGGCTATCAGCAGCCTTATGCTCCGAGGGCACCATATCAACCTCCGGGATTTCAGCAGCAACAGCCCCAGGCTCATGCGGGGCAATCATCTAATGAAAAATCAGAAATGGATGAGTTGAGGATGCTGATGAAGTACCTGCAAGCTTCTCAAAAGACCTTGGAAAACCAGATGGGACAGATTGCAAGTGCTTTATTTAGTAGGCCACAAGGAACTCTTCCTAGTGATACGGAGGTTAATCCAGGCAGAAGGGAAAGTAAAGAACATGTCAATGCAGTTACTTTGAGATCTGGAAAAGTCACGAGTGATCCTAAATCAGCAACTGAAGAAGATGAAGATGTTCAGAATCAGCAGGTTGAAAAATCTGCAGTACCAGTAATTGAGAAATCTGATTTAGTGGCTGATCAGTTTGATGGTGAGAAGAGCAAGAAACTTGTTGAAAAGTCTACTCTGGAGCAATCTTCAAAGAATAATCAGATCTATCCACCTTTTCCATATCCTGGACGCTTGCAGAAAAGTCAAGAGAAACAGTTTCAGAAATTTATGGATATCTTCAAGAAACTGTCCATTAACATTCCTTTTGTTGAAGCATTGGAGCAAATTCCGAGATATGCTAAGTTCATGAAGGATATTTTGTCACGGAAGAGAAGATTCGAAGAATTTGAACAGTGGCATTAACGGAGGAGTGTAGTGCCGTTCTGCAGCAGAAGTTGCCCCCTAAACTGAAAGATCCAGGAAGCTTTACAATTCCATGCACCATTGGGAAGTTCTCTTTTGACAAATGCTTATGTGATTTGGGAGCCAGCATCAATCTCATGCCCTTGTCTGTTTTCAAGCAACTTGGTCTACCGGAGCCGAAGCCAACTAACATCTCTTTGTAGTTGGCTGATTGATCTATCACTTATCCGAGGGGTATATTAGAGGATGTCTTGGTGAAGGTTGATAAGCTTATATTTCCTACCGATTTTGAAGAAGACAAGAAAATTCCTATAATCTTGGGAAGGCCTTTTCTAGCTACGGGTCGTACTTAGATTGATGTGCAAAAAGGAGAGCTTACAATAAGGGCGCAAGATCAGAATGTCACCTTTAATGTGTTCAAGGCCATGAAATTTCTGACAGAGGATGAAGAGTGTTGCAGTGTGGAAATAGTTGATACAGGTCAAAGAGAGAAGTTTGATCAGTTGTTGAGTGAAAAATCGGACACACAAGTGCTAAAGCATCACATCAGTGATTCCATTGACAGTTCTTCAGTTCGAGATCTTTCGAGTGTTAAGCTTGGGAAGCTTCCTCCACATTTGAGGTATGTCCTTTTCAATGATGAGCTAGTGATTTTTGAAGAGAGGCATGATAACGTGTTGCGAAGGTGGAAAACCGATGATGAGGTAGGAGAGTGTTCTGTTCAGTCGGATGAGAGGGATAAACACCTTAGAGGTGTGAGGAAGAAAAAGGTGAAGAAGTCGAAGGGTGGAAAAATCAAGTTGAAGTCTGAAGGAAGAGATTTGTGGAAAGCAAGCAAACAAGATGTCAACGTTCGTATGAATGGTTTTTCTGTTGAAAACGGTTCGGTTATTCTTTTGAAACCACCTTGAGTTGAGGAAGTAACGTCAAGCTATTGACGTTAAAGAAGCGCTTGGTGGGAGGCAACCTATGCATTAGTATAGAAAACAAAATGAGTGTTGTGTGCAAAAAAAAATCGAAATTTTGAGTGTGTAACGCAGGTTGCGCCTGCGTTACTGACCTTAGCGCAGTTTGCGCCCCTGTTGCGCAACTTGCGCCCCTGTTGCGCAACTTGCGCCTGAGTTACTGGTCTAGAGGCAATTTGCCCCCTGATGCACAACTTGCGCATGCGCAACTGATCTAGCCGCAGTTTGCTTTCCACGCGCGCAAGCTGCGCGTGGTTCAGTGGAATACCAGAAATTGTCAGCGCTGTTGTACGAGTGTTTCACCTGTTGTGTATAAGAAAAAAAAATTTCCACCCCCATTCTATTTATACCCCTATTTAATCATCTCTCCACCTAATTCTTTTCCTATTTCAATTCCAAAACCCCCATCTCTCCTTCAAAATTCTAAACCTATATTTATTCTAATTCTTATTCTTTTATTCCCTAAATCCTATTTCTAGCCTACATCAATTTCATACCCTCTCCAAATTTTTCCTACACATTTAAATCTTTTTCATCCTATCCCTCCATTATATATACACACCTAAACATACAAATCCAATTCCTCTTCTATTTTATTTAAATCTCTAAAAAATTCAATTCTAAAGAGGAATTAATTGCAAGTTCACCTCTTCAATTCATCGTGGGTTTATTTCTTCGCTAAAATCTTATTTGATTACGAATTTGTGTTCTTGTAAATTGGGGATTTTGTATTATTCTTGATATATTGGGCTATTTTTGGTGTGATATTGCTTGGTGATTATTGGTGGAGCTTCTTGTGAGTTGGGTATTGATTCTTATGGCTCCTAAGCGTGGGAGAGGTGGTGCTAGTGTTGCAAAATTTTTTGTCTTCGACGGTGGAGGTTAAATTTAATCGGTTGTGTTGAGGCCAATTGCTAAGGAAAAGGGATTTTTGCCGAAAAAAATGTTGGGTTGATTGAGATGATTGGAAAGTGGTTCGGGAGTTTTCTACCAAAGCCAAAGATGATCAAGATGGAGGGTGACTGCTTCGATATTTCGGTATGTTTCTGCTATCCCTTGTATTTACTTCCATTCAATGAGGACATTGAATATTTTAAGTTTGGGGGTGGTTTGAGGGATTAGTAGTTGTTGTATTATTTGTTCATGTAGGATTTCATGCTTTGCATATTAGTAGTAGTAAATTATGAATTTATGTTTGTGTTATCTACGTTTGTTTCATATAGGACATGCTGTTTTTATGTTCGTATGCCATGTGAGTCCATAGTAGTTTGCATTTACACCCATGCTTGATAGGAATTTTGTGCTGTTGACGCTTTTGATTGAGAAGTGATATGCTTTGTTCTTGTGCACACACATACACTAGTAAGTTGAAGCTAGTAGACTTATTGAATGTTGTAAGTGATTAGAAGGACATGAATATGTGCAAGATGATTTAGTTTGCATGCTTTGAATACAAGTCGGTGCATTAGAGAGATGTTTGCTTGGGATTGAGTATGTTTTTCCACCAAGTGAGTTTTTGAGCCTTATTGCATATTTGTTGCAATTTATTCGTTTGCTTGAGTGTCCACGGATTGTTTGCATTGCTAGCAGTTGTTTGAGGTCTTTCTTGAAACGCATGACATTATTTGACGATTAAAATGATAAAGGCATTTAGGAATAACCACATATTTTCCCATATTACCACACCATATTTATATGATCAATTAGTTAACCCGTTGAACTTAATCCTATTTTTTCGGTGACATACCATATTACTTGCCTAGACCTTTTTCTTGTATTGGCCTTACATTAATTTGAACCTACATTGTCAAAGGCTAGTAGAGTGCTTAAGGGAGTAATAAGGTGTGCCTGGAGGGGTTTATTGTTGGTCTTACTTTTGGGGGGAAATATTGAAAATTGGGTTGTTTACTTGATAGTCGGCATGTGTAATAAAATTGTGGGATCATTGTTATTGTTTATATTATTGTTGTGTTATACTTAGCTCTCGGAAAAAAAAACAAAAAACAAAAAAAAAGAGAAAAAAAAATGAAAAAAAGAAGAAGAAGAAAAATATATATTATGAGAGCATGTTTGTGTTGGTTGCGATCCTATTTTAGTCGACTAGTCGAGTGTTTGTTTTAGTAAAAAATTATGTGGGGGGGAAATAGGGTGTTGTGTATGATTTATTATGGTACTTACTAGTTTTTGACACTTCACCTGTTTTGGCTTATTTGACATACCTTGTCCCTAGCCCCGTTACAACCCAAATAAAGACCTTTTGATTATCGTCATTGATGTATGTTGTGTTAAGAGTTAGATTGATACCAAATGTCAAGCATGCTTATGATTTTGTTGGAATTGAGTGATACACTTACCCTTGATCTTGAGTGAATATTCTTTTGTGAGTGGATTGTGAGTGTTTGCTTGATTTTGCGTATGAGATCCCGAGTTTTGTCTTAAAGATGTACTCTTGTAGGCTTAGCATGGTTACTAACTTATTCTTACACTTGACATGGACTTGTGAGAACTTATGCATGTTCTTTGAGTAGACTATGTGAATACTTGCACTTTCGACACCAAGACATTGCGTATTTACTTTGATTCTTAAGTTGATATGACATGAGATGATTTGATGGTATGGTAGGATATTAGTAGTAGTCAATTGCATTTTCATATTAGTTGCATTCATGCATTGCATTGCATTAGGTTGGATGAGTTTTGTGGGTACATTCGCTATAGGTCCTCACGAGACCTTACTCGTCCACTAGGGCTGCCTAGGGGTTTAAAGGGCTTGTTGCATATGCCAAAGGCAACCGTGATCACCTACGGAATTGGTACTAGTTAGTTAGTTAGTTATTTGTTTATGCTTGAGGACAAGCATCGGTTTAAGTTTGGGGGTGTGATAAGTGGATTTATATCCACTTGGAGCATTCTAAATCGGCTTAAATTGATTGTCTTGGACTCAAGTTTGTGGTAGTTTTGATGTGTTTTGCTTAGTTGTGCAGATTTACGAGAATGTTGATTAAGGTTGATGCTTCTATCATTTTTGGAAGATTAATTGATTAAAATTCGGATTTCTGAGAAGGGTTGCGCAGTCTACATTATTTTGGCCATATCTGGAGTTCTAGAAGTCCGTTTTCAGCGATCTTGCTGTCCACGCGAAGCTTGGAGATTTTCTACAACATGGGATAGGATTCGCGCGTGCAATCTACGTGGGGTAGGAGCAGACAGCTCGGCAAGCAGGCTGATGGGAGCAGGGAAATTACTGTTTTGCCTTTTCCAGTTCTAATTTTATTTTGGGCAGTTTTGGGTACCTTAATCAAATTCTAATTGTAATAGAATGTATTTTCTTGCTGGGCAAGACTTTTAGAGCCTATTTAAACACATCTTACCAATGTAATAGGGATATACATATTATTACTTATAATTTCATATTATAGCTTAAATCTACAAGGGAGAAAATGAGAGAAGGATTCAACGCTCGTGACAAGCAACGGATCTAGATCTACTTCATTTTTTGTTCTAGATTTGTTTTCTCAAACTCTTGTTTTATTAATATTATTACTTCTTTTATTCATGTCTTGTTTTATATCATGGTTTCATCAAATCCCATGGTGACGAAAGGTTCGATTATGAACTAATCGTTGTCACGGGATCCTAGCGGATTTATCTATGTAGCTTAGTAGTTTACATGCTTTAAAGATTTATGTGTAGTGAATTCTTGATATCCTCGTATGGTTATGCTTAATTGATAGATGCGTCGCGAACATCTAATTTGTTAATCTCTTGTGAAGTGAAAGTGGATCTTGAGATTAAGAACTTGCCATGCTAGCATAGGTTCATAATTGTTTATCAATATGATTCGTGGTGTAAGATGAAAATACTTATACTGCCCTGTGTGATCTTTATGGATAACTTGTTCTTCAACCGTTATGTTTTCAAATTCTATAGACATATAGGGTCTAAGCATAATTGGTGTTTATTCATCTTCTATCTCTTTTGTGGATGCATGTTTAGTTTGGTATACGTATGCTGACAGGTAGCGTGTACTTGTTTCGTGTTATCCGATCAGATATCAAAACCATCACATGTATTGATTAAAGGCATCGACTCTAAGTGAAGTAGATAATGAAGTTAGGATTCCATGTTTATTCCATATAAGTAATTTGATTTTAGATCTCATTAGCTAGTTAATTCTTAATCTGCATATTAGTTAAATTTAGTTAATTAAAATCTCAATTATTTACTTGTCTTAGCAGTGAATTAAGATAATACATTGTTGAATAAGTGCATTAACTGAAAAGAACCATAACCAGATCTCAGTGGAACGAACTTTATTTATATTACTTGTGACCACGTATACTTGCGTGATATTGTGATAACAACCATTCCTGTTTCTTTTAGCAGTATATGTTTTCTTTCTGTCTGTCACTTCACAGATTCTGTCTCTCAGTTGTTTCTTAGACAAAAGACCTACATTTTTGTTTCTCATGATTTTGACAGTTCTAGACTCAGAATTTTGTGTAGAAGTATATCCCTTTTCAGAAGATGATTTGTGATTTTTCGAATACACATAATTAACAGGTTTCAATTCAGTTTTTGTTCTGTCTAAAAGTGTCTGTAGGTTTTTGGATTTGTTGACTCATTTATAACAACTCTTCCTAATTTTGTTGTTTCATCTATAACAACTTTACCTTTATTCTTCTTCTCATTCTCTTGCTTATAACCTAGACACTCTTTCCAATTTTTATCAGTGATTATTCCATGTGTTTTTGTTCCAGAGTGTGTCCAGGTTCTGAGTTTCTCTTTAGCATCCTTAAGTTCTTTTTCAAGTTTAGTACATCTAAACTCCATTTCTAGTTTCATGTGTTTAGCATTATCGCATTCTGTTTGTACCTCTTGCAAGAAATGTAACTCAGCCTCTAGATGATCATTTCTCTTAGCCACCTCTGCCATTTCAGATTTTAATCTTGCATTTTCAAGAGATTGACTTCTAAAACTAATATGCAGAGATTTTAGAAATGATATTAACTCAGAGACATTATTAGTATCAAAATCAAACAAAATTTTAGATACCTTATTATCATCAGCAGCAGTCTCATCAGTATTGGCCATCAATGCATAATTCACCTTCTCTTCTTCAGATTCAGAGGAAGAGTCCATCCAATCCTTGCTTGATGAGATGAGAGCTCTAGCTTTGGACTTCTTGCACTCAGTTGCAAAGTGACCCATTCCATCAAAATTGTAGCATCTGACTTTTGACTTGTCAAATTTGCTGCTTTTGTCTTCTTTCTTCTTGTACATGTCCTTGTCAGCATTGAAGGTTTTCTTTTGGAACTTTCCTTGCTTCCTAGCCTTTCTGAACTTCATCTTCTTGAAGCCTTTGACTATCATAGCAACCATCTCCATCATATCAGAATTAGTAGAGTCATCATCAATATCAGAATTAGACTTAGCATCAGTATCTGATGATGAGTCATCAGGAATTGACTCTACAACTCTACTCTTCCTACTGGAAACCTCCTCAGCTTTTCCCTTTGATTTTGATTCCACATTTAAAGCAACAGACTTTGCCTTGACATTCTTCTTGTTCTTTCTTTGTTGAACCTCAAGATCATAGGTTCTCAACATTCCATAGACTTCATCAAGAGACAACATTTTCAGTTCATACTGATGCCTAATGATGGAGGATTGAGTATCCCACTCCTCAGGCAAGGCTCTTAGGAGCTTGGTGTTTGAATCCTCTGGATCATACTCTTTTCCAACAAGAGATAGATTGTTCAGCAGTGTCAGAAATCTATCATACATATCAATAAGGCTTTCATCAGATTTAGCATTAAACTGTTCATACTACTGAATCAATAGAGCCCTTCTGTTTCTTTTGATAGATTCAGTACCCTGGCATTGAGTCTCCAAGGTATCCCAAATTTCCTTAGCAGTCTTGCAAGCTATTACCCTGTTTGACATGACAACATCAAGACTGTTATGCAGAATATTTTTTACCTTTGCATCTTTGAGTACTTGAGCCTTTTCTTCTAGAGTCCATTCACTTTTTGTCTTAATGACATAGTGTTCTGGAACAGTTTCTGTTCTTCCAACTAATCTCGTTGGAAGAAATGGTCCATCATTAATCCTATCGAGATAGTCTGGATCAGTTGCTTCCAGATACATCAACATTTTCACTTTCTATGTTGGATACTCAGTTTTCCTAAGAATAGGAATCTTGATGCTTTCATACTTGCTAGTCGACATCTTAAGATCGTTCCTGATTGTAATTAATCAGTTTGCTCTGATACCAATTGTTACCCAATAATTAACAATTGTAGAAGGGGGGTTGAATACAATTGATAAGATTTTCGACTTAACAGAAATAATAACACAAGTATGAATAAATAACAGCTTTATTAACTCTGATATAAAACTGTTACAAACTCTCTCAAGAAATCCTGGTGTTCTTGAGAGCTGCTAGGTTACAAGATAACTCGTATAACCGATTACAATCATGTAAAACCTAAACTATGTTTATATATCATACACAGCTTCACTATCAATTACAAGATATACTAAATCAATTACATATGACTATGAATACATATCTTGCATGATAGCTGCCTTCCTATAATTTAGGAACCGACATATCAATCTTCCTTGATCTCTGGACTGATGAAAATCTTCATGTAATCCTGACTAGCTTCCAATCCTGATGGCAATCCAATACTGACGTTGCATTACTGATGACATCATCATCAGTATCTGATCAGTAATAGTCCAGATCCTGACATCACTTGAATCAATATCTAATAGTAGATGAATCCCAGAAATTATTTTTTGATCTGATGTTACTTCAATTTTACTATCACAATCACTGACGGAGAAGATGAATCTTGGTACTACTATCATTATCGATTGATCAAATTCTGTAATGCTCTTCCACATAAAATTACTTGTGGTGTTTTTAACAGAATAAGTGTAGCATGGTAGCTTGATGCCAGCAGAGTGTTTAAAACAAAGAATCATCCCCAAGAAATTGTGTGACAGATTTGGCAGCAAATCTATAGACATTTTTGACACATATACACTTGATTGACTAATCCAATCAGGAAACTCTGATGGATCGTTAATTTGAACTCCATGCCCGAATCCAGAAAATACCTGTTGCAAAGTATAACCCAAAAAATAAAATAGTTTACTTGTAATTTTCAGATGTTCGATTATTTCACTAAATTGAAAACTAAAATAACTTAAAATTAAAGTGAATTTACTTGAAACATCTAATTCTAAAACATTAGAAAGACATCAAAGTATTTGTAAAAAAAACAGGTGTCAAAACATGACATGAATTTTTTGATAAAGTTGAGAGAATACTAGTTATTTTATTATGTGAACTTACAAACGATTTTATTAAGATTAAACAAACCTGAAACAAACTTTTTGTGAAAATGTATGCCAGAAGAGAAGGGCGGCAACCTCTCAAACTAATTTCTCTTAAAGAAGTAAGTTCCTCCAAACCTTGAATCTCTGTCAAGCCAATACAATCTATAATTCTTAACTACATCAACTGTTTCAAATTGGATAGATTTGGTAGTCTTTTCAGAGATGCACAACCACGTGCCCATATCCATTTCAGATTTGGACGAAGTTCTGCAATGGCCATCAAATGAAAACAATATTCAACACTAAGATATTCTAGGTTTGAGAGCTGACTAAAACCTGATGGCAGGGCAGTGAGAGCACTGTAAGGTATATCCAATGTTTGTAATGATAATGCAATCTGGCTTGCTTCCACATCAGGAAGTTTTCTTAACGGAGTATAACCTCTTGCATCTAGCTCCCTTAACTTGGTAATCTTCCGCAGCTGGTCCGACAATATATCTAGTTTTGGACATCCATCAATTTTTAGAATCTCCAGGGATCTTAGGTTGCAAATGGTGTTTGGAAGAGTTTCAAGGTTCTTTTTATCACTTAAAAATTAAAATTAAAATCAGCTCAACAAGATTACGAAGACGTCCAATCGAATGCGGTAACTTAGAAACAGCAAGTCTCCGCGCATTGAGGTTTGTTAGGGATTCAATTTTCCCCAATTCTGTAGACAATGATTCCAGGCTACTGCAATCACCGATATCTAGAAGTTTCAGTACTCTCAAGTTGCAAATGGTGCCGGGAAGACTTCTTAGCTTCACATGCACAACCATGCAAATCTAAGGAAACAAGCCTCACTAAAATACTAACTACAGTATCAATTATTCCAAAATTGTTTCATGTGTTCAGAAATGTATCAAAATTTCCTCACAGAAGAAAACATGCTCCAACCAAGACCCATCATTTGAGCATAATCAATCCTACTTTAAATTGAGCCCTAAAATGACCACTAGGCTTCTGAAACCAAGTTTTTCCATGACACTGTTGGAAGCCCATCGGTCTATTGGGCCTATAAAGAAGCCCACCACTGTACACTTAAAGAATCCAAGACATAGAGATCATCCAGCCTAGGATCCAATGAACAACTTTGTTGGATCCCATTGGCATCTTCGCATCGCCAGTCCAAGCACTCGAGTATTAATGATGAAGAGTGCTTTATTCCCTCTTTTCCACCTTCAGTGGGCCCCGGCCGAACACTATAAAATGAGGAGGAAACCAAACAAACAGGGAGATCTAATTCATATCCATCTCAAGTAATTCTAAACACAAACTCTTTACGTTTATTTCTCTCTAAAAGAACCAGAATACTTACTCTTACACCGGAGGTGAATCGAGGGTCAACACCCTCGCATTCTTTTGTCTTGCAGGTCAAACCGAAGGAAGCCTTCGGAGAAATCTGGTTCCAACATTTGGCGCCGTCTGTAGGAACGTAGAGATACATTTGTGTTAAGATTTATCAAAGAGCTATGATAATCGAACAAACGCCCATACCAGAAGGTAGCACCGTGGCTGGAAACAGTCCCATCGTTCCTCCTCTTACCCAGGGAGCTCCTGCCTCTTAGCAAGCTACTCCCTCCATCCGAAGAATACTAAACTTCGACGAAGAGGGATATATGCCTTCTCCCGAAGAACAACAAGAAATGTTGAGAACATGGAGAGAACAACAAAAAGCAAGGCAGAAAGAGATAGAAAAAGGAAAAAGCAATAATGAAGGCGAAAGAATGGCCATGCAGAAGAAGGCCGATCAGTTGAGATTAGAAGCTTTAAAGCTTCGGAGGGAAGAAATCGAAATCCGAGAAAAGGCTCTACGTGAAACCTTGGAAATCGAAGACCCAAGACCCGAAGACGGAAAAGAAAAAAGAATCAGAGATGATGAAGATGAGTCATGGAACTCTGAATCACACTCTAAAAGAAGTAAATCAAAGATAATATACTCCTCCGACTCAGAAGAGGAAGGTCCTCATACCGATGACCGCATCCGAAGGTTGGAGAAGGTCATTTTTGGAGAAAAGAAGATGAGCCACGAACCTGTGGTCATCGAAGAAGTAGAACAATATCGGCCACCTCCAGGAAGACAATTTCCGAAGATGAACGAATTCAATGGAAAAGGTGGCCCCGAAGACCATTGTGAAAAGTACGAATTGCTCATGACTGGTGTGGGACATTGCGATATCATGCTGTGTAAGATGTTCAAAACCTACCTCAAAGGATCGGCATCCATGTGGTATCATTCGTTAAGGCCAAGATCGATCGGTTCGTACAGTCAAATCAAGAGAAAATTCCTTCGGCATTACTCTCATATGTGCCGAAGAGAAAAAGATACCGAAGCACTCATACATTGTAGGCAAAGACCAAACGAAGAGCTAGGAGAATATCTAGCCAGATTCAAGGACGAAGCAGGAATGGTGACCAACTTAGATAAAGTCAAGGCCGTTGGGTTTCTTTCGGCAGGGCTTGATCCCGTTATGGGTAAAAAGCTTCGGTCATCTTTTTACGGCGTACCTCCAAAATCTCTAAACGATATATACTGGCGAGGGGAAGCTATCCAAAGGAAACTGGAATCTATCGAGGGATATAAAGACAAGAAGAATGACAGGAACGACCGAAGGGAGGACAGAAGGGACGATCGAAGAGATCGTGGTGATATCAGGAGCCGAATCAACGACATGAGGCCAAATTAAAGGAGCCGAACGAAGCCGAAACAGAGACATTTCTGTGTTCACACCCCTCAACACACCTATCTCAAAGATTCTCCACGAAATCAAAGACAAGCCTGGATTCATTCGTCCACCTAAGATGAGAGCTCCCGAATACCGAAGAAATGAAAACAAATTCTGTGACTACCATCAGGACAAGGGTCACAACACTGACGAATGTTTCCATTTAAAAAAATTGATAGAAAAGATGATCAAAGATGGAGATCTAACACAGTTCATCGGAGACCTAAGGGATAAGTTAGGTAACAAAGAGAAGAAAAAAGAGGCTGAAGTATCGGAAAAATATCGAGGAGAAGTAAGGACCATCTCCGGAGGAACAATCCTTGATTGTGATAGTAAAACAGCCCGAAAGAAATACGCAAGGCAAATCTACAACCTTTATCAAACGAATGCAGCAAGACAATCCCTGCCTATCTGTTTCACAGAAGATGATTACGAAGACGTGATTTGGCCACACGAAGACCCACTTGTGGTAAATCCAGTCATCGGAGAAAACAAGATTTGGAGAGTATTAATAGACGAAGGTAGTTCGGTGAATATTCTATATCACCGAACCTACTGTAAAATGAACCTCGGAGGAGAGCAATTAGAACCATGTCACGAAGCACCATTGTATGGATTCGGAAATCAACCTGTGCCGATCGAAGGAACAATCACTCTCTCTATATTGCTAGGAAAAGCACCACACACAGTGACCAAAGAATCAAAATTCTACGTGGTTCGGGTAGACAGTCCATACAATGGGATCCTCGGAAGACCAGCCTTGTCCTCATTCCATGTTGTTTCCTCTATTCCTCACTTGAAACTAAAGTTCCCAACCGAGCATGGGATCGGAGAAATGAGAGGTGATCATAAAGCCGCACGGATAATCATGCTAGAAGACCTAGAGAAAGACAAAGATGAAGAAATGACCGAAGCAGGAAAGAGAAAGAGGAACGAAAACGATGCTGGGGGCAGTCATCAATTGCTAAATATAGAACTAGAGAAATTTGGAGCCGACCTATCTAGTCCAATCGCCGAACCAGCAATTGAAATCGAAGAGGTAGAGCTGTACGTAGGTCAATCAGGCAAGATGATACAAATAGGCAAGAATATGGAGCCAGAGCTGAAGGAAAGGGTGGTCAAGATCATTAGGGAATTTCACGACGTGTTCGCTTGGAATCCCGAAGACATGCCAGGTCTAGATCCTTCGATTGCTAAACATTGCCTGAATGTAAAACCCGATGCCCAACCGGTAAAGCAAAAGAAACGAAATTTCGCCATAGAGAGACAAAAAGTAATCCAAGCCGAAGTTGAAAAACTCCTAGAAGCCAAATTCATCGAAGAGATAGACTATCCCGACTGGTTGGCAAACGTGGTGGTGGTCAAAAAATCCAACGGCAAATGGAGAATGTGCGTCGATTACACTGACCTGTACAAGCATTGCCCGAAGGATCATTACCCACTGCCGAACATTGATCAGCTGATAGATGCCACTTCGGGACATCAAATACTTAGCTTTTTGGATGCTTTCTCCGGATACCATCAGATTGCTATGAACGCCGAAGATATCCCAAAAACAGCGTTCATCACTCCAAATGGCACTTATGCCTAAATTAAGATGCCCTTCAGATTGAAAAACGCAGGGGCAACTTTCCAAAAAATGATCAACAAAGTCTTCAAAGCAAAAATAGGCCGAAACATGGAATGTTATGTGGATGACATGATTGTCAAATCTCTCTTCAAAGATCATGCCGAAGATTTGAAAGAATGCTTCGAAACACTCAGAAAAAACAACATGAGGATCAATCCGAATAAATGTACGTTCGGGGTCAGCAGTGGAAAATTTCTAGGCTACATGGTCAGCGCCCGAGGGATCGAAGCAAACCCCGAAAAAATCAAAGCGGTGATCGACATGGAAGCACCGAAGACTATAAGAGACATTCAGAAGCTGACTGGCCGAATGGCAGCCTTGAGGAGGTTCATCTCTAGATCAGCTGAAAAAGCTCTACCATTTTTCGAGGTGCTTAGGGGATCAAAAAACTTCAAATGGGGGCCAAATTGCCAAAAGGCGTTTGACGAAGTGAAAGAATATCTGGTGAATACCCCACTCCTAATGAGACCAGATCCGAACGAAACTTTACAGCTATATCTCGCAGTGAACGACCGAACACTGGGGGCGGTGTTAGTCAAACAGCACGAAGGAAACCAACATCCAGTGTTCTACGTCTCTCACATACTGAAGGATGCAGAGATAAGGTACCCGAACGCGGAAAAATTCGCATACGGATTGGTCATGGCGTCAAGAAAGTTACGACACTACTTCCAAGGCCGAACGATTCAAGTAGTGACCGACCAACCCTTGAAGAAAATCATGCGAAGACCTGAGGCATCGGGCAGGGTGGTCGCTTGGTCAGTCGAATTAGGAGAGTATGACCTGGAATTCATTCCGAGGACGGCAATTAAAACACAAACCCTAGCCGACTTCATAGTAGAATGTTCCTTCTCCGAACCAAAAGATCTAGCTCCAGAAGAACAATTGATCCGTTCGCCAGGAAAATGGAAGCTCTTTGTGGATGGTTCGGTAGCTGGATCAAAATATGGAGCAGGGCTAATCCTAACCAGTCCCGAAGGCTTTGAGATATGCCAGGCAATCAGATTCACTTTTTCCCTGACCAACAACGAAGCCGAATACGAAGCTGTACTAGCAGGTCTACATCTAGCCAAGAATTTAGAGGTGAAACACTTGAGAGCCTTCAGCGATTCCATGCTTGTTGTCAAACAATTTTCAGGAGAATACGGACAAAAAGATCCATGAACGAAAGCCTACGCTGCGAAGGTACGCGAAAATTCAACGTCATTTGAGTCGTTCGAATTGAACCAAGTTACTCGAGAAAATAATAGTCGAGCCGACGCCCTATCAAGGCTAGCTTCAGCAGAAACCCATAACCTCACGGGCTCAATCTACCTAACCAAAGTAAAGACACCTTCGATAGATAAAAAACAATGTCTGGAAATACACCAAGGGGTTAATTGGATGACGCCGATCAGGGCTTTCTTGGAAAAGGATATCCTCCCACTCGACAAAAGACAAGCCCAAAAGATAAGACACCGATCAGCCAGCTATACCATTGTTGAAGGCAGGTTATTTAGAAGATCAGCCGCTACTCCGATGCCTAGACCCCGAAGAACAGAGGATGGCATTAGAAAGTATCCACGAAGGCATCTGTGGGGAACATCTTGTTGGCCGATCACTTGCCTTTAAAATACTAAGGCAAGGTTTCTATTGGCCGAAGATAAGGGAGGATGCTTCGAACTATGCGAAAAAATGCAGACAGTGTCAGCTATTCAGCAACATTCCGAAGCAACCACCACAGGAAATGACATCGGTCCTCAATCCAATTCCCTTCGCTATGTGGGCCGTAGACATTGTGGGAATTCTACCAACCAGCACCAAACAGGCCAAATATTGCATTGTGGCCATCGACTATATGACCAAGTGGGTAGAAGCCAGACCCCTCTCAGCCATCACCGAAGAGGCTGCAAAAAAGTTCATGTTGGAGCAAGTGATATTAAGGTTCGGCATCCCGATAATATGTGTATCAGATAATGGGACACAATTCATTGGAAGCAAATTCCGAAAGTTCCTATTCGAATTTGGAATCCAACAAAGGTTCAGCTCGGTCGGTCATCCTCAAGGAAATGGAGCAATCGAAGCAGCTAACAAAATCATCTTCGATGGAATCAAAAAAAGGCTTGGAGACTCTAAAGGACTCTGGGCCGAGGAATTGCCATATGTCCTATGGGCTTACCGAACGACTCCAAGGTCATCAACCGGAGAAATGCCATTCAAATTGGCCTTCGGCACTGACGCTTTGATGCCAGCAGAAGTCGGTCTAGAATCCTATCGGACACAAGTATTTAACGTGGAAACGAATGAGTCTGGGCTCCGAGCAAATACAGATCTCCTAGAAGAAGAAAGAGAAGCAGCCCATCAAAGAAACTTAAGATACCAACTTCAGGCAGCTCACTACTACGATTCGGGAATAAAGAAAAGATCCTTCCATGTGGGAGACCTAGTCCTTCGGGAATTAGCTACTTCGATGCCAACCAAACAAGGCAAACTTATGCCGAATTGGGAAGGGCCCTATACAGTCGTAGAAGTCGTTCGTCCAGGCACGTACAAGTTAGCTCATTCGGATGGAAAGCTCATAAAAAACACATGGCATGCATCTCGCCTTCGTCATTTCTATCAGTAAGTTTCCTAGTTACATATTTCATTACTAGCCACGTACAATGAAAATCGAATGAACATGTACAAAAAGAACCCATCTTTGGGGACAACCGAATGAAAAAAAAATGTGTCTTTATATACTTTCTAGTATCCAGTTATTTTTTGACATGATTAAGATAGGGAGGAAATAATTTTTCACCGACAAAATTAAACCTTAATCATTCACAAAAATCCCTATATACTAAGGGGTAACAGCTAGGCTACGGCCGAAGATGCAACAGTTGTCCGAAGGCACATTAACTATGCTAGGCCAAGTCCGAAGATGCATAAATGAAAAATAATGCTAAGGACAATTTAATTGTCCGAAGTAATCTAAAACTATGCTAGGCCAAGTCCGAAGATGCATAAATGAAAAATAATGCTAAGGACAATTTAATTGTCCGAAGTAATCTAAAACTATGCTAGGCCAAGTCCGAAGATGCATAAATGAAAAATAATGCTAAGGACAACATTAACTATGCTAGGCCAAGTCCGAAGATGCATAAATGAAAAATAATGCTAAGGACAATTTAATTGTCCGAAGGCACATTAACTATGCTAGGCCAAGTCCGAAGATGCATAAATAAAAAATAATGCTAAGGACAATTTAATTGTCCGAAGCCACTTTAAACTATGCTAGGCCAGGTGCCGAAGATACATAAAAAAGTTATACTAAGAGATGTCCGAAGATGCATAAATTTAAACAATTATGCCAAGGCAAATAACCAAAGATGCACGAATGATCATAAAAAATATGAGTTATGCCCGAAGGCTTACATCATTTGAGAAGAAAAAGACATTCAATCAGAAAGTTCAGGTTCGGAGCCTGAACTGACTTCAAGAGGAAGATCGGGCTCAGGAGGACAAGTAATTGGGTCTTCGAAGAAGCCCAGAATCTTGGTGTACTCCCAGCCTTGTTTATGAACCCTGACCATCGCCTCCTCGAAGCCAGCCTGATAACTCCTGTCTTCGCACTTGGTCATTTTCTTCTCAGACTTCTTCAGCAGCCGCCGACCCCGCTTGGCCTGCTCGGTTCTCCTGTTGACAAGCTTCCTCAGACTGTCCCTCTCAACCTCCAAAGCTTCGTGATCGATCTCCAAGTTATTTACCCGAAGCTGCAGTTCATCGTTCTTCTTCTGAAGAGACTCTGCTGCCTTCAGTTGCTTGGTCATATCTTTCACCTTGTCCATCACGGCCGCAACCCAAGGACCGGCCTGAAGCAAGAATAAACGCAATATAAACGAAGGAAAAAGCATACAAATATTACAAGTACAAAGAGACATAAAAAATACCATGGTGAAATGACCCAATAGCTCAGAACATGCCGTGATCGAATCATCCAAGTCGTAAACAGAACGATCAGCAGGCAAAATCATAGCATGGAGAAAGTCCTCGGACACTTGTTTCACTTCTTCAGGAGCAGGAGCTGCGAATTTATCGGTAGACAAAATCGACCAAGAAGGACGATAGGTCTGAACCGGTCCATCGGTATTACGCCTCTTGTTTGAATTATCTCCGGACTCATCAGTAGGATTAGCCGAAGAACTCTCAGGATGGCCATGACCCTCAGCGATGGTCCTCGAAATGTTGGTATTGTCAACAGAGTCGTTAAACTGACCAGCCGACTGAAGCAACCTGGCTTCCTCTTCGGCCTTCTTCTTGGCAGCCTTCTCAGCTTGCCTCCGAGCTAGATCTGCTTTAGAAGACACTGCAAAAAATCACAAGTCAGTAAGAACTAAAAAAACAAAAATATTAGCTGAAGGGAAAAAGCTACGTTACCACCACGAAAAAACAAGGAATCAAGAAACGCCTGATCGCGGCTCATAGATAGAGGGATTTTATCAGGATCCATCAGTCGATTAATTTTCAAAAAATCTGCCTTGTCGGAATCGGACAGTTCCGGGGTGATTATGTCCTTCGGATCTATCTCCCTCCATATTCGATAATTATCCAATCGAGGGCCACTAACGAAAAACCACCTACTATGTGTTGTAGGATTGCTGGAATTAGTAGCAGCCCAATCTCTCCGACTGGATCTTCGGGCTATGTTATAGAAGCCAGCAGACTTAGGATTTTTCCTTAAGTCATACTGATGAAGAAAAAGAGCCAAGGTGGGTTCAACCTCAGCCTTTATGCAACGAGTCTGGAAGGCGTTGAAGTGAATGAACCTATTCGGATCCAGTTGACCCAAAGCTATCTTCGCACGGATAAAAAATCTCCTTATAATGGGGAGAAGAGGAAGCCGAAGGCCACAATAAAAGGCTCGTTCAGAAACACCTATTTTAAAACTCCCGTGAGGACAAGGAGAAACGGGGGTATGATAAATCAGGTCGTCCTCTTCGGCCTGATAAGTCTCGTATTGTTCAGGGAATTCGTATCTACTGTTCATCACTAAAACTTCTTCTTCGGCCATCACCGAGAGAAGATTCGCTGCTGGAAATTTAATCTCATCACCGAAGTGCGCCATAGCAGAGTACGAAGGGGTTGCAACCGATTGATCCATCTCCTGCGTTCGAAAACAGAAGAATTAGCCATGTACTCGGAAAATAAGAAAAATGGGAAAAGCCCATTCGGCCAAGGATCGAGTACAGAGGGCTTGGATCAATCGGCCGAATGAAGTCTAAAAGACATATACTAAACTAAAGGTACCGAACGATGTTCATAAATATTGAGTATACCGAAGGGTGTTCTTACGCCAAAAAACCCAAAAAACCCCAAAACAGAATCAGAAACCCCAAGAAAAAGATACGCAATATCAAAATCCTTTATATATCATAAACCTATCCACCCAGAAACCCCTGCTTTGGCAAAACCCTCCATATAAACATGCATATACACACGATACATACAACCAGAAAATAAACTCAACATGAAGTTATTCAGTTTACAGATAACATAAAGGGGAGAAAGAAGAACTTACTGTTGTCCAAAAAGAGATGAGGTCAGGATAATATACTTGAAGATGAACCGCGACTGGGACTGGAAGACTAGAATCCGCTGAAAGCGCGTTCCCGATTGTTGGTGTTTGAAGAAATGCTCTGGAGAGAGTTTTGCGAAATGAATAGAATAAAGAAAGAGGAGAATGAAAGGGTTTAAGGGTTTTAAATATGAAAAGACGTGACTCTTGGAAGAGAAGACGTTACAAATTCAACGGTCGAGATTTCCGCGCAAATCTCGAGAAAGACAGTTGTCATCATTAAAGGACACGACTCCCCGTGCGGAATCTCTTCACAAATAGCTATCATCCTTATCCGAAAAACAGCATCCGAAGATATATACCTTCCGAAGATATATATTTTCCGAAGCTAAATATGTTCCGAAGAATATGTTTGTTCTAAAAACACGTAAGGATACGCATTCCAAAGATGGGCTGTGGATTTTGGTCTTCGCCCTGAGGATGCTCCAACCGAAGACCAGGGACATGTTGGAAGCCCATCGGTCTATTGGGCCTATAAAGAAGCCCACCACTGTACACTTAAAGAATCCAAGACATAGAGATCCTCCAGCCTAGGATCCAATGAACAACTTTATTGGATCCCATTGGCATCTTCGCATCGCCAATCCAAGCACTCGAGTATTAATGATGAAGAGTGCTTTATTCCCTCTTTTCCACCTTCAATGGGCCCCGACCGAACACTATAAAATGAGGAGGAAACCAAACAAACAGGGAGATCTAATTCATATCCATCTCAAGTAATTCTAAACACAAACTTTTTACGTTTATTTCTCTCTAAAAGAACCAGAATAATTAATCTTACACCGGAGGTGAATCGAGGGTCAACACCCTCGCATTCTTTTGTCTTGCAGGTCAAACCGAAGGAAGCCTTCGGAGAAATCTGGTTCCAACAGACACTTTTCATCATACACATTATATTATGCATGTTATAATTTACCATAATAATGAATAGGATAAGGCGTACGTTTGATCAAATTTCAAGAAAACATATAAAATTTCATTTTGTTCCACCATATCTCATTTTAACAACCAACGGCAAAATTAATGTTTTTACTCACACATATTTAAGGACATGGTATCCTTTCAGCCCCCCACATTTATCAATGTAGATCGCCATATTTTTAATCTTTCCATATCAAACCGAGCTTGATGTTTTTAAAAGAATTCTCCAAATTCCCAGTTTGGTGTCGCACAACTGATGTCTCAATGTTGTAAAACACGGGAAAGATCAATCTTTGCGTTGTTTTGTTACATTTGAGGATCTCTGCAAGCTCCTCCAGGCACCAATTTGAAGAAGCATAGTTTTCTGAGAAGACAACAATGTACGTCTTAGATTCATGAATAGATTGAAGCAGTGCATTTCAGATTACATCTCCATTACGTAGCTCATGATCATCCATAAATGTTCGAATACCCGAGTGACATCTATAACCTTTATTAATATAACCTTTATTAATAAATGAACCCCTCTTTTAAGCGTACTATATTTTTGGTTAGCAGTTTCACCCCTAAAATCCTACTTCTTCTAGAATTCTATGTTATTTTTAAAAAAATTGAAATCCTATTATAATTATAATTCTTTTATTTGCAAATTTTTAATAGAATCCTATTTTCCCCAAAATACTATGTTTTTTATAAAAAAATTAAAAATAGAATTCTTATGATTATTATAATTCTTTTGTTTATAATTTGTTAGATATTGATTCAAGTGATGATCAGGATCCGGGCATTACTGATCAGATACTGATGCTGACGTCATCAGTAATACAACGTCAGTATTGGACTATTATCAGTATTAGAAGCTGGTCAGTATTTCGTGAAGATTCTCTTCAGACCAGAGATCAAGGAATATTGATATGTCGGTTCCTAGATTATAGGAAGGCAGCTATCATACAAGATATGCATTCAGAGATATATGAAATTGATTTAGAATATCTTGTAATTGATAGTGTAATTGTGTATTGTATATAAACACAATTTAGGTTTTACATTTAAGTAATCGCTTACACGATTAATCTTGTAACCTAGCAGCTCTTAAGAAAATCAGAATTTCTTAAGAGAGTTTTGTAACAGTTTTATATCAGAATTAATAAAGCTGTTATTGATTCATACTTGTGTTATTTGTTTAAGTCGAAAATCATATACAATTGTATTCAACCCCCCTTCTACAATTGTTATTTACTGGGCAACAATTGGTATCAGGGCGAAACTGATTAATAATAGTCAGAAACGATCTGAAGATGTCGACAAGCAAGTATGAAAGCATCAAGATTCCTATTCTGAAGAGAACTGAATATCCAACATGGAAGGTAAAGATGTTGATGTATCTGGAAGCTACTGATCCTGACTATCTTGACAGGATCAATGATGGACCATTTCTTCCAACAAGAATAGTTGCAAGAACTGAGTCGGTTCCTGAACACTATGTCGTGAAGGCAAAAAGTGAATGGACACCGGAAGAAAAGGCTCAAGTGCTCAAAGATGCAAAGGTAAAAAATATTTTGCATAACAGTCTTGATAATGTCATGTCAAACAGAGTAATAGCATGCAGGACTGCGAAGGAAATTTGGGATACTTTGGAAACTCAATGTCAAGGTACTGAATCTATCAAAAGAAACAGAAGGGCTCTGTTGATTCAGGAATATGAGCAGTTTGATGCCAAATCTGATGAAAGCCTGACTGATATGTATGATAGATTCTTGACTTTACTGAACAATCTATCACTAGTTGGCAAAGAGTATGATCCAGAGGACTCAAACACCAAGTTTCTCAGAGCTCTAACTGAGGAGTGGGATACTCAAGCTTCAATTATAAGGCATCAATATGATCTGAAGATGCTGTCTCTTGATGAAGTTTATGGGATGCTCAGAACCTATGATCTTGAGGTTCAACAAAGAAAGAATAAGAAAGAAGACAAAAGCAGCAAGTTTGATAAGTCTAAAGTCAGATGCTACAACTGTGATGGAATGGGTCACTTTGCAACTGAGTGCAAGAGGACCAAGACCAAAGCTCTCATCTCTTCAAGTAAGGACTGGATGGACTCTTCATCTGACTCTGAAGAAGAGAAAGTGAATTATGCCTTAATGGCGAATACTGATGAGACTTCTGCTGCTGAAAATAAGGTATCTGAAATTTTGTTTGATTTTGATACTGATAGTGTCTCTGAGCTAAGATCTTTTTTAAAATCTCTGCATATTAGTTTTAGGAGTCAATCTCTTGAAAATACTAGAATAAAATCTGAAATGATAGAGATTGCAAAGAGAAATAACCATCTAGAATCTGAGTTACTGTTCATGCATGAAGTACAAGCAGAATGTGATAATGCTAAACACATGAAACTTGAAATGGAGTTTAAATGTAATGAACTGGAAATGAAACTTAAGGATGCTAATGAAAAACTCAGAACTTGGACACATTCTGGAACAAAAACTCATGAAATTATCACAGATAAAAACTGGAAAGAGTGTCAAGGTTATAAGCCAGAGAATGAGAAAAAGAAAGGTAAAGTTGTTACTGATGAAACAACAAAACCTGGAAGAGTTGTTGTTGATGACTCAACAAATCCAAAAACCTATAGATATGTCACAGACAGTACAAAAACCAAGTTAAAACCTGTTAATTATGTGTATCCAGAAAATCCCAAATCTACTTCAGAAAAAGGATCCACTTCCACACATCATTCAGAGATTAGGACTGCCAAGAACAAGAATGTAGGTCTTTTGTCAAAGAAACAATTGAGGGACAAAATCTGTGATGTAACAGATAGGAAGAGAGTCTCAACTGTAAAAAAAAAACAGGAATGGTAAAGTTGGAATAAACAAGGAGAATAATTATAAGTATATTCCAAATGCACCAAGAAAAGTCTGTTTTAACTGTGGTAACTCTAATCATCTTGCTATTGACTGCAGGAGGAGTAAAAAGATGGCTACTGTAATTCCTAAGTCTGACATTAGGAGTAAATCAGTATTTTATAAACCACAGAATCCCTATTTTCACTGTGGTAGTAAATGGCATTCTATTTATACATGTGAAGAATACCATAATTTGTACTACAATTACTATGAGCCTTTGCCTAAGTTTAATAAAAGTACAAATGTTGGAAAAACAAAGAACTTGAATTCTATACATGCATCTGATAAGAAAAAGACTTCTGCTGCTAAAAATGTTAAGTTGCATGAAAAGAGAACCCAACAAGTGTGGGTTCTTAAAAATTCTAACTGAGTTCTTTGTGATTCTGATTGCAGGGTAAAAAGAAAAATGTGTTAGTCATGGATAGTGGATGTTCTGTGCACATGACTGGAGACAAAACCTTGCTATCAGAATTTGAGGAGAAGGCTGACCCAATTGTGTCTTATGGAGATGGCAACATTGGACAAACTTTGGGATATGGCAACATTATAATTGGAAATGTCATCATTGAAAAAGTAGCTCTGGTGAAAGGACTCAAACACAATCTGCTAAGTGTTAGTCAAATCACAGACAGAGGTTATCATGTCAATTTCAATGATACTCATTTTGAAGTAATCAGCAAATCTTCAGGAAAGGTTGCATTAACTGGTCAAAGACATGGTAACATTTATGAAGCCAACATCTACAATAAAACTGATGGTCCAACTACATGCCTCATCAGCAAAGCCTCTGTAGATGAAAGTTGGAATTGGCATAAGAAGCTTTCTCATCTCAACTTTAACAACATAAATGAGCTGGTTAAGAAAGATTTGGTAAGAGGATTACCAAAGGCATTGTATACTCCTGATGGACTCTGTGATGCTTGTCAGAAGGCTAAGCAGAGAAGGACATCATTCAAGAGTAAATCTGAATCCTCGATTAATGAACCATATCACATGCTTCACCTTGACTTGTTTGGACCAGTGAATATTATGTCCATCAGTAAGAAAAGGTATAATCTAGTCATTGTTGATGAATATACTAGATTTACCTGGATGTATTTTATGCACAGAAAAGATGAAACTGCTGCAATACTGCTGGACCATGTGAGGCTCATTGAAACTGGCACAGAATATAAAGTGAAGATTCTGAGAAGTGATAATGGGACTGAATTCAAAAATTCAGTGATGGAAGAGTTCTGCAAATACAAAGGAATAGTTCAACAATTCTCTGCTCCTAGCACACCCCAGCAAAATGGAGTAGTTGAAAGAAAGAACAGGACTCTTATTGAAGCTGGCAGAACTATGTTGGAAGAAGCTAAATTACCTACATATTTCTGGGCAGAAGCAGTCAACACAGCATGCTACACTCAGAACATCACCCTAATTAACAGACATGGTGTGACTCCTTATCAGATGATCAAGGAGAAAAAGCCAAGTCTGAAGCATTTACATGTGTTTGGTTGCAAGTGCTTTGTTCTAAGACCTCATCCTGAACAGCTAGGAAAATTTGAGACTAAGGCTGATGAGGCCATCTTTATTGGCTATCCAACAACAAGAGCCTTTAAAGTCTACAATCTAAGAACAAAGACAGTCATGGAGTCCATTAATGTATCTTTTGATGATAAAAAGATAACAGGTATAACAGAAGACTCTCATGACAGATTGATTTTTGCAAATGAAGCTACCAAGAAATCTGATGAAGTCATGTCAGATACTGATACTCTATCAGATCCTGATGTTCTATCAGTTCCTGATCAAACACAAGATAATGATGATGACTCAAATAATGCAAATCTTGAGGGGGAGCAAGAGCAAGACATCACCAGTACTGGTACAATTCAAACAACAAGAGAAGACTCATCAGAAACAGATTCAAGTGAAAATCCTGACAGCACATCAGGAAGAGATAACACTATCTCAGGGGGAGCTTCTAACAATTCTAGTTCTTTTGAAGATAACACCAATCCAGGGGGAGCATCTAGTTCAAGAAATGACTTACCAGCAGCAAGGAAATGGACTAAAAGTCACACTCCTGATTTAATTATTGGGAATCCTGAAGCAGGTGTTAAGACAAGGAGTGCAACTCAAAATGAATGTTTGTATAATAACTTTCTGTCAAAAGAGGAGCCTAAGAAAGTTGAAGATGCACTCAAGGATGCTGATTGGGTTACAGCTATGTAAGAAGAACTAAATGAGTTTGAAAGAAATGAAGTCTGGAAACTAGTACCAAGGCCAAAGGGCAGGTCAATTGTGGGTACAAAGTGGGTATTCAGAAACAAGACAGATCCCCGTGCCTTGCACGGGTAATGAAGCTAGTTATATTATATAATAGCCGAAACATTAAAAGTTTGGTTGGTCAATCGATCGATCGGTTGGTACGGTACCTGTTGATTTTAATTATTTACCCTTTTAACGGTACATGTTATTTTTACTTAATTATTTGTAATAGGCTAGCCCATCTTTCTCTATTTTAGTATCACAATATTTCATACTACAGTGTTTGTATTTCATTAAATAAATATGTAGAGGTCACGGTCCGCATAAGAATTAAGAAATATGGTTAAAATTAATTCCACATGCTTAAAAATAAATATTTAAAATTTGTGATTATTTTATCGAAAATATAAACCACAATAAACCGTACCGCACCGTATGTTCGCGGTCTAATTTATACGATTTAAAATTTTGTGGTGCGATTGCGATTTGGAAATTTAACCAAAATGCATGCGTGGATTGGTCCGTGGTTTTGGAAAAAAATGCATCGCCCACACCGCGATCACCCCTACTCAGCCAACCTAAAAAAAAATCACAACCCCATCCAATTAAAATTACTTTGGGCTCATATCACGTGTTACATTATATATTGTAGTACTTAATTAAGGTTCATATTAAAAGTGTAAATGAATCAAATAATTCGTGTGTTATTCGAGTTTGGTTCGTAAAATATTTGAATTTGGTTCTTTAATAATCGAGTCGAGTTCGTACACTTCGAATACTTTATAAATCCGAGTTCGAGTTTCAAATTACTCAAATTACTCAACTCGTAAAGTTTGCGAGCCTAATCAAGCCTTCATTACTTTTGATTTTTTATATTATTAATATATTTAATATATATACTAAACATTTTTTTATATAATTTATATATTTAACCAAGTTGAATTTGAGCGAAAAAATGACAAAAATAACTCATTTTTCATAAAATAATCTCAAATACCCGATTTAATAAATTTGGCCAATAATCCCCTTTTCAACTTGTCGTTGCCAAATGCGTATTAAACATAATCTCTCCGCCAAATGCGTATTAAAGATAATCTCTCTCCCTCCTCCTTTCCTCTCCACTCAAGCCGTGTGTGCATATGTGTGTGTAAGGTTGAGTGCAGGCGCGATTCACTGTGTGTTTGTGTATGTATAGTTGGGCTGTGGTGTTGTAAATTGGGGGTTTTAGTTGTGTTTGGTTAGTTGCTTGATGTGAGATATGTGTGGTTCAATTGTGTGTGCAGAGGTATGTATACTGTGTGTGGGGTGTGTGTGTGTGTATAGCTGCGCGTGTGTGTGTATAGCTGTGTGTGTATGGGTTCTTCAAAGTTTCATTGAAAACCCATTGCAAATCATCTATTCTTCCTCTATTTTTAGTCGATTCCAAGCAGGTGTGCTACTGCAGTTCGTTTTGGTTTCTGATGACTATGTGTCTCGGTTTTGACCCGAGGGGTTGGTCCGTGTTACCCAAATTCGAATTACGTATTTAGTATAAAGTAATATTAAAAAACTAGTAATACTGCACTGCAAGATGCGTAAAAGGAAATACTCCATTGCAGATTGCGTAACACTCCATATACTCCAGTTCCAAATGCGTATTCCTTTATACCCGTCCGTAAATGCGTAATCAGCAGGGTATTTTTGTCATGGCTGTTGAAACTGGTTATTTTTGTAAACGTTGTTAACAAAAACGGGTATTCTTGTCTTTCACCCGACGAGAAAAAATGACAAAAATAACTCATTTTTCATAAAATAATCTCAAAATACCCGATTTAAGAGCAACTCCAACCATACATGTTCTTTACCTATAATGTGCATAGGTGGACAAATATAGGGATTTTAGTTTAAAAATAAAGCTTCAACCCTACCCCTCATCCCCTTTATTTTTTAGGGGAGAGAAAATATAACCCCTTATTTGATGGATCAAAATTAGATCCCATATATCCTCCACCTCATCTATCCTCCACCTCATTGGTTAATTTATAAGAATGTTCAAAATTTAAATTTCAAAAAACTACATTAAAAATTACTTTTAAAATATAAGGTATGAATATAGGGTATATGATTGGAGTGAAACATAATTTTCATTACCTATATTTTTAATAATTCATATTTTAGGGGTTAAGGAAAGGGAAGAACATTGGAGTTGCTCTAATAAATTTGGCCAATAATCCCATTTTCAACCTGCCGTTGCCAAATGCGTATTAAACATAATCTCTCCGCCAAATGCGTATTAAACATAATCTCTCTTCCTCCTCCTTTCCTCTCCACTCAGGCCGTGTGTGCATATGTGTGTAAGGTTGGGTGCAGGCGCGGTTCACTGTGTGTCTGTGTGTGTATAGTTGGGATGTGGTGTTGTAAATTGGGGGTTTTAGTTGTGTTTGGTCAGTTGCTTGATGTGAGATATGTGTGGTTCAATTGTGTGTGCAGAGGTATGTATACTGTGTGTTGGGGGTGTGTGTGTGTATAGCTGCGTGTGTATGTGTATGGGTTCTTCAAAGTTTCATTAAAAACCCACTGCAAATCATCTATTCTTCCTCTGTTATAAGTCGATTCCAAGCTGGTGTGCTACTGCAGTTTGTTTGGGTTTCCGATGACTATGTGTCTCTATTTTGACCCGAGGGTTTGGTCCGTGTTACCCAAATTCGAATTACGTATTTAGTATAAAGTAATATTAAAAAACTAGTAATACTCTACTGCAAGATACGTAAAAGGAAATACTTCATTGCAGATTGCGTAACACTCCATAATACTCAGGTTCCAAATGTGTATTCCTTTATACCCATTCGGTAAATGCGTAATCAGCCAGGTATTTTTGTCATTGCTGTTGAAACTGGTTATTTTTGTAAACGTTGTTAACAAAAAGGGGTATTTTTGTCTTTTACCCTTCTGACGATGGGCCGGCCCCCTTAAAATGAAATACAGTAGCACTTTCAGATCTTAAACGGAACATTCAGATGAGTAACTCTAGAGTTCCTATTTTTTTTTTGCGAAAGATGAATTATCGTCTTTTCATTAGTTGTTTTCTTGTAAATGTAATGGATTTTGTGTAGGATAATATGAATTTCATTAATAAAGAATTGTCATGTATTATTTGAGATTTTTTTTGAAGTTTTATATGATATTTGTAATATTATTTTGTTCAGATTATTATTTTCTGAAAGGTGACAATTTATTTTATGGAAAATATCTATTTAACATCTAAAATATTTGGTTTAAATATAATATTTAAAAATGATTCAATCGTGTGAGAGTGATCGATCATAAAAATCTAAGATCTACTAATTATTACTCCATCTGTCCCGGCATATTCTTAACATGGGGCTGGGAACGGAGACCAAGGATAGTGGGTGTAATATTGTTGAAATAAATGAAGTAGTGGGTGTAATAGTGATCTTATTATTAAAATAAGTGAAGTAGTGGGTGTAATAATGTAAAGTGTTGAAAGAGTGGAATGAAGTAGTGGATGTAAAAATGTATTTTATTGTTAAAAGTTACTATTTTTAGTAATGTAAAGAATTGGTGGGACGTCCCAAAAAGGAAATTGTAAAGAAATGGATGAGACTGAGGGAGTAATTAACATATGTAGTAGATAGAATTTTATTATCCATTTAACATTTAAGTTTTTATTAGGGAAGATCTACTAAACTATAATAAATAAAATATAGTATAATTTTTAGTTTTGTTAGCACCTTCCATTTTGATTAATATCTTCCTTTACGAGAATTATGATAAGGGAATTTAACGAATATACTAGGTTTTTAATTCGTTATTGCAAAAATATTATCTTTTCAAATTAATTGCAAATATACTATCTTATACTATCTTAATTGCAAATATACCAAATTCTTCTCCTTCTTCTTCACCCACCCCACCCTCCAGCCCCGCCCGCCGCCGCCCTCCTCCCCAATCTCCGCCCTCCTCCATCCTCCATCCATCTCCTCCCTCCCACCTTCGATCTCCTCTCCACCGGCCCCGCAAGGACGCTCATAATTTTCGATTTCTAACAGTTGCAACTGAATGCAACCACATGCAACTGAACGCAACTACATATGCAACTGAATGCAACTAAAAACTAAAAGTTAAATTTCCATTTTTTGATGATGCTCAGCCCTTATATAGATCTCGAAGTTGGTAAAAAAAAATGAAAATTTAAATTACAATTTTTAGTTGCATTCAATTGCATAACTAAATGCAACCTGCTGCGTAGCCATTACAAATAAGATAGTATTTTTACTAAATTGTCAAAACAGTTGCATCTGGTTGAATGTAGTTGCATCCCGTCTTTTTGCAAATTTTTTTCAAAAGATGGTATTTTTGCAAAAGAACTTTAAAATAACAGTATTTTTGCAAAAATATTTATATGTTGGGATATTTTATGAAAAAAGCCGTTTTATAATTTTAAATAAGAAAATAATACTAAAGAAATTTATGTTGTAATAAGCTATAATAAAAAAAAATGAGATATAATTTGTTGTTTGGTTCATATCACATTTTGGTTATTCTTTTTTAATTAGAGTCGTTAGATCTTTTAAAACAAATTAATCAAAATCGCTAGATATAATACTAAAAAAATTTCATACAGAGGTCTAAGATTCAAATATTACCAACAATACATTGTAAAATTTTATTTTACTTTATTAAAAAATTAAGTTTTTAAAAAAAATATTTTTAAACAACCCGTACTTTCCACAAATCATAAATTAGTATTAATTAGCATATGTAATATATATAATTTTGTTATTCATTGATATTCAAGTTCTGTTAGGGAGACCGGGTACGTAATAGGTAAAATATATTTATCTATACTTCTATACTAATATATAATATTCAAATTAGGGTATAATTATTGATAGTTTGGTTGTTTGGTTCAACTATTTAAAACAATAGTGATCGTTAGATATTTAGTAAATAGATGATGACCGTTAGATCTAACAATAAGGAACATTCTATTTTAAATCTCTATTCTAAAGATCCAAGGTTCGAATCCCTTCAACAATAAATTTACATTAAGATTTTATATTATTAGTTCTAAACAATACATATCATTTATTAAATAACTGTTATTATTACTAATAATTTTATTAATTAATATTCCAAATTTAAATTATATCCATAATAAATTATTATACTCTATTTTGTTTAATCATATAATTTTTAAAATATTTAAAAGTAACCCAGGCTTTGCACGGACTATAAGCTAGTATTTAATAAGAGTCCTACCTACATATGTTACAATAAATAAAAACTTATTTCTAGTTTTCACCAATGTCTCAAACTAATTAAAATTTACTTAAAATAAATCTAAAACCATCTTCAAGCAAATATGTTCTATTTATTATTAGCATACAATCATTCAATTTCATCAAAAATTCAATCAGCTTTTCATCTTCTTGTGATTTTATCAACTTCCGAGTGATTTAACATGTACAATTTGTGTAAGTATAACTCTGGATAGTAGGGCTGAGCAAAAATCCGAAAAAATCCGAATCCGAATCCGCTAAAAACCGCTAAAAACCGATCCGTATAAATCCGATCCGAAACCGAAACCGAAAAATTAAAAACCGAATCCGAATCCGATTATGCGGTTTCGGTTTCTTGTCAAATCCGATCCGAAAAAACCCGAATCCGATCCGATCCGATTAAAATAAATAAATAAATAATATATATATATATATATATATATATATATTAATAAATACATATATTTTTTGAAATATAACTGCTAAAAAATAGAAATGGATGGTTGATTGGTTGGGCTCTGTCTCTTTTCAATTTGGGCCAGCAGCCCAGTTAAATTAAAACCTAATCTAATTAGTAATTACTTGCACTCTTGTAGACAGACAGTTGCACACAACACAGCGTCACAGCCGCAGCGAATAGCCGAATACTCTCTGCCTTCCTCTACTGCTCAGTACTCACGGGTCACGGCCGACAAATTAGATATCATATTAAGACTACAATCAAGGCGTATTCACAAATCACTACCATGGAAGCTCCATCTGAGAATCAAACTCCTCAAGAAGAAGCACCTACAAAACAAACAGATGAAGTGGTATGTTTTTATAATTTACAATTTGCAATTTTTGTTTTATGTTCTATGTTCTTTGCTTTCGGTTTATGCTAGTTTAGTAGTTTTATAAGTTGTATAAAGATTAGTTTCATTTTTTTCAATTGTAGATACATTTGAACTTAGAAGATGAAGTGAAATGTGATAATAAAGAAGATGATGAAATCTGTGATAAGGATAAAAAGGGTTCGGTGGTATGGGATTATTTTGGTAGGATTCCGGGTTGTCCACGTGGTCAAGAGAAAGCTAAATGTAAGTTGTGTAGTTTAATAATGGGTTGTAATTCACGAAATGGTACATCCGCAATGTTGAATCATTTAAAACATGTGTGTCCTAAATCACCACTTCGTACCAATCTTGATAAATTGCAAAAGACATTGCGATTTGAAGTAATATCAAAGGAAGATAAACTTCGCACCGTTAAACCTCACACCTTTAATCAAGAGAGGTTAAGGAAAAAAGTTGCCCTAATGTGTATCAAAGACATTCAACCCTTTAGGATTGTAGAACACGAAGGGTTTCGAGAGTTATTGAATGAAGCGGAACCAAGATTTAAGATGCCAAGTAGATGGACCGTTGCAAGGGATTGTCTCAAAATATATGGAGAAGAGTTAGTAAAATTGAAAAAGAGTTTGGCCTTTCAAAGAGTATCCTTCACAACGGATACTTGGACATCGGTACAAAACATTAATTATATGTGCCTTACGGCTCATTGGATTAATGATGATTGGAAGATTTGCAAAAAGATTCTAAATTTTCCTCAAATTGGAAGCCATAAAGGGGTTGCAATTGGAAAGATGCTACTTAATTTATTTGCACAATGGGGAATAGATCGTGTATTCACCATCACATTAGATAATGCATCTTCAAATGATAAAGAAATCTTACATTTGAAGAAATTTCTTAGAGGACCGGAGGCTATATGTGAAAATAAATTTTTACATATGCGTTGTTGTGCTCACATATTGAATCTAGTGGTGAAGGATGGTTTGAAAGAACAACACGAATCAATTGCTAGAATTCGAAATGCATGTAGATATGTTAGGTCTTCACCGGCAAGACTTGAAAAATTTAGAAAATGTGTAGAAAGAGAGAAGATAAAATGTGATGCGATGGTGTGCCTTGATGTTGATACTAGATGGAATTCAACTTACACCATGTTGGAGGTTGCGGTCAAATATGAGGGAGCTTTTTTAAGAATGATTATTGAAGATAATGACTATGAAGCATTCTTTAAGGTGAATGACCAAGAGGTTATGGGTGAAAATCCAAAGAAAAAGAAGAAGAAATTTGTAGAAGGTGCTCCACTTCATGTTGATTTTGGTAATGTCAATCGTTTCATAAAATTCTTAGAAATCTTTTATGACGTTACAATAAAATTATCGGGTTCCAAATATTGCACTTCCAATGCCTTTTTTGTTGAGCTTGTAAAGGTTCAAGAGGCCATTATGAGATTGTGTTCAAGTGAAGATATATTGATGAGAGATATGGCTAAAAGGATGAAGGATAAGTACAACAAGTATTGGGATAATGAGGAGAATACCAATTTCTTGTTGTATGTGGCGGTTGTGTTAGATCCGAGGTACAAAATGAGTTACATAGAATTTTGCTTTGCCAAAATTTATGGGAGAGGGTCTACTAAAAATGTTATAATGTGTGATAAAGTATTGAAGACTTTGCAAGAACTTTTTGACTACTACATGAACTCGAAGGGCCTTGAAAATTCTTCTTCTCACCTTAAAACAAATCCACCGGATGGTTCATGGCAAGATGATTTTGAAAAGTATATGGATGATCGGGATGAAGGAGGGATAGGAAAATCGGAACTTGATGTGTACTTAGTTGATACAAGAGAAAGAAAAGGCGATGGCTTTGATATATTAGGATGGTGGAAGGTGAATTCCACAAGATTTCCGATACTTTCTGAAGTAGCTAAGCATGTGTTAGGTATGCCGGTTTCTTCCGTTGCCTCGAAAGCCGCTTTTAGCACCGGTGGAAGGACAATAGATGCCTATCGAAGTTCCCTTTCACCAAAGACAGCTGAAGCATTAGTTTGTAGCCAAGATTGGCTAAGACGTTCCGAGACTGTCATTGATCTAAGAGGGGAACCAACGGAGTATCTACAACTTGAGAAATTGGAAAATGGTAATTTTGCTATAGTTTTCAGCATCATTTTACAATCTGCTCTTTTCTGCTGTTTAATTTGTTGTTCACTGCTGTAATTTAAACTGTCAAATTCTGCCAAGTCTGACTGCTTATTTATTGTTTCTTTTCTGCTGTTTAGATGAAGTCAAAGTGGTTGGGAATTCGTTTGAGGTGCTGGACCTTGACGATGACTAGACTTGAGGTAAGTCTCTGTTCTTTCTCTGTGTCTCTGTAGGTCAGGATGATATAGTCGATAACTAGATATCAGAACTTGTCACAGACTCTGTGAGGACTAGTAATTTCTGTTCTGCACTTTTGATACCCAGTTAGTCACTAGCTTGTCTCTGTCATGTATTTTACAACTTTTACTCTCATAAACATATGCTGAGTTTATACAGATAAACATATGTTGTTTATACAGACTTGTTATGAAATATTAGCCCATCAAGTGAGACTTGAGATCAGCTAGCTGGCTCTGCAATTTACTAGTAATCCTGGTTTTCCTGATTTCAGATCTCTTAATAGTAGATAAGATGTATTTAGCAGTGTTTTAAAACTGTTTTCATCGTACTTTTGCAGGCTGCCATGCGGAAAGCAGAAGCTGCTGGAAGTGCTGAGTATGTGGTAATATTTTGTCGATTAATCTTGTATTTGTGGAACTGCACATTGACCTATATTAGGCAGTTGTCTATCTTGTTCTAAGCTAAGCATACAATTATGTGTGTAGTCTTTATCAATTATTTTGGTCTTACGGTTATTGCTATATAAAAAACCTTAAGACATTGATCCTGCCTTCATATGCTAGTAAGCTCGCTTTAAGAGTTTGTGTGGAATTTGAGTTAAACAGTTGTAATTATACCGAGTAACTCACCCTCATCGTAATTTTTGCACATATTTGGCTTTGCAGTGACAAAGTATCAACAGAGTGACAAACGTGTTTGTTGCATGTGTCCCATATATGGTAGATTTTAGTTTTACTTTGTGAACAGACACTTAGAGTGTCAAGATCTAGTCCTTGTGTTGGTAATGCCTAGACAAAATTCTTGTTTCAACCTTCACAAGGGCAAAATGGACTGAATGGATATGTCACCTGTTTCTTTTTTAAATGTCTAGAAACAGGCCTTAGCATACCTTGTTGAGTGGTTTGGTAATTATATCATGCTATGATAATTATATCATGCATATGATAATTATATCATTGTTTGGCATAAATTTCCCGGTTTTGTCTTCTTATTATCTTTTCATTGTCTTAGTTTTTTTATTTTCCTTCTAGCAGCAAGGGGAACTGTATCATGCTAAAATTGAACATCTTAGAATTAAACTGTACTTTCATTTAAGTTGTTAACTACCTGAGCAAGTATATATATGTTAACTACCTGAGCAAGTATATATATGTAATCAGTAATCACAGTTCAGGATGAATTTGTTTAAGTATATTCCCAAGGATTTCTAAGAAATCATTACTACTAAAGTACTCACTACTAAATCACAAAAATCATGCCTGGATTCATAATCGAATTATTAGTCGAATTCCTGGGAAGCTTTTTGTTAGCTTGTGCTTCATCTCGGTGTAATAGTAAGTCCACTTCTAATTGTAGAATAGTACCTCTGCATCTAATTAAGGTTTCAACCACTGCATATTAGAGTATGGTATTGTAGTTGATGTTCGACAACTTGAATTCTATTAGAGTATTGGATGCTTTTATCTAACAGCTGGTTGCTCTAATTAAGGTTTCCTAATTTATTGCACAGATCATGAAGGCTATTTTGTCAAATCTTGCATCATCTGGAACACTTCTGTCTATCCAGTCTTCATCGTTGCTGTTTTGGTGCTGCTGCTCCTGCAATTTATATTCGAAGATTATGTTGAATTTTCATTATTCAAGAATTATGTTAGACTTTCGCAATTTATTATAAAAACTTTGTATGCTATTTTGGAGGAACAGATGGACTTTCTATGCTTAAAAATTCTTGTAATCATATTTATTTTGTCAATTTTATTTAAGTCGGGTTTAAAACCGAAACCGAACCGATTGCATCCGATCCGATACTTTTGAATCCGAATCCGAACCGCCGGTTTCGGTTGCGGTTTCGGTTTTAGATTTTAAAACCCGAAGAGTTTCGGTTTCGGTTTCGGTTTTACCATAAATCCGATCCGATCCGATCCGTGCTCTCCCCTACTGGATAGGATCAACTTCATCAAGTTGATCCCACAACATCTTAATCTTGGTATAATAGTTCCAAATGTTATCCTGTCTGTCTAATCTCATACAATGACTGCTGCAAACCATATAATAAAGTACCGGACCATATCTTTTATCCAAATTCTCCCAAATCTCTCTTGTAGACTTAAAATAAAGCACACTTCTGGCCATATTCTGATCAAGTACCTTTAAAATCCATGAAATCATCATACTATTGCATCTCTCCCATGCTTTATAACAAGGATATGTTGTATGAGGATTCAATATAGTTCCATCAACAAAATCACACTTATTCTTTGCTGACAAGCTTGTGAGACCTTTTACAATCATTATATCCAGTTCCGTTAAATTTGATCGAAACTAATTTCATTACCGAATTATTCGATGGGTGTAGATAACATTGAGATGACAGATCTTGGGAATTATCAGTTTGATGTGTTATAGGAGGTGTGTATGTGTGTGTGTGTTTGAGAAGTAGATGCAGACCTGATTTATAGTTTAAAAAAATAAAAAATTAACAAGAGAACACGTGTTCAATAACAAGAGAATTCTCATAATAAAATGAAGAATCAACACAAGGAATGTGCTAATCAACAGCAAATTCACCAAAAACAAAAGTATAATTTCGAAGATAAAGAAACACACAAACAAAATCTAGTAAGAACTAAATATCAACGATGTATGTACATATGGAAACATCAAGAAACTCAATAAATCTGCATATCGATCGTTTTGACGCAATTAAGTGATGAAAAAGATCGCAACGAACTACAATTTACGATTCAACAGCAAATCGAACAAAAAAACATAAGAAGATGAGATCTGATATTACCGAAAATGAAGAAAACGATCGATTAATCGCAAGAAAACTAAAAATGAAGTTCGTAGAATCGCAACGCGGAGCTCTGGTACCATGTTACAAACCTTGATCTTGTATAAACATTTACTCAAACAGTGTATGATCAACATTATCAATACAAGTCTATGTATATAAAATGAAGAATAAAGCATTCACCATTGATGAACTTAGTTACAATCTATCAAGAACACATAAGGCTACATTCTAGTTACTGTTTTTCTCCATCACAAAATATTACAACTATTTTGATCAAGTGAAGAGAGTTGTAACCATCTCAAGCTATATAGTTACTCTAACCAACTTTCTAACTAACTTTATAGTGAAAATATAAATATACCCCTAAGAGCATCTCCAAGGGTGTTATGTAAAATGGTTAGCTATAATCATTAGCTATAATGATAATGTAAAATTTTTGCTAAGGGTGAACATGTGTGCTCAAAGGAAATTATCTATAATTATGGTCATGTAAAATTATACATAAAAGCTTTATTGATTCAACAAATATAGCTCACCAAATATCATTATCTATATTTTTTTCCTAAGGGATTAATGGTTGGAGTGCTCAAATTTTTGCATATTATCTAAATAGTGCCACTAGATGCCTTGTAGATAATTTAGCTAAGGGTTTTACACCCTTGGAGATGCTCTAACTAGCAGTAAGATTGAAAATATAAAAAGTCAAAATTTATTTGTCTTAAGTTGGAGAGCTTTGACTGGAGGTGATAAAGTGAGCAAGAAGTTTATTGATACTATTATTATTATGTACTACTAGGAAGAGTCGATTCCTAGATCTTTTTTATATACAACCATTTATTATTTTAACTCTTCTTGGGTGAAGGTCCTTTTTACCTATCTTTTGACATATGCTGATCGAATTACTGTTTGGTAGGGAAGGTGGCCCAAAATGACCACTACACACGCATGTAAACCATGCGTATGAACTATTACCCTTTTACTCTCCAGTTTACGCATTTACCAACAACATGGACAGTGTACTCGCATATTGGAAATGCTTGGGCGACCTCTGTACCAGTTTTTTCTTCTTTTTTTGCTAAATATGTATTTGCAAATATTATTAATTTTTTTAACCAATTGGTCAATTCAAACTGTGTTTTTTTACTAATCCCGGTGGCTCGATTTTTAAAAAATCGGGGGCCTTATTTTATTGAGTCCGATGGCCTGATTTTTTAAAAATCAGGGGCCAGCCCCAATTTTTTAAAAATCAGGATAAGTTAAGTTTTAGGGTCTATGGTTTAGGGTTGTTTTTTTATTCGTAGTTCTGAATATTTCTAAAACCCAAAATGAAGCTGTTGAATCCCAAATGTTAACTGTTGAACCCCTAGGATAATATAAATAAAATAAAAAAAATTCAGTTAAAAAATTAAATATTTTTAAACCCCAAATAAAATCCGTTAAATCCCAATGAAAACTATTTAACCACAAAGATTGTTGAACCCCTAACATTCGTGGGTACCGTTCATGCATGGGAAAAGAACGTCTACCATCACACGCATGATTTATATGCGTAGGTGTTGTCATGGGAAAAGAACGTCTACCATCACACGCATGATTTATATGCGTAGGTGTTGTCAGAAGCACTGAACGCATGATTTATATGCGTAGGTGTTGTCAGAAGCACTGAACACAAGTACACAACTACACAAACATTATAGGGAGATTGACCGTTGTTAATATTATTCATGATTGTCAATATTATTTAACAAAAATTAGATCGTACTAATTTTGAGGAAGATGTCAGGCAAGGCCAAGGCCACGCATGTATAACATGCGATGTTGGTGGTTAAATAAGGCCATCGTTCCACCGAAAGGTATATTGGACATCTCATTATAGATTATGGGTATTTAGTAGGGGTGAGCAAAAAATTGAATTAAAACCGAAACCGAACCGAAATCGACCAAAATCGAACCGAAAAAACCGAAACCAAAACCGAATAGGCATTTACGGTTTTTGATTTTTAAAAACCGAAACTTTCGGTTTCAGTTATAGGTTAAAACTGAACCGGTTAAAACCGAACCGAACCGATTGTTAAAATAAATAAATATATAATTTATATAAATGTATATAATTTATATAATTTATATGTATTCTTAAAATTAATAAATATTTTATATCTTGAATTATAATTAAGCTTTAAAACGATGTCGGATAAGAAAAGGGAAGATGTCGGAGCTGGATATATATAATAAAATTCTTTATCTTAAATTCTTAATTATGTATTGAAATAAAGATTCTTCATAGCGGGAGAGGTTGAGTGTCCGAGTTTTAGCAACCTAAACATTAGTTTTTTTTTCGGGAAAAAAAAACAACAGCAACAGAAGAACTTCATAAGAGCGTAAATACAATAAAAGTTTTTAGCTTACATTAAATAAATATCCGAGTATATTAAAAACCGAAACCGAACCTTTAAAAACTGAACCGAGCTTTTTAAAACCGAAATCGAAATCGACGGTTCGGTTGCCATTGCGGTTTTCAATTTTAAAACCATAGACATGCGGGTTCAGATTCGGTTTCGGGGCAAAACCGCTCCGAACCGAACCGTGCTCTCCCCTAGTATTTAGGTCATTTTCTTACTCTTTTTTGTCTTTTGAATAATTAAACTTATGTATTTTATAATTAAGTATTAGTTCTAACAATTCTCGAAAATAGCAAAAAATCTAATTTAAGATTTGGGACGACAAGAGATAAATTCTCATTCTTAATACTCTTATTACAATATATAAAAGGATATAATTAGAATAAATTAAAAAAATCTAAATTTGAAAATAAAATAATTAAATAATTAAATGGAGTTAATATCAATAAAATACAAGTATTTATTAAATTTTAAATGCCCACTTTAATGTTTTTGCTCTATCTTGAAATTTAAAAATTCGATTTGAACGATTTTATAGCCAGCACGAAACTCACGAAATAATATTTAATTAGTGATGATTTAACAATTATTATTCAACTATAATTCTAATTTTAAACTATAATTTTGAATAATTATTGATGTTCAAGTTTTTTTGTTATCGAAATGGGTAGCGTTTTAAAACCATGATTCTATATCATGTATAAAATTAATCATTTTTAAGGTTGAGAATTCGATCTTGGACTTAGAGATGTTTTTTTGATTGAAAAAATATACATATATATTAGTTTGTTCAAAAAAATTAAATCATATAATAAAATATGGATTACAAAATATAACATCTAGCATCTACATACACGCAAGTTAAGTTCTGGACGTGTGGAGGTGGAGGGAGGTTAGGGTGATGAAGATGAGAGTGAGTGATCGAAGAACATACAAGAGTGTTATAGATCAGAATGAGAGACCGAAGAACATACAAAAGTCCTATAGTCAATTAAGTGTAACAAACAAAAGCCTAAATCCTAGTTTCCTCCAACATGGCAAACCAATTTTACCTCATTCAAAAATAAATTTAGACAAATATTATGGATTTGTTATTAATATTATTGAATAATTAACTAAAGTAGTGAAATGTCATACTACAAAGTTACTACCCAGCTCATTCATGTAAATGGGATGCTTGACACATCAACTGCATCATACAAATAGTAACTATACATTCTCTCAAAATTATGATGAACATTTCTTGAAGTGGAGATGCAACTTGACCAGCGCATATGAAATTTTAGGTCATTGGAATTTTGATAACTAAATAAATAATTTTGTAAAATAGATCATTTCTTTGATTTCAATATAGTGATGAAAACGATACTTTTTTCGTACGATAAATTATAAGAGAAAAATATTCAATTTTAGAAATATTCATTTATCAAGATCTAAGCTGTAATATAGTTTAACATATATATTTTGGCTAGTGTCAGAAATTATCGAGTTGAATATGATTACAGATAATTTCGTAAAATGTAGTTTAAATTTCAGAGTTATGAAGGTGGACTTGGACAAAATGTAAAGTTTAGTTATATGACCCTTTTGGTTTATTGGGCCAGGGTCGCTTAAAATAAAAATAGCATTTCAGTTTCAGATATTAAGCCAAACCAAACCAAACATACTCAGTATATCCCGCACAGAGCAGGGTCTGGGGAGGGTGAGATGTACGCAGACCATGCCCCTACCTTTTACGGTAAGGAGGCTGTTTCCGTGAAGACCCCCAGCTTAGTGCTCAACAGAAAAATGGTGTGTGATATTTACAACGACTTCATAAATTATTTGGAAAAGGTCGCAGCCATACCTGAGCCCATTATTTTGATCACATGGGACTTACCTATGTGGGGGATATCCACTCCATTCTCGACAACCTCTAATCTAGGATGACTCCTCGCACAGATCCCCGGTGATTGACTACTCCACTCTGCCAGACCCTTAGATCCACGTTGCCATCGCGGTATTCTCCCTGCAATTGAACAACCAGAAAACAGAAGCCAATAAAAAATGAAAAATGAGCACGAAAGAGTCGAAAAAACTAAGATAACGCTAACCGAGAAAAGCCAACTCTTAGTCTCTCAACAACAGAGCCGCTCCCTAAGAGAGAATCCACCACTCTGATCTGGCGCCTCCAAGAACCTCTATCCGCGGTCATGGTTTCATTTAAGTTTAAGGCCTTCAGATCCAGCCCAAGCTGATCTTCCCATGACCTCCTCGGTCTACCTCTCCTCCTCACCCCTTCAACCGAAAGACTCTCGACCCTCCTCACTGGGGCTTCGGCCAGCCTCCTACGGATGTGACCGAACCATCTCAACCTCCCTTCCCTAATTTTCGCAGAAAAAGGCGCTACCTCCAGCTTGCTCCTAAAAACTACATTCGGAATTCTATCCAACATCGTGCGCCCACACGACCACCGCAGCATCCTCATCTCAGCTGCTTCCAACTTGTTCTCGAGGGCCTTCTTCGCCGCCCAACACTCAGAACCATACAACATCGCAGGACGAATTGCTGCTCTATAGAATTTCCCTTTCAACTTTAAAGGTACTTTCTTGTCGCACATCAACCCTGACGCTGCCCTCCACCTTAACCACCCAGCCTTAATACGATGTGTGACATCGTCTTCAATCTCACCTTCCTTCTGGATGATCGAACCCAAATACTTGAACTTATCCGTACGGGGGACGATCTCATCTACAATCTTAACCTCCACCCCCTCCTCTTTGTCCTCACCACTGAAGTTACACCAGAGGTATTCGGTTTTAGACCGGCTCAAACGCAAGCCTTGGGACTCCAAAGTGGATCTCCATAACTCCAACTTCTCGTTCACCTCCCCCCTCGACTCCGCCACTAACACGATATCATCAGCGAAGAGCATGCACCAAGGGACGCCATCCTGAATCCCTCGAGACATGAAATCAATGATAAGGGCGAAAAGGAGGGGACTAAGTGCCGACCCCTGGTGGAGCCCAATCTCAACGGGGAAAAAATGCGAGTCACCCACAAGGGTTCTGACGCAAGAGCTAGCTTGGGAGTACATGTCTTGAATCGTCCTAACGTATGACGAAGACACTCTCCTTTCTGCAAGGCTCTTCCAGATAGCTTCACGGGTCAAGTATTCAAATTGTAATTTTTAAGAATGGTTACCATCATCTCTTAAAGTGATTATCATACTCGAGTTTGAACTCAGATTAAAATGTTTAGACTCACGCTCATGTTTGAATTTTTGACCAAGTCTTTAATTTTAAGCTTGAAACTCGGCTAGTAAAGTTTGATATCTTCGAGTTCGATTCAAAAGTTCAAAATCGATTTTGTCGCATATGGGTAAATGAGCTATTTGATCATCGTACTATTTAAAAAATTTCAATTGAATCACCAATCCAAAAAAATTTTCAATCGCATAATAAAACACTCAAAAATTTCAATTGGGTTACTGCAGTTTACTCCGTTAACGGAAGTAAGAAAATCAATTTTTAATTAGGTCATCAGTATCAAGTTTAACTGCTAATCTATCACCGAACTTTATATCACTTTTCAATTAGGTCATCGGTATTTTTTTTTTTGAATAGATTTTTAAATTTTGAAAATTTTGAATTAGATTTTTTTGAATTTAAATTTTTGAATTTTTTTCGAATTTAACTGCTAATCTATCACCGAATTTTTGAATTTTTTCAAATTGAATTTTTGAAAAAAAAAATTCCAATTTTGAAATTTTGAATAAATTTTAAAATTTTGAAAATTTTTGAATCAATTTTTAAATTTTGAAAATTTTGAATTAAATTTTTAGTAAATTTTTGAATTTTTTCGAATTTAACTGTCAATCTATCACCGAAATTTTGAATTTTTTTACTTTTTCGAATTGAATTTTTTAATAAATTTTGAAAATTTGTCGAATTAAAAAATTTCAAATTTTTTTGAATTAATGCATATAAATTTTTTCGAATTAAAAAATTTCAAAATTTTCAAGATATGAGTATATTTTAATTTCTTCATTTTGAAGTTGAATTTTTTAATTTCTAAACAAATATTTTAATTTTTTTCAATCTACAATTTAATTTTTTTTCTGTCCAGTGACCTAATTTTAAGTTGATAAATAGTTTAACATCTCTTCGTTAAAGTTAACGACAATGACTAATAAAAGTTAACGGCAGTAACCTAATTGAAATTTTTGAGTGTTTTATTATGCGATTGAAATTTTTTTTTGGGTTGGTGATCCAATTGAAAGTTTTTGAATAGTACATTGTCCAAATAGCTCATTTACCCTATCACATATTGACAAAAGCTTGATTACGATCAATTCAACTCAAATTGGGTGAAAGACAAGAATACCCATTTTTGTTACAACGTTTACAAAAATAACCAGTTTCAACACCCATGACAAAAATACCCGGCTGATTACGCATTTACTGAACGGATATAAAGGAATACGCATTTGGAAATGGAGTATTATGGAGTGTTACGCAATCTGCAATGAAGTATTTCCTTTTACGCATCTTTCAGTGGAGTATTACTAGTTTTTTAATATTACTTTATACTAAATACGTAATTCGAATTTGGGTAACACGGACCAACCCCTCGGGTCAAAACCGAGACACATAGTCATCGGAAATTCAAACTGCAGTAGCACACCAACTTGGAATCGACTTAAAACAGAGGAAAAATAGATGATTTGTAGTGGGTTTTCAATGAAACTTTGAAGAACCCATACACAAATACACACACCCAACACATAGTATACATACCTCTGCACACAATTGAACCACACATATCTCACATCAAGCAATTGACCAAACACAACTAAAACCCCCAATTTACAACACCACAGCCCAACTATACACACAAACACACAGTGAATCGCGCCAGCATCCAACCTTACACACATATGCACACACGGCTTGAGTGGAGAGGAAAGGAGGAGGGAGAGAGATTATGTTTAATACGCATTTGGCAACGGCAGGTTGAAAATGGGATTATTGGCCAAATTTATTGAATCGGGTATTTTTTTTAGATTATTTTATGAAAAATGAATTATATTTGTCACTAGATTATAGCCCGTGCTACGCACACGATAGTTTAAATTTAAATTTCATAATGATTATAATATATAATAATAACGATTAAATAAAGAAAATAACTTTATTTTTAAGGGAAATGCTAACCATAGCCCTAAGGGCTATGGTTAAGGTGCCACGTGGCAGCTTCTAATTGGCTCTCCCAACTTTTTAAGTAGTCATAATAATAATAATGTATGTGGCCCCCTGCATTCACAGAAATAAGCCAATAAAAACTCGCCACGTGGCAAAAAAATTTCCTTAAACATAGCCCTAAGGGCTATGTTTAGCAGGACCCTATTTTTAAAACCAAATAAATTAATCTTTAAAAAAATAATGTTAATAAAATATTATTTTTCTATATTATAACGAATGCAATCGAAGATAAAATTATTTAGATTTTCCATATCTATAATGTGATAATATGTATTTATAAGCTTACCAAAATTAAAAGATTTATTCAAATTTTCATTAATAATCTTACCATAAATATTAAAAGAATCTATTGTAGTTTAAATTTAAATTTCATAATAATTATGACATATAATAATAACGATTAAATAAGAAAATAACTTAATATTTAAGGTCAGATAAATTAATATTGAAAAAAAAAAAATATTTTGAGGTTTTTTGATAAATATATATATAAAAAGTAAATTTTTGCAATTTTACTTTTGTTAAAAAAATCTATTTGCAACTTTACCAAAATAAGTTTCAAAATTACAAAAATACTACTCCCTCCGTCCCGGAAAGAATGATACGGTCAATGTTCGCACTTATTCACGCAAGAGAACGTGGTCAACAAGTAATATAGAGTAAATAGGATTCGTTCCCACAGAGACTCAAATTGTTTGTTATGTTCACTTATGCACCAGCTTATGATTTACACTCACTGCTAAGACAATCACAATTTTGGTTTTGAATTAACTAATGATTAATTACCAACTAAGCCAATTACGAGAAAATAACTTAAGGATTAATTTATAAGAAACAAACATGGAATTTCAATTTCATTAACTACTTCATCTAGAATCTTATGCCCTTTAGCCTAGCATGTGACAGAGTTGATTACTGATTAGATGTACTAAACTGATACACACCAACTTTCGTTGTGCATATACCATCCTACTGATCATCCACAATTGATAGAAGTCAAGTAGTCACCAAATATGTGTAGTCCCTATATGTCTATAGCAATTGAACACATACCGGTTGAAAATCAAGCACCCATTAAACCACATAGTCGATGCAAGACGGTTAGAATTACATCACAAATTAATACATGTTCTTCACATGCAAAAACCTATGCTAGCATGAATTGTTCTAAACCCTAGATCCACTTTCGCATTCACTAGGATTAAACAAACAATTACAAGTGTTCGCGACTCACTTATAACGAATAAGCATAAACATACTAGGCAATTAATACATTCAATCACACACCAAGGCATAAATAACACTCAATTTCTAGAATCCATAGAAAAATCCATTAAAACCCCATGATAACGAATTAGCCCATAATTGACCTAATTGCCATCATGGGTTCTATGGAAAACATAATTCTAAAATAAACAAATAAATATGGAAGAAGAAATAAGGTTTAGAAATAAATCCCCAAAATAGAAGAGTACAAAGGTTCCAAGAATAATCCTTGCTTGTCACTAGCTTGGAGAATTCCTTGAAATTGTTCTTGAAATCTAGATGAAAAGTGTTGATGGTAGCTAAGAAAAACTAAGAACCACGATAGATAATGTTTTTAGGTCTAGATATTACATATAAAGATGCCCTAAAAATAGGCCCAAAACAATTGACCCGGTACAAGGCAACAGAAAACAACTCAAAATCACCACACAGCGCCATGGCGCCTAGACAACGCGCAAGAGCGCCTAAACCAAGCGCAACGGCGCTCCACAACTGCGAAACAGCGCTAGCAAGCCCCTGGAACAACCCCCTCGAGCGATACTGCGCCTCGCGCGCGCGCTACGGCGCTCTCTCGCACAAACCCCTCGCGCAGCTGCGCCCCGGACCTCGCGCAACGGCGCTTGCCTGCTCCTGGCCTCCATCCGCGCGCGCAATGGCGCCCAACACCTGCGCAATGGCGCCCCACGGTTCCTGGAATGCCTATGCTGCATGCTGTTGCCCTCCTGGACCTCTCCTTGTTTTGCTTCAGCTCACCCACTTAGCAACAATCATTCCACAATTCTTGCACTTTGAATCACTTTTCTTCACACGTCTAAAATTCATTTCACACCATCCAAATCACCATTTTAACACCATAATAACGTCACGACACAACCTACACAATGTACACAAAAACATATCAAATGACAACGAAACTTGAGAACATGCAAACAATTAAAGTCCAAACGGAAGGTAAATAGTGGATATAAAATCCACTTATCAAACCCCTAAACTTAAACCGTTGCTTGTCCTCAAGCAATGCAAACTCAGTTTAAAATGATGAATGAATGCAACTAATAACTACATGCCATGATAATGCGAAAAATGTCCTAAGCAAACGTCTCAACGAATGCAACAACTCCAAACAGAGCTCGACTAAGGCCCCGTATACTAACAATACATGCTCGGAAACGTGGTGTGTGCATTTCTCACTAGAAATACTCTCGAAACTAGATCAAAGGCATAACCAATTCTTCGCCAAGACAATCACATGTTTATAAACAGAATAGACTTTAGACACTCCATGACTCAAAGACACCGCCATCATCATTTAAGGTAGACAAGGACTCATGCTTTACTACATAAAACATCACAAAACACAAAACACACATGCTTTTGACTGTGCAATGGATGAGACCCCTAAAGGCTTATACAATAGCACCCTTGTAGCGAGCGTTAGGTTAGTGGATCCCAGACCGGAAAAGTCTTAGGTCACTAGGCATAAAATCCCCTCGAACTTACTTACTCGAGTACTAAAGAGCTCACACTAGCCAATTAGCATACACACACTCTCACAATCCCTCATTTTTTTATTCTCACAACTCTTTTTTTTTTATATTTTTTTTTCTTTTTTTTTTTCTTTCTAATTTTTTTTCGACTCTTTTTCTTGCCTTTTTTTTTCACATGGGTGCACTATCTCACCCTCCTAGACTACTCATATCAAATATGAGCCGGCTACTAGCCATTTGACGCCTAGCCATTATTACACTACGACACAACACTTAGCATGAAATCCCTGTTTTCCCCCAAACTTATACTTAAGTGCTCCTACGCCATCAAGGGAATAACGAAAATTCTAGATATAAATAAGTGATTAAATCTCAACAACCAAACCAGGTATGACTCAATCTAGCTCAAAAGCAAACAGTGAGACCGTGAAAAGATTGTGTTCCCGACACACGCAAGTCAGTTTCATAAGTACTTAAATCAACCCTCTATTCATTGTCATCACACTCAAATTAACATCGACCTATCGAGCCAGAAACAGACATTCATATGGAATCATGTGATATGCATGAACAAAATGATATTACACTCCTAAATAAACTATATGACATGGCATCCTAAATGCAATCTAAATGGCATGGCAAAGCTAAATGCAAAAATTCTAATATGACTAACATGAATATGCAACTATATGCAATGCAATGACTCTTGATACCCTAAAATCACCCCCAAACTTAAAAATTTCAATGCCCTCATTGAAGGTAAAATTAAAGGGTACAAGAGATACTCCCCTAGTCGTCGGCATCGTCACCCTCCTCGGGTGGTGTATCTGGTGGTGGATAGACGTGGTGCGCTCCGAAGATGGGCCATGTGACCTGAAAACCCTGCTGCTGGTACACTCCATCCAATGACTGAGTCAAGTCTGTAGCAAATCTGTGTAGCATGGCATTCGTAGTATCCTGACGCCTCAACATGCGTCTGAACTGAGCATCACTGAAAACCACCGTACCCTGACTCGTCTGTGCCTGAGAAGGTCCCGCTCTGTCTAGGTGTGACTGTGGAGGTACCTGCTCGACCGGTGGTGGACCACCACCCCCCTCAAAAATCTCAACATAACCAAGACCCCTCGGGTGAGGAATACCACCCGACCACTCCGCCATCTTATTAATAGCCGCATGCTTGATAGAACCCCTCGGCCTGAGCAGCGTCTCATCACTATGCCAACGAACACCCACATGAACACACAACTCTGCAATAATGACTGCATGTGGGATCCCGCCTGTCGTACCAACCTTCAAGAACTTCAAGATATTCTGATAGACTAATTCCCCGAGATCAATATACTTCCCGTTCAAAATACCCCACAAAATGATGGCACGCTCAACATTAACCTCAGTAACATGGGTAGTAGGCATTACACGAGCACAAATAAACAAGAACCAAGCTCGGGCATACCTCGTTAAAGCAGCTGCCGGAAACGTACTCGGCGTGGTAGAACCTGCCTTATACCTCCAAACCGTACCCGGGATACACATCCCCGCCATGATAGCATCTAGGTCAACATCATCCCTAGTTTTCTGTCCCCAATCCTCAACATTCCTAGGCTTCGGTGATTGAGACAAAACACGCCGGATATACCCAGGCTTATAAGCAACTGCCTGCCCCCTAACCATAGTGATTCCATTCTTGTCATCCTTGGCATTGGCATAAAATTCCCTAACAATGCTCAAGGGAACTGCCACCGGCTTAGCACAAAACATCACCCAACCTAACTCCCTAACCATATCTCTCAATTCACCATCCTCACCCGAAGGCTCAAAACCCCTCTCCTGAACAACAGCTCTTGACAATAAATTTTCGAACTCATCTTGAGCCGCCTTAGAAACAAATTTATCCACATCATAATTCGGCTCCACCTCCTCCTCCGAACTACTACTACTCGGCACACGTACTCTTTTGGGAGCCATACCACTCTTTGAATAACACAATGTCAACAAACACCCAAAAATCCACAATATATCTCCACACACAATATCCCAATTCCAACAATTCAATTCACTAAATAATTAAATTAAGAGAGAATATTACCACTTGAATTGAAGATGAGAACCTTGAAAGCACTCCCCCAAACTTGAATTAGAGAAATCTTGAAGCTTGTATGGAAGTTGAATGATTTGGAATAAAGAGGGGATTTGTGTGTATAGGTGATTATGTAGAGATAATTAGTGGAATAGGATTTGAGATGGGTTTGGAAGATGTAGGAATTGAATTGAAGAAAGGGGATGAGGTATAGATTTTGGGTAGAGAGAATTTTAGGTTTAGGAGTATAAGAGATGTGGGTATATGTTTGGTTTCGGCAAAGAGACTGTATAACAACTGCTTCTTTTTTTTCTTTTTATTTATTTATTTTTTTATACAAGGGCCGCGCAGCTGCGCTAGAGGAAGGCGCTGTTGCGCACAGAATCTCCTGGAACTTGCTTGCTGGGCGCTGTTGCGCGAGAGAATGGCGCTGTTGCGCGAATTGTCTCCTGGAAAGTCAGTAGCGCCAGGCGCTGTTGCGCTATAGAGGCGCTGCTGCGCTTGGAAACCCCTGCTATTTTTTTTTTTTTTTAGAAATATACACCAAACGCGTGGGTTGCCTCCCACGAAGCGCTTCTTTTACGTCAGTAGCTTGACGTGACTTCCATGATTTACTCAGTAATTGCAAGAACCGCGGTTTCAGCCCCACGATTTGATACCTCACCAAAGTACGGTTTCAATCTCTGACCATTGACTTTGAATGACTGATCAGGTGATTTCTCAAAAATCTCAACCGCTCCATGCGGAAACACGGTTTTTACAACAAAGGGCCCTGACCATCTCGATTTTAGCTTTCCTGGAAATAGACGAAGGCGAGAATTAAATAATAACACGGGTTGTCCAGGAACAAATACCTTGTTAACTAAACGACGATCATGCCATCTCTTCACTTTTTCTTTGTAGAGTTTATTGTTCTCGTATGCTTGCAAGCGAAACTCGTCCATTTCATGGAGTTGCACCATTCTCTTCTCACCCGCGGCTGTAAGATCAAAATTTAGCTTCTTCAAAGCCCAATAAGCCTTGTGCTCCAATTCCGCCGGCAAATGACAAGCTTTCCCGTAGACAAGCTGATACGGTGACATTCCCAAAGGTGTTTTATATGCCGTTCGATAAGCCCAGGCGGCTTCATCGAGTTTCAGAGACCAATCCTTTCTCGAAGGACTCACCACCTTTTCTAGAATACGCTTGATTTCCCGATTAGACACTTCAGCTTGGCCATTGGTCTGAGGATGATATGCTGTAGCTACCCGATGATTGATATTGTATCTGGCCATAAGATTAGTGAACTTGCGATTGCAAAAATGAGTGCCTTCATCACTGATAATGACTCGAGGAGTACCAAATCTGGTGAAGATGTTCTTCTGAAGGAAATTAAGCACGACTTGGGCATCATTTGTCGGAAGTGCTTTGACCTCAACCCATTTAGAGACGTAATCAACTGCCAGCAAGATATATTGATTGTTGCATGAAGAGATAAAGGGTCCCATGAAGTCAATTCCCCAAACATCGAAAATTTCCACTTCCAACATTACATTAAGGGGCATCTCATCCCTCCTCGATATGTTACCAACACGCTGACAACGATCACACCTTAAGACGTACTGATGAGCATCCTTAAAAAGAGAAGGCCAATAGAACCCCGCTTGAAGAATCCGAGTAGCAGTCTTTTCACCTCCATAGTGGCCCCCATATGTCGTGGCGTGATAATCCCTCAGAATAGCCTCTGTTTCACTATACGGCACACATCTTCTAAGAATCTGATCAGCTCCCTGTTTAAACAGATATGGTTCGTCCCAACGATACCATTTAACTTCATGCAAGAACTTCTTCCTTTGTGCATAAGAAAATTCGGATGGAATAACTTGACTAACCAGAAAGTTCACAATGTCTGCGTACCATGGCTCCTCTTCTTGCACCCTAAACAATTGCTCATCCGGGAAGAATTCATTAATGATGGTACCGTCTCGAGAGGATTTACCAAAGTCCTCCAGACGAGAAAGATGGTCAGCTACTTGATTCTCTGTCCCTTTCCTGTCCTTAATCTCCACATCAAATTCTTGTAACAGAAGTACCCAACGAATTAAACGAGGTTTGGAGTCCTTTTTAGAGAGCAGATATCTAATAGCCGCGTGATCCGTGTACACCATTACCTTTGTACCTAGCAAGTAAGAACGAAATTTTTCGAAACCATAGACTATGGCCAACAGCTCCTTTTCAGTGGTAGTGTAGTTCAACTGAGCATCATTAAGAGTCTTGCTTGCATAATAGATCACATGAAACACTTTGTCTTTCTTTTGACCGAGAACAGCCCCCACTGCATAATCGCTAGCATCGCACATCATAGCGAAAGGTTCACTCCAATCGGGAGCAATGATCACTGGTGCTGAAACCAATTTCTTTTTCAGAGTCTCGAAAGCGGTCAAACATTCTTCATCAAATTTAAAAGGAACATCCTTTTCCAAGAGCTTACACAATGGTTTGGAGATTTTTGAGAAGTCTTTGATAAAACGCCTGTAGAAACCTGCGTGACCAAGGAAACTGCGAATCCCTCTCACTGAATTAGGTGGTGGAAGATTTTCAATTGTCTCTATTTTTGCCCTGTCCACCTCTAGACCTCTCCGTGACACCTTGTGCCCAAGAATAGTTCCCTCCTGAACCATGAAGTGGCATTTCTCCCAGTTAAGCACTAGATTAGTCTCCACACATCTTTTCAGAACCGCACCCAGATTATTCAAACATTCATCGAAAGAGAGACCGATTACAGAAAAGTCATCCATGAAAACTTCTACGGTCTTACCAATCATGTCTGAAAAGATAGCCATCATACACCTTTGAAAAGTAGCAGGTGCACCACACAAACCAAAAGAGACTCGCCGAAAAGCAAATGTACCAAATGGACATGTGAAAGTCGTCTTCTCCTGATCTTCAGGGGCAATACAGATTTGATTATACCCAGAATATCCATCCAATAGGCAATAGTACTCCTGACCTGCAAGTCTGTCCAGCATCTGATCGATAAAGGGCAAAGGAAAATGATCCTTCCTAGTGGACTTGTTCAATTTTCGGTAGTCCATACAGATTCTCCAACCAGTGACTGTGCGAGTAGAGATAAGTTCATTCTTCTCATTGGTGATTACCGTCATGCCACCTTTCTTCGGCACACATTGAACTGGGCTTACCCATGAACTATCAGAAATGGGATAGATGATCCCTGCATCCAACCATTTGATGATTTCTTTCTTCACAACTTCTTTCATGATCGGATTTAAACGTCTCTGATGTTCCACTGTTGGTTTACTCCCTTCTTCTAAAGGAATTTTATGTTGACAGTAAGCTGGACTAATTCCCTTGATGTCTGCTATGGTCCATCCAATAGCTGATTTGAATTCTCTAAGAACTCTCAAGAGCTTGTCTTCCTCAGAATCTGACAAGTTAGCAGCAATAATCACAGGTAAAGTAGATGACTCACCAAGAGAAGCATACCTTAAATGATCAGGTAGTGGTTTGAGCTCTAGAGTTGGAGCTTCTTCAATGGATGGTTTCAACCGCTGATGTGACCCCTTCAATTCAGATAGACCTAAAGATTCCACTGGTCTCTCGAATTTCCTTTGCCATGGAGTAGCATCAAGAAGTAGCAGTTGCTCATCTATCTCATCTTCTTCCAATAAAGAATCACTAATCAGTGCTTTTTCCAATGTATCATTCAAGAGCAGATGCTCAATTTTTGATTGCACTGCTGACTCCACCAAGTCTATCTTCAAACATTGCTCTTCTTCAGTTGGAAACTTCATAGCCTTGAAAACATTGAAGGTGACATTTTGATCATGCACCCTCATCGTAAGTTCCCCTTTTTGCACGTCAATCAAAGTTTGCCCCGTGGCCAAGAATGGTCTCCCAAGAATGATAGGGATTTTCTTGTCTTCTTCAAAATCAAGTATGACGAAATCCGCTGGAAAGATGAGTTTGTCCACTTTTACCAGAACATCTTCTATAATTCCTCGAGGGTAGGTAATTGAGCGATCAGCTAACTGGAGTGACATGTTGGTAGGCTTAGGCTCCGGAAGACCAAGTTGCAAAAAAACCGAATAGGGCATGAGGTTGATGCTTGCCCCTAAATCACACAAACACTTGTCAAAAGACAAATTTCCAATGATGCACGGTATGGTAAAGCTCCCCGGATCCTTCAGCTTAGGTGGCAACTTTTGTTGCAAAATAACACTGCACTCCTCCGTCAAAGCTACGGTCTCTAACTCCTCGAGTTTCAATTTCCTCGAAAGTATGCCCTTCATGAACTTGGCATCACTTGGCATTTGTTCAAGTGCTTCAGCAAATGGTCGATTTATGTGCAACTTTTTGAACACTTCCAAGAACTTTGCGAATTGCTTATCAAACTTCTGTTTCTGAAGCCTTTTAGGGAATGGCGGAGGCGGATAAACTTCTTTGCTAGCTTCCGTAATTTCTGAACCTGTTTTCCCATCTGACTTCTCCTTTCCTTCCTCACCTGATGCCTTCTGAATGACCGGGAGAGCTGAATTAGAAGACCGGATAGACCCCTCAGACGCGCCCGCGTCCAAATCACTGTTCACAGCATTTTCAAGTTCCTCGTTACACTGCTTTTTGACTCCCAGATCGTCTGTAACCTTTCCAGAACGTAACGTAACAGCATGAATCTGTTCCTTGACCTCCTTTTTACCCGGATTAGCTTCCGTGTCACTAGGTAATTGCCCTTGAGGTCTGTTCAAAAGAGCATTGGCCAGTTGGCCCATTTGATTTTCAAGAGTTTTTAGAGATGCTGCTTGACTCTTGTACATCATTCGCAATTCTTCCATTTCTGACTTCTCATTAGATTGCACATGACTTCCTGGTTGTTGTTGATGAAATCCAGGTGGATTGTATGGTGGCCTTTGGGCATAGGGTTGTTGATAACCCGAATTGTTGAACTGCCTTGAACTATACTGCTGACCCTGAGATGGTTGTTGCATAACATTCTGATTGTTGCTCCAACTGAAGTTAGGATGATTCCTATTGTTGGGATGATATGTATTGGGAGCAGGTTGTGACGGCCTCTGATAATTGCTGACAAACTGTGCCGACTCACTAGAAATTGCACATTGATTAGTGTCATGAGCCCCCGCACATAATTCACAGACCATGGCGACTTGTTGAACCCCCACCTTAGCCAATGAGTCCACTTTCATGGTTAGAGCCTGTAGCTGAGCTGCTATAGCTGTTGTGGCATCCATTTCAAGTACACCTGCAACCTTACCTTGTGGAATACGCTGTGTCGGATTCTGATACTCGTTTGCAGCCATCATTTCAATCAAGTCATAGGCCTCTTCATAGCTTTTGGCCCACAGAGCTCCTCCTGATGCTGCATCAAGCATTGCTCGAGAATGACTTAACCCATTGTAGAAGCTATTGATGACCATCCAATTTGGCATCCCATGATGGGGACATTTCCGGAGCATCTCCTTGTACCTTTCCCAAGCTTCACACAGTGATTCACCAGAATGCTGACTAAATTGTGTAAGAGCATTCCTCATGGCAGCAGTCTTTGCCATAGGAAAGAATTTAGTCAAGAACTTTTGTGCCAGATCTTCCCATGTAGTGATGGAACCTGCTGGAAGTGAATGCAACCAGCTTTTTGCTTTGTCTCTCAAAGAGAATGGAAACAACCTTAGCTTGATAGCGTCCTCAGAAACTCCGTTGGTTTTGAACGTGTCACAGATCTCAATGAAGTCCCTGATATGCATGTTGGGATCCTCGACAGATGAACCCCCAAACTGGACTGAGTTCTGGACCATTTGGATCGTGCCCGGCTTGATCTCAAAATTATTTGCAGCAATAGCCGGCCGCACAATACTCGACTGAATATCATCAATCTTGGGCTGAGAATATTCCTTCAGCGCCTTGTTATCTGCCATTTCTCCAGTAACTTCCAACTCTTCTTCACTGTCTTCCACTAATTCCTCTTCGTGCTTCTCTTCTTCCAGATTTTCTTTACGAGCTTGAGATCGAGTAAGCATACACGCTCAAGATAGTACCTGAGAAACCCCAAAGTAAATGAGTGAGAAAAACGTCTGAGTCAGTGAATTTAATCCAAATTGATGACAAGATCATAAACTAAACAAACAATGAACCGAGTCCCCGGCAGCGGCGCCAAAAACTTGTTCGCACTTATTCACGCAAGAGAACGTGATCAACAAGTAATATAGAGTAAATAGGATTCGTTCCCACAGAGACTCAAATTGTTTGTTATGTTCACTTATGCACCAGCTTATGATTTACACTCACTGCTAAGACAATCACAATTTTGGTTTTGAATTAACTAATGATTAATTACCAACTAAGCCAATTACGAGAAAATAACTTAAGGATTAATTTATAAGAAACAAACATGGAATTTCAATTTCATTAACTACTTCATCTAGAATCTTATGCCCTTTAGCCTAGCATGTGACAGAGTTGATTACTGATTAGATGCACTAAACTGATACACACCAACTTTCGTTGTGCATATACCATCCTACTGATCATCCACAATTGATAGAAGTCAAGTAGTCACCAAATATGTGTAGTCCCTATATGTCTATAGCAATTGAACACATACCGGTTGAAAATCAAGCACCCATTAAACCACATAGTCGATGCAAGACGGTTAGAATTACATCACAAATTAATACATGTTCTTCACATGCAAAAACCTATGCTAGCATGAATTGTTCTAAACCCTAGATCCACTTTCGCATTCACTAGGATTAAACAAACAATTACAAGTGTTCGCGACTCACTTATAACGAATAAGCATAAACATACTAGGCAATTAATACATTCAATCACACACCAAGGCATAAATAACACTCAATTTCTAGAATCCATAGAAAAATCCATTAAAACCCCATGATAACGAATTAGCCCATAATTGACCTAATTGCCATCATGGGTTCTATGGAAAACATAATTCTAAAATAAACAAATAAATATGGAAGAAGAAATAAGGTTTAGAAATAAATCCCCAAAATAGAAGAGTACAAAGGTTCCAAGAATAATCCTTGCTTGTCACTAGCTTGGAGAATTCCTTGAAATTGTTCTTGAAATCTAGATGAAAAGTGTTGATGGTAGCTAAGAAAAACTAAGAACCACGATAGATAATGTTTTTAGGTCTAGATATTACATATAAAGATGCCCTAAAAATAGGCCCAAAACAATTGACCCGGTACAAGGCAACAAAAAACAACTCAAAATCACCACACAGCGCCATGGCGCCTAGACAACGCGCAAGAGCGCCTAAACCAAGCGCAACGGCGCTCCACAACTGCGCAACAGCGCTAGCAAGCCCCTGGAACAACCCCCTCGAGCGCTACTGCGCCTCGCGCGCGCGCTACGGCGCTCTCTCGCACAAACCCCTCGCGCAGCTGCGCCCCAGACCTCGCGCAACGGCGCTTGCCTGCTCCTGGCCTCCATCCGCGCGCGCAATGGCGCCCAACACCTGCGCAATGGCGCCCCACGGTTCCTGGAATGCCTATGCTGCATGCTGTTGCCCTCCTGGACCTCTCCTTGTTTTGCTTTAGCTCACCCACTTAGCAACAATCATTCCACAATTCTTGCACTTTGAATCACTTTTCTTCACACGTCTAAAATTCATTTCACACCATCCAAATCACCATTTTAACACCATAATAACGTCACGACACAAACTACACAATGTACACAAAAACATATCAAATGACAACGAAACTTGAGAACATGCAAACAATTAAAGTCCAAACGGAAGGTAAATAGTGGATATAAAATCCACTTATCAGTCAAATTTGCACAAACTTTAAGAAAACTAAGTTTGACTTGTTATGTGGCAATATTTGATTGGTTATTTGTGAAGTTTAACTCAACTTCACATATTCAAGTTTAAGAGCATCTCCAATGGGCATCATTTCTTACATATATTAGGCTTATGTGGACAAGTATAAGGGTTTTTGTTGAAAAATATTCCTCCAACGCTGCTCCCCATCCCCTATAATTTTTAGGAGAGAGAAGATTGAACCCCTTATTTTGGGATCAAAATTGGCACCACCCTATAATTCTCCAGCTCATCTCCCGCTTTCATTTCTCATTGATTCCTCTTTCCCGCTGATTCCTCTCTTCTTCTCCTTCATCAATTCTTGCTTACTTTGTTTCAAAATACTATTTAAATACTACTTTTGAAAATATGGGGAACCAATATAGGGATTAACATTGGAGTAAAACAGCTTTTTGGTTAATCATTAGTTTAATATATTTTAGGGATTCAAAATAGGGAAGCCATTGGAAATGCTCTAAGCCCACCTTCACAACTCATAACTCAATGCTCATGCATCATCAATGGCGACTTACACACGCGCCACAACATTTCTCACGCGCCTCCACATCTCCAGGTACACTCTTCGCAAACCTCACCTCACTTTTCAACCCTAATTTCACCGTTAAATCATGCCGCCGGCGAATTATCCGATAAAAACCAAATCAACGTCAACGAACCACAAATACTAAACGAATTATCAAGTTTATTACCAATTCTACACAAAAATAATCAAATTGAAACAAAATTAACCGTAGATAGAGAAGTTACCGTGAATTCTAGGTCAGTAGATGACTTTTTGTTACCTGAAGAGAAATTAAGAGGTGTGTTTTTACAGAAACTTAAAGGTAAAGCTGCAATTGAAACCGCGTTAAGTAATGTTGATGTGGAAGTAAGTAGTGAGTTAGTTGCGAAAGTCGTAAATCGAGGTTTTTTAAGCGGTGAGGCTATGGTTAGGTTTTTCGAATGGGCGATAAAACGAGACGAGATCGAAAAGAGGATTGAGGTTTATAATGTGATTGTTAAAGCGTTAGGGAGACGAAAGTGTTTTGATTTAATGTTGGAGATGTTGAGTGAGATGAGAGTTAGAGGCGTGGTTGCGGATCACGAGACGTTGTTTATTGTTATGGATAGTTTTGTGAAAGGGAAGCAAGTGTCGAGGGCGATTAAGATGTTTTTGTGTTTGGATGAGTTTGGATGGAAATGTAATACGGAGGCGTTGAATGTGGTTTTAGGATGTTTGTGTAAGAGGTCGTATTTGAGTAGTGTGAGTTTGTTAGTTACGAAGATGAAGGGGAAGGTGGAGTTTAATGAGGTGACATATAATATTGTGATGAGTGGATGGTCGAGGTGTTGGAATGTTGGTGAGTTTGAGAAGTGTTTGGAGGCGATGGTTTGTGATGGATTTGAGCCGGATAGTTGTACTCATAGTTATTTGATTGAGTGTTTGGGGAGGGCTGGTCGGATGGATGAAGCTGTTGAGATTTTTGAGAATTTGGAGAAGGATGGTTGTGTTGCGGATGTTTGTGTGTACAATGCAATGATTTCTAATTTTTTGCAGATTGGAGATTGTGATGGATGTTTGAGGTATTATGAGCGGATGTTGAGTATGAAATGTGATCCAAATATGGATACGTTTGTTTGAATAATTTATGGATTTCTTAAGTCTCGGAGAGTGTCAGATGCTATTGAGATGTTTGATGAGATGGTTGGTCGTGGAATAATTCCCACCACAGGAACCGTAACTTCGTTTATTGAACTTCTTTGTAGCTATGGCCCTCCTCATGCCATGTTGATGATTTATAAGAAAGCTAGAAAAGCTGGTTGTAGCATATCACTGAGTGCTTACAAGTTGTTACTGACTCGACTTGCTAAATTTGGCAAATGTGGTATGATGTTGGATATATGGGATGAGATGCAAGAAAGCGGATACTCTTCTGATGTGGAAGTTTACCAGCATATTATAGTTGGGCTTTGCAATAATGGGCAGCTTGAAAATGCCATTCTAGTCATGGAGGAATGTTTGCGTAAAGGTTTTTGTCCAAGCAGACTTGTTTGCAGCAGATTGAATAATAAATTGTTGACTTCGAACAAAGTAGAGACTGCTTATAAGCTCTTTATGAAGATCAAGGTTGCTCGGAAAAATGAGAATGCTAGAAAACATTGGTGTGGTAAAGGTTGGCATTTCTGAGCTGTTACCTCTTCTGTCTATTCTGCACTAGTGTTTTGCAGAGGATTTAAAGTTGTCCAGGTGGCCAGATTAACATTGTAAGTGCAACACACTTCTCGGTGATGTAAAGTACCAATATTCCCTTCATAGGAAAGCAATAATACTTCTAATCGCGCTCCAATATTCCCTTCATAGGAAAGCATTAATACTACCATTCGTCACATCTCAGGCAATTGCTTGGCTCTTGGTCCTGGGTCTGCTGGTGTTACCAGATGCTGTATATCTATGTAGACTTTTAGTTGCAGGGTAAGGTGGTCTATGATGACCACCTTTAGTTTAGAAAGTTGAAACTATAGGAAGAAGAGAAATATTTCAGGTAATTTTTTGACGAAGATACGTTGTTTGTACAAGGTTTGCACAGATGTATGATTAGCTTGTTCCAATTTCCAAACGAAGAACAATTAGCTGCATTTTTTTGTACACAGTACTCATATGATTAGCCTTGTGTAGTTGCCTCATTTTGTGCCTTCATCACATTGTATGCCATAGGTCTTGGTAGTTTTTTTTTTTTTTTTTTTTTTTAGAACCTGGAAGTATTGCTTATGTTTTGTTGCCTTATGAATGATTATGATGCCATCACCCAGACTTCTGATCACGAGAAAAACAGGTTTCAAACACTTGCTACAATTTATCAACTTTGGAGTGTAATAACCACCGGACGGCTCAGACATGTTCCCCAAACAAACCAACCAATTGCTCGAGGACTGTATTCCTAGCTCTGCACTCACAACATGAAGATGCATGTGATTATCATCTTTTCAGTGTCCAAGAGCACAGCTTAATTTCTCACTGGGAAATGACCATGGTTTGTCACCCATAAACATTAAGACTTAAGAGTACCTCGGGCTACAACATGATTCAATGATAAATGTAATGCTTGTAGCTTCTGATTTGTAAATCTTAGTTTGATCGATTGCGGTTCAGCCTGGTTCACGTTTTTCGGTATAAATGAAAAGGCCATTCTTATTGTAGTCTGGAAAAAATTGCACTGGTGTTCTTTGCTATACTTGACAAAAAATTGCATTGCTATCATTTGTTTGATATAAATTAAGGTACTTAAATATCCGTTATATATATTCTTTACTCAGACTTGTGGTACATGAATATTCATAGAGCAATTTTTCCTTTAATCTTGATTTTGATGTAAATTAACTATTAAACCAAGTAATCATAATTTTATTTTGTTTCGTTATTAGCATATGTTATTGCCACAAGGCCAGACCTGTCTCATATTGAACATTTGAATATGGGATGCTTTTAAGGTAGTAGTGAAGACTTATGATCACAAAACACAGCCATCAATTTGCTTTCGCTTAAAAATTGTTTTATAAGCTGTCAAATTTTGAAAAGGACAACGTGTATCTTTGAACCAAGCCATTTAAGACCTGGTCTGTGCACAGAACTACAGAAGGCAGGCTAGGACCTTGTGGAGTTGTGGTTCAAAAACTAAGAGTGCACATTATAATTTCAATTGATGAGCTAAAAATGAATTACAGCTTCATCAGCTCGATCTGCTCTTTTTCTTGTAGAAGAAATAGAGAAAGATGGAGCACACTACTAATAAATAATGCCTTTCATAGCTTACTTCCTGCCAAGTGCAAATGATTTTGCCAAAAAAATCAATAAACACGGTGCTAATCTAATTTACTCAAAAACAGGGAACTACATATAAACCACTACAATCCTTAAGTATGTAAACCGTAGATGACTTTACAAGCATCAAAGGTGATCCATCATTACAAAAAACTATCCCATTTACAATAAAGATCCTTTGACAGGGAAGCAAAATAATCTTGTCCGCATGATGTAACCTTATAACCTTATCGCTTATCACACTAACAGTAAGCGGCATGGTTATATCATATACCAATGACCTGTACTTGTAATCCATAAACTTCTGATTTTGTATTCCTCACATGAGAAAACCTTGAAAATTGCATCAATAATGTCTGAGAATGCTATAAGCTATCTCGGGCAGTAGGAAACTGGATACCATCTTTTAAATGACTCACTGCAGTTGGGAATAACCATTTCAACATGTTTGGCCCCAATACCTGACAAACATGAAAGTGACATGTCATCATGGTGAGTATAGACTATATATTGTCATGCTGAAGCTAAAGGGAATGAATATTTAAAACAAAATATAGGGGGAGAGGGAGAGGGAGGGGGAGCGAGAGCGAGAGAGAGACCAGGGTAATATTCTTGTAAAAACCAACATCGTAAGGATGATGATAGCTCTGCCCAGATTTCCTAGCCAACCATTCTGCTCGTACTGATTCGTAAAACTGGCAAGAATCCGATTTTAAGAGCATAACCCATAGTAACAACAATATATTAACTTGGCACATCAGATCATAATATAGAAAGTTTACCTCTATTGTTGTCTTATTGCGGGTGATGAGATATAAATGCCAGCCCAAGAGACTGCCTAGTGTAAAGCTAAATCCCATTGTCATAACCGCACTGCAAATCTGAATATACAGTTCTGTTAGCTTTCCCTGAGTCGAATCAAGAAGATTATGGGAAAATTTGTCAAAATTACAGAATCTACAAAGAGGTTATTTTAGAAAGGTGGGGGGGGGGGGGGGGGGTGTTTAAAGTGGGGAATGCAGCTAGACAGCTCGAACATCATTTTACAGAAGATTCAAAAATCAAGTGACACCACTCAATTGTACTTGCAGCTCTTTTCTTTTTCTTTATACTAAATACTTGGCACTTGCAGCAACCAAATACAAACTTCATTCATTTAGACTCTAAGTCATTCGAACAGGGAAAATCGAATTTTAAAAGTGCTCATTCCTAAATTGATAGCAAGGAGACAAGCCTGGTCAAAAGCAACTATCAGCCATGGATCAGCTGCCAAATGCCAATGAAAGTAGGTAAGAATTACACACTCCCTAAGACTCAATCCAAGGCCAAAGCTCTTTACCCTACGTCTGTTGAACCTATATATGGCAAAAATACATCGCCCGAAAATCATCTTTTACATCTGAGCAAGCTCTAGCCTGTATGATAGTTGTAATGACGGTATTGTGTCTTTCAAATGCCTACATAGAACCTTGATAGTGCTTAGATCCAGACTACACCTAGTCTAAATAATTAGAAGAAATCCGGAAGTTTTTAACAACCTTGACAGAAGTATCAAAGGTCCTTCGAGATTTTTTCAGAAGATTATTTGATTCTTTGAGACTGAAGTCTCGCATAACTCATAATATACTATGAAGTTATTAAGATTTTCTTGACCAAATGATTAATTGCATGTTATTTTCACAAGGGTTAAAGCATAAAGTTGGCACCAGCCTGTCACAACTGTGTCAGGACAACCCTTTACCGACAAATGCAGAAGGCATAAGCATAAATAATACATACAAGGATTTTCATTGTAACACACCATTACGCTACTCGGTCAACACATAAGTTATTCTTGTAACCAATTAACCATACTCAAAAACTTACATAAAAAATCTTGAGGGAAATTGTTCCATTAAAAGCCCAGTCCTTCAGAACCGCAGAGCAAACAATAATAACCTGCACATGGCATGACCATCAGTCACTCATGCTGATTAGCACGTTAATTTGAAGAGAGGCTATACGATATGCATACCGAAGAATGAATGTTTGTCACTGTTGAATAAAAAACAAGAACAACATAGGCTTTATAGTTTCTGTGTCCAACACAATTATTTATCCACAAGCAGTGGTGATCCTGCATTAAAAGTTTACAATTAGCATCTGCTTTTGAGTGGACCTTGAGAATTTAATTCATAACAGAAAATAAAAAATGAACAAATACCTACCATTCGTAAGACACACCTTTTGCAGACACGGCAATGATGGGCTCTAGGAGGCTTGAATGCAGAACACTTGTCACATCGCCTCAATTGTACATCCTGGAAAAGCTTCAAATTTTTTATAAAAAAATATAAACCAAGATAGAGTAAGTTTCACATGCTCAGAACTACAGCATTAAGCAATACTAGTTTGCATGACTGTTCATACCTAAGGAAAAACTTCTGAATATAGTAAGAAACAGAATATTAGAAACTGAAAAGTAAAAAGAATGAAATAACGAAGCAAGTTTAAAAATTACATATAGATAGTAAGAAAACAAATGCTTGATAACAATGGATTTCTTTCTTCTACATTGAAATTTTTGCGTACATCACATTTACAAAAATAAACGGAACTCTAACTTAAAACACTCTAGTCAGCATTTTTTTAAAGAATAAATACGAATGTTTTAACATTTACTTCATATGGAGGCCCTTGGCCCTTATACTTTTCCTAGGGAATTAAGACAATTATTTGATTACTATTATAATGCATCAATATCCTCATAGTTGTCTTTCTTAAATCTACCTTCAGAAACTACCTACGGCCTATACTCTTTTGGTTTTTTTAGAGTCAAGTATAGTCATATCCAAAATACTAGTTCACCTACATTTGTTGAAGAAGGCAAATGGAAAAGAGAAAGTTTTGCTCTACAAAGTCATTGAAGTATTATAATCCCTCCTACGGAAAAACCAACAGAGGACATCCACCAATACCCATAGCCCGTTCATCCTTAATCACCACCTATGGCGTATGGTCATAATCATTTAGAAAAGAGTATCAAATTACAATCATTTGAGCTCATATCTGATATGACAAAGATCAAACCGCAGATATATTATATGGAAAGAGAACTCATATTGAGCGTCTAGCTTTTCAATGAAAAGGAGAGCTGCTGTGATTGTTGCCCTGAGTCTATATTTTGCCTTAAGTGCCCATGACATACACTCGACACTCAGGCAGTTATTTTAGGGCAAAAAACGTAATTTTTTTGATAATATTGTTGAATCCGACCCTTGGACATGTTTCTGAGTTGGAAATAAGTGATCAAGTTTTCTACAGGCAAAGATGATAGAGGTAAAGAATGTAGCCTTTAATGATTTGTCTAACATCTTTTATTACTAAAACCTTCACAACCTCCATGTCTCCATCCACTACTAGGCTGAGGTGCATAGTAAACGTTGATTCTAGATGTGGTAGTAATGCAAGCATTCCCTAATCATAGATGAAGAACTAATTCTTTATGTAACAAGCATATAGTTTCAGAATCTGTCTCTTGTCCACTATTATGAATTTAATCTGTACCTCGTCCACTAGTAAGAATAGCAAACAGCGTTGGAGCCTTTACAATTTTTCCAATCAAGTGGATGATGGCATGAAATGCACACACACACAAACAATACACTCACCCAATGAAATCATATTTCTACGGCAGTTTTTGGTTGTTCCTCAAAATTCACGAATGCAAATACCAAAAACTATTAAGGATAACATTGCAACACAATGGTTTGTCGGTTTTATGTCGACTAACACAAATTCCAGTCACTTACACTACCTCCTACATTACCAAATAGTCCATAAAAAAATCAAGAATTCACACAATTCAAGCTCGAAATCAAACCAAAAACAACACAATCAATAATTCAACCATCCCATTAAACAAAAAACACAAAAGGGTCACATAAAAATCATTCCTTTAATCAAACCAAGAAGAAACTCACATTCTTTTTAGATTCTTGATCAGAAGTATCACTATGTTCAATATCAGGCACATACTCAGATGGGACCCAACCGGGATCAGTAGTAGCACAAACCAAGAATGAAAAGAGAGTAAAAGAAGCCAAAACAGAGAAGATTAAAGTGTTTAAAGACCCAGATGCAGAATGCAAACCCAACCAATCTTCAAGAAATATGAATATAGTTATGTAATATATGAAACCCACTAACACAAAAACTGATAATATGGGTAGTGATAATAATCTTCTTAGCTTCACTGATTTAGTTTTGGAACTCATGGTTTTTGTTTTTGAATTAGTCAATTTGGATCTGCAGATGAACAAGGTAACCTTGTTGGGACTTATATTTCCATCAAGCTGACATGCTGTGCTTGTTTGGAAGTAAAATAAAGGGTGTCCCATCGGGAAAATTGCCCTTTATTATATCACAATTTGAATGAAAATGATCCAAAATATTATTATCCGGAAAAATGGTCCTTTCGGTCACTACAAAACGCATGATAATTAGGGTGAGTGCCCAAAATAACTAATATTTTTGTTTCTCTCACCAGAATACCCAGAATCGGGAAGCACCGTCCAAAATGCCCACGGGATACGCCTTTGGGGTAGAAGTATCCACGGGTTACGCCTATACAGCCAACGTATCCAAGGGATACGCCGACAAAGTTAACAGAACCTCTCTCGCATACGCATTTCAATAAGACGTATGTGCTGTTTACGATGTACTCATGCGCGCATCCAAGGGGGGATACGCATCTTCAGCCAACGTATCCGGCATCACGCATCTGTGAGATGCGTGATGACGTCATCGTCGTTCTCGCTGAAAATTGAAGAGCTCTGGCGATAATGGCGATTTTCGCCGAAAAACTAATAAAGAACCGTTCGTACCATACACACATCTTCCAAGATCGTCTAATATACCAATTGAATCGTTTTTTTACGACCTACATATCTATACCAGTTATGTTCCTATTTGTTTGCCGAATTTTCAAAACCCACAACCAAACCTTTCGATCGACCTCACTTTCCGACGAGATCGTACTGCCCCTGCGGGGCCATGTTCTTCAAAATTAGTTGAGGCAAAAGAAAGACGACGACTTGGTGTTTGTTTTGGTATGTTCAGAAGTAGCAGAGGTGCTTTGGTGTGAGCGAACGGAGGAGACGACGGAATCGGCAAAAGTCGCCGGCCAGAAGCTCTGAGTTTTCCGGATTGATTTTTCGTTTTCTGGCGATCTACAGTGGATGGGTTGCGCCGTTCCAAACGGCGTGTCCCATGGGTATTTCGGGCGGTATTTTCAGAAACGGGTATTTTGGGCAGTGGGTAGGGGAAAATTGGGTATTTTGGGCATTCTTTCTGATAATTATGCGTTTATAGAAAAGTTAAAATACTGTTGTTTCCTTGTTGGGCCAAGAAATTGGACCTGAATTTTTTTTTTGAGAAAACCATTTTCTTGATGCGTTGGTAGAGTGAAAACCCATGTGAATCATGCGTTGATGCTATACACGCATCTTCAAAATGCGTTTTTATTTTTTATTTTTTTTGAAAAAAATATTTTTTGCATTAAATCTGAAAATTAGTAAAAACGTATTTTAAAAATGCGTTTTCAAAAACGCATTTTAATAATGCGTTTTTGTGTGATACAAATGGCCATTTTTTAAAATTGTGATATTTTGGACCATTTTATTCTAAATTATGATAGAAAGGGACATTACCCATCATTTTGCTCTATACAGTTATGTGTAATTACCTTTAACACCCTGAAACATTAGACCTGAAGCATTAAATGACTAGCATTTATTAATACAATTGACTACTACTTCTAACAATACTATAGTCTAATATTTAACCCATACTACACTCTTTGAAATTTTGTGGTCCTGTGCATGAATTTTTTAAGAAAACAAAAATAAACGAGGGGGTAACACCTTCCTGGCAAACAAAACACAATATACGTAAAAATTATATTATATTAATTATAATATTTTAAAAGCAAGTAACAATATATGTAGTACTAATCAATTTTATTTAAAAAATTGTTTTAAATATGAAAAGTTATAAATTTACAATTTTTAATATTAAATATTATAAATTGAATAAATGTCTCACTTGCACAAAAATTAATAATTTTGATGATATTATATATTTTTAAAAAATCACGTTCAAATTAATTACATAAAAAAACATATTAAAGGATTATTATATATAGAAAATATATTAAATCACAGTATCTATACCTTTAAAATACTTTTATATTATTATTTTATTTACTTTTTTCACTAAAATAAAGTTTTAATTTAAGTAAATTATTTTCAATACATATAGTTATTTGCTCTTAATTTTAAAATAATATTCTTCATTAAATAAAAAACCTTATAAAAAACATAAATTAATTTTGTGAAATATAAATAATTTTACAAGATATGTAACTAAATCTTATATTATTATTATTTTGCTAACCGATTATATTGATAGAATTATAGACTATGCAACAAAAACAATAAATGTAAATGCAGTTACGTTTGCACTGAAGATAAAAGAGGGTTAAAAATGTAATTTCTCTCTACTGCATAAAGCAAAACATAACTGCATTTAGCAATTATGAAAATAAAACAATTTATTATACCTTTTCTTTGTTTTTATTTATTTATCTTTAACGATCTAAAAATATTTCACTAGTGAATAGATTAATAAATTTGGGTTTATAGGATTTTTTTAAATAAATAAATTTATATGTTTTTATTAAAAAAATATGTTCATATGTCTTAAATATAAGTATTTGGTCTTGATTAATCAACGAGAATCGGATCTCGATGATAAGAGATAAGCTTTACCATTTGAGTTATCAAAAATATTTTTAAATTTTAGGGCTTTTTTCATAAATATATAGGAAAAAGTAAATTTTTGCACATTTACTTTTATTAAGAATAGCTATTTGCAATTTTACTAAACTAAGTTTCTAAATTATAAAAATACTAGATATTAGGGTTCCCCTTTTTTCCATAAATATATAGGAAAAAGTAAATTTTTGCACATTTACTTTTATTAAGAATAGCTATTTGCAATTTTACTAAACTAAGTTTCTAAATTACAAAAATACAAGATATTAGGGTTCCCCTTTCCCCCCCTCCTTCCTCCCTCCCTCCCTCTCTTCCTTCCCGCCGCCTTCCCTCATTCCTTCCGTTATTTTTTTTAAGGTGGGTGCTATTTGGGTTGCAAGATCCCGCCAGGGACCATATTTTCTTATGCAACCACATGCAACTAAATGCAACTGAATTTTGAAAATTCAAGTTACAATTTTCAATTGTCATTTTCTACCAGTTTTTTGAACTATATATATATATATATATATATATATATATATATATTTCAAAAAATGGTCGAAAATGATATTTGAAAACTGGAACTTGCAATCAGAAATTCAGTTGCATTCAGTTGCATGTGATTGCATTCAGTTGATTCTATTATGATCTAATGGCCCCACCAGGGGCACCCACACATCAGTTGCAACTTACAGTTTTCAATTGCATTTAGTTGCATATGAATTCAACCTCATATGCAACTGAATTCAACCTCATATGCAACTAAATGCAACTGAATTCAACCTCATATGCAACTGAATTCAACCTCATATACAACTAAATGCAACTGAAAACTGTAAGTTGCAACTGGTGTGTGGGTGCCCCTGGCGGGGCCATTAGATCATAATAGAATCAACTGAATGCAACCACATGTAACTGAATTTCTGATTGCAAGTTCCAGTTTTCAAATGTCATTTTCGACCAAATTTTTGATATATATATATATATATTCAAAAAACTGTTCGAAAATGACAATTGAAAATTGTAACTTGAATTTTCAATTTTCAGTTGCATAAGAAAATATGGTCTTTGGCGGGGCTTTGCAACCCAAATCCACCAAAAGCACCATAGCTTAAAAAAAAGGAAAAAAAAGGAAAGTAGGCATGAGGGAGAGGGAGAGGGAGGGGAAAACCCTAATTTCTAGTATTTTTGCAATTGGGTTAAATATCAAATTGGTCACTGAAGTGGTGGTCATATATCATTTTACTCACTGATTTCAACGGGGTCTCATTTGAATCACTTAAGTCAGAATAAATATCAAACAAATACCTATAAATATGTGATCGAGAATTAAAATAATTTTTTGTTAAGTTTTATACATTTTTCTTCAATTCCACCATAACCAAATGAAAAGTCATAGATTCTAATATTTTAGATAATATATTCAAAAATTTTAAAATTTATTTACTATTTATATTTGATTTTCTAATTATTTTCTTTGATTTAATTAAAAATAAATAGTAAATAGATTTTAAAAAATTTAAATATATTATCTAAAATATTAGAACCCATGACTTTTCATTTGGTTATGGTGGCATTGAAGAAAAATGTATAGAACTTAACAAAAAATTATTTTAATTCTCGATCACATATTTATAGGTATTTGTTTGATATTTATTCTGACTTAAGTGATTCAAATGAGTCCCCGTTGAAATCAGTGAGTAAAATGATACATGACCACCACTTCAGTGACCAATTTGATATTTAACCCTTTGTAATTTAGAAACTTAGTTTAGTAAATATGCAATTAATTGAAGAAGATTGTATTTTTGCAAAAAAAATAAATTAAAACCTAGTATTTTAGGTAAATTCCCTAAATTTTATTGAAATAAAGAAAATTTATAATTAATTTAATGTATAATTGAGTTTTATTAATTTTAGTTTAGAGGACCAGAGGGGCATCGATTTTTAAGGCATGTCATGAAAATTTTCGTGATATGTGTAGAATAAATTTTTTAATTTAGATGGATGAGGGTTTATTTTTATCTCTTTTTTTTGATAAGCAAAGAAGAATATATTAATCAAAACTTACAAGATGAGTTTGCTTCTACAAACCAAAAGGAAGCAAAACTAGACACTAAGCCCTAAAAACAACACTGCAAAAATACAACATTACAAACTCTGAGTCTTCCAGGACACTACTACTGATACTACTGCATGAAGGAACCAGCAGAGAGAGTAAATCATGTCTTGCCATTCTTGTGACATAGCACATGTTTTACTTTATCCTTCGCTTACAGCCTCTGCAACCTCGTCTTTTACAACTCCAGTAACAAACTGGTCACAACTAGCCAAGGTCTAGCACCACCCTTGAATCAAATATTTCCTCTGTCGTCCTTGTTTTGCAAGATCGTCCGCACCACTATTTAAATCCCTTTGAATATACTTAAAGAACAAGTTGGGCTTCTTTAAGAAATTTAACAACCCGTCCTCAAAGAACAATTCATTATGTAAACATAAACCAGCCTTAACCTTTGAGATATAAAGAACTACTGCCTCACTATCTACATAAATTAGGCACTTATCATTTGAGAACTGACTATTTGCAATAGCCTTTATCAAGTGAGAAACCGCCTCTATCTCAGCTTGCATAGAGGATAATGACTTAACAGGACCAGAAAATATGAATTTTAGATTTCCATTAACATCCTTTAAGTATCCTCCTATACCCGATAAAGTTGAACCATTACTTTGAAACATGAAAGAGCCATCAGTAAAACCTATAAACTTGAAACCATCTTCAATCAAACCTTTTTGCTGCATAGAATTTCTTTGTAGAATTTCACCACAAGGATTAACATTCCACAATTCTTCACACTCACTTCTTATCAACTTGGAGGCCTGACACCATTTTTGCGACCATAACTTTATTAAAAAGAACACTTCCTCCTCTGTATAACTTCTACTTTCAAACAACTTGAGGTTTCTATTTAGCCATATAGACCACATCGTTGATGCAATTGTTATAGCCCATTCCGCTCTTAAATTGGCATTACTACACCATTTAATCCACGACCAAAAGTTATGATTGATTAAATGAAATTTATTACTAAACCTCCACCAATCAAAAACCCACATCCAGATTTTCTTTGCAAAAGAACATCCCCACAACATGTGATCTTGATCTTCAACATTAATACTACATATCACACACTCAACATTAGTGACTGCATTAACCATTCTTTTGTTAAAAAAAAACTCTTATATGTAGTAGCTTATGTTCAACCTTCCAAAGAAAATACTGAATTTTTGGGGGAACTCTTGTCTTCCAGATGAAATCCCACCCCCTGTTACCAACTACCACCTCTCTTGATAGATAATTTCGACCATCTGCAGACTCATAGCTTTTATTAGAATGTGTCCAAATCAAGTAATCTGCCCCAGTTATGAACTCTATGGAGTGAATGAAGTCATTAAGCTTTAACACTTCCTCCAATTCCCAGGCCCTTAGCTGCCTACTCCAAAGCATATGAAACTCTGTAACTGGATTGGTCCATATTTCACAAAAGCTTTTGACTGATTTGTTGCGTAACTTGGACAGTTGAAAGAGTCTTGCAAATGATTTGTACAATTCGCCATTTCTCGACCAATTATCTTCCCAAAAGAGTGCAGATTTACCATTTCGCAAAACCCATTTAAACTTATTCATTGACAAAGCGTTGCGGAAACCGTCTTCATCATTAATACTAATTAAACCTTCAATCATGATGTGTCAAATTATACCTAACCGCAAGCGCACGGTGTCTATTGCTATTACAAATGGCAAGCGGGTCGAATCCACAAGGAGACAGGTTCTACTAATTCCTTTTCAGTTATCGCTAATTGTTTCAAGGGTCATACGAATATGTGAAATTATTAATTAACTAATTAAACTAAATTAACACTAATTAAACAGATGATAAACAAATTATTTAAAACCTAGGGCAATCAGGTCCACCATGCTTACACAATTGGCTCTTAAGCTAAAGCAATCAATGTGATCCTATAACTAGAGTATGTTAATCTCTTTCAAGCATTAACACTCTCGAAACATTCAACACAATTAACCACTTTTAGTAATTCAATCAATCAGGTAATTAGAGTCAAGTTAATCACTTCCAAGAATTAACGCTCTCAGAAATCCAATGATGCTTCCGCACTCAAATTCAATTCTGCTAATCGTATGTGTGCCTCTAGTAAGTAAATCTCTCGATCCATACCCCTATTTGCATATAATTAATCCATGATATTGGCCAATTACACAAATTAATGATTAAAACATATCAATCAGAATTAACCATAACCAATCAAACCACTATGAAAATCATGCCAATATTAGTGCAAACATGGCTTCCCTTTAAGCCCTAGAAATAACTACTCGCTAATAATTAAACAAGTAAAACAACTAGTAAAACAAGAAAACATAATTAAACTAATAAGAACAAAGAAAAGATTAAGAGAACAAAACCTTCAAACTTCAATGTTGTCACCCAAAAGAAGAGTCATGGTGTTTCTCTACATCTCCCACTAATAATACTAATCTACTCTAAACTATATTATCTGATCTAATATTACCTCTCTAATAATTTACATCCTCAAAAATTTGTCCCAAGATGTGTTTATATAGCATCTTGATTTAGCCTCCAAGCAATTGCCTTATTAGAGTTGGAATAGAAGATGGCAAGTTTCCCACTTCAAATTGAATTTCTGGAAGCTGCTGGATTTTCTTGTAAAATTCGTAACTTATTTTTCTCCTCTGTTTCTGGGCTCTTCAAACTGGATTTTGCTTACTGGACCACCTCTGAATTGTAGATAATTCCACAAGCTTCGCGTGGACAGTAAGATCGTCAAATTCTGACTTCTGGAACTCAAGATATGGCCCAAACAGTGCAGGCAGCCCGTGTAGCCCAATAATACGAATTTTCTCCTATTTTATCTCCAAAATAGCTCTTTTTGCTCCAAATCCTTCCAAGTCATGAATTCTTTATTTCCTACAATAAAACAATCAAATCTATTAAATAAAAATCCAAATCAATGCAAAACACAATAAATATGAGAATAAAATCATCTAGAATATATATAAAAATATACTATATCAAACATCCCCACACTAAGCATTTGCACGTCCTCGGGCAAATAAGTGAAATAAAAACTAAGTCCTAACAAACATCACTTTCGTAGATGACACGATTGTATTGAGCATATGCAACAAGCCGTTAAACCCCTAGGCAGCCCTAGTAGGACGAGTGTTGTCTCGTGAGGGTTTATAGTGAATATACCCACAAAATTCATCTAACCATGCAAAAGATCAATGCCAACACAACACCATACACACAAGTCCTCTCATGCCACATCAACTTAAGAATCAAAGCAAACATATGATGTCTTGGTGTCGAAAGTGCAAGTATTCACGTTGTCTACTCAACCAACATGCAGAAGGTCATACAAATTCATGTCAAGTGTAAAAATCGTTGGTAATCATGCTAAGCCCACAAGAAATACATCTTTAAGTCTAAACCTGGGATCTCCTATGCCAAAACAAGTAATAACTCACCTTTCACTCAAAACGAATATTCACTCAAGAACAAGGTTAAGTGTATCACTCAATTCCAACAAAATCATAAACACAACTTGACACTCGCAATCAATCTCACTCTCAACACAACATACATCATTGATGACAATCAAAAGGTCTTTATTCGGGTTGTAATGTGGGCCAGGGACCAGGTATGTCAAGTAAAGCTAAAACAGGTTAATGTCAAAAGCTAGTACCCAACAATAATCATTATTCAATTCCCTTTCTATTAAAACAAATACTTCCCCACACTTGAATTTTTCAATAACCCTTACATAATAACTTGACTAGTCGAATGAAGAAGGATCATACAAACATAAGAATGCTCTCAATTTTTTTTTTCTATTTTTTATTTTTTTTTCTTGTTTTTTTTTCTTTGAGAGCTAAGGAATAAGCACAATGATCCATAGATATTATTATGAATTTCGACTAACAAGCATCAACCAAAATCAATATTCCCCAATGGTATGATCATCAATAACCCCCCCTTTTATGAACACCTTATTACTCCCTTAAGCACGATACTAGCCTTTGACAATTTAGGTTCGAATTTAATGTAAGGCCAATAGAATAAAAAAGATAATGGCAAGTAATGTGGTGTGTCACCGAAAGAATAGGATTAAGCTCAACGGGTTGACTAATTGATCATGTTTAAAAGGTGTGGAAATATGGGAAATACGAGGTCAAACCTAAGTGCCTTTATCATCTCATCATCAAGTAATGTCATGCATTTCAAGAAAGATCTCAAGTAAGTGCTAGCAATGTAAACAACATGTGGACACTCAAGCAAACGAAAAATCATGCAAACGATATGCATATAGGCTCAAAACTCACTTGGTGTGACAAAACATAATCAATCCCAAGTAACAAGACTCTCTAACGCACATACTTGTACTCAAAGCATGGAAACCAAGTCATCTTGCACATATTCATGTCATTCTAATCACTTACAACATCCAATTAAGTCTACCAGCTTCAACTTGCTAGTGTAAGTGTGTGCACAAGAACAAAGCACGTCACTTCTCATACAAAAGCGTCCATAAACACAAGAATTCTACGCATGCATGGGTGTATCAAGCAAAATACAACAACTAATCAAATTGCATGGCTAGAATTATTTTTGGTATTTTTAATTTTTTTAAATTTTTTTGGATTTTTTTTTAATAAAAAAAAATTCTCTAACATTGAGAACTCTTCCCCACACTTATGCGGTTCATTGTCCCCAATGAACTAATGAACAAGATACAAAACTACAACTAAAAACAAAATAAAACTACACTAAAAAGAAAAGAAAGAAAACTCCCCTGGAATCAAGATGTCAAGTGTGAAAACCACCCCTCAGTCGCTTAGGAGCCACCCACTCACCACCAACAACCACCAAGAAATATCCTACCAAAAATCACCAAGCAATATCACACCAAAAATACACAATTAACAAGAATAATACAAAACCCACAATTTACAAGAACACAAATTCGTAATAAAAAAATAAAATAGAGAAGAGATATCCCAACTACGAATCGAAGAGGTGAACTTGCAATTAATTCCTCTTTAGAATTGAATTTTTAGAGATTTAAATAAATAGAAGAGGAATTGGATTTGTATGAATAGGTGGGTATATATAAAAGATTATGGATAGGATGAAAATAAAAATTTAAAGTGTAGGAGAGATTTGGAGAGGTTTAGAATTGATGTAGGATAGATATATGAATTAGGAATCAAAGAAATTTGGGTGAGGATAGGTTTTGGGGTTGAATTTATGAGGAAAAACACAATTTTTCGGGAAAAATTCTGGGCAGAGGGGTGTAACGCAGCAGCAGTATGCGTTACAGGGGTGAGAGGCGCGGAAACAAGGGTGACACGCAGGTTCAACCTGCGTTTCTGGGTGCTTAAAGCGCTGCCAGGGCGCTTGATGCGCGAGATGCTTCTGCGTGACTGGGGCGCTCCTGCGCTGGATGAGCGCCTGATGCGCTGGCGCATCCTGAAAATCTGTTTTTTTTTTTTTTTTTTTCGCACAGATTTTTTTTTTCACAATACTACTACTCTCTCTCTCTCTTTTTTTTTCACTACACTCATTCTTTTTTTTTTCCTTCATACAACACTCAAATTTTTTTTTCTTCCTACACTAATGCATGGGTTGCCTCTCACGAAGCGCTTATTTAGAGTCATTAGCTTGACCTCCTCAAAAATACTCCGGAAAAGGCGTAATATCCACTTTCTCGATCATAAACTCGCCACCACAAAAAGTATCAAGAGTGTTAGTGATTGTCTTTATCCTGCAAAAAGTCTCCAAACAAGCATCAGTAAAATAAAATATGTCATTAATAAGCAATAGAGAGAGTGCTTGTGCAGTTTTGGAAAACTTTGTGATAAAACAGCGATAAAATTCAACACCACAAAAATATTGAACTCCCTTGACATAAGGTGGAGGTTCTGGTGGTGGCTTTTCTTCACTCCTCACTTTCACTGGAGTCATTCGGACATCTTGGCTTATCACATCATTGGCTAATAAGACACTTCCATCTTCTCCCTCTTCTCGAGCTTGAAACGTAGGAGCCACTTTGTATGGATCCTCAACCAGAATTTGAGAAATATCATCTTGGACAATATTTGTTATCACATCAACCTTGAAATAAGTGTTCTTTAGCAAAGAAGCCTTGTAAGTAGAGGCTAGATCGAGAGCAAATTTATCAATACATGGTAGCTGAGGCACAGGTTGTGGAAGAGAAACAACAACTATCTCTGTATTGCTTTCCTTTGTAGCCTCATCATCAGTCACATTGTCCTTGGTAGCAGCAACATCATTGATCTCGTCATCAGTGGCATACTCCTTCTCTTTATCAATGGCCTCATCATCAATATACATGGAGAAACTTTCATATTCCGGATCGCTTGTGAGATTGATAGCAGTCAGGTCCTCTTCGGATTGGATAGATGATGATGGTAAATAGTCGTGCTGCCCTGTAGTAGAAGAGTTAGCCATCTGTGCAATTTGAGATTCAATCGCCAAACTTTGAGTTTCTAATTCTTCAAAACTCTTTAGCATTTTATTCAAGATATCCCACATCTCATTTGTCTGATCAGCTTGTACATCTACACTGGGTTGAGAAACATGTAGATCTTCTTGTAGAGGAGGATATTGATATTCTTGCTGTGGCGGCTGCTCATATGATTGATAATATTGTTGCTCAAACTGTTGCTGATTATGATATGAAAAATTTTGAGCACCATTGTCCTGGTAGTAGAAATCTGGTTGATTCACGTATTCTTGATTAAAAGCGTTTGAATACTGATTGTACCCATATCCTTCTTCAAAAGAATTCATTTGTCCCAACTGAGCACTCTGAGAATTATAGACATTGTAAGAGCATTCCAAACCATAGTGACCCTGCACACCGCAAATTTGACAAAAATTGTAAGTTTTAGGGGCCACTCGTGACATCTCATTGATACTCATTGGACGTATAGTGGGCTCTGTAGTCTTCGACATGGCAATCTCTCGAGTATGTGCTTCTACTAGGGAAGATAAGAGTGCAAAAGTATCAACTTCACCCATTGCAAACCTGTAGACACTCAACAAAGCCAAGAAAACACAGTAAAATTCGCCTCAATTGGAACTAAAGTTCCAATGAGACAATGGAAACAATCTAAACAACTAAATTAAAATCAATAGAAACTCGTTGTCTCCCCGGCAGCGGCGCCAAAAACTTGATGTGTCAAATTATACCTAACCGCAAGCGCACGGTGTCTATTGCTAGTACAAATGGCAAGCGGGTCGAATCCACAAGGAGACAGGTTCTACTAATTCCTTTTCAGTTATCGCTAATTGTTTCAAGGGTCATACGAATATGTGAAATTATTAATTAACTAATTAAACTAAATTAACACTAATTAAACAGATGATAAACAAATTATTTAAAACCTAGGGCAATCAGGTCCACCATGCTTACACAATTGGCTCTTAAGCTAAAACAATCAATGTGATCCTATAACTAGAGTATGTTAATCTCTTTCAAGCATTAACACTCTCGAAACATTCAACACAATTAACCACTTTTAGTAATTCAATCAATCAGGTAATTAGAGTCAAGTTAATCTCTTCCAAGAATTAACGCTCTCAGAAATCCAATGATGCTTCCGCACTCAAATTCAATTCTGCTAATCGTATGTGTGCCTCTAGTAAGTAAATCTCTCGATCCATACCCCTATTTGCATATAATTAATCCATGATATTGGCCAATTACACAAATTAATGATTAAAACATATCAATCAGAATTAACCATAACCAATCAAACCACTATGAAAATCATGCCAATATTAGTGCAAACATGACTTCCCTTTAAGCCCTAGAAATAACTACTCGCTAATAATTAAACAAGTAAAACAACTAGTAAAACAAGAAAACATAATTAAACTAATAAGAACAAAGAAAAGATTAAGAGAACAAAACCTTCAAACTTCAATGTTGTAACCCAAAAGAAGAGTCACGGTGTTTCTCTACATCTCCCACTAATAATACTAATCTACTCAAAACTATATTATCTGATCTAATATTACCTCTCTAATAATTTACATCCTCAATAATTTGTCCCAAGATGTGTTTATATAGCCTCTTGATTTAGCTTCCAAGCAATTGCCTTCTTAGAGTTGGAATAGAAGATGGCAAGTTTCCCACTTCAAATTGAATTTCTGGAAGCTGCTGGATTTTCTTGTAAAATTCGTAACTTATTTTTCTGCTCTGTTTCTGGGCTCTTCCAACTGGATTTTGCTTACTGGACCACCTCTGAATTGTAGATAATTCCACAAGCTTCGCGTGAACAGTAAGATCGTCAAATTCTGACTTCTGGAACTCAAGATATGGCCCAAACAGTGCAGGCAGCCCGTGTAGCCCAATAATACGAATTTTCTCCTATTTTATCTCCAAAATAGCTCTTTTTGCTCCAAATCCTTCCAAGTCATGAATTCTTTATTTCCTACAATAAAACAATCAAATCTATTAAATAAAAATCCAAATCAATGCAAAACACAATAAATATGAGAATAAAATCATCTAGAATATATATAAAAATATACTATATCAAATCACAGCAGAAGGATTTTTATGTTTGAGAGCTGATCCCAAATCCTCCATATTATTACATTCATACTTTGCCCTTACAAGTTTATTCCATGTAGAATGCCTCTCAGCCACCCATCTATACCACCACTTGCCCAACAACGACCTGTTTTTTACACTAATAGAACTTAATCCTAATCCCCCTATACTCTTTGGAACAACTAACTTATTCCAACTTAACGAATGCAATTTTTTTCTTCTTTCCCCATTTTCACTAAATTCTCCCCATAAAAATCCTCGTCTAACAGACTCCAATTTCTGACTAACTCCCAGGGGCATAACATAAACACTAAGCCAATGAGTCGGCAAACTATCTAATGCCGCTTTTAATAATATAACACGCCCGACCATATTTAAAGTAGAGCACTTCCAATTAGCCAATTTATTCTCAACTTTCTTCACTAGAGGATCCCAAAACAACCTCTTTTTTGGTGAGATCCCAATTGTGACACCTAAATATGTCATGGGAAGAACCAACTTCGCACTTCAAAATATTTGATCATTCTTGAAGCAGATTCTTACCTTTACCCAATGAGTATAATTTACTCTTAAAGAAGTTGATTCTAAGCCCCGTTAAAAGTTGGAAGCATACCAACACTCTCTTGATCACAACTATTGATTGGATGTCATTGTCTATAAACAACAATGTATCATCCGCGAATTGTAAGTGAGTTAACCTCTCTGTCGACTCCGAAATCTTGATGCCTTTAAACACACCTAGTCTAACAGCATTGTTAATCAGACTACTAAGCACCTCCACCACCAAGTTAAATAACAATGGCAAAAGCGGATCACCCTGCCTTAGTCCACATGAAGGTGCAAACTCCCGTGTAGGTGACCCATTAACCAATACCGATACTCTAGATTCTTTGTAATAATAGTTCATAATCCAACCCCTCCACTTGGCTCCAAAACCCAACTTAGCCATCAAATCCGCAAGAAAAGTCCAATTGACCATATCAAATGCCTTTTCAAAGTCCAGCTTAAGAATTAATCCTGAAGATTTACCCGTTTTAAGACTATGACATACCTCGTTAACAATGAGGATGCTTTCTATTGCGTTTCTACCCTTCATGAATCCATATTGATGCTTACTAACCAACTTGTCAATAACCAAGCCCAATCTCTCGGCCAATAATTTAGTAAACAGCTTCAGAATTGAGTTTATAAGGCTTATGGGCCTGAAATCCGTCACCAGTTTTGGTTGAGCTACTTTAGGAATCAAGGCAATAAAAGAAGAGTTTAACCCTTTCGGAAAATGGCTTGTAGATGAGAAATCCTCAAAGCACTCAAAGACTTTATTTTTAAGGCTCTCCCAAAACATTTTAATGCATCCCAAATTAAATCCGTCGGGCCATCCTGAAAATTGTTTGCTAATGATCATGTACCTATAATTTATTTCTTCATTCTATTATACATATATTTTTTTTAATTTTTAATTGATTATAAATTTTATTAAATTTTATATTTATTATATAATTGAAAAAAAATAAAAAAAATTATATTATTAAAAAGTATATCTAATTTATTTTAAAATGTAATTTTTATTCTTTAAAATAATAATTAATATTTTAATATTTAATCAAAAATTAATTAATTTAATCACTGAAAAATCTAAAAAACATGTAAAATGGGCCCAAGAAGTATTGTTGAGTCATACATGTTTCAAGATGATGATAACAAATACCACAAGGCAGAAAATGAATCAAGGAACCGAAGCTGATAATCTAATCAGGAAGCCAGCTGTATTGCAGATAAACAAAGGCTACATCTTGTGAATGAAACACTGCAAACAGTTAGGGTTTAATCTAAGTAACAAGCCACAACATGCTACAATCAAATATCCGTAACCAAAAGAGGGGATTGCCATAACCATGCAAGTATATTCGAGAAGTCAAGAAAAGATGAGTTCGAGAAGTCATTCGAGAACTCTACCAAAAAGGGTTTATTCGAGAAGTCCCAGTTCGAGAAGTCAGAGTGTTATATTCGAGAAGTTCTAGTTCGAGAAGTTTAGACTGTTCTATTCGAGAAGTCTGCAACAACTCTATTCGAGAAGTCTGCAACAACTCTATTCGAGAAGTCTGCAACAACTCTAATCGAAAAGTCTACTCAAGAAACTATTCGAGAACTCTGAGGAACTATTCGAGAAGTCATCATTCGAGAACTCAAGATACATCTGTTCGAGAACTCAACCCTGTGTTAATAAAACAGAGTTCTCTAAAAGAAACATATCGAATGAAGATCAAACCCAGAATTACTTTGCAACCCGTGACTTATAGACAATGATCAATTACACAGAGGATGTTACGAGTAGGGAGTCAAATTGTAAATATTCGAAGGCTCAAACTCTTCCAAGTGAAAGGTGAAATCAGTCACTGTTTATTCAACTTCAAGGGCAACAATAAGAGTGAAAGCAACCTCCAACATGAATACACACCTACTGAAAGATTCAAAGGATATTTCGACAAATACATAAATATCAGCCGTTATGTCTGGGAAGTTCTAGCACAGCTCAATAAGCAGAAAGGCTTATTGACTCTAAAAAAGGATTAACCCTTTTTGTTAAAGCTACTTTCAGAGACAAAGATCCAAAAGCAAAATGATCTTGTGCAGAAAGCATCACGTGGGCTTGGAAGCTAAGTCACCTCAAGAACTTAGTCACTTTTGAAGAAAGAAACATACACTGTCTCAAAGCCTACTGGGATTGTCCAAATCAAGAAGAGAAGACTTTCAAGATAATTCCAGAAATGGAAATCACTTTGAGTATGTGTGTGTGACAAGTTATATAAAAAATGTATTATTACATTTTATGAAACTTACTTGTCTTCATATAGTTTAAAAATAAGCTGTATGAGTAGCATAGTTTTAGTAGAGAAGAAAACACTGATCACAAGGCTAATAGCTTTAGGTTTACTTGTAAACACTAAAACTTTGTAACCGCAGCTGTGTATTATTACGCAGAGAATTATCTTCAAATACAACCATCAGGTGGATCAAGCTGATAAGCCAACCCACCTGAGATTTTTTATATCGTGTGTTGTATATGCTTTAGATATTCTATTTATCATGTTTTGTTTACGTTCTTATAACAATCTATCAAGACCTCATCAATTCGAAAGAATTTTGTTGAGATTGTATTCAACCCCCCCTTCTACAATCTCGTGGTGTACAACTGGGACATATCAATTGGTATCAGAGCAAGCTTCTAATATACAAGAAGTTTAAAGATCACCACCATGGGTTTCAAGGATGCAGGAGTAAAAATACCAATCCTTGACAAAGACAATTACTTTCACTGGAAAGTAAAGATGTACCTACATCTCTCATCCATCGATGAAGGCTATGTAAACTGCATAGAGAGAGGTCCTCATATCCCTATGAAGGCCAACACTGCAGTTGGAGAAGCAGCTGGATCTGGAGCTGCTGGAAGGCCAATTCCCAAACTGCCAGCAGAATTCACAGATGGAGACAAAGAAGAAGTCCAGAAGGACAAAAAGGCCATGAATATACTGTTCAATGGCATTGATCAGGACATATTCGATAGTGTAATCAACTGCACCACTGCCAAGCAAGTCTGGGACACTGTTCGGACACTCTGTGAAGGAACTGAGCAAGTCAGAGAGAATAAGAAACAACTTCTCATACAACAGTATGAACATTTTCACTGTAATACAGGTGAAGGCTTAACTGACATATTTAGCAGGTTTTAAAAACTGTTAAATGGGTTAAAGTTGTATGGAAGAATTTATGAAACCAAAGACTCCAACCTAAAATTTCTAAGGTCTTTACCTAAAGAATGGAAGCCAGTGACAGTCTCACTGAGAAATTCCCAAGACTACAAAGACTATACACTTGAGAGACTGTATGGAATTCTAAAGACCTATGAGCTCGAGCTTCAACAAGATGAAGAAGTTGAGAAGAGCCAGAAGAAAGGTGGAAATGTAGCTTTGGTGGCCAATATTCCAACCTATCAAGATGGAGAGAAGATGAAGGATGTTGAAATCACACCAAGTCAGAGAACTTGTGAAGGTGGAGCTGGAACTAGCAAAGGCAAAGGCAAGATGATTGAAGAACTTGAAGCATTGAGTGAGGATGAATCTGAAGATCTAGATGAATACTTGGCATTTCTATAAAAAAGGTTTTCAAAGCTAAGATTCAAGAAGAATCCAGCAGGAGCCGGGCAATTCAAGAAAAGCTATCAACCAAACAAGGGTATGGTTGAGAGTTCAAAGATCAAGTGCTATAGCTGTGGAATTGCTGGCCACTTTGCCATTTAATGCAGAAAATCCAAAGCTGAGAATGAAAAGAAACAGTCTGGAACTGATGACTACAAGAAGAAATACTTTGATCTTCTCAAGCAAAAGGAAAGAGCATTTGTGTCTGAAGATGAAGACTTGGCAGCTGGAGGAAACTCAGATACAGAAGAAGAGTTTGTCAATCTTGCACTCATGGCAAAAGAGAATGATGAAGAGGCTAGTTCAGCAAGCAACCAGGTATACTCTACGAACCTAACTGAGCTTTCTAAAGATGAATGTGATGATGTTGTCAATGAAATGTCAAATAAACTGTATAACATGCATGTCACATTGAAATCACTTAACAAAGAGAATAGCAAGATTAAGGATCTGAATGCTAAGTTAGGTGACAGGAATACACTGTTAGAAACTCAGTTAATCGACTTTGAGACAATGAGAAGAGACTACCAGGATGTAAAAGATAAATTGCTTGAGGCCTTAGATAGAGAAGATTGTTTAAAGGAACAATTAAAAAAGGAACAAGATCTAATTGCCAAGCGGGGTGGATCAAAGGTTAAAACTGAAGAAATTTGTAAAGTTCAAGGAATTAGATCCTTCCACAAATTAGCAGAAGCAAAGTTAGATGTTGATAGAGAGAGTGCATCAGACATTGACTCTGTGGATGATGATTGTTTAAAGGAGTCGAAACCTGTCAGTAATGCAACCTTGATTAAATTGCATAAGAAATATGGACCTGTCAGCAAAAACTTTGTGTTAGGAGAGTGTAGCAAAACCAAGTCAGTTGAACAAAGCAACATAGGCAACTTGTCTACTGAGAAATCAACGAACAAGTTAGAGAAGACTGAATCTAAGACTAAGGTTAGTAAGAAGAACAGAAACGGCAAGGTAGGAATTAACAAACACAGTAACTACACACCTGATAAATATGCTCCTCGAAAGGAATGTGCATACTGTGGAAGTGTAAATCATTTGTCTACCAACTGTAAATCTGTTAAGAAAACTTCTGTGCCTAGTATGCCTATGTCTGTGCCTGTGCCTGCCATGAATGTTATGCCTAACATGTTTGCTCAACCTGCTCAAGCATCTAGTCACTATGCTAACATGCCATTCATGCATAATCCATACTACAATGCTTATAAAATGCCTCAGTTGCCATGGATGATGAATAACATGTTTCCACAGAATATGCCAAATTGTACAACTAGCTTGAATGAATATGAGTATGTGAACCAACCTGTCTTTCAGAGTCCTACGCCTAGAGTAAAGATTGATTTAACTCAATCAGAACCCTTGGGTGGTAAAGGCTTGAAAAACAGGAGAAAGGCTAACAAGGCAGGACCCAAGGAAACTTGGGTACCAAAATCAACTTGATTTAATTTTGATGTGTGCAGGGAGACAGACAGAATCTTTGGTACCTGGATAGTGGTTGTTCTAGGCATATGACTGGAGATTCTACCCTGCTCACTAAGTTTGAGGAGAGAGCTGGCCCTAGCATTACCTTTGGAGACAACAGCAAAGGATATACTAGAGGATATGGCTTGATTTCACAAGGAAATGTTGTCATTGAAGAAGTAGCACTGGTTGATGGACTTAAGCATAACTTGCTAAGTATCAGTCAACTGTGTGATAAAAATCAAAATGTGTGGTTCACATCTGAAGCTTGTGTCATCTTCAAGAAGAATGACAACAAGATAGTGATTACAGGAAACATAAAAGGAAATGTATACATTGCTAACTTCAACTCAACGAGTACCAACTCTGCTACAAGCCTCATCAGCAAGGCAAGCATGGACGAAGGATGGCTTTGGCACAAACTCCTGTCACACTGGAACTTTAAAGCCATGAATGAATTGGTCAAGAAGGATTTGGTTAGAGGTATTCCAAAATTGGAGTTCTCCAAATATGGACTCTGTGATGCTTGCCAGAAAGGAAAGCAAAGAAAGACCTCTTTCAAATCCAAGTCAATGTCCTCAATCGATCAACCCTTGCAGCTTCTGCACATGGATCTATTTGGACCAGTCAATGTATTGTCGATAAGCAACAACAGATACTGTCTTGTAATTGTTGATGATTTCTCCAAGTTCACTTGGACCTTCTTTCTTCGTTCAAAAGATGAGATAGGGGAGGTCATTATTAAACATATCAAGACAATCAACAATAATCCACACTTCAAAGTGAGAAGGATTAGAAGCGACAATGGAACTGAGTTCAAGAACTCTGTGCTAAGAAAGTTCTATGAAGAAGAAGGAATCACTCAAGAATTCTCTGCACCAAGAACACCTCAACAAAATGGTGTGGTGGAGAGAAAGAACAGAACTCTCATTGAAGCAGCAAGGACTATGCTTGAAGAATCAAAATTGCCAATATATTTCTGGGCTGAAGCTGTTAATACTGCATGCTATACTCAGAACATTTCTTTGATCAATCAAGCAAAAGACATGACACCTTACCAACTGTTCAAAGGCAATAAGCCAACAATTAACTTTCTGCATGTATTTGGATGCAAATGCTTCGTATTGAAGAATTTTGGCGAGAGCCTTGGAAAATTTGATTCAAAGGCAGATGAAGCTATATTTGTTGGATACTCTGCTGGAAAATCTTATAGAATCTACAACCTAAGACTCAACATTGTTATGGAATCCATACATGTTGTCTTCGACGACAAGAAGATATCTGGTCTTGTAGATGAAGGTTTCCATGAATCTTTCTCATTTGAAAATGAGACAAGTAGTGAAGTAAGTGAAGATGATGATGAAGAAAGGATAACGATTGGTGTAAACGACAGACATGGACCATCAAATGAAGTGTAGAATGGACCATCTGTAGAAGAGCAACTCACACCATCTGATGAGAATCACGTTGAAGCATCAGTTGAGAATCAAAGGGAAATATCTGTAGACAACTCTGTTAGAACTCCTCTCAACTCGAGGATCACCCACTTAGGGGGAGTTTCTCACAGTCAACACTCAACAATGAATCAAAATGATCAACATCAAGAAAATGAAGCAACTTCATCAAGATCAAACTTACCACCTCAAAGAAAATGGACTAAGGATCACCCTTTTGAGCTGATCATTGGTGACTCCAATGCAAAAGTCCAAACTAGGAGAGCAACTCGAGAAGAATGCTTGTATAGCAGCTTTCTTTCTAAAGAAGAACCAAGGAAGGTAGAAGATGCTCTTCTAGATCCAGACTGGGTTTTAGCAATGCAAGAGGAGCTAAACTAGTTTGAAAGAAACAAAGTTTGGACACTTGTACCCAAGCCTAAGGGCAAGTCAGTGATCGGCACTAAATGGGTATTCAAGAACAAGATGGACGAAAATGGCATAGTCACAAGGAACAAGGCTAGACTAGTTGCCAAAGGCTACTGTCAAGAAGAAGGAATTGACTTTGAGGAAACCTTTGCACCAGTAGCAAGGTTAGAAGCAATCAGAATCTTCCTAGCCTATGCAGCCCATGCCAATTTCAAAGTCTATCAAATGGATGTCAAGAGTGCATTTCTAAACGGGATTTTGGAAGAGGAGGTGTATGTTAGTCAACCTCCTGGCTTTGAAGATCCAAACTTTCCAGAATATGTTTACTACTTGCTCAAAGCACTCTATGGCCTGAAGCAAGCACCTAGAGCCTGGTATGACACTCTTTCACAGTTCCTCATTGAGAATCACTTCACCAGAGGTACTACAGATAAAACTCTCTTTTATAGATCGGTCAATGGCTCTATGATACTTGTCCAAATTTAAGTAGATGATATAATTTTTGGGTCTACTGATGAGAAACTTTGCAAAAGGTTTGCCAAACTTATGCAAAGTAAATATGAAATGAGTATGATGGGAGAATTAACTTATTGTCTTGGTTTACAAGTTAAACAAGTAAATGAGGGAATTTTTATAAGTCAAACAAAATACGTTTTTGATCTACTAAAAAGGTTTGACTTAGCAGACTGCTCTTCTGCAAAAACACCCATGGCCACTGCCACCAAGCTTGAATTGAATACTATGTTAGGATTAATTCATGAGTTGTGATGTTAAGAATAGAATTTTACTTATACTTCTTGTATATCCTGATTTATAAAGGATTTAGCACTTTGTATAGGAAATATGTGTTAGACAGTTATCTGTAAAGTTTAGTCAGGAATGAACAGTGCATCGAGTACTACATGTCAGGAATTCCTAAGACTGAATCCTGATACGTCAAGTCAAGTACTGATGGGATGGTCAAATCCTGATGCAAGATAGAATCCTGATATCAGTCGTGTTACTGATGATGTCATTATGGATGCTACAGAAACTGGCAAGTGCTATAAAACAGGATCTTTGTTTGGGGAACAAGCAAGAAGATTTTATGAAGGAAAGAATTTCCTATTGATGGAAACTATCAACTGGACGGCAGAACATTGTCATGTATAAATTATCTTTCTATAATTAGTTGATAGGAAGCATTATAAATACTCTCTCTATGTCATTGTAAAAAGAGTACGTGAGTTCGAGTCGTGAGTTTTGTATGCGTAGCTCTGTATAAGGTTTGTATTCGAAAGTTCGAAACAAATAGAGAGAGAGATTTGTATTGTCAGCAACTGCTAAAGGTATTTGTACACCTTTGGTAGAGTTTGTATTTGATCTTATTAATACAAACAGAGTTTGATTCATTCGTTTATTCTTGTTCATATAACCAAGAAAAAATCAGACACGATTATATAACTTGTATTCAACCCCCCTTCTACAAGTTATTCGAGTTAACAATTGGTATTAGAGCATGTTGATTTCGAATAATCATAAAGATCTGCAATCATGTCTGGTTACAAGGATGGGAATACTAAGATTCCTATGCTCAAGAGAAACGAATATACTCTATGGGAAGTAAAGATGTTGCATCATCTGGAAGCAACAGATCCTGATTATCTTGACAGAATCAGAGATGGACCTTTTATCCCAACGAAGGTTGTTGGAAAAGCAACTGTTGATGGTGAGGTTGTTCCAGAACATACAGCAGAGAAGCCTAAATCTGAGTGGTCAGATAAGGACAAGGAGAATGTTCTTAAAGATGCTAAAGTGAGAAACATATTATTCAACAGTCTTGATTCTGTTCTCACTAACTATGTTCTCTCTTGTAAAACTGCTAAGGATATATGGGACAATCTTAAGGTTCACTGTGAAGGAACTAAGCCTGTCAGGAAGAATATGAGGACACTACTTATACAACAGTATGAGTACTTTGAATCCAAGTCTGGTGAGTCACTTACTGATACCTTTGATAGGTTTACAAAACTCATCAATGAGATGGCCATGCATGGTAAATATTATGACTTGGAGAATATGAATACAAAGTTCGTGAAAGCTTTGCCTGATTTCTACAATGAGAAGATATCTGCGATTGAGGAAGCTAATGATCTGGATGAGATATCATTAGAGGCAGTGTATGGAAAACTGAGAGCTTATGAACTTGACAAGCAGCAGAAGAAGAGCAGGAGTGAAGGAAAGATGAAGACTATTGCACTTACTGCTCAATCTGAATTAAAGAAGCTTCCAGAGGAACAGCATGATGAGCCTGCTGAAAAGAATTCAAGGAAGATGAAAAGCAAAGAAAGTTCTGAGTTAGAGACTACTGATAACTGTGATTCTGAATCAGAGATGCAGGAACTCTTTGCTATGTTTACTAAAGCTTTCAAAAAAGGAAGATTCAACAGGAAAAGATTTAGCAAAGGACTTTTTCAAAAGAAGGAGGAGAAGAAGAGTGACAAAGGCAAAAGTACAATTGTCAAGCTTGATAAGGCCAAGATCAAGTGCTTTAACTGCAGCGAGCTTGGACACTTTGCTAGTGAGTGTAAGAAGCCTAGGAATTCAGGAAAGGGTAATGCACTTATTGTGACAGCCCCAGATCCGGGGTCAGGAATCCGGGCCGTCAACGACTAATTTCCATTTAGTGACACTTTATTCTTGGCAGCTGGAATATAAATTCATACTAAAACTTACATAATAGACCCCACACTTAATAATGTTACACCCCTGTCATATGCTCAGAGAACAACATCCACAATATTAAAAGTTTAGATTTAAGTAGTTATTACAAACCAGAATCATACTTAAATACCTTGTTGAATAATACTTCGACATGAAGCATTTCAACAATCAAAAGTTTATTACAACAGCTTACACACTAAATGTACATAATCTACCAGTACCCAACCGTCCGATAGCTACCTCGGGAATCGTTGCAAACACTCTCTCAAAGGTTCGTCTTTCCCGTACACTCTTGCGGGGTGTAGTGCAGAGTATCGGCATACCTAGCTGTTGTATACATAAATAACAAGAATGAGCTATAATAGCTCAGCAAGATAAATTTTGTAAACTAGCATCAAAGGAAAAAATATATATATATAAATAAACTGAAAATTTACTATAATAATTCAAGAGAAAAATTTATCCTTAATTACTTCACATAACCTTTCATTTTCGTTTATAAGAAAAAGACATATAGAATAATATAATATTAGTTTCTCTTCTAAACAAAATAATAATCTATACTTCATCTCAGTATAATATCCCAGATAATATAACATTTGAGTACAATCTTTCAATATAATCTTTTCATTTCCTTTTTATACAACAATCATATATAAAAATAATATAAAATCAGTTTCTCTTTTGTCCATAAAGTAATTCCATACTTTCATACCATTTTCCCTTTTTCAGTATATCAATCTGAAAACCATTATCAATTCTTTCTTTTAAAGTTTTGGGGATATCCGCTAGCGCCAGATACGTTAGGACGATGATCAGTCGCCTACGTACCTGCTCCTTGTTTACTACTAGTAGAAGGAATGTCAAACATCCCTGGAGGAAGGTTCTCCACTACATCCTCCTGGAGGAAGGTTCTCCACTACATCCTCCATCGGCAACACATGGGCCGAAAATAAAATAATGAGGAAGGTTCTCCACTACATCCTCATAAAATGATGGTTGCTGGACTGTGCCGCACACAGCCTCTTACGCTTTCTGTTGCAATCCCCCTTTTGTCAAATCATTATTCCATTTATAAAACATCATTCCACTTTTTTCCATTTTCCCATTTCCATTTACATTCACATATCCATTCACATTTCCATTCACATATATCATTTCTTTTAAACATATGTCATAATACTCTGATTATGACTCAGACATCTTCTCTGTATTCAATGAAATCCAGTACTCTCATATGTATATAAGTTATTCCATTTACTTTTAAAATACTAAATGATAATCAAATAATACTTATCAAATCACGATATTTAAAAGAATGACATTATAACTCATATAACCTTAGATAACAACTGATACCATTCTTTTATATAACTCTAGATAACAACTGATACCATTCTTGAATATAACCCTAGATAACAACTGATACCATTCTTTCATATAACTCTTAACCATAAGGCATGTTCACTTTATGCATCTCGTATTTATAACCATACTCATAATTCATAGATCATATCCATCTCTCTTTAATTCCCAAAAATCAGGAAATAAATTCTTAGTAATATAGCAACCATAGAAAAACATATACATATTCCATGAAAGCATTTTACTTTGAAGATAAATAGTTTTCCAAAGTAAGGATAGAAGAAATCTTGCCTCGATCTCTGTGTCCTGAAGGTATGGCTCGTGGCTCTCCCGGAGTCTCTATAAACACGAAAAGGACCGTCGTTAGAATACTACATCCCTTTATCACTTCACCTTTATATAACAACACCCTTAATGCTTACTATGTGAATAACATGTTATTTATAACCCATGTGTTCCAAGAATCTAACCATTCTAGGTTAAATCAAAGTGTTAGTGTTTTTCACCATTTCCCTTAATAACCACACTCGACTGTAAAAATTCTCAAAAAATATCAATTTCGAATTTTAATGCAAGGTCAGTGGGGTTTTAATCTCTGTTCAACCTACTATATTGTCCCAAAATTTCATAACCTTTAAAGATGATTAAGTATGGTAACTATGGCCTCAAAGTTGACATAATTGCATTTTCTCGGTTCTCGAACGTCTTTTACTAAAACTGACTTTTCTCCTAAACCGTTCATCAGATTTTAACGCACTTTATATCAAAACGATCTATGAACTTAGCTCTACCTTTTTATGGTCGAGTAGTGCTCTGGACAGAACCCTACCATACGAGTATGGGTGCCAAAAACAGGGTATCTTTTTGGTTTAACGAAAATCGGACATTATAACGGCTATATTTTCATACTTTCCAAAATATTACTCCTCCAAATTCATCATCCACCTTATACACCATCACCTACACCATGTGGTCATCTTACCAACCATGGTTACAAGCACATACTCCTTTCATATTAAATCAACTCAACTTATAACACACATATAACATAGTTTCATGACTTATACAAACTTATCCATTAAACTAACCATAATCCATCATAAACTCAAAAGGGTAAGGATGTTTATACCTTCTTTGAAGCTTTAACACTCTTACTATAGGCTTGTAGTCCTTGATACACCTTGATACAACCTTAAACTAGCAAGAAACATCAAGAACATACTTAGAATTTCGGATCTGCTATAACTCAGTGGAAAGATCATGAAAAACGAGGGCCTTACCTAGGTTTTCTGGACGAGGCTTCTAAAGGAAAGTTGTAGAGAATCTAACCAGCTTTCCAACAATATAAAGAAAACAAAATTCCATTGAGTAATGAAGGAGATATGGCTGTTTGAAAATCAGCCCAGAATCTGTCAATCCTCCTGGACAGTTTGGTTTCTTCAACTTGGGGGAGGTATTTGACTAGGCTACACCCCTTTGATGGCTATGAAATTTTGAGCGAATATTACCCATGGAGTGGAGAGGGTGTGGTTAAAATTTGGTGATTTTATCATGGATAGAAATGGAGATATGAATTTTCTTCTTAAACTTGGTTCTGTTGGGCAGTTTGTGGAGGATGAGAGAAATGGGGTTTGATTGCTTGTTTCTTGATCTAATCTTGGCTTAATCTTGACAAATCTTGAGAATTCTAGAACTTAGTAGATTAGTGGTGAAGGTTATGGAAAATCCTCATGTGAAGTTACTAATTTGCCCCTTAAACATAGTTAGTGGAAGGTGATGTCACCTTAATGATCTAATAAATCTCTTTTTGCTTTTCTTTTCTAAGTATAATGCTAGCAATCTTGGTAAATGATAATGTAGTATGTATCCTTGTTATATTACTAATCTTGGTGGTTTTGTTTCCATACTCATATAATTACGATTCGTTTCGAATACACCTCGTTATCCAAGTGGTTTTGAAATTGTTTAAAAATCCAAATTCCCTTGGCATTTCCTTGACTTAATAATCCCTTGGTTTAATCTAAATTCACTAATTCCTCAATATAAATCTTTTAATATTTCCATGCTCCTTAATATCAAATAAGATAGAAGCTCATTCGAAATCAAAATCCTCGAAATCCATATTCAGGAATTTCTGAAATCCGTCATCGTTTCAAGTCACTCATTTTCGTAGTACAACACTAATATGGTTTCTGATTATTCATTTTCTGTTTCAATTATAGGGTACCTACATACCATTTCCTAATTCCTCAAAATTACTATTCATTTAATCACTGTAGCATTTATAAAGTTAGGGTTATTACACTTATGGTCACACACAAGGATTGGGCTGATTCCAGTGATTCTGAAGATGAATTGGATTATGACAACATTGCACTGATGGCAAATGTTTCAGACAAACCTGGATCTCCAAAGAAAACTTCTCCATCCTCTGTTAAGGTATCACTTCACTCTCTTGATTCATTTGATAACTTAAATTTTGATGAAATTAGATCTATCCATGCCGAGTTTAAGAATCTTATGACTAATTTTAGAATTCTTACTTGTGAAAGAGATGAACTTAAGGTTAAGAATGATAAATTAGTTTATAGAAATAATTTTCTTGAATCTGAGTTAATTCAAATGGAAGAATACAAGTTAAGTTCTGATAAAGCTAAGCATGATTATAGTGTTATTCTTGAGGCTTATGACTATGTCAGAAAAGAACTAGAAGAAGAGAGAGATGTGATTAAGACCATTAACAATTCTGGTAAAAAGACCATAGAAATCTTTGAAAGTGGAATTCGTGGTAAGGTTAATGGTTTAGGTTTTGATAAGGCTAGACAAGAAGAAAAAGTAGTTATTATCATTGATGATAGTAAAAAAGAAGCTAGCACATCTAAATCTCAAGGTAAGAAAATTGTTTCTGAACCTAATCATGTTAAATTTGTTGATTCAAAAGGTACCCCTGTTGTACACAAAAGGATTAACAATAGTAATTCAGATGAGAAAGTGTTAGAGAAACCTAAGAATGTAAACATAGGGTTTCTGTCTAAGTCTCAGTTGAAACAGAGATTAGATGGTCTTTCAGAGTCTAGCAAGATTAAGAGAAATAGGAATGGAAAAGAAGGTATTAACAAAGAGAATAATTACAAGAATGTACCTGATGCACCTAGGAAAAAATGCTATAAGTGTGGAAATCATAATCATTTGGCCCTAGACTGCAATCAAAAACCTTCTTGGAAAACTGAGTCCAGATTCCCCAAGACTCAGAAAAAGCTTGTTATCATTGTGGTAGTTTACTTCATTCCATTTACATGTGTAGAGAATATCATGAACTGTATTATGACTATTATTCTATGAAATCTGAAACTCCTAGTCACAAACAGTTTATAAAATCAGAGTCTAAGGTTGACTCTGCAACAGGTAAAGTAAAAGCAAAATCTTCAAAGCCTGTTGTTTCTAAATCTAGTAAGAAAGGATCCAATCAAAGCTGGGTCCTAAAAAATTCTAACTAGTTACTTTTTGTTTGCAGGGCACAGGAAAGAAGCATTCAATTATCTTGGATAGTGGATGCTCTGGACATATGACTGGAAAGAAGTCCCTGCTTACAAAGTTTGAGAGAAAAGCTGGCCCAGTAATATCTTTTAGAGATGGCAACAAAGGAGAAACTCTGGGATATGGCTCAATTGTTTTGGGGAATGTCATCATAGAAAATGTAGCACTGGTTGAAGGATTGAAACATACTCTTTTAAGCATAAGTCAACTGGGTGATAAAGGTTACAAATCAATCTTTAACAGAGAAGGATGCAAAATCTTGAATATGCAGAATGAAGACATTGTTCTAACTGGTCAAAGACATGGTAACATATATGAAGCCAGCTTAAGTGATACATCTAAAGGAATTGTTAGATGTCTCTACAGCAAAGCAACAAGTAATGAAAGCTGGAATTGGCACAAGAAACTCTCACATCTCAACTTTAAGAAGCTTAATCAACTTGTTAAGCACAATCTGATGAGAGGCCTACCTCAGGCAAATTATGTGCAAGATGGACTTTGTGATGCATGTCAGCTTGGAAAACAAAGAAGAACCACTTTCAAGAGCAAGACTGAAAATTCAATTACTGAACCATTTCATATGCTACATCTTGATCTGTTTGGTCCAGTAAACATTATGTCTATCAGCAAGAAAAGATATGCTCTAGTAATAGTGGATGATTTCACAAGGTTCACATGGGTGTTCTTTCTACACAAGAAGGATGAAGCTCCTCAACAAATCATTGAACTTGTCAAGATTATTCAGAATAACTCTGAGTACAAAGTCAAAGTACTTAGGAGTGACAATGGTACAGAATTCAAGAATTCTACAATGGAGGATTTTTGTGCAGACAATGGAATTACTCAACAGTTTTCTACACCTGGTACACCTCAGCAAAATGGTGTAGTGGAAAGAAAGAACAGGACTCTCATAGAGGCAGCAAGAACCATGCTTGCAGATGCAAAACTTCCAACCTATTTTTGGGCAGAAGCTATTAACACTGCATGTTTCACTCAAAACTGTACCTTGGTAAATAGTCATGGAAAGACTCCCTATGAGATGATCAAAGGAAAGAAAACAAGTGTGAAATACTTTCACATCTTTGGATGCAAATGCTATGTCCTAAAAGTTCATCCAGAACAACTTGGAAAATTTGAAGCCAAATCGGATGAAGCAATCTTTCTAGGATATTCAGCATCTAAGGCCTTCAAAGTTTATAATCTCAGAACTCACATTGTTATGGAATCAATTCATGTTGCATTTGATGATAAGAAATTTGGAATTCTTCAAACTGATGAGAGCCATGACAAATTGGAATTTGAAAATCTGAAGAATTCTGAGATACTTTCCAGTGATGATGAAGGTTTTCTAGAAGGAATTTCTATTGCTTCTCAAAGGAATGCTACTGTTGAAGGGGAGCAAGTAAATCAAGGAGGACACAGTGATCATCAGGAGCAGACTAGCTATTCAGAGTCTACTCCATCAGGAACTGATCTTTCAGAGTCTACTGAGGAAAGATCAGTAACTAGCAGCAATATGGAATCTATTGATCAAAGGGGAGTTATTGAAGGCAGAGAGAATTCTTCTACAAGAGATACCACTAACTTAGGGGGAGAGACTAGCAGAGTCAATCTACCACCTGTTAGAAAATGGACAAAGGATCATACTGAAGATTTGATTATTGGTGATCCAAATAGTGGTGTTCGAACTAGAAGATCAATTCAAAATGAATGCTTGTATAGTTGCTTTCTCTCAAAGAATGAACCTAAGAAGGTTGAAGAAGCCTTACAGGATCCTGATTGGGTAATTGCAATGCAGGAGGAGTTAAATGAGTTTGAGAGAAATAAAGTCTGGAAACTAGTACCAAGACCTAAAGATAGATCTATTGTTGGTGCAAAATGGGTTTTCAGAAACAAGCTAGATGAATCTTGTATGATTGTAATAAACAAAGCAAGACTGGTGGCCAAGGGTTATTCTCAGGAAGAAGGCATTGATTATGATGGGACCTTTGCACCTGTAGCAAGATTGGAAGCAATCAGAATGTTTCTTGCATTTGCAGCTCATTCAAAATTTAAGGTATATCAGATGGATGTAAAGAGTGCTTTTCTAAATGGCAAACTTGATGAGGAAGTGTATGTGGAACAGCCACCTAGATTTGTTGATCCAAAGTTTCCAAATCATGTCTACAAACTTGACAAGGCACTCTATGGACTAAAGCAGGCACCAAGAGCATGGTATGAGACTTTGTTTAAATTTCTTCTTGAAAATGGCTTCACAAGAGGTACAATTGACAAAACTCTATTCTTTAGAAAGATAAAAGGTGAATTGCTTTTAGTTCAAGTTTATGTTGATGATATCATATTTGGTTCTACTAATGAAAAGCTGTGTGCTAAGTTTAGCAAGCTTATGCAGTCTAAGTATCAGATGAGCATGATGGGTGAATTAAATTATTTCTTAGGCTTGCAGGTCAAACAAACTGAGACTGGTATTTTCATTAATCAGTCAAAGTATATCAAAGATCTTTTAAGAAGGTTTGACTTTCAAGACTGTGCAGTTGCAATAACACCCATGGCAACAGCCACTAAACTAGACTCTGATCCTAAGGGAAAGAGTGTGGATAATACTAGTTATAGAGGCATGATAGGCTCATTGTTATATCTAACTGCAAGTAGATCAGATATAATGTTTTCTACCTGTTTATGTGCTAGATTCCAAAGTGATCCTAAGGAATCTCATTTAATTGTTATGAAGAGAATTTTTAGATATCTTAAAGGAACTCCAAATCTTGGTTTGTGGTATCCTAAAGAATCTGATTTCTTCCTAATTGGCTATTCAGACTCTGATTATGCAGGGTGTAAAATAGACAGGAAAAGCACTACAGGTACATGTCAATTCTTGGGAATCAGATTGATTTCTTGGGCAAGCAAGAAGCAACAATCTGTCTCAACCTCAACTGCAGAAGCTGAGTACATAGCAGCAGGCAGTTGTTGTGCATAGCTCCTTTGGATAAGAAATCAGTTGATGGATTATGGTATGACACTTAGTAATATTCCTATGTTTTTTGATAATACTAGTGCTATTAAAATTGCAGAAAATCCAGTTCAACATTCAAGGACTAAGCACATTGATGTCAGGTATCATTTTATTATAGAACATATTGAGAATGGTAATGTGGAACTTCATTTTGTTTCTACTGACAAACAGCTTGCAGATATTCTAACTAAACCACTTGATGAGACTACATTCAGTAGATTAGTAAGTGAGTTAGGAATGTTAAATTTCTAGATCTTTAACATCTGCAAAGGTATCAAGGTATGTTGTTTTTAGCTTATAGACTTGATATTCTTGTCAGGATCTATATTTGATTGTTAAATGCTTTAGCTATAACACTTTGCCTTGATAAATTTCAGTATGATAGACTTGTTAATAAACATCAGAATCAGGATTACTATCAGTATGCTGATGTCATCAGGATTTCTTTGTCAGTATCAGGATTGTGAAATTTGTGTTTCTATTGTTTCAAATCCTGAAGTTCATGTAATATAGTGATCTAATTTTGAGTTTTGTTAAGTCTAGGCAAGCAAGTTTTAATTCATTCATACTGATAGTTTATATTATCATTCAAATCAGTCAATAAAAACAAAAGATAAGTAGATAATAGGAAATTGTATTTTCATTAATTGAAAGCATTACATACATGGAAATGAAATACAACATCTTTGTGTCTAACTTCTACTGATAATCCTATACTTGTCTAATGAAATGAATTCTGAGATACAGGACAAGGAGCATCTCAAAAAATCCATCAGGGGATTTGAACAGCCTCATTTGCTCTTGGATTCCTTGTCTGGGCGACTTGAATGAGAGTAGCTGACTTAATGTATAGCATCTCCATCAAGATCAACCTCAGACTCTCGGCCAAATTCTTCATCCTCAAGTTTTGAGGAGGTTAGAGGGTGATTGTATCCAACAGATGGATGTTCTAAGAAAAGGTTCTGGACATCATGTGGATCTACTCCAATCATGTCAAAACGATGAGAAAAGTCATCTCTTCAAAGAGACGAATATTGAATCTTTGGTGTTCATCATCTGTGAGAAATCGAAAGATTGGATTGAAGGTCATTGTTTTGTGGAAGCTCTGTGTTTACAGAGAGGTTTTGTGTGTTTTTGGAGTTAAGAAATGCAAAAGACATCAAGGGTTTATAAAGGAAAGAGTGAAAAGCTGAACAGTCATTTTAAATATTCAATTTATCGGCGTATATATCTATACGTATGAATGGTCCTTTCATATTTCCAAGATATTTTTGACAATCTAACAAGTTTTTTGTTTAGATTATTGATGTTCTTTTCATGTTAAATTCTAAAATTGCCACGTGGAACTTCATTTAATCTTTGGAATCAGGATGATAGTGATCAGGAAAACGAAAGTGATTTCATCAGGATTGATGATTATTTTTATTATTTTTAATCACATTCAGAGTTGTGATTGTTAAGAATATGTTGTACTTGATGATAACTTCACAATCAATCAAAATTGTATAAGTCAAGTTTTGTAACTGTCAACGGATGAGACATTATAACTCTATCCGTTGACAGGTAGCTCATCAACGGATGAGGTTTTGTAGCATACTGCAGTACCTCTATGCTATCAGTTGATAGTGTTTTTATTCAGAGTCATGTTGACCATCAATGGATAGGCAGAATAGGGTAGCCAATTGTAAATAAGCTATGCTATGTAATTCTGTCTAAGTGAAAGTGTATCAACGGATGAGAACAGGACTCTATCAACGGATACAACTCAAATCTACTCTATCAACGGATACAGCTCATACTACCATCAACGGATGATTGTGTACAACATCAACGGATGATTATCAACACTTTCTTCTATGCGAGCTGGGAATTAGCAGTTGGTAAGGACAGGTTTGACTGACAGATCACATGGGTTGATAGTAGGTATAAAAAGCAGTATGGCAGCCATACTTTGGAAACACAGAAGAAAGAAGCATTCCATTTACACAGTACATACAAGAAAGGTGCAGAGGACATATCTGTTCACAAGGATAACCTTTCGGCTACATATGAATTTGGAGTGGAGTAGCAAGTCAACTTGAATTAGATTAATATTATCTTATTCCTGTAGTACTTGTAAACTTGGGATATATAACCAAGTGTAGCAACTCTTTAGTAACTAAGAAAACAGACATATTTGCTTAGGGTTTCTTGAATATCCTTAGAAGCAAAGAGTTATAAAAATAGAAGCTGTGTACATTTGTATCATAGAGTTTTCTTCGAATAAAAGTCTCAGGTGGTACATTTAACCACCTGATTTTTTATGTGTTTGTGAATCATTTCTCATTCAGCAATTATCTCCTTATAGATTTCTGTGGTTTTTATCAGAAATTTATAATTATCAAGAATTGTATTCAACCCCCCCTTCTACAATTATACAAGTGTGTAATCTGGGAATAACAATTGGTATCAGAGCAAGCTTCTAACATATTTGAAGTTTAAAGATCAACACACTTCCAACATGTCTAAGAAGGATTATGGAGTGAAGATACCGGTTCTTGATAGAGAAAATTACTTTCACTGGAAAGTAAAAATGCGTCTACATCTCATGTCTATTGATGAAGGTTTTGTAGATTGCATTGAGAAGGGTCCTCATGTTCCAATGAAGGCTGCTTCAAGAGTTGGCCTTGCTGCAAATGCACCAGACACTTACATTCCCAAACCTGTTTCTGAGTGGAGTACTGAGGACGTTGCAGAAGTCCACAAAGATAAAAAGACCATGAATATTCTGTTTAATGGCTTAGAAACAGACATGGTTGACAATGTTATCAACTGTACTACCTCCAAGGAAGTATGGGACATTGTTCAAACCCTTTGTGAAGGTACAAAACAGGTAAGGGAAAACAAGATGCAGCTACTGATCCAACAATATGAGCACTTCCATTTCAAGAATGGAGAGACATTGAATGACACATTTAGTATATTTCAAAAGCTACTGAATGGCTTGAAACTGTATGGAAGAATCTACCAAGTGAAAGATTCTAATCTCAAATTTCTGAGATCACTGCCCAAAGAGTGGAAGCCAATGACTGTTTCTTTAAGAAACACTCAAGAGTACAAGTCATTTACTCTTGAAAGGCTCTATGGAACTTTAAAGACATATGAACTAGAAATGGAGCAGGATGAAGAAATTGAGAAGGCCCAAAAGAAAAGTGGGTCAGTTGCACTTGTTGCCAACTTGGAGCAGAAGGAGGAGAAGAGGTCTGAAGCTGCTAAATCTACACCAAACAGGGAGGTTTGTGAAGGTAGAGCAGAATCAAGCAAAAGCAAGGAAAAGGTGTCTGAAGAAATGAGTGTCCTTCAGAAGGATGAATTGGATGAGATAGATGAGCATTTAGCCTTTCTATCTAGGAGATTCTCTAAGCTAAAATTCAGAAGAAACTCTGGGGTGGCTAAGCCATTTAACAAGGATTTTTCCGCAAGCAACTATGTGGATAAATCCAAAATTAAATGCTACAATTGTGGAATTGCTGGTCACATGATAAGTGAATGCAGGAAGCCTAGATCTGAGAACAAGGGAAAGCCAACTGAAATTGTTGACTACAAGAAGAAATATTTTGATCTTCTCAGACAGAAAGGAAAGGCATTCATGACCCAAGAGTATGACTGGGCTGCTGATGGAAATCATTCTGATGATGATGCTGAGTTTGTCAACCTTGCATTGATGGCTGATTCTGAGCAAGAAGCAAGTTCAGCTAGCAATCAGGTATTTTCTACTAATCTCTCTGAGCTCACCAAAGAGGAATGCAATAGTGTTATAGATGATATGTCTACTGAACTATATCACTTGAGAGTTACTCTTAAATCACTTACTAAAGAGAACAATAGGATTAAGGAGACTAATTTGTTTTTAAGTGATAGAAATGCTGCTCTAGAAACTCAATTTCTAGAATTTGAGAAAATGAGAGTTGATTGCAATGATGCTAAAAGTGAACTTGAAGCTGTGTTAAAAAGAGAACTGATTTTAAGAAACCAGCTTGAAAAAGAACAAGGGATAATTGCTAAATTTCAAAGCTGTAGGAATATTTCTCAAAACATAATAGAAGTCCAGGGAATAGAATCATTTGTGAAGGACACCTGGACTCAAAAGAAAAAGGAGCTAGAACCTTGCCTTGAGGATCTAGAGACTATTTGTGAATCAACGGATAGTGATCATCCATTGACAGATGAACCAAATATTTTCCACAAATGCATGCATCAAATATTTATGCAAATGAGCATCTGTCAAAACCTGTCACTCAAGCATCCACACCTAAAGTAAAAATTGCTAAGAGTGCAAAACCAAAGGCTAACAAGAAAGGACCCAAGGAAACTTGGGTACCAAAATCAACTTGATTTGTATTTTGGAATGTGTGCAGGGAAATAAAAGGAATCTATGGTACCTAGACAGTGGATGTTCTAGGCATATGATAGGAGATTTAACCCTGCTCACAGAGTTCAAGGAGGCAGCTGGCCCTAGAATTACCTTTGGAGATGACAGCAAAGGATATACTAAGGGATATGGCTTGATTTCAAAGGACAATGTCATCATTGAAGAAGTGGCTTTAGTTGAAGGTTTGAAGCACAATTTGCTGAGTGTCAGTCAGATTTGTGACAAAGACTATGAAGTAAAGTTCACTAAAGAAGCTTGTGTTGTTTCCGCCAAGGAAAACAACAATGTGGTATTGACAGGCTTTAGAAAAGGAAATGTTTACATAGCTGACTTCAACTCAGTATGCTCAGAATCCATTACTTGTCTCTTCAGCAAAGCAAGAAAGGATGAGAGTTGGCTATGGCATAAAAAGCTGTCACATTTGAATTTTAAAGTTATGAATGATTTGGTAAGAAAGGATCTTGCTAGAGGAATCCCTCAATTGGAGTTCATCAAGGATGGATTGTGTGATGCCTGCCAATTAGGGAAACAAAAGAAATCATCTTTCAAGAGCAAGACAGAGTCATCCATTGTTAAGCCCCTTCAACTGCTGCATATGGACTTATTTGGTCCAGTAAATGTCATGTCCATTTCAAAGAAGAAATAATGTCTGGTGATTGTAGATGATTTTTCTAAGTTTACATGGACTTTCTTTCTGCACTCCAAAGATTGTGCAAGTGAAATCATCATCAATCATCTCAGACTAGTAAACAATGGTTGTGAAGTAAAAGTGCAAAGAATCAGGAGTGACAATGGCACTATATTCAAAAATTCCACAATGAAGATTTTCTGTGAAGAGAATGGAATTGTCCATGAGTTTTCTGTTGCTAGAACACCTTAACAAAATGGGGTTGTTGAAAGGAAAAAAAGAACCCTCATTGAAGCAGCTAGAACAATGCTAAGTGAATCAATATTGCCAACATATTTCTGGGCTGAAGTGAAAATGCACACCTAGAGGGGGGTGAATAGGTGTAAATGGCTAACTATGTATAATTAAAACTGATTTTAAAAATTACCAGAAACAGCTTACTGATTTCGTTTAGGCAGATACAAATGGTATGCAGAATGCACAGATAAATGCACAGATAACACAACAAATGGTAAACTGAATGCAAACAGTATGTTGAGTGTAATGACAGTAAATAAGATAAGGTGCACAAACAGTAAGCAGTGCAGAAATAGTAATCTAGATGCAAGCAGTAAGTAAAGTGCAGAAAATAAAGAACACCAAGACTTTTAGCCAGGTTCGACCCCTAACCCCTATGGTCTACGTCCTGGTCCCTTACCAACTTGGTAAGAGAATATATTATTGATCACTGAAATAAGCCAATTACAAGATACAACAATATATCTCCCTTAATACCCAGTTGTTGACAAATGGCGAGCTGAACTCCTGTTTCTGAACTTGCTCTCTAAGCTATACTTCCCAAGTATACTTCTCTAGCAACGTTCACCAAACCCTAGTTCCCTAGCCAAACTGACCAACAACTAATCCTTACAACTTGAACAATACAATCAATAAGGAATACAACTCAAACTATGAACTCTTTAGAATATAGCACGTATAGAATATATCAAGAGCTCGAGAAAACGAAAGATATAGCAATGGAAAACTGAGTTGTTTGAAATCTTGTGTGCTTGAATATTTTCTCTGAAGTGTTGTTTTTGAATGAACACAAGAATAAACTATATATAGCCTCACAAACAACGTTCGGAAAATCAATCAATCATTATTCGAACGATTTAGAAATCAATTTCTAACGTTCAAATGATTACAGAGATTTTACCAACGTTCTTGTGAACGTTTGACAGAGGGTTTGGAAGAGATGAATCGTAGAAAACTTAACCCTTCTGATTTGTATAGATAAAAACGCGTATAGGAGATTTTGTAGAAAGAAATCTTTTAAATAAGGAAACTCCTATAAGTTTTATAAAATTAATTTAAATAAGGATATTTGAAAAAGATTTGAGCTCTATAATATATTGTGTACGTATTATATAATAAATAGTCCTCACAATATATTTCCTGAATAAAATCCATGAGAATTAATCTTGATATATGTCTTCAGGATTTCTGCCAGTTGCGAATGGCTTGCTGTTTGAGACTGCCAGTTGTGAATGGCTGCTGTTAGAGACTGTCTGCTAGAAATAGCTTGCTGGACTGCCTCTGTTGTATCACCAAATGGTTTGCTGTTTGTATATTCTATGTAAACAATCAGTAGCCTGCAAAACCAAGTTAGTACAACCATAACACAATGTTTTATATCAAACTACAAGCAAATAGCTTGCTGAAAATGATCATCAAAACCATAGGAGTATCAATCTCCCCCTTTTTGATGATTACACAATATTTAGGAGAAATAAGAACTCCCCCTAAATCCCTGCATATTAGTACATTTTGATATAAAACAATAATCATATCCATATCGAATATCTTGACCAAACAAGCAAATAAATTCTCCTAAAATTTCTCCCCCTTAATCCATCAAAAAACTAACAGAAAGAATATTAGTCCAGGTCTGGAATAAGCACAGAGAAATAAATTATAAAAATTAAATCAGATAATGGCATATTAACAGTTCAGATACAAATGGTAAGCCAACGTTACCCATTCTGTGTTTGTCAGCTTGCTGACTACACAGTACACATGCCAAGTTCCATTCGAATGGCTGCAAATCTTTCTTCAGCCAATGGCTTTGTGAAGATATCTGCTAGTTGAACTTCAGTTGAGACAAATACCAACTCAATCTTCCCTTTTGCTGCATTATCTCTTAAGAAATGGTGACGAACGTCAATATGCTTCGTTCTTGAGTGATTCACAGGATTCTTGGAGATATTGATAGCACTCGTGTTGTCACAATATATTGGAATTTTGCCACACTTGATATTGAAGTCCCTTAAAGTCTGAATCATCCATAAAATTTGAGAGCAACAGCTACCAGCTGCTAGATACTCTCCTTCAGCCGTTGATAGAGCCACAGAAGCTTGCTTTTTGCTTTGCCACGAAACCAAGCTTTGTCCAAGGAATGTACAAACACCACTTGTACTCTTTCTATCAGTTTGTGACCCTGCATAATCTGCATCACTATACCCCACGAGATCAAAAGTATTTGTGATAGGATAGAACAAACCAAGATTGATAGTACCACTTAAGTATTTAAAAATTCTTTTAACCGCATTTAAGTGAGACTCTTTAGGGTTTGATTGAAACCTTGCACAAACACAAACACTATACATGATATCAGGTCTTAAGGCAGTTAAATATAATAAACTTCCAATCATACCTCTATACCTTTTGACATCCACATCCTTACCATTCTCATCTGCAAACAGCTTGCTGTTTTGAGTCATAGGAGTTGTTTTTGCTTTGACATCTTCATAACCAAATCTTTTGAGCAGATTCTTTGTGTACTTTGATTGATGCACATAAATACCATCATTGGTTTGCTTGATTTGGAGACCCAAGAAATAATTAAGTTCTCCCATCATGCTCATGTCGAATTCATTGTACATGCACTTAGAAAACCACTCACACATAGATTCATTAGTAGCACCAAATACAATATCATCCACATATATTTGTACAACAAGAATATCTTTACCATTTTGCTTTGTAAATAATGTGGGATCGATATTACCTCGAATGAATTCATTTTTGAGAAGAAACTTACTAAGCCTCTCATACCACGCTCTAGGGGCCTGCCTTAAACCATATAATGCCTTCTTGAGCTTGTAAACATAGTCATGAAACTTCTCATGTTCGAATCCAGGAGGCTGTTTGACATAGACTTCCTCATCCAGCACGCCATTTAGGAATGCACTCTTTACGTCCATTTGATATAACTTGAATTTCTTGTAGCATGCATAAGCAAGAAGCATTCTGATTGATTCTAAACGAGCTACAGGTGCATATGTTTCTTCAAAATCAATTCCTTCTTGTTGATTATAGCCTTGAGCCACGAGCCTTGCCTTATTTCGAGTAACTGTTCCAAATTCATCCACTTTGTTTTTGAACACCCATTTGGTTCCTATGATAGAAGCATCTTCTGGTGGCTTTACAAGTTCCCAAACATCACATCTCTCGAATTGGTTGAGTTCCTCTTGCATTGCCATGATCCAATTTTCATCTTCTAATGCTTCTTTGATATTTTTGGGTTCTTCTTGAGCTAAAAAGGCAGCATAAGCACAAAAGTTTGCTTTTCCTCTCCTTGTTGTGATTCCATCTGAGATATCTCCAATAACAAGTTCTGGAGGATGATTCTTTACTGTCCTTGTAGCCTTTGGTAGAGAATGTTGAGCAATTTCTTCATTTGTTGTGATTCTGACCACTTCAGCTTGCTGATTTGCAGTTCCAGCTTGCTGTTTTCCATTCTCAGTAGTGTTTTTGGCTTGCTGACTTCCAGTTTCAGCAGAATTGATGGCTTGCTGATTTCCAGCAACTTGAGGTTGTATGTTATCACCTGCAAATTCTTCCTCATCTCTTGGCAGATCATTGTTAGGTTCTTGAAAAGTAACATCAATAGATTCTTCAACTATATGTTTATTTAAGTTATAAACTCTATATGCTCTACTAGTTAAAGAATAGCCAAGAAAAATAGCTTCATAAGACTTAGCATCGAATTTACCATCATTATCAATCGTCTTGAGCACAAAACACTTTGAGCCAAAGATTTTGAAGTAACCAATGTTTGGCTTCTTTTTCCTCAACAATTCATATGGAGTTTTGTTCAAGATAGGCCTGATTATGACTCTGTTCAACAAATAGCACGCTGTATTCACTGCTTCTGCCCAAAAACTTCTAGGCAGCTTGCTTTCTTGCAAAAGAGTCCTTGCTGTTTCTTGTAGTGACCTGTTCTTCCTTTCTACCACTCCATTCTGTTGTGGAGTCCTTGGTGCAGAAAATTCATGTGTAATTCCTCTTTTTTCACAATAAGCAATGAAGTCTTTGTTGAGAAATTCACCTCCTCTATCACTTCTTATACCTACAAGCTTTGTATCCAACTTGTTCTCAAGTAATTTGATTAGCTTCTTAAACTCATCAAAAGCACAATCTTTAGTACGAAGAAATAATACCCATGTAAATCTAGAATAATCATCTACAATCACAAAACCATATTGTTTACCTCCAATACTCTTGTAAGCTTCTGGACCAAATAAGTCCAAATGCAGAAGCTCTAAGGGTTTAGAAGTAGATACCATTTTCTTTGATTTGTGAGTACTTCGAAGCTGTTTTCCCAACTGGCAAGCTGAACATACTTCTGTTTTGACATACTTTAGCTTGGGCAGCCCTCTCACTAGTTTCTTGCTTGATAACTTTCTGATCAAATCCATGTGTGCATGTCCCAATCTTCTATGCCAAATATATGGGTCATTATCCATTGCAGCCAAACAGCATGCTGTTTCCTGCATCTCAAAGTCTAATACATATATATTTCCTTCCCTTCTAGCAACTAGGAGGATTTTGTTAGTGCCAATTGTAATAATAGCTTTATCAATGCCCAATTCAACATGATGTCCATCATCAAATAATTGAGTGACACTAAGCAAATTATAAGTAAGACCTTTGACATATTGAACTTTATCAATTGAAATATTACTATTACCAATAGAACCAGTACCAAGGATTTGAAGAGTTTTGCTATTCCCAATTGTCACTCTTCCACCCTTTTTCATTTTGAGATTCATAAACTGAGATTTGTCTCCACACATATGTCTTGTGCATCCACTGTCCAAGATCCATTGCTTTGTCTTGACCTTAGCAGCAAGGCACATCTACAAAACAAACAAAAATACCTCAATGTTTTGGTACCCATATAGGTTTGGGTCCAGGTTGGTTAGTAGCAAGAATATATAAAGCATTTAAATCAGATTTCTTGATCCACTTTTGGATCACTTTGGGGGACTGATCATTCTGTTGGTAAGCTGTTTGTCTTCTGCCAGAAACATTCTGGTATGCTGTTTGTCTCCTGTCTGGTTCATAAGCTATTTTCTGTTTGCCTGATCCACTCTGGTATGCTGTTTTCGTCTTATGATATACTTGAACCACACAATTCTTTTCCAGATGTCCTTTTCCACCACATTTGTTGCATGTCTTCCAAGGCATAGCATAATTGTAGGGAATGCCATTCCTTCCATCATATTTGAGCACTTTATTTTTCTTGTTGAAGTTTAGACCAACACCTTCTCTGACCAAAGGTACATTTGCCTTCTTCATCATTGTCTTTAAGGTGTCTTCACCTTGAACAAAAGTTTCCATGCCCTTCTTGAGATCTTTAACTTCTGTTTCTAGGAGAGTGATCACTTCAGCTTGCTGTTTGATGAGTTCAGCTTGCTGAACTCTCTTTTCAGCAGTTTTTGAGGATTCGGCTTGACTAGATTCCTTCATCTTGTATGATTCCAATGCTTTAGCTTTAGTTTTGACATCAGACCTTAGCTCTTTGATTTCTTCAGTCAAGGTCTTGTTTCTCTTTTCAAGTAACTTGACATTAGCCTCTAAATGTCTGTTCTTAGTATTCAGTTCCTTGATCTCTGTAGCTTTACTGAATGAAGTTGAATCCCATTCTTCCATTTTTGGCAACAAATCTTTCACCATCTTGGATAAATAGGCATTTTTATCAGTCAGCTTGCTGATTTCAGCCTTTAGTGCCATGTGTTCTTCAATTGTAACACTATTTTGTTCCTGCATGGTTAGTGAATCTAACAAAGTATCATCTGAAGAAATATAATCATTAAAAGAGTTTACCTCACTCTCATCTTCTTCAGAATCAGTTTCAACATATACTCCTTCTGAATTTCCTAGACCATATTTTTCATCCATTCCAACAAGTGCTAAGTTCACCATCTCTTCACTTGAGTCATCACTGGAATCAGAATCATCATCACTCCAAGTCAGTAGAGCCTTTGATTTCTTCTTGTCCTTGAAAGCAGTAGGCTGTTTTGACTTTAGTTTGTAGCAATTCCTTTTATAATGGCCTGACTTGCCACATTCGAAACAAGTTTCCTCCTTAGAGTCTTTTGAGCCTTTCTTGTTGTTGTAGTAGCCACCTCTTTCCCTTTTCATCATGTTCTTCTTTTCTATCAGCCTCTTGATCTTCTTTGAAATAAGTGCAAGTTCTTCATCTGAATCAGATTCATCATTAGAGTCAATTGGCTTGCTGTTTTTAGAATGGAGAGCCATATTCTTCATCTTTTCTGTTGGAACTTTAACACTTGAACTTCCCACCTGATTTCCATTTATCTTGCTTTCAAATTGCTCTAGCTCAGCAAATACAGCCAAGTGATCCATAGTATCAATAAGTGGTGAGGATTCCAAGGCAGTAACTTTGGCTTCGTAGATAAATGGTACTGCACTTAAGACCTTCATATTGATTTCATCTTGTGGTATAGATTTTCCAAGCCTCTTCAGTGAGTTAATAGTAACTTGAAACCGTGCTTGACTATCCTTGATAGTTTCACCTTCATTAAGCTTGAAGTTTCCAAAGTCATTCATTAGCTTGCTAAGTTTCACCTTCTTTAGAGATTTCGAACCTTCATGATAAGTCTCCAAAGCATCCCACATTTCTTTTGCTGATTTGAGTGAAGATACTTTATCATATTCAGCTTGGTTCAAACCATTCATAAGAGAACTCCTTGCCTTTCCATTGTAGCCAAGTTTGATTAATTCATCCGGAGTGAGATCATCAACATCTCTTGGCTTGCCTTCCTTGTCAAGAAAGACATATGGACCTTTTTGCACAACTCTCAGAACTAATGGATCTCTGGATAAATGAGTTTCCATGCTGCTTTTCCACCAGTGGTAGTTGTGTGTGCCATGGAGAAGTGGAGGCCTAAAATCAGATTTTCCTTCGGGATAGTTTTCAGCCATTATGATCGAATACTTTCCTGTTACAGAATTGTTAGTATACCAAAGCTCTGATACCAAATGAAAATGCACACCTAGAGGGGGGTGAATAGGTGTAAATGGCTAACTATGTATAATTAAAACTGATTTTAAAAATTACCAGAAACAGCTTACTGATTTCGTTTAGGCAGATACAAATGGTATGCAGAATGCACAGATAAATGCACAGATAACACAACAAATGGTAAACTGAATGCAAACAGTATGTTGAGTGTAATGACAGTAAATAAGATAAGGTGCACAAACAGTAAGCAGTGCAGAAATAGTAATCTAGATGCAAGCAGTAAGTAAAGTGCAGAAAATAAAGAACACCAAGACTTTTAGCCAGGTTCGACCCCTAACCCCTATGGTCTACGTCCTGGTCCCTTACCAACTTGGTAAGAGAATATATTATTGATCACTGAAATAAGCCAATTACAAGATACAACAATATATCTCCCTTAATACCCAGTTGTTGACAAATGGCGAGCTGAACTCCTGTTTCTGAACTTGCTCTCTAAGCTATACTTCCCAAGTATACTTCTCTAGCAACGTTCACCAAACCCTAGTTCCCTAGCCAAACTGACCAACAACTAATCCTTACAACTTGAACAATACAATCAATAAGGAATACAACTCAAACTATGAACTCTTTAGAATATAGCACGTATAGAATATATCAAGAGCTCGAGAAAACGAAAGATATAGCAATGGAAAACTGAGTTGTTTGAAATCTTGTGTGCTTGAATATTTTCTCTGAAGTGTTGTTTTTGAATGAACACAAGAATAAACTATATATAGCCTCACAAACAACGTTCGGAAAATCAATCAATCATTATTCGAACGATTTAGAAATCAATTTCTAACGTTCAAATGATTACAGAGATTTTACCAACGTTCTTATGAACGTTTGACAGAGGGTTTGGAAGAGATGAATCGTAGAAAACTTAACCCTTCTGATTTGTATAGATAAAAACGCGTATAGGAGATTTTGTAGAAAGAAATCTTTTAAATAAGGAAACTCCTATAAGTTTTATAAAATTAATTTAAATAAGGATATTTGAAAAAGATTTGAGCTCTATAATATATTGTGTACGTATTATATAATAAATAGTCCTCACAATATATTTCCTGAATAAAATCCATGAGAATTAATCTTGATATATGTCTTCAGGATTTCTGCCAGTTGCGAATGGCTTGCTGTTTGAGACTGCCAGTTGTGAATGGCTGCTGTTAGAGACTGTCTGCTAGAAATAGCTTGCTGGACTGCCTCTGTTGTATCACCAAATGGTTTGCTGTTTGTATATTCTATGTAAACAATCAGTAGCCTGCAAAACCAAGTTAGTACAACCATAACACAATGTTTTATATCAAACTACAAGCAAATAGCTTGCTGAAAATGATCATCAAAACCATAGGACTGTCAACACTGCCTGTTTCACTCAGAATATTTCCTTGGTCAATCAAGCTAGAGGAATGACTCCTTATCAGTTATTCACCAACAAGAAACCAACATTAGCTTTTCTTCATGTCTTTGGATGTAAGTGTTTTGTGCTAAGAAATCATGGAGATAACTTGGGCAAATTTGAAGCAAAGGCAGATGAAGCTATCTTTGTTGGATATGCAGCAGAGAAAGCCTATAGAGTCTACAATCTAAGAATCAACATTGTTATGGAATCTGTACATGTTGTGTTTGATGATCAAAAGATTCTAGGTCTAAATGATGAAGGCTTCCATGAAGAATTGAGATTTGAAAATGAGGTAGAAGAAAGAATGTACATTGATGATGATGAGGAAAATGAAGATCATGGCCATGGAAATTCACCTAGAGTTGTTGGTCCAACTAGAAGTGATGCTAACACTGGAAATGAAGCATCCATTGACAGTCATACTTGAGCATCAGATGCATCCGTTGACAGGCATTCTCATGCATCCGTCGACAGGCAAAATGGAACATCCGTTGATAGACAAAATGATGCATCCGTTGACAGTCAACTTCATAATTCCGCAAAGACAACAAACTCAGGGGGAGTTTCTCAAAGTCAAAACTCAATAACCAATCAACAAGATCATGCTTATTTAGATGAAGCAACCTCATCTAGATCAAACCTTCTACCTTCAAGAAAATGGACCAGAGATCATCCTTTTGAGTAAATCATTGGTGACTCAAACTCAAGAGTCCAAACTAGGAGGGCCACATAAGAAGAATGTCTTTACAGTAGTTTCCTGTCTCAAGAGGAACCTAAGAAAGTGGAAGATGCCCTTCTAGATCCAGATTGGGTCTTAGCAATGCAAGAAGAGATAAACCAATTTGAGAGAAATAAAGTATGGAAGCTTGTGCCCAAACCTGATGATAGAGGTGTCATAGGTACCAAATGGGTTCTCAAGAATAAGACAGATGAAAATGGCATAATTGTGAGGAATAAAGCTAGATTAGTGGCAAAGGGCTATTCTCAAGAAGAAGGGATAGATTTTGATGAAACTTTTACTCCAATGGCAAGACTTGAGGCAATTAGAATTTTCCTAGCCTTTGCAGCACATGCCAATTTCAAAGTCTATCAGATGGATGTCAAAAGTGCCTTTCTAAATGGGGAACTGGAAGAAGAGGTATATGTAACACCCCCAGGTCCAGGGTCAGGGATCTGGTCGTTACGGTCTCAATATCCAACATAATTTAAATTACCACCTTGTGACCCAAAACAACAACATAAAACACACCCGTTATAGTCCCAGAGATGAAATCAGAGTAACCATTAATATTATTAATCACAAGTTTGAGTTCTTACAACCCAAAGAATTACAATTTTACAATTACATGCTCTTTGCCATCCATTGATATATGCCATATATATAAATACATTAGAGGATCAAATGCTAACAACTAGCCTACCAGAAGCTGCATCCTCAGCAATGGTAGCTATGACCTCATCGGTTAATCCTCTGACGGCTGACACCTGCTTATGTTGGGTATGCCTTGCGCGGCCATCTGATCTAGCTGTTGTTGTGATATAAATAAATAAAGCAAGGGTGAGCAATAGCCCACCAAAAATATAATTGAACGGCAATAATATATGACAGTTCAAAATATCTTTGAAACCATATGCCATGCATTAACGATGTAGTACCAATATAAGGTATGAGATGAAGTTACAAGGTAACTCAAAAATATATTTGTTTTGAATAAATATCTGCTATGCAAAAGATAAGCAAGATATTCTCAATTATCATTAAAGAGGAACTTGCAGGAAAAATATTGCAATTCCGGTTTCAACACTTTTTCACCTTGCCAACACCAACAGTGTTGCAGAAATTTCTCACTTTTAGAAGATGAACTAATACGGGAGCATTGCCGCGCCAGATGCCCTGACGTTTACGATGATCAGTCGTATGTCATGCATCTCATCAGTCGTTCTCTACATGTAGAAGGTAGCTCCGACGGAATTACTTATCTACCGCCCTCTGGAACTCCTCAGCCAACGGTTGGGCTATTGCTGGACCGGCGCCACTCGGCCACTTACGCGTCTCCTAGTTCGAATATCATCCATGACTCTGAAACGTAAAGTTCGTTCCCCTTTTTCCCCAAGTGTAACACTTGTTGATAGGACTCCACAAAGTAGTCGTATCTAATTGGAAAGGAAAATTCACCAATATTTCCCAAGCTGATGCTTGTTAATGGATATAAACTTGTTACATCAATCATACCCCTCGAGCGTTGAGGAGGTAACCAAAAGACTCATATCGATGCTTGAAAGAATCAAGATGTGAGTGACAAGATAGTTTTAGCAAGTATAGGACCGGGCAGTCCAATAAATAACATCTCCAAGTGAGGTCCCCTTATATAATTTTTGGAAGTTGAGCGAGTATTTAAATCTTCTTATAAGATAGATTTAAATGAAAATAAAGTTTTGGGAACCTCCCCTTGATAAAATAGTCATAAAAGACTCCGAAATATTATACACAATATCTGAAGGTGAAGGATAACCTTTGAATAATATAAATCATTACAAAAAGAATTCAAAAGAATTTTATTAAATATTCCAAGAATATTTATTAAGTCAATAATAATTACGGAATATTATTAAATCATAATATTGCTCGTAAGTAATTCTCGAATGAATATATAGAATTATTTACTAAATAACTCTCTTCTTAAATAAATATTCAAAACAATATTCCATAAGTAATTAGAACTTCAACTGAATATTTTAAAATAATATTCATTAAGTAAATAAAACCTTAAATGAATATCCAAATAATATTCATTTAATAAATAGTATTCTAAATGAATATCCAATTTATATTCATTTAGTAATCAATACTCTCAAGGAATATTTGAAATAATGTTCCTTAAGTAATTAGAATTTCAAAGGAATATCCTAAAGTAATATTCATTGAATAGATAAAACCTTAAATGAATATTCGAAAGTAATATTCACTTTATAAACAATATTCTAAATGAATCTTGAAATAATATTCATGAAATAATCAAACTCTAAATGAATATTCGAAATAATATTCATTTAATATTTCTCGAATGAGATAATACTCAAATAACGTTTCTCGAAAGATTTCCAAGTAAATAATACTTTATGGAAATATAATTAATGTTTAATAATAACATTCCTCAAAAGGAATACTAATTTGTCGTTGGAATCCCTCCGGGTTTCCAAGACTACATCTATATCTCAAAATACCGACTCCCGGTCTACATTTAAAGAATGAATATCACATGCCCTTCACTAAGGGTCTTAACCAAAAATCCGGCTTATACTGATATATCGTATCTAGTCTATAAGCCAATATCAATTCAGGGAACAAGTATTGCAATATAACTTGAAAGTAGACATGCATGCTATGGCATATGTATACAACAATCATCATATATATATTATCACAACAACAGTTCCAAGTATTGGAAACTTGCCTGAGAATCGAGTGCGGGTAGGGGTAATGTGTCTCGGGTCAGCTCGACAATCTATAAACAATCAGAACATTTAAGATTAACCACTTAACGCTTATTAAAAGGCTAAGTATAAACTCCACTTAAATCGAAACATGTTTTCGAGTTATCTCGTTACGTCTCTTTTAGTGTAACCCTTTTTATCACCGATACGATCCGACATTCGTTCGTTATCAAGACATGTCATCATGCTTATACTTGGTATATACTTAAGTCGTATAAGTTCTAAGGTTGGTCGTTTACGAATCAAGATTATACCTCGAGTGTTATCGCCCGTTTTCTAAGTTATAACCAAAGTCATACCTCTAAGGGGTTCGTTCGCGTTTAACCTTGATTCAAACATTTTTATAAAATCGGAAAACGATCCATTCGACATGTGGTTTTCTCCCACACCTTCCTTTTTACCTCTAATATTTAATTAATAAGATTCGCCACTGATTAAACGACATTTAAGGGAATCAATTTCAATTACGAACTTTCGTTTACGATTTCGAACCACTTTTACGAATTTAATCATAACTCCTAAACCGTAAATTGAAATGCTTCGATTCTTTCGCCAAAGTGATCTATGTTCAAAAATCTAGCAGTAGGGTTCATTATCTTACCAAGAACAGAGAGTTATGGCTACTGTCCAGTTCGGGTTCTTAGTGTTAATGAAAATCGGGCATTATGACGGCTATAAATCGAATGTTCTACTAATCGTAACACTAAACCAAGCCACACCGGGAACCAATACAACTTGTACACATGATTAACATCCTTATCAGTCCAAGAACATCATGTTAAACCAACAAGATCATCATCTCTTACTAAAATCATTAAACCACTAACTAATCATGCTTATAACATCACCATAATCATAACTACTTAGATCCATCAAGAACATCATAAAAAATCAAAGTCAAACTAGGGTTTCATGAGGTTTATACCTTCCTTGTAGAATGTTAAAGACCTTGCTAAGCTTTGTATAGACCATGTTCACCCTTAACCAAGCTTAGACCATCCAAAAATTCAAGATCCAAGAATTTTGTTCTTGATGTTACTATTCACCCTTAACTTTGATGATTTGTTTGAAAATGGAAAACTTGGAGTTTGAAGCTAGGATTTCTAGGAGATCATTTTTGTGAAATGTAAGACCTATGATAAAAATTTGAAGATCAAACAATGGTGGGAGGTTGGATTTTTATTTTGGATTTAGGCTAAAAGCCGAATGGTAGCAAAGATGGGGGGGAGAGTTTGCTTTGGTTTCTTGATATTTTCTCTTCCAATCTCATCTCTTGTGAATTATTATGATAATATCTAATGTAAAGTAGCTTTATTAAAGCTAATGGTCATGCATGATGTGTTTAGAATGGACAAATGTCATGGTTTTGTGGTGAGATGATCAAGTGGTGCTAAGTACTAGTTTAAATCTCTAAGTATTGGTTACTTATGTAACTTCATGGTTGATAGATATTTATCACTTGCACACATGCATGCATCTAGCCCTCTGCTTGATTCTTTGTTCGTTTATTGCTTAATTCGTTGATCGTTCGAGGGAATAACTCATTCGTTTCTAGTTAGGGTTTTACCGAAAACCTTCTTAATATTTCTATCACCATTTCCATCTTTCATTATAATCCTCCAATTAATATTCCTCAAATATTAAATATTAAATCCTTAATCTATCAGTGTCTAGGGAAAATCTCGGAGAAAATAAAAGTGCTCTTTTTCTGAATCCGACAGCTTTTACATACACTTATTTTCCTCCTGGATCACTAATACGAACTCAGAAATCCGTTCCGAATACCGGGTATAACATTATTATAATAATATTCCAAATTTCACCAAAATCACTATTCATCACTTATTTTTATTTAATTCCTATAATTAGGAAAATGAACCTGGTTCACCCTCGAGTGTTCCTTAACCTTTTTTACGGAACCGCTGGGCTTATAATAGATATTGATTTGGATGACATGAGGGTATCTATTTCTCTCTAGGGAATCTGATCTTAACTTTCTAGGAGATAGATTATTCTAATCTAAGTTATCAACCAAAGGTATTCTGCATGACATATAACAATTGAATCCAAATCCATTCCATTCATTAAATAGACAGTCGTTACATCGCAGTCATAACCACTATTCATTCCCATATTATTACATAATAAAAGTTTTAATTCTACCCAAAAATCTGGGTTCTTACAGTATATGTCCATCAACCTCCTGGCTTTGAAGATCCAAAATTTCCAGAATGTGTATATCTTCTCTTGAAAGCACTTTATGGTTTGAAGCAAGCACCAAGAGCCTGGTATGACACTTTATCTCAATTTGGAGAATCACTTCACTAGAGGTACAGTAGATAAAACCTTATTTCATAGAAATGCCAATGGTTCTTCAATACTTGTTCAAATCTATGTAGATGATATTATTTTTGGGTCTACAGATGAGAAGCTTTGCAAAAGGTTTCCCAGACTTATGCAAAGTAGGTATGAAGTGAGCATGATGGGTGAATTAACTTACTTTCTTGGTTTACAAGTAAAGCAAGTTAATGAGGGAATTTTCATAAGTCAAACAAAATATATTTATGATCTATTAAAGAAATTTGACTTAATGGATTGTGCCTCTGCAAAAACACCTATGGCCACTGCAACTAAGCTTGAACTGAATACTAAGGAAAAATCTGTGGACATCTCAAGCTATAGAGGCATGGTAGGCTCACTTCTATATCTAACAGCTAGTAGACCTGATATAATGTTTTCCACTTGTCTTTGTGCTAGATTTCAAGCTGACCCTAGAGAGTCTCACTTGATTGCTATTAAGAGAATTTTCAGGTATCTCAAGGGAACACCAAACCTTGGCATTTGGTACCCAAGAGATTCTGGCTTTGATCTAATTGGCTATTCAGATGTAGACTATGCAGGTTGCAGAATTGATAGGAAAAGTACTACAGGCTCCTGCCAATTTCTAGGGAACAGGCTTGTGTCATGGTTCAGTAAGAAACAGAACTCAGTCTCCACTTCTACAGCTGAAGCTGAGTACATTGTCGCTGGAAGTTGTTGTGCACAGATTCTTTGGATGAAAAATCAACTTATTGACTATGGTCTAAAAGTTGAGAAGATTCCAATTTTCTGTGACAACACTAGTGCTATTGCCATCACAGAGAATCCAGTGCAACATTCGAGAACCAAGCATATTGACATCAAATACCACTTCATTAGAGAGCATGTGATGAATGGTACAGTAGAAATGCACTTTGTGCCAAGTGAAATGCAACTTGCAGATATCTTCACCAAGCCTCTTGATGAATCTTCATTCACAAGGTTGGTAGGTGAACTAGGTATGCTTAATTTTTCATAATTCCTAGTGATATCTAATTATACTGTATTGCAGCTAGAAATGTGTTTTGATTTACTTGAGAATTAAAAATTCTCAGAAAACTTTTAGCAGAAATTTTGTTTAAGGCAAAATTTGATTATCAACGGATATCCTTTTATCCGTTGGTAGTATAAACACATTACTAGATTTTCGTATGTCAACGGATAACAGGTTGTCCACGTCATCGATGGATAAACTGTTTTCTCAACCGTCCATTCTTTATCCGTTGATATACATATTTTTTTTATATAGTCGTTGGTAAACGTGTATATTTAGTCACGGCTGTACTTCTTTTCTTTTCATTTATTATCTGATAGTTACTTTTGTCCAATGGAGTAATTACTTTTAATTATTTCATTTTTAATTCTTGAAAAATATAAAAGGCTGTCTTGTGCTCTCACATCTCACTTTTATTCATTTTCAAGAATCTCATAAGTTAACTGCATCTTCTTCACTAAAACTCTCTACAACAAAAGTTCAAACACTTCAATGGCGCCTATTGTTAAGATGATGTCTTCCACTGGGTTTACCTATGAGAAGAACAATTTTGCAGCCTTTGTTGATACAGTGAACGCTCCAGAAGCATATCACACCATGATGAATTTCGTGAAGAAATGCAAACTGTCATATGCTATGACTGCCACCACTCCTCTAATCCACGAGGTAATTGAAGAGGTGTGGGCATCTGCTGAGTACATTGGCACAGACGGTACACTTGTTTTTTCTTTAAAGGGTAAAAACTATGTAGTTAACTCTGATGTGATAACTGCTTGTTTAAAATTGCCTGAAAATAACTGTCTGGAAATACCCAGTAATCCTGAAATTGTTACCATGCTAAATTCCATAAACTATACCCTTAGTACTGAGAACTTAGGGAAAATTGTTAGGAAAAGTATGGTTAAAGAATGGAGTTATTTTTGTGATGCCTTCATTAAAACTTTTTCTGGCAAAATTAGTAATTTTGATGCTGTTACCAATTCCATGCTAGTTATGCTATGTATGCTTTTGAATGATAAGTTTTATAATTTTGGCTCACTAGTCATGTATGAGATAGCAGCTAAATTAGGTAAAAAGGAAACTAGGAGCAAGAATATTTATTTTACTAGATTTTTGATGCTCCTAGCACTGCATGTATCTGAGAATGAGCTATCCATTGCTAACCCGGATAGCAAGTTCAATTGTTCTGTTCAGGAGAAGAGAGTCTTAAGTGATTTGATTCGAATGAACCTAAATGCAGTACAATTGGTATATCTACCAATTGTTCAGGTAACTGTTTCCAACCCTGAAACACCTATCTCCAACCCCCAAATTTCTTTGCCTTCTAGTGTCACAATGGAGTCTGTGGCTGTGACCAAACAGGCTCCTACCAAAGTGATCAAATCCAAAGTTCTAAAACCACAATAAAAAAGACAAACCTCAGGTGTCTCTCAAAAGGCACCTATTGCAAAAACTACCAAAACTCTTGAGGGGAGTGTGAAGGTGGTTGTGAGTGGTGAGGGACAGGGTGAACATCAAAGAAGCCCTAAGGATAAGGAAGGTGAGGCAGGTGCAACCAACATTTCAGTCTCTCAAAAGACTGTTAATGAACCTTCAAGACAAATTCTAGTTACATCCTCTCAACAGGGTGTGACTACTGATTTAAGTTCCACTCCAGGAACACTGCACAAAAGGGTAAGAGACACAGATAGCTCTCACTCAAAAACCTATGGTAGAAGAGTAAAATCCAAAACCATTGGGGATTCACAGGGTGCACACACAGTACATCAAACTGTACCTTCTCAAATTCAGTTTGATGTGACTTCAATAAATGTGGGGTCACAGCCCCTTGATCTTAACCTTCAAATCGATACACATTTTAATCCATCATCACCAACTCCATCTCTGGATGTGGATATGATATCTACATCAATTCCTGATTCTCCATCTTTAAAATTCTTGGAGAAGCCCCACTCAACAATTGGTGGTCATCATCTTTTAGATGATTTGTTGGGCCATCAATCTTCCATTCCTGAATTCACAACACTATCTGTGGCCTCTTCCTTAAAATCAATCACCACAGATTCAGTGTTGGTTTTCACTTCAACGGATACTCTTTTTCCTTCATCAACGGATATCTTTCATCCGTTGACAAGTGTTTCTCCATCAACGGATGTGTCTACAACTAATCATCCATTGACAGCAATAACTACTACATCAACGGACACATTTTATCCGTTGACAACTCTCTCTACCACTTCAAAATGTGACATTCCCATGTCAAATATAAAGGAGTTTGTAGTAGTTGAAACACTTTTAGGAATGAGGGAAGGGAGTGAGAGGCTGCCTTGTGAGCAGGCAAAAGGAGAGAAAAATAATGAGAGGCTGACCATTTCTTCCGGTCAGGCAAAAGGAGAGCAAGAGAGTTCCACCTTAGTAGGTGAAGGTGAGGGTGTGAGAGGTGTGAGCCAGGGGGAGCCCCTGATGCAAGAAAAGAGAGATGAGAGGAGAGAAGGGACTACAAGAGAAATAAGGCATGAAGATTCAGCCATTGCTAGTGAGTTAATGGAGGTTAATGAAGCCTCTAAGGAGATGGAATTTCGACAAGAATATCAGTCAATTATTGACTCCATCTCTTTGGATCTTGAAACCTTTACTCATCCTGTTTCTGCCTATCAAGTCATGGCACAACAGGGCAATGTGGAGGCAGAGGAGGCAATGCACCAAGTGCACACCTCTCAATCTCTACAAAGAGCAAAGGAAGCTTTGACAACTCTGCCTTCAGATGCTGACAGTGAAGAGTTTGGCAATAATGACAGTGCTGGCACCTCAAGTGATGAAGAAGTCAATATAGAAGATACTCCAGAATGGCTATTTTCTTCTACCACTATGGTTGGTGACTTCAATGTGGAGATTATGAAGCAATATCAATCTGCTATGGCTGAGCACCAGAATGCAGATCCACAGAGGAAGGCTGTTCTTCAGAAAATATTGGCCTCCCTCAAACTTCACAAGATGCATATGGTTATTCAAAGAACCCAACATGAGGAGGTGCAAACTGCAATAAGGGAAATGAAAGTGGAACTAGATACCAGGATTGAGGCACTAGCCCCTACTACCACTCAGAAGGTGCTGACTAGCAAGTTATTGAAAGAAGATAGTCTGGCCAAATCAGTTCAGCATCTTTCCTCCAGAGTGGATAGTATGGAATCTCAAATGCAGGCAGTAATTGCCAATCAAGTCAAACAGACTGAGCTACTGGAAAAGCTACTTGCAGCCTCATCTCCAAACCTTGATGCTAACAAAAAGGGGGAGAAAAAGGTTGTTGCAACTAGTCAAATTATTCCAGCATCCAGTAGCAAGGTAGCACAAAGTGAGGGGGAGCAACAGCCAATTATAGTGGTCAATCCAACAGAGTACTCTATAGAGGCTTCCCCTGTGAAGAAGAAGAAAATGGATTTTCCTGAGATTAGTATATCAGAAATCTCAGATGGTGAAAGGCAAGTCAGAATAAAAGCCTTAGAAAAGATCAACAAGGAGGCAAATGAAAGAATTTTGAGGATAGAGAGGATGATCAATGAATCAATTGTATCAACTCTGTTCTCTACTCAGTCCTCAGCCTCAACAACATCAACTACAATTCTGAAGGTGCTCACTCCAGAAATTGTGGCTCCTACATTCTATGATGCTGAACCATCCTATGTCAAAGAATTTGAACCATACATAAGAACCAGGGTCTACTCTCCACCAAAGGCAAATGGGAAGAACAAGCTTCAATTGGACTTTCCATTTCCCAAGGATGATGATGAGAAGCTAATGGGAAATACAATCAAAGAGTTCAAGGAAAAGACAAATAAGAGTGTAAGAGATTGGATGGCTGTGATAATAAGGAATGGAAAAGTGTTAAATATATCCAACAGCCATCCTAGATTTGTTGAAGCAAAAAGAGAGGAAACCTCCAAACTTCTAAGGGAAGCCCATCCAAGTGAAGAAAATAAACATGAAAAATCAGAAGAGAAGCAAGCCAGACTAGCTCAGGAGTTAATGGATGAGGTAGAGGATGAAATGAGGGAACCTGAGGAAGTCCCCAAATCCAAAACTAAAAGGAGAGTGAAATCAAAGGCAAGGAGGCCTGTCTCTCCAGAAATTGTAAGGAGAGAAACTGTTGGCTCATCACAATTCTTTTCTACACAAGTAATCGACCCAGCTGTGAACTTTCATGGTGACCCTATACTCCCTAAAGAGGAACCAATGAACCTTGACTCCATTGAGGTTCCTTCATTCTTGTTGAAGCCTCAACAGAAGTCTAATCAGAAGAAAAGGATACCAAGGAAGCAACCTTCAAAGGAACCAATTCAGGTTGCTAGGGTACCTGCTATTGTCAAGCAGTCAATCTTGGAAAACAAGGATGATTTTATCTATCAGGCAGATATTGAAGAATACTCTGGCATGAATCTGTATCTGGATGAATTGTTAGAAGTAAGAGGAATTGACAAATATAAACATTTGCCTGAGAGATTGGTCTTTGTATACAAGGGAGGAAAGGAAAGGACATGGCCACTACAGAGGGTTCTTGGAGAAAACTATCTGACATTAACCAAGGTGTTCTCTGCAATCAAGAGATACACAGGGTTCTCCAGGATAGCAAAAGGGGAGATACTGGACAGAATAGAACAAATAAGGAGAGAATGGAACTCAGCATCAAGACTACCAAGGAAGATGAAGATCCCATACAATGGACAAAAAATTCATCTTCAACCCTTCTGGATGATGGAGTTCAGGGATGAAGATGGTAACAGGAGATTCTTCAGGTTAGAAGACCAACTATCAAAGGCTAGTTCTCAATACCTGAGATGGTTACAACAAAAGCTAAATCCAAAAGTTGTTGAAGAAGATGCCTTCTATAGGCAACTCCAAATGCAAATTGAGTCCAACTCTGCCAAAGAAGGAAAATCAAGGGTGATGCCAACCAAAGGGAAGAAACAGTATTAATATGCTCAGTCTAGAGGAGCACTTCTCTGTAAATTTCTCAAACTTGCTGTATTTTAACTTTTGTAGCTTAATACAATTTTTGCATAGTTCTATATATATTCTTAGGAATGTTTTGTTATCATCAAGGTCCTAAATTTATGCTTTATTGCCATCAAGTATAAATTGGGGGAGATTGTTAGGAATATGTTGTACTTGATGATAACTTCACAATCAATCAAAATTGTATAAGTCAAGTTTTGTAACTGTCAACGGATGAGACATTATAACTCTATCCGTTGACAGGTAGCTCATCAACGGATGAGGTTTTGTAGCATACTGCAGTACCTCTATGCTATCAGTTGATAGTGTTTTTATTCAGAGTCATGTTGACCATCAATGGATAGGCAGAATAGGGTAGCCAATTATAAATAAGCTATGCTATGTAATTCTGTCTAAGTGAAAGTGTATCAACGGATGAAAACAGGACTCTATCAACGGATACAACTCAAATCTACTCTATCAACGGATACAGCTCAAACTACCATCAACGGATGACTGTGTACAACATCAACGGATGATTATCAACACTTTCTTCTATGCTAGCTGGGAATTAGCAGTTGATAAGGATAGGTTTGACTGACAGATCACATGGGTTGATAGTAGGTATAAAAAGCAGTATGGCAGCCATACTTTGGAAACACAGAAGAAAGAAGCATTCCATTTACACAGTACATACAAGAAAGGTGCAGGGGACATATCTGTTCACAAGGACAACCTTTCGGCTACATGTGGATTTGGAGTGGAGTAGCAAGTCAACTTGAATTAGATTAATATTATCTTATTCCTGTAGTACTTGTAAACTTGGGATATATAACCAAGTGTAGCAACTCTTTAAAAACTAAGAAAACAGACATATTTGCTTAGGGTTTCTTGAATATCCTTAGAAGCAAAGAGTTGTAAAAACAGAAGCTGTGTACATTTGTATCACAGAGTTTTCTTCGAATAAAAGTCTCAGGTGGTACATTTAACCACCTGATTTTTTATGTGTTTGTGAATCATTTCTCATTCAGCAATTATCTCCTTATAGATTTCTGTGGTTTTTATCAGAAATTTATAATTATCAAGAATTGTATTCAACCCCCCCTTCTACAATTATACAAGTGTGTAATCTGGGAATAAAACAGCTCGCAGTCTTCAATCTTCATGTTTGGGTATCTATTAAAAAAGTGATCCATTTCAACAGAAAACATCTCATACTGATCCTCTTCAGACTTAGTTGCATCCAGTGGTCCAATCTGTTTGGTTTTAAGTCAAGAAATTAGTACTTGGTGATTCAAACTTGTATAGAGTGTAGCCAATAGTAATACAAATTTAAATTACCGAAAAGTCAACGTCGAAGAATACACGTAGTGGTGATTCAGGTGCCTTGTACTTTTCTTTATCATTCATCAAAGTAGACCACACATCAATAACAGAATAATACAACTTCTCATTTGGCTTTAGGGTTACCATATGCTCTCTAGTACAATATTGCTCTCCATACTCAAAAACATGCTCCCTGATAATATCACTATATTAACAAGGACCAAATGAAAACTTAAAAAGATAACAAGTTTTTTTAAGAAATACTTACATATCATCTTTGCCTTTTTTTACTTCTGCAAGAGAAACCATGGAATCCTAACTTCATTAAATACTTTGCTTAGATCTGACGCCTTTAATCACTATATGCAATGGTTATGATATCTGATCGGACAACACGAAACAAGTACACGCTACCTCTCAATATACGCATACCAAACTAAACATACATCCACAAAAGAGATAGAAGATGAATAGACACCAATTATGATTAGACCCTATATGTCTACAGAATTTGAAAACATAACGGTTGAAGAGCAAGTTATCCATAAAGATCACATAGGGCAATACAAGTATTCTCATCTCATACTACGAATCATGTTGATAAACAATCATGAACCTATGCTAGCATGGCAAGTTCTAAATCTCAAGATCCACTTTCACTTCACAAGAGATTAACATATTAGATGTTAGCTACGCATCTAACAATTAAGCATAACCATACGAGAATATCAGATATACATCACACACAGATCTTTAAAGCAATCAAGATACTAAAGCTCCATAAATAAATCCGTTAGAATCCCATGACAACGATTAGTTCATAATCGAACCTCTCGTCATCATGGGATCTGATGAAACCATGATAAAAACAAAGTATGAAAAGATACAAATAAACCTAAGTAATTGATATGTAATGGTTCTTAATGATCTGATTTATAATGATAGATAGTGTTTATATAGGCCCTAGAATACTTTTCCAACAAGAAAAGACCTAAAAATACAATTTAATTCGAAACAGGATAGAATTTCAGAATTTCCAGCGAGTTCGGGCACCCTGCACGGTAGCAGTGCAGTCTGCGCGGTCTCTTACTGCTCAGAATTATAGAAAATTTCCCAGGCTTCGCGTGGACAGTAAGATCACTGAAAACGGACTTCTAGAACTCCAGATATGGCCAAAACAGTGTAGACTGCGTAACCATCCGAATTTTACACAATTTGCTCCTTTCTCCTCAGTTTCTTTTGCATTAGCTAACATCTTCAATACCATGACACATATAACTCCTTGGTAGCATAACACAAGTGTACCATCTTCATTCCAATGCTTAATTCCACTCTAATATCGATTAGAAACACCAACACTAACCGATAGCTACAACCCTGCACAACTACACAAAACACGTCAAAAATTCAACAAACTTGAGACCAAGTCAATCAATTTAAGCCGATTTGGAATACTCCAAGTGGATATAAAATCCACTTATCACACCCCCAAACTTAAACCGATGCTTGTCCTCAAGCATAAACAACTAACACTACCTAACTAGTACACTTCCGTAGGTGATCACGGTTGCATTTGGCATATGCAACAAGCCCTTTAAACCCCTAGGCAGCCCTAGTGGACGAGTAAGGTCTCGTGAGGGCCTATAGCGAATGTACCCACAAAATCCATGTAACTAAACAATGCAAAAACAAACAATGCAATGCATGAATGCAACTAATATGAAAATGCAAAGATCCCCTTCAAACTAACCAAAACCAACTAGCAAGCAAATATCTCAAAGAATGCAGCTAAATCCAAATAGAGCTCGACTAAGTCCCCGTATACTAACAATACATGAACAGAAACGTGCGTGTGTGCGATGCTCATCAGAAATACTCCCAACACTATATCAAAATCATACTCATTCTTAGCCAAGACAATCACAGGTTTATAAATAGAATAGACTGTAGACACTTCATAACCTAGAAACACCTCCATCCTCATTCAAGTTAGCCAGGAATTCATGCTTTATTACTACACTACTACCAAATACTATATAAATATGCATGCTTATTTAACCGTGCAATGAATGAGACCCCAAAAGGCTTATACAATAATACCCATGTAGCGAGTGTTAGGTCAGCAATCCCAAACCACAAGGGCTTTAGGTTACTAGGACTAAGTCCCCACAGAGTTAATTACTCGAGTATTAAAGAGCTCACTCTGGTTAATTTTGCATATAAACAAATAAAAATTGACTCCTTTTTTTTTTCTTTTTTTTCTGATTTTTTTTTCATGCAATCTGGAATGAGAATTCTCAATTCCAAACCTAGACTACTCATAAAAATATGAGCTGGCTACTAGCCAATTGACACCTAGCCATTATTTAACAAATATTAACAACTAGCATGAAATCCCTGGTTTCCCCCAAACTTAAACTTTAGTGCTCCTACGCCATCAAGGGAATAACGAAAATTCTAAATATAATTAAGTGATTAAATCTCAAAACATCCAAACAAGCATGACCCTAACCTATCCCAAAAGCACCTAATGAGACTGTGTAATTAGTTTTGTTCCCGTAGCATGCAAGTCAATTTCATAGAAACTATAAATCAACCCTCTACTCATCATTACCACACCCAATTAGACACCTACCTACCAATCAGAATTAGCTCGTCCTAAGGGATCATTAATTATGCATGCCATGAAAATGCAACTACATGAACTCACATGGTATACGAAAATAAAATAACAGAATGTCCTACATGAAACAAACGTAGATAACACGAACATAAATGCATAATTTACTACTACTAATATGCAAAGCATGAAATCCTACATGAACACATAATACAACAACAACTACTAATCCCTCAAACCACCCCCAAACTTGAAATATTCAATGTCCGCATTGAATGGAAGTAAATACGAGGGATAGTAGAAAACATACCTAAATAAAAATGCCGAAAAGCGTGGGTTGCCTCCCACGAAGCGCTTCTTTAACGTCAATAGCTTGACGTTACTTCCAAACCTCCATTAAGGATGATAATAGTATGCCTGGTCATCTATTCGTGAAACTTCATCGTCATCACGGTGGCACACTTTCTGCCCTTTCTCCTCACTTAGGCTATTCGTGTAACAACTCTGTCCTATTCCAATGCCTTCATCTATTGACCCAAAATCTGTCAATTTGTAGAACAACACACACTCACGGGCTTTGCTTGAATATAATAGAGGAGGGTAAATGTAAGTTGCTGAAGCCTTTGGTTCCTCAAAGAGAACTTCCTCCATTAGCTCTAATGCGCTACCTCCATCTTTAAACTCTTAGACAAGTAGAAGACCTGCATCTTTCCCATGTTCTTCAGCCTCTTGGTACGCACATACCAATTTTTGAAATTTGTGCAGCTCATCAGTGTTTGTCCCAAATAGTGCCCTCTCCAAATCATCCACCATCCTAACATGATCAAATTCCTCACATGGCTTGTGAACACTAACCTCCTCTTGGAATTTGTCTTCCTCAATTAAGCATGCAGTACCTTGCTCCAAGTCACCGTTATCCTCTGGTATTGCTTCTGGTATGAATTGTTGATTCTCTTGTTCCAAGGCTCTCACAACTTGAGAAACTAGTGTCTCCAAAGATTTGACACCTTCCTCCCTACTCTTTTCAAGCATCCTAAGCTCCTCCATAGTTACAACCTCATCTGACTGAAAAGTAGTAGGTTGCTGATATTGAAACTCTTCACTCCCAAAGAAATATGACATATTTGGAACATCTTGCTGGTACTGTTGAGGATGATATTGAAAATATGGTTTCTCCTCATAAGTAACATATGGATTAACTCCTTCGTAGTAACAATATTGTGAGGGATCATGAACGCCCAAACACCGCTCACATTGCTGAGGCTGTTGAATACCACCTTGGTTGCTCCAGCACTGATACGTCTCATGTGCGCCCGCACATAGCTCACAAACACTAGCCACCTGCTGAACTCCATAGTAAGTTAGAAAATCCATCTTCAACGTCAACGCTTTCTGACAAGTACCTGAAACACCAACGAACTACAAGAATAGATGAGAAAAAGCAATCCGAGTCAGTGAACGCTAACGACCACTATTGACAAACACATAAACCAAAAATAAAACACCGATGATCCCCGGCAGCGGCGCCAAAAACTTGTTTGCACTAATTCACGCAAGCGTATGTGGTCACAAGTAATATATGAATAAGTCAAGTTCGTTCCCACAGAGATCTGGTTTTTAATTCAGTATTGTAGCTATGCAACAATGTATGATTTTAATTCACTGCTAAGACAAATAACAAATTGGGTTTTGATTAACTAAGATTAACTAAAAAAACAAATTAACAAACTAAGAATTAACTAACTAACTAACGAGAATTTAAATCAAATTACTTCTGCAAGATAAACCATGGAATCCTAACTTCATTAAATACTTTGCTTAGATCTGACGCCTTTAATCACTATATGCAATGGTTATGATATCTGATCGGACAACACGAAACAAGTACACGCTACCTCTCAATATACACATACCAAACTAAACATACATCCACAAAAGAGATAGAAGATGAATAGACACCAATTATGCTTAGACCCTATATGTCTATAGAATTTGAAAACATAACGGTTGAAGAGCAAGTTATCCATAAAGATCATATAGGGCAATACAAGTATTCTCATCTCATACTACGAATCATGTTGATAAACAGTAAGATCGCTGAAAACGGACTTCTAGAACTCCAGATATGGCCAAAACAGTGTAGACTGCGCAACCATCCGAATTTTACGCAATTTGCTCCTTTCTCCTCCGTTTCTTTTGCATTAGCTAACATCTTCAATACCATGACACATATAACTCCTTGGTAGCATAACACAAGTGTACCATCTTCATTCTAATGCTTAATTCCACTCTAATATCGATTAGAAACACCAACACTAACCGATAGCTACAATCCTGCACAACTACACAAAACACATAAAAAATTCAACAAACTTGAGACCAAGTCAATCAATTTAAGCCGATTTGGAATACTCCAAGTGGATATAAAATCCACCTATCACCTGTTATAGTCTTGATCTACTTGCATGTTCCTTTGGTTCGACTTGTCAGATTCACTTTGCTTGACTTGAACACATCTCTGAACACTTAGATAAGATTAAAATGAACAGTGTATGAATCACCTAAGTTGTCTTAATAATCTAATTTGTGTGAATTAGTGTTTTAAGTCAACTTATGCGTTTATCAGATCTGTTAGTGATTTGGCACACATTTCATTTTGTTATCAATAATCTAATCAACCTGTTTTGTTTTCTGAATCAGACTAACTAGATTTGATAACTTACATGCTATCCATGTTGTTTTAATTCTAATTTCACATTATCATCTAACCTTACAAGTGAGCCTTAAAAGGTACACAGTTGCATAGTTTTGGGTCTAAACTGCAGTCATCCATATGACTCAAACTGACAACGAAGGGTAATGATAAGGAAGTGATGTGCTCTACTCAGCAAACTTGGTGATTGCAACAACCAGGTTCAATAATTCTTTCATATGCCATGTGTACACACACTCAGAATTAGAATTTAATTAGAAAAGAACTGATCTGTACTCTGTGGTAAAATAGGACTCATTAGTTAATCCAAAATTGCTGATCAAACTCATGCTTCGAATTGACTAACAATGGTACTAGGTTTAAGTTCCATATTCTTGCAGATGATTAAATGAATATCCATGACTGTCTCTGCAAACCCTCTCTTAAGTATAGCTACAAGCAATGTCAATTTGATTAATCAAGTTCAGTAGTGCTCTGCAATCTTAAGAGACTAAACCTTCATGTGGAGAAGGCTCTTACAGTAGTTCACTCAGATAAGGTATTGAGTTTACTTTTCATCAGGATTTTCTTTCCTTAATCTTTGTCTAAATTTGCTGAACTGAGAATTGCTGGAATGTCCCCCAGATTCTCTACCCACTCAGCACACCATACATTTACATGTCCATCCTTAAACCCCCTCTACAGTTTCTCAACAAGCTGTAGTTGATAATACTTGTAAATCTTACCTTGAGGGGAGTGAACAGGAGGATAGTGAGGGTGAGGGAAGTGGTGAACATCAAGAAGCCATAAGGACAAGGAAGGTAAGGGTGTGTAAAACCAACCTAACCATCCTATGTCTTCCCAAAAAGGCATAGTGATTAAAAAAGGACATCCACACTTCTAGTTCTAGCCTCTCAACAGGCTTTAACTATTGAATCAAGTTCCCATCCAGGAACACAATCAGTAAGGGTAAGGGACACAGTTGTGCAACCTATATCACTTGTCATCTAGCCAGGAGTTAGTACAAGATGCATTGACACAGGGGGAGCACACACATGTTACTCTTAACTATTTCTCAAATTCAGGTTGATGGATCTTCTATAAATGTGAAGATTCAGCCCCACTCATGGATACCTAATTTGTGACATTCAACCACTTCATTAACAACTCCAAACAATCTTGATTCTTCATTTCATTTCTTGAAGAAGCCAACACTCAATCCTTAGCTCACTGAGATTACTCTACACATTTTTCAGGTGTGATTAAGAGCGGTCTTCTATTTATTCCCGGAAAACAAAAGGAGAGATTGAGTACCCCTTTAGAAAGGGAAGGTAAGTTGTGAGAAGTGAGCCAGGATGAGATCCTGATGCAAAAACAGAGAGATTACAGAGAGATTTTTTTTTGCAATTTCTAGGTTCTCATTCCTCGGCGTTCTAATTCTACTACTCTGATCCTGCTGATAACAAAAAAGGGGGAGAAGTTACTAGAGGGAAAGTGACTTCGACCAAGGGGGAGAAGGGTTAGTTTTATCTTCAAACCAATCAGCATATGGAGAAACAGAACAACCTCTCAGGATATACGCTATGCTTAGGGGGAGCAGGGAGCAGTTCTAAGTGCTCAAGGAAAGTGAGTAGTACAATTTAGAAAATGTGTCAAAGAAGCTTGATCAATAATTTCTGCTCTGCTGAAAGTCAAATCTAAAGAGTGGTTTTTGTTATCATCACTCTCAGGATTTATGTTCTTTCCCCAAGACATAAATAGGGGGAGATTGTTGAGTCATACATGTTTCAAGATGATGATAACAAATACCACAAGGCAGAAAATGAATCAAGGAACCGAAGCTGATAATCCAATCAGGAAGCCAGCTGTATTGCAGATAAACAAAGGCTACATCTTGTGAATGAAACACTGCAAACAGTTAGGGTTTAATCTAAGTAACAAGCCACAACATGCTACAATCAAATATCCGTAACCAAAAGAGGGGTTTGCCATAACCATGCAAGTATATTCGAGAAGTCAAGAAAAGATGAGTTCGAGAAGTCATTCGAGAACTCTACCAAAAAGGGTTTATTCGAGAAGTCCCAGTTCGAGAAGTCAGAGTGTTATATTCGAGAAGTTCTAGTTCGAGAAGTTCAGACTATTCTATTCGAGAAGTCTGCAACAACTCTATTCGAGAAGTCTGCAACAACTCTAATCGAAAAGTCTACTCAAGAAACTATTCGAGAACTCTGAGGAACTATTCGAGAAGTCATCATTCGAGAAATCAAGATACATCTGTTCGAGAACTCAACCATGTGTTAATAAAACAGAGTTCTCTAAAAGAAACATATCGAATGAAGATCAAACCCAGAATTACCTTGCAACCCGTGAATTATAGACAGCGATCAATTACACAGAGGATGTTACGAGTAGGGAGTCAAATTATAAATATTCGAAGGCTCAAACTCTTCCAAGTGAAAGGTGAAATCAGTCACTGTTTATTCGACTTCAAGGGCAACAATAAGAGTGAAAGCAACCTCCAACATGATTACACACCTACTGAAAGATTCAAATGATATTTCGAAAAATACATAAAGATCAGCCGTTATGTCTGGGAAGTTCTAGCACAGCTCAATAAGCAGAAAGGCTTATTGACTCTCAAAAAGGATTAACCCTTTTTGTTAAAGCTACTTTCAGAGACAAAAATCCAAAAGCAAAATGATCTTGTGCAGAAAGCATCACGTGGGCTTGGAAGCTAAGTCACCTCAAGAACTTAGTCACTTTTGAAGAAAGAAACATACACTGTCTCAAAGCCTACTGGGATTGTCCAAATCAAGAAGAGAAGACTTTCAAGATAATTCCAGAAATGGAAATCACTTTGAGTATGTGTGTGTGACAAGTTATATAAAAAATGTATTATTACATTTTATGAAACTTATTTGTCTTCATATAGTTTAAAAATAAGCTGTATGAGTAGCATAGTTTTAGTAGCGAAGAAAACACTGATCACAAGGCTGATAGCTTTAGGTTTTCTTGTAAACACTAAAACTTTGTAACCGCAGCTGTGTATTATTACGCAGAGAATTATCTTCAAATACAACCATCAGGTGGATCAAGCTGATAAGCCAACCCACCTGAGATTTTTTATATCGTGTGTTGTATATGCTTTAGATATTCTATTTATCTTGTTTTGTTTACGTTCTTATAAAAATCTATCAAGACCTCATCAATTCGAAAGAATTTTATTGAGATTGTATTCAACCCCCCCCCCTTCTACAATCTCGTGGTGTACAACTGGGACATATCAAGTATGTTTTTCTTTAGATCGTAGAGCAGTTGAATATCCTTATATATAATAAGCGTAAGAGGGATCTTATGCATAATTTTGGTTTGTTCACTTTGGTTGGCTTAGTGTGGATTGGATTTATATACTTTATCATTAAATTCTTTTATATATACATATTTAAATAATACTTAATAATCATACATATTTAAATAATATTTATTCTCAATTATTTAATAATATAAATGTTTTAATCTCGACCCGTACGTGCTTCGCACTTCCAACAGGTTATCTCTTGATACATGTTATTTTATTTTATTTTCAGAACAAGATTCTTTCGATTGAGCCGCTCTCTCGTTATTTTTATACAAAACAAAAAAAATTATAAATATTATATATAAGTACCTCATCCAAACACATTAAAATGCGTGCAAAAAGAAGAGTGTCATACAAAATGGCACGGAGGGAGTATATGTTAGATTCGAGTATCCTTTATTATAATAAAGGATGTTCAAAAATAATTCATAACTAAAATATATATAGCCATATGTACTGTTATGTGGATTTATAGAAAATAATATTTACGATTAGTAGAAATTTTTTAAAATTAAAAACCATGTGATATGCGAAGTTATTAAATCAAGATATTTTTTATTTAAATTTAATTTAATCGCGATTAGTAAATTAGAATAAGCATGGTAAATAATAAAAAATTTGTATATGATTGATTGATTTAAAGCTTAGAATTAAATTCTGATTGCCTCTAAACTAATTTCATTTTTTTGATTGGTAATTTATTCACAAACCAATAATAATACTCTTATAGTGCATATTTAATAATTAAAATAATTAGAATATATATAGTGTTCGTTTATATGATTTTTTTAATTATTTTATTAACAAATTGTGAATAAACATATTTTGAACCTTTCAAAAAATTGAGTTTTTGAAGATATGAATTTTATCTAAGTTGTTTAAATCCGATTTTGTATTGTTGGCTTATATGTATTTATTAATTAATTTTATTAACAAATTCTGAATAAATATATTTTTGAGCTTATGAAAAAAATCAATTTTTTGTAGGTATGGATTTTATCCAAATTATTTAAAATCTGATTTCAAATCCGATTTTTTCAGATTTTTTTTAGTTAAGTTAGATTATAAATATTATTTAATATCGATTATAATTGTATAATATATATCATAAAAATCAATTTATAATGTATGATAATATGATTGTGATTGACTTTATATTAAAAGAGTGGTTAATTAATGAATGATTAATTATGAAATTTAATTTAAAATATATAACAGTATATCGTGATTGATTTTAAATTAAAATTGTGATTTTCTAGTAAATATTTTTTGATTTAAAAAATATGTATTTATGGAAATGTTTAATAAAATCATTATTGTATTTAAATTCTAGTAAATATTTTTTGATTTAAAAAATATGTATTTATGGATATGTTTAATAAAATCATTATTGTATTTAAATTAAAAGTGTTAACTCACCATGGTTAAAGAGGTAGGGTGAGATTGTAAATAAGGAAAATTCTTAATATAACTAAAATTTAGGAATTAGCTCTGATTGGTCCTAAAATAATTCCTCGATTCTGATTGGTTAACTGATGTGTAGTAGACTCAGGTATTATAATAAAGGATTATAAAGACTTATATAATAATATTTATCCATAAAATCAAACCGTAAAAAAAAATTATGACATCAGTAACAAATTCTAATAGTTAATATAATCTTTTCTAGTGAGCCGTCATCCCGTTAAATACGTTTCGAGCAGCTCTTATTTGGAATCGAAATTCTAACTTCGTTATATAAAGAGAGTAAATTCCAATTTTTATATTATTTAAACTTACAGCTTCCGCATGAGAATGTCTTTCTATTTTGTTAACATTTGTTAACTCGAATAACTTGTAGAAGGGGGGGTTGAATACAAGTTATATAATCGTGTCTGATTTTTGCTTGATTATATGAACAAGAATAAACGAATGAATCAAACTCTTGTTTGTATTAATAAGATCAAATACAAACTCTACCAAAGGTGTACAATACCTTTAGCAGCTGCTGACAATACAAATATCTCTCTGTTTGTTTCGAACTCTCGAATACAAACCTTATACAGAGCTACGCACACGAACTCACAACTTCGTCGCTCTTTTTACAATGATATTGAGAGAGTATTTATAATGCTACCTATCAACTAATAACAGAAAGATATAATCTATACATGACAATGTTCTGCCTTCTAGTCGATAGTTTCCTTCAATAGAAAACTCTTTCCTTCATAATGTCTTCTTGCTTGTTCTTCAAACAACGATCCTGTTTTATAGCACTTGCCAGTTTCTGTAGTATCTATAATGAAATCATCAGTAACATGACTGATATCAGGATCTGTACACTACATCAGTATCTGATCAACCATCAGTATTGGACCATCATCAGGATTTGCTCTCTGTTCCTGACATGTAGTCTCCGATACACTGTTCATTCCTGACTAAACTATACAGATAACTGTTTTACACATAAAAACCTATATACAGTGCTAAATCCTTTATAAGATCAGGATTACAAGAAGTATAATGTGTAAATTCTATTCTTAACATCACAACTTATGAATTATTCCTAACAATCTCCCCCTATTTATGCTTTATAATCTGAAGCATAAATCTAAGTTGTGGATGTCAAAACATAGAACAATGCAACCAGAATAGAATTTATAAATGTAGAATTATGAAGTTTAAGTACCTTCTTCTCAGATGTAGACGCTTATCTAGTACTTAGAAGAAAGAATTTTAACTATTAATGCTGCTCTTCCTTTACCTCTTCCTAGCTGAGATTCACCACTGTCACTCCTGGTTCTTCTTTTTACTATCCTTTGTCTGATCTTTATCTCCCCCAGCTTTATCTTCAGTCTGGTGGTGTTGTTGTTGTCTTTGAATTGTCTTTATCTCCCCCTTTTTGACATCAGCAACATTAATTCCAAGAGATTCAGAAACAGAACAAATGAGATTCATAAGAACTGCTTGATTTTCCATAATTGTGACTTGGTTATCTTCAAGTGATTGAAGTCTTGTTTGAATAGCAATTTGAGAATTCTGAATATCTTTCAAAACATCAGAATGAACTTCAATATTGGAAGTGCTTCTAGTATCTGCAGTATCAGAATCAGAAAGAACTGTATCTTCAAGTCTTGTAGAAGAAGTTGCTTGAGTTGTATGATATTCAAGTAATAAAACCTGATTAGAAGTATCAACATCTTCATCTTTCTGTTCTGGAACTGAAACATGATCATCATCTCCTTTACCAGTATTCTGTGTACTAACATCTTCAAATCCTGACTCCTCCTTAGAGTGATCAGAGACTGTTGATGTCTCAATTCTAGCTGATATTGGAAGTACATACAAAGGAACACTAGGATCATTAGGATCTTCATCTGGTACATATGTATCAAGAGATTGCTTTATCCTGGCACCTCTTCTGTTAATGATTTCTGCAAGCCTCTCCTTTTGCTTCTGAGCTTTAACTTCTGGCTTTGCATTGTGATGTGCTAGGTCATTCTTCTGATACATTTTAATGAATGAATAAGTACCAGCATCCATACCCAAATTTTCAGACCAAGATTCAGGAAAAACCTGATCCCAGAAATCAAATGATGGTTTCCTAATTTTCTCTCCCTCACTATGGAGTTGATCATCCATACCCTCATTCTCACTTTGACTTTCTAAAGTCAACACTCTTTCTACCTCACCTTTTGCCTGGTCAGGAGCCAGCCGCTCAAATTGTGGATCTAAGTCCATCTTTTCAACTGTATCACTCAAATTTAGATAAGTGCTCTCATGACCTACAGAAAAATAGAGTTTAGAAGGAGTTTTTATGCCTGAACTCACATGGAGAGAGGGTTCCTCATATGGCATGTGGCTTGAGGTTTTATCCAAGGAGTGAGCTGCTATAGTCTCTGAACCCTTACAATCATCTTCTTTCCTTTCAGAAACTACAGGCTCCAGTATATCACTTTCAGGTTCTTTACTAGACTCTGATGTCTTCAGTAATACTTCATTAGACACCATAGTTAGTACATCACCGTCTTTAAGTGTTGTTTGCTGAGACACACCCTCAAGGTGAATAGACTCTGACTGAACAAAATTTGTTTGATCTTCAGAAAAATCAACCAAAGTCATTCCTCCCATATCATAGGGTATCTCACTTGCATTCTCAGTCATCACAGAAGACCTTTCAACATCAGCTATCACAGCTCCTGAGTCATCCTTCCTCTGACTAGATGGTTCTTGTGTTACAGTGACTGTGATCTGATCGTTCCTACTATTCACAACTGGTGCAATAGTACCTTCTGTTGACTGCTTTCCTCTATCTACTTCCTCCAGTTTTTCACCTTGAGCTGAAGCATCTTCAATAATTACATCCTTATCAAATAAATATGCATGAAGTGATTGAAGTGCAACATGCTTCGAGAGTCCAAATTTCTTGACTAATTGTCTTCTGACAGATACATAGAAATACATCTTCATTAAGTCAAGTCTTTGATGTAGAAGTCCATATTCATCTGGAAATAAAAGTTTTGGTACTCTTTCAACCAGAAAATCTAGAACAGGCCTTGACAACTTCACTTTGAGAGAAATTAGTCCTATAGCCAGTCTGTATGATAATGTAGTTTCCCATGAAGAATCAATATCCAGATCTCTCTTGTCAAATACTGACATAGATGTAGCTTGATTTGTAGAAACCTGCATGATATTAGTTGGACTAGACTCTGTGTGTGTAGGTGACAATTGAATCTTTCTCCTTGTTCTCCTGGTATAGTGAGCAAAAGATTTATCCTGAGAAGACTCAAGAGGTGTAGACACAGAAGTGATCTTGGGATGAGATCTTTGTTCAATAGACACAGTCTTTTGAGAGACAGTATCCAGTAACTGTTTTCCCTTTTTAAGAACTACAGCCTTTTGGGAGACTGCAGCCTGGCTGTGACTAGGTTTTTCATCTCTTTGTGCTAACAAAGAAAATTGAATTGCAGCCTTCAATTCTGCTCTCTCAGCAAGAGTTAAATCATCATCATCTTCACTAGAATTACTACTACTACTTGACACAACAAATCTTCTCTTCCTTACAACTGATGTCTTTTGAGAAACACCAGAGGTTGGTTTCTTTGAAACAATAGGCTGTGGATCAAAATTTGGTTCTTGAATTGTTTCAGAGACTATAATGTTTTGGGCTACTTGGGTAGACACAGGTGGGTTCTCCTCCAATTGAGATTCCTGAGCCATTTCACCACAAAAGAAAGAAGAATTGTAGAGAGTAGGAAGATGAGTTTTAAGAATTACCTGAACATGATGTGGATAATGAATTACAGGTATTTCATCTAGATTCTTTTCATTGTCCTTCTTTGTAATGTCAGAGAAAATTCTCTTTTGCTGTTCATAAGAAGAAACACAATGTTCTCTACCAAATCTAGTTTCAACATCAGGAACGAAATGGTTAATAAACAATTGCATAAATCTATGATAATAAACCATTTTCCTGTTTTGATCTCTTAACCCAAGTTTAATACTCATCTGACTTAAGATAATATGACCAATGTTGATTACTCTGTCATAAAGCAAACTATAAGCAATATGTGATGTAACAGAAGTAATTTGCTGAAAAGAACTACATTTGCCAGTAAAACATTTAGCAATTTGATCAAAGTAAAAAGACCATTCCTTTCTAAGAAAAGACCTATTCAACTGGCTCATGTTATCTAGAGGTCCACTATAACCTAATTCAGACAACATAGTTCTTATATTATCATCAGATGGTACATTCTCATAACTATCAGTAACAGGTAAGCAAAGTACTGAATTAACAACCGATTCAGTAATGTCAAATGAATCTTGTCCTAAATGTAGAACAATCTTACCTGATTGACTCTGAGTAGAATCAATTACCTCAGCATTCTTCCAAGCTTGTGAAACAGCTACTTGATTAATCTGTGGAGATGCTGTCAATGCATAACTTAATGGTCCATACACCAGAAAGTCCATGATTGGATGAAAATCAGATGACACTCCTTCCTTGTTGGTGATAGCTGCAACATGATTGTTTGTCATAAAATCAAAGTCACCAAACTTGAAGGCTACTGATTTAGGTAATCTTCTCTGAGCTGCCATTTTTGATCTGAAAAGAAACTTGAAAAATTCTTGAAATGGATTAGTGATTTTGAAAACTCAAGAGTGATTTTTGCTTTAGAGAATGTAAAATTAAAGAAAGCAATTACACGATTAGAGTTTCAAAACAAATATATTTCACAAATCTTTCAGACCACTATCCCACGTTGACACGTAGATTGACAGGTGTCAGTCCCTGAAAAATGCGGTTACCCATGATTTTTTTGGAAAATAAAATCCAAAAATGATTTTCATGAAATAAATCAGGGTATTAATAAGCAATACTGATCAGCTTCCTTTTCCTGTTGATCTCTCATCAAATCCTGATGATCACACATGAAATCCTGACCAATACCATCTGAGACTTAATATGGAGTTTCCACGTGGCATTCTTCTTTTATCTGAAAAAGAAAATAAACAATAAATCTGAACAGAAAATCAATTGGTTAGATATTTTCAATATTTCTTGAAACAAGAAATACAGTCTCATGCAATAATTAGCATTTGACTTCATTAAAACTTCCAAGTGACTGCTCAGCTTCTCACGTCTTTCTTTAAAAGAACCAAACGCTTTATGCCATTCTCCATAACCTTTCAATTTCTTTTCTTCTCAACAATGCTTCTCAAACCAAAAATCCCTTCAAACCCATTTTCCAGATTTTTCTTGATCGATGAACATCCTGTTCTTGATCATCTCTTTGAACAAATGACTCTTCTCATCGAACTAATCATGAATGGATTGGTTTTCGAAAATATCCAGAGGTTTCTCCTAGAACATCCATCTGTTGGATACAATCTTCCCCTAACCTCCTCAAAACTTGAGGATGAAGAATTTGGCCGAGAGTCTGAGGTTGATCTTGATGGAGATGCTATTCATTTAAGTTAGCTGCTCTCATTCAAGTCGCCCAGACAAGGAATCCAAGAGCAAACGAGGCTTTCATCCCCTGATGGATTTCTTGAGATGCTCCTTGTCCTGTTCCTCAGAGTTCATATCAAAGACAACTATAGAGTAGAAATTTAGACAAAAAGATGATGTATTTCATTTCTATGTAATGATTTCTATTAATGAAAATACAATTTCTTGTTATCTGCTTGTCTTTTGATTTTTGAATGATGTATAAATTATCAGTATGCAAATATCAAAACTTGCTAGCATAGACTTAACATATAAGAGAATCAGATTATTACACAAAGTAAACGTCAGGATCTGAAACAATTTTCATAATCCTGATACTGACACAATACTGATGACGTCAGCATCCTGATAACAAATCTAATCCTGATTATTATTAACAAGTCTATCATACTGAAATTTATCAAGGCAATGTGTTATAGCTCAAACATTTAACAATCAAATATAGATCCTGACAAGAATATCAAGTCTATAAGCTAAAAACAACATACCTTGCTACTATTGCAGATGTTAAAATCTAAAAATTTAACATTCCTAACTCACTTACTAGTCTACTGAATGTAGTCTCATCAAGTGGTTTAGTTAGAATATCTGCAAGCTGTTTGTCAGTAGGAACAAAATGAAGTTCCACAGTACCATTCTCAATATGTTCTCTAATAAAATGATACCTGACATCAATGTGCTTAGTCCTTGAATGTTGAACTGGATTTTCTGCAATTTTAATAGCACTAGTATTATCACAAAACATAGGAATATTACTAAGTGTCATACCATAATCCAACAACTGATTTCTTATCCAAAGGAGCTGTGCACAACAACTGCCTGCTGCTATGTACTCAGCTTCTGCAGTTGAGGTTGAAACAGATTGTTGCTTCTTGCTTGCCCAAGAAATCAATCTATTTCCCAAAAATTGACATGTACCTGTAGTGCTTTTCCTGTCTATCTTACACCCTGCATAATCAGAGTCTGAATAGCCAATTAGAAAGAAATCAGATTCTCTAGGATACCACAAACCAAGATTTGGAGTTCCTTTGAGATATCTAAAAATTCTCTTCACAGCAATTAAATGAGATTCCTTAGGATCACTTTGGAATCTAGCACATAAACAGGTAGAAAACATTATATCTGGCCTACTTGCAGTTAGATATAACAATGAGCCTATCATGCCTCTATAACTAGTATTATCCACACTCTTCCCTTTAGGATCAGAGTCTAGTTTAGTGGCTGTTGCTATGGGTGTTTTTGCAACTGCACAGTCTTGAAAGTCAAACCTTCTTAAAAGATCTTTGATATACTTTGACTGATTAATGAAAATACCAGTCTCAGTCTGTTTGACCTGCAAGCCTAAGAAATAATTTAGTTCACCCATCATGCTCATCTGATACTTAGACTGCATAAGCTTGCTAAACTTAGCACACAACTTTTCATTAGTAGAACCAAAAATAATATCATCAACATAAACTTGAACTAAAAGCAATTCACCTTTTATCTTTCTAAAGAATAGAGTTTTGTCAATTGTACCTCTTGTGAAGCCATTTTCAAGAAGAAATTTAGACAAAGTCTCATACCATGCTCTTGGTGCCTGCTTTAGTCCATAGAGTGCCTTGTCAAGTTTGTAGACATGATTTGGAAACTTTGGATCAACAAATCCAGGAGGCTGTTCTACATACACTTCTTCATCAAGTTTTCCATTTAGAAAAGCACTCTTTACATCCATCTGGTATACCTTAAATTTTGAATGAGCTGCAAATGCAAGAAACATTCTGATTGCTTCCAATCTTGCTACAGGTGCAAAGGTTTCATCATAATCAATGCCTTCTTCCTGAGAATAACCCTTGGCCACCAGTCTTGCTTTGTTTCTTACAATCATACCAGATTCATCTAGCTTGTTTCTGAAAACCCATCTTGCACCAACAATAGATCTATCTTTAGGTCTTGGTACCAGTTTCCAAACTTTGTTTCTCTCAAACTCATTTAATTCCTCCTGCATTGTAATTACCCAATCAGGATCCTGTAAGGCTTCTTCAACCTTCTTAGGTTCATTCTTTGAGAGAAAACAACTATACAAGCATTCATTTTGAATTGATCTTCTAGTTCGAACACCACTATTTGGATCACCAATTATCAAATCTTCAGTATGATCCTTTGTCCATTTTCTAACAGGTGGTAAATCAACTCTGCTAGTCTCTCCCCCTAAGTTAGTGGTATCTCTTGTAGAAGAATTCTCTCTACCTTCAAAAACTCTCCTTTGATCAATAGAATCAATAGATTCCATATTGCTGCTAGTTACTGATCTTTCCTCAGAAGATTCTGACAGGTCAGTTCCTGATGGAGTAGACTCTGAAACGTCAATTCCTGATGGAATAGACTCTGAAAGACTAGTCTGCTCCTGATGATCACTGTGTTCTCTCTGATTTATTTGCTCCCCCTCAACAGTAGCATTCCTTTGAGAAGCAATAGAAATTCCTTCTGGAGAACCTTCATCATCACTTGAGAGTATCTCAGAATTCTTCAGATTTTCAAATTCCAATTTATCATGGCTTTCATCAGTTTGCAAAATTCCAAATTTCTTATCATCAAATGCAACATGAATTGATTCCATAACAATGTGAGTTCTGAGATTATAAACTTTGAAGGCCTTAGATGCTGAGTATCCTAGAAAAATTGCTTCATCCGATTTGGCTTCAAATTTTCCAAGTTGTTCTGGATGAACTTTTAGGACATAGCATTTGCATCCAAAGATGTGAAAATATTTCACACTTGGTTTCTTTCCTTTGATCATCTCATAGGGAGTTTTTCCATGACTATTTACCAAGGTACAGTTCTGAGTGAAACATGCAGTGTTAATAGCTTCTGCCCAAAAGTAGGTTGGAAGTTTTGCATCTGCAAGCATGGTTCTTGCTGCCTCTATGAGAGTCCTGTTCTTTCTTTCCACTACACCATTTTGCTGAGGTGTACCAGGTGCAGAAAACTGTTGAGTGATTCCATTGTCTGCACAAAACCCCTCCATTGTAGAATTCTTGAATTCTGTACCATTGTCACTCCTAAGTACTTTAACTTTGTACTCAGAATTATTCTGAATATTCTTGATGAGTTCAATGATTTGCTGAGGAGCTTCATCCTTCTTGTGTAGAAAGAACACCCATGTGAACCTTGTGAAATCATCCACCATAACTAGAGCATATCTTTTCTTGCTGATAGACATAATGTTTACTGGACCAAACAGATCAAGATGTAGCATGTGAAATGGTTCAGTAATTGAATTTTCAGTCTTGCTCTTGAAAGTGGTTCTTCTTTGCTTTCCAAGCTGACATGCATCACAAAGTCCATCTTGCACAAAATTTGCCTGAGGTAGGCCTCTCACCAAATTGTGTTTAACAAGTTGATTAAGCTTCTTGAAATTAAGATGTGAAAGCTTCTTGTGCCAACTCCAGCTTTCATCATTTGTTGCTTTGCTGTAGAGACATCTAACAATTCCTTTAGATGTATCACTTAAGCTGGCTTCATATATGTTACCATGTCTTTGACCAGTTAGAACAATGTCTCCATTCTGCATATTCAAGACTTTGCATCCTTCTCTGTCAAAGATTGATTTGTAACCTTTATCACCCAGTTGACTTATGCTTAAAAGAGTATGTTTCAAGCCTTCAACCAGTGCTACATTTTCTATGATGACATTCCCCAAAATAATTGAGCCATATCCCAGAGTTTCTCCTTTGTTGCCATCTCCAAAAGATATTACTGGGCCAGCTTTCCTCTCAAACTTTGTAAGCAGGGACTTCTTTCCAGTCATATGTCCAGAGCATCCACTATCCAAGATAATTGAATGCTTCTTTCCTGTGCCCTGCAAACAAAAAGTAACTAGTTAGAATTTTTTAGGACCCAACTTTGATTGGATCCTTTCTTACTAGATTTAGAGACAACAGACTTTGAAGATTTTGCATTTATTTTACCTGTTGCAGAGTCAACTTTAGACTCTGATCTCACAAACTGTTTGTGACTAGGAGTTTCAGATTTCAAAGAATAATAGTCATAATACAGTTCATGATATTCTCTACACATGTAAATGGAATGAAGTAAACTACCACAATGATAACAAGCTTTTTGTGGTTGGTATTGAATTTTCTGAGTCTTGGGGAATCTGGACTCAGTTTTCCAAGAAGGTTTTTGATTGCAGTCTAGGGCCAAATGATTATGATTTCCACACTTATAGCATTTTTTCCTAGGTGCATCAGGTACATTCTTGTAATTGTTCTCTTTGTTAATACCTTCTTTTCCATTCCTATTTCTCTTAATCTTGCTAGACTCTGAAAGATCATCTAATCTCTGTTTCAACTGAGACTTAGACAGAAACCCTATGTTTACATTCTTAGGTTTCTCTAACACTTTCTCATCTGAAAAACTATTGTTAATCCTTTTGTGTACAACAGGGGTACCTTTTGAATCAACAAATTTAACATGATTAGGTTCAGAAACAATTTTCTTACCTTCAGATTTAGATGTGTTAGCTTCTACCTTACTATCATCATTGACAATAGCTACTTTTTCTTCTTGTCTAGCCTTATCAAAACCTAAACCATTAACCTTACCACGAATTCCACTCTCAAAGATTTCTATTGTCTTCTTACTGGAATTGTTAATGGTCTTAATCACATCTCTCTCTTCTTCTAGTTCTTTTCTGACATAGTCATAAGCCTCAAGAATTACACTATAATCATGCTTAGCTTTATCAGAACTCAACTTGTATTCTTCCATTTGAATTAATTCAGATTCAAGAAAATTATTTCTATCAACTAATTTATCATTCTTAACCTTAAGTTCATCTCTTTCACAAGTAAGAATTCTAAAATTAGTCATAAGATTTTTAAACTCAGCATGGATAGATCTAATTTCATCAGAATTTAAGCTATCAAATGAATCAAGAGAGTGAAGTGATACCTTAACAGAGGATGGAGAAATTTTCTTTGGAGATCCAGGTTTGTCTGAACTATTGGCCATCAATGCAATGTTGTCATAATCCAATTCATCTTCAGAGTCACTGGAATCAGCCCAATCCTTCTGTGTGACCATAAGTGCATTACCCTTTCCTGAATTCCTAGGCTTCTTACACTCACTAGCAAAGTGTCCAAGCTCGCTGCAGTTAAAGCACTTGATCTTGGCCTTATCAAGCTTGACAATTGTACTTTTGCTTTTGTCACTCTTCTTCTCCTCCTTCTTTTGAAAAGGTCCTTTGCTAAATCTTCTCCTGTTGAATTTTCCTTTCTTGAAAGCTTTAGCAAACATAGCAAAGAGTTCTTGCATCTCAGATTCAGAATCATTGTTGTCAGAGTCCATATCAGTAGTCTCTGACTCAGAACTTTCTTTGCTTTTCTTCTTCCTTGAATTTTTTACAGCAATCTCTTCATGTTGTTCTTCAGGAAGCTTCTTAACTTCAGATTGAGCAGTAAGTGCAATAGTCTTCATCTTTCCTTCACTCCTGCTCTTCTTCTGCTGCTTGTCAAGTTCATAAGCTCTCAATTTTCCATATACTGCCTCTAATGAAATATCATCCAGATCATTAGCTTCCTCAATTGCAGATATCTTCTCATTGTAGAAATCAGGCAAAGCTTTCATGAACTTTGTATTCATGTCCTCCAAGTCGTAATATTTACCATGCATGGCCATCTCATTGATGAGTTTTGTAAACCTATCAAAGGTATCAGTAAGTGACTCAACAGACTTGGATTCAAAGTACTCATACTGTTGTATAAGTAATGTCCTCATATTCTTCCTGACAGGCTTAGTTCCTTCACAGTGAACCTTAAGATTGTCCCATATATCCTTAGCAGTTTTACAAGAGAGAACATAGTTAGTGAGAACAGAATCAAGACTGTTGAATAATATGTTTCTCACTTTAGCATCTTTGAGAACATTCTCCTTGTCCTTATCTGACCATTCAGATTTTGGCTTCTCTGCTGTATGTTCTGGAACAACCACACCATCAACAGTTGCTTGTCCAACGACCTTTGTTGGAACAAAAGGTCCATCTCTGATTCTGTCAAGATAATCAGGATCTGTTGCTTCCAGATGATGCAACATCTTTACTTCCCATAGAGTATATTCGTTTCTCTTGAACATAGGAATTTTAGTATTCCCATCCTTGTAACCAGACATGATTGCAGATCTTTATGATTATTCGAAATCAACCCGCTCTGATACCAATTGTTAACTCGAATAACTTGTAGAAGGGGGGGGGTTGAATACAAGTTATATAATCGTGTCTGATTTTTGCTTGATTATATGAACAAGAATAAACGAATGAATCAAACTCTTGTTTGTATTAATAAGATCAAATACAAACTCTACCAAAGGTGTACAATACCTTTAGCAGCTGCTGACAATACAAATATCTCTCTGTTTGTTTCGAACTCTCGAATACAAACCTTATACAGAGCTACGCACACGAACTCACAACTTCGTCGCTCTTTTTACAATGATATTGAGAGAGTATTTATAATGCTACCTATCAACTAATAACAGAAAGATATAATCTATACATGACAATGTTCTGCCTTCTAGTCGATAGTTTCCTTCAATAGAAAACTCTTTCCTTCATAATGTCTTCTTGCTTGTTCTTCAAACAACAATCCTGTTTTATAGCACTTGCCAGTTTCTGTAGTATCTATAATGACATCATCAGTAACATGACTGATATCAGGATCTGTACACTGCATCAGTATCTGATCAACCATCAGTATTGGACCATCATCAGGATTTGCTCTCTGTTCCTGACATGTAGTCTCCGATACACTGTTCATTCCTGACTAAACTATACAGATAACTGTTTTACACATAAAAACCTATATACAGTGCTAAATCCTTTATAAGATCAGGATTACAAGAAGTATAATGTGTAAATTCTATTCTTAACATCACAACTTATGAATTATTCCTAACAACATTTAAAAAAAAATTAAATACGAAGACTTTTCATTACAGGAATAATATTAAATTTATGAATATATTTTCTAATGCAAGTATAATTAACTTGTATAAAAAAGTTAAAATAAAGGATTTCTAAGAAAAAATATATAGTTTTAAAAAATTGAATAAGATGTCTCCACCGTCCTCGTATTCTACTTCCAATAAAACATTTTATTATATGTATTACTTATATATTGAAACATCTTTTATACCGTCTTCTCTAATGAACCGCTTTCTCGTTAAACACGGTTGTTACTATTGATCCCCTATCTCGTTAAAACAAAAAACCTAACTTTTACATATATCATTTGTTTGATAATGTTTATCCATAAAAATCAAATCCTAGAAATAAAATAAAATTTATAACACCAATATGATATTTTAATAGCTAATACAATTTTTTATAGTGAGTCGTTTTTCCGTTAAACACGTTTCGAGTCGTTCTCATTTGGGATCGAAATTCCAACTTCACTACATATTATTGATGATACTTATCTTACACAACAACTTACTCCTTAAAATCAAAACATAAAAAATAGAGCGAATTCCAATTTATACTTATTCTAGACTTTCTAAAAATTATGGAGTTTTAGAAAATGAAAACACATCTTATTTTCTCTTTATATTATAGATAGATGCTCCTGTATTTATTTAGAATTTCTACATGACAATGTTATTTTATTATGTTAATATATCAATTATTTTCTTTTTAAAAAACGATGACTTTTTTATAACAATAGTATTGAATTTATGAATAAATTTTTATAATAGAAGTATAATTAATTTATATAAAAAAAGTACAATTTAAGAAGATCGTACTTTCTATAAAATATTTAATTATATGTTTGCTCTATATATTCAAACACTTATTCTACTTTTAATAGAACTTTTATTAATGTGTTTTTTTTATAAATTTGAACTCTTATTCTCTATAAATTCAGACTTCTATTCAACTTTCAACAGAACATGCTTAGAAGTTAGAAGGGGAAGAAGTAATGGTCGGACTTCGGATGATAATAAATTATTTCAATTTAGGAGTTTTTATAATAACTTTTAGTTATATGTGTTGTATATAAATTCAAATTCTTCTTTTATGTAACTTTCAATGTCAATTCTACATGGAATATGTTATCTATTGTACTTAATTAAATTATGTTAAATGAAATTTTAATTATTTATTTTTGAAATCACAAAACTCTATAAAAATAAGAAAAATAGATTGGAGCGATATGAGAGACGTCACCTAAGCTCTTCTATTTCTAATATATGTTAAAAAAATTGTATATTTATTAGTGTTTATTCGAACTCCTATTTTATTTCATATATAACTTTTAATCATACGTCTTATAATTAAATACATATTCTACTTCCAATAAAACTTTTAATTATATGTCTTCCTAATAAAATCGAACTCTTCTCCCCCATAAATTCGAACACCTATTCTATTCATAATATGTTAAAAGATATTTGTTACTATTAATTCGCTCTCTCGTGAAAATAAAAAACCTAACTTTTACATATATCACTTGTATGTAGGCTTGTCAATGGATCGGATATCCGATCCGATCCGGTCCGATCCAAGCCTTAATAAGTGGATATGGATTCTATAAAAAAGAATCTGATCCGATAATAATCCGATCCGATAAAGATCCGATGTATAATGGATCAGATATGGATTTTAGTTTATCCGATCCAATAAAAACCCGATCCGACCATTTATAATTATTTATATATAATTTTAATATAATATATAAGATAATATAAATTTAAATATATATATATATATAATCAAATTAATCTACTTCTCTGGGATTTATTATTTTATTTCTCATTCAAGTATTTTCTTCATATTTCATGTGCACTATAATTTCCTTAGATTTTCATATTTTGTATATACCATTATTTCATTAGATTCAAACGAATGAATATGTACATTCTAAGTTATTTGTTCATATTTATTTATTAGTTAAATTTATGTTAATAGTTATAATATATATATATATACAAATCACATATACTTAAATTCAAATTTTATTATTAAATCTTGAATATTATATTTTGGGAATTTTTTTGCTATTTTAAAGATTTTTTGGTTTTATTTTATTTTGTTATTTTACTATTTGTTATATTAATTTTTATTTTAAATTTAAATGGATTCGGAGGTCCGATCCGATAATCCGAAATCCTGATGGATTGGATATGGATCAGGCTATTAATAATCCGACAATGATCCGATCCGAATCCGAACCGACAAATTTAAATGGATATGGATATGGATTTTGTCGAATCCGATCCAAATCCGACCCGTTGACAAGCCTACTTGTATGATAATGTTTATCCATAAGAATCAAATCCTAAAAATAAAATAAAAATTATAATACCAATATGATATTTTAATAGCTAATAGTCGTCTTCCCGTTAAACACGTTTTGAGCTCTAATAGAACTCCTAATAGAACTTTTAATAGAACTTTTACCTATTCTACTTCTAAAAGAACTTTTATTTATGTGTTTTTTCTGTAAATTCGAACTCTTATTCTCTATAAATTCGAACTTTTATTCTACTTCCAATAGAACTTTTAATCATATGCGTTATAAATACTTATTATACTTCCAATAGAACTTCTAATCACATGTCTTTTCCATAAATTCAAACTCTTCTCCTCTATAAATTCGAACACCTATTCTACTTCTAATATGTTAAATGATATTTTTCTACTTCTAATAGAACTTTTATTTATATGTTTTTTTCTATAAATTCGAACTCCTATTCTACTTCCAATAGAACTTTTAATCATATGCATTATAAATACTTATTCTACTTGCAATAGAACTTCTATTCATTTGTCTTCCCTGTAAATTCGAACTCTTCTCCTCTATAAATTCGAACACCTATTCTACTTCTAATACGTTACTAAATGATATTTTTACATTTATTAGTGTTTAAAATTCTAAAATTCTGGAAAATTAGAAAAAATAGATTGATACAATCTTAGAACGCCACCTAAGCTCCCGCCTATCCTCCTTTATATTGATACTAGTCGATAAAGCCGCGCTTCGCGGCGGCGTTGTTACAATATTTTCAAAAAAATTCAATATATTTACGTTATATTATAATATTAATAGTATTAAATTTTAATAACTAAATAATCTTCTCTAATGAATCATTTCTTGTTAAACATGATTCTTTCGATTGAGCCGCTCTATCGTTAAAACCGAAATCCCAACTTTAATTATAAAGACTTATATAATAATTTTTATCCATAAAATCGAACCGTAAAAATAAAAAAAAATATTATGACATCAACATCAAATTCTAATAGCTAATATAATCTTTTCTAGTGAGTCGTCATCCCGTTAAATACGTTTGAGCCGCTCTTATTTGGAATCGAAATTTTAACTTCATTATATAAATAGACTAATATATTGATTTCAATTTTTATATTCTTTAAACTTACAACTTTCGCATGGGAATGTCTTTTTGTTATGTTAACATATCAAAAAAAATTAAATACGAAGACTTTTTGTTACGGGAATAATATTAAATTTATGGATATATTTTTCTAATGCAAGTATAATTAACTTGTACAAAAAAGTTAAAATAAAGGATTTCTAAGAAAAAAATTTATAGTTTTAAAAAATTGTATAAGATGTCTCCACCGTCCTCGTATTCTACTTCTAATATATTCAAACACCCATTCTACTTAGAACTTTTATTTATATGTTTTTTTCTATAAATTCGAATTCTTATTCGCTGTAAATTTGAATTCCTATTCTACTTCCAATAGAACTTTTAATCATATGCGTTATAAATACTTATTTTACTTCCAATAGAACTTCTAATTATATGTCTTCCCTATAAATTCGAACTATTCTCCTCTATAAATTCGAACACCTATTTTACTTCTAATATGTTAAATGATATTTTTCTACTTCTAATATAACTTTTATTTATATGTCTTTTCTATAAATTCGAACTCTTATTCTCTATAAATTCGAACTCATATTCTACTTGCAATAGAACTTTTAATCATATGCATTATAAATACTTATTCTACTTCCAATAGAACTTCTAATCATGATGTCTTTCCTATAAATTCAAACTCTTCTCATCTATAAATTCGAACACCTATTATAATTCTAATATGTTAAAAGATATTTTTACATTTATTAGTGTTTAAAATCCTAAAATTCTAGAAAATTAGAAAAATAGATTGAGACGATCTTAGAGCGCCACCTAAACTCCCGCGTATCCTCCTTTATATATATATATTGATATTGATTGGCTAGTACATTAATGGGCTTAAGTAATGAAAAAAAAAATATAACTATATAAATTATATTCGGCCATGTCCGGTTTCTTAAAAATTTGAATCGGAGCATACCCAAAATCAAATTTATTTAGACAATCCGTTTAGATAGGTCGGTTTAATTTACATAGGTTCGGTCAAATTTTCTGGAACATTGGGCAGCCAAAAGCGGAGCAACTTCAATCTGGGATCCCCGAACAAATTTGAATCTGGAATATTGTTATTTGTTGTATTATTAACAAATAACAATAGACAGAAAGGGCTTTACGAGGAAAGAACCACGAACGAGCAGAGGGAAATAGAGAAGCTGGGTAATTTCAATGTAACCCTCAACATAAATGTCATGAGTAAAGTTTTATGGAATACTGTTTTAATTGTAGTACTTGTAGTACATATACGTTTTGCATTTAAAATATTTTAAAAATTAAGATATTTATCAAAAATACTAGGTTTCAAGTTTCTATTTGCAAAAATACTATCTTATTTCATTAATTGCAATTTTACTACATTAAGTTTCAAAATTGCAAAAATACTACGATTTAAGTCAACCCTTCCCCCCTCCCCCCATGTGCCTTCCACCTGCCTTCCTGCGACACCTTTTTTTTTTTTTTTTTAAGATGTGATGCAACTAAATTTCTGATTTCATGTTCCATTTTTCAATTGTCATTTTCAACATAATTTTTGGACTCTAATATATATATATATATATATATATATATATATATATATATATATATATATATATATATATATATATATATATATATCAGAGTCCAAAAAATAGGTCGAAAATCACTTTTGAAAAATGGAACATGAAATCAGTAATTTAGTTGCATGTTCAGTTGAAAGTGGTTGCCCCTGCGGGGCCATGCAACCCAAATCAGCAACTGAATGCAACCACATTCAATCGAATGCAACCATATGCAACTTTTTTTTTTAAGGTGGGATTATTTTGGTGGATTTGGGTTGCAAGGCCCCGCCAGGGGCCATATTCAACTGAATGCAACCACATTCAACCAAATGCAACCCCACATCCAACTTTTTTTTTAAGGTGAGATGATTTTGGTGGATTTGGATTGCAAGGCCCCGCCAGGGGCAATATTCAACCAAATGCAACCACATTCAACTTGTTGAAAGTGGTTGCATTCAGTTGAAAGTGGTTGCCCCTGCGGGGTCATGCAACCCAAATCCACCAAAATAGAATCCCACCTTAAAAAAAAAGTTGCATTCAGTTGCTGATTTGGGTTGCAAGGCCCCGCTAGGGGCAATATTCAACCAAATGCAACCCCACATGCAACTTTTTTTTAAGGTGGGATGATTTTGGTGGATTTGGGTTGCAAGGCCCCGCCAGGGGCAATATTCAACCAAATGCAACCACATTCAACTTGTTGAAAGTGGTTGCATTCAGTTGAAAGTGGTTGCCCCTGCGGCCCATGCAACCCAAATCCACCAAAATAGAATCACACCTTAAAAAAAAGTTGCATTTAGTTGCTGATTTGGGTTGCATTCTGTTGCTGATTTGGGTTGCATGGCCCCGCAGGGGAAACCACTTTCAACTGAACATGCAACTGAATTTCTGATTTCATATTCCATTTTTCAAAAGTGATTTTCGACCTATTTTTTGGACTCTGATATATATATATGAGTAAGGATCTAGGGAAAACCTCGTTTAATGGAAAACTTAGAAAACTAAATCGAAATATAGCATATATGGTATGCAAACTAATCGTTGGAAGATGAAGAAAAATGTGGTGAAATTAGATTTTAAAAAAATATCACCGATTGACGGGAAAAATCAAATTAAAAATGGAGGGGATTAGGTGTGATTCTGTGTGTGAGGGTGTATTTGATTAGTGTGTGGGTGCCCCTGGCGGGGCCATTGATCTTAATACATCTAATGGCTAGGATTAATACCTTAGTTTTTTTCAAAAAATAAGTTCTCTTTTGAGCACTTGCATATATATATATTAGAGTCCAAAAATGAGATTGAAAATGGCAATTGAAAAATGGAACATGAAATCAGAAATTTAGTTGCATGTTCAGTTGAAAGTGGTTGCCCCTGCGGGGCCATGCAACCCAAATCCACCAAAATAGCAAAAAAAAAAAAAAACAAAGACACAAACGGCTGATTATGAAAGAGGAGGGAAGGGGGGGAAGGGTTGGGGTTAGTATTTTTGCAATTTTGAAACTTAGTATAGTAAAATTGCAAATAGTTTAGTAAAATTGCAAATAGCTATTCTTAACAAAAGTAAATGTGTAAAAATTTACTTTTTCCTATTTATTTATGAAAAAAGCTCTAAAAATTATTATTTTGCAATCATTGTTATGTTAATATCATAATTTCATTGATAATCTTGAAAATTATGTATGTTTTGCAATATGTTCATCTTGAAAATTCTTTATATTTTGCAATCGAAACATATATGTTTTGCAATACAAATGTGTTTCGCTGAACAATTCGTTTTGCAATATTTTGTTAGCAAAACATAGAAAATTTTCAATATTTTCGATGAAATAGTGATATTCACATAATAAGCTTTGTAAAATAATAAAGTTTGCAAAATTTTGAATGCAGAACGTATATGTACTCCAAGTACTCCAATTAAAACAGTACTCCATAGAACTTTACTCTAAATGTCATTGTCAATGTAAATATAGGGAAATGTTAAATCAAGAGCAAAATTTTTATTTCCAGAGCAGATTTCTGTGAAAAGATCAAATTGCCCTTGTTTTTGTGAATGCAGGGGGCTAGACTTGGTTTAAAATAAGGGCAATTTTATCTTTTCACAGAAATTTGTTCTGGAAATAAAATTTTTGCTCTGGATTTAACATTTCCCTAAATATATAAGCAAGTAAGAGCAACTCCAAGAGACTCTTTGCAAATTCCTTAAAAAAATTATAAACAATAGTACTCTTAGTAATTTAGGATAAGTTTAGGAGTAGTTACCCCAACAATACTCCTTATATGTGTTTCTTATTATTATTGTAATAATAAAGAGAGAGAGAAAAGTTAGAAAGAGAGATAAAAAGATGTTGAAAAAAAGGAGGGAAGTGAATATTTTATTGGTGAAAATGAAATAAGGGATGACTAGGAGATGCTTAAAAATAAGGCATGAAAGACATATGCTAAATTTTAAGGGATCACTTAGGAGATTGTTGGAGTGCAAAATTAGACCATATTCCTTAAATTTTTGGTTAGAAGCTCATATAAGTAGTCTTTTGGAGTTGCTCTAAGCAATACATGTGATTGATGAAGCAGCGTGAAAATTTTTACAGAGTCAATGGAGGAGACGTGGAAATTTTTCACTAGTACAAAATATGCCTATCGCGTCTGTTAAAAAGGGCTTTTTGCGTCTGTGGTCAACAGTTGCGTATGGCAGAGTAGTATCAGCTAAAAGCATATGCGGCTGTTACTCAACTGACGCATAAGGTTTATGCGGCTGTCAGGAACAGACGCATAAAACTAAACACCAGCCGCATAAAGTCAACATTTTGCGTCTGCTCTGCGTGAACAGACGCAAAAGGTTGTTTTGCATCTGCACTAACAGACGTATCAAAATAAAGAACAGACGCAAATGTAGACTTTATATGGCTGTGATAGTAGAACAGACGCAAAAGGCATTTTTTTAAAAAAATATTTTCTATTTTCAGCTAGCACCTGTAGCCTAAAAACATTTCAACTCCACCCAATAATAAAAATTCAATTCTCAATCTCAACAATAATAAAATTGATAGGGCAAAATGGAGTATACAAAAATGCATCAATCACTATAATGATATTGGATGCACAATAAATGCATCAATTGTTTTCCCAAGTTCAAGATATCTCAATCTTAAGGCAGTACAAATTAACTATCTTTGCTCGTTCAAGATATCTCATTCTTAAGGCAGTACAAGTTAACTATCTTTGCTCGTTCCTCTTCTAGCTGGGTTAATACCAGATCCTATGAAAGGGATGGTGGCCATATGAACCAGGAACACTGCAAATCCAATAGGCAGTGAAGCCAATATCTGCAATATCATTTCAAAATTAATGATTCACAAATTGGAAAGCAAGCTATGAAACAAAAACTTGACAGAAGATCCCTACTAGCAAGCCCAAAAAGCATGTTCGAGCAATCCAACAACCTACGATAGATGGTTCCAGTTCTTGTTGTAATTGAACATCGTAGAGGCAAAATTCATAATATACCTCGTTCATGTGAGCGAGCAATGTAGACATCAGTTCTTTAAATTCCAAGCCTGAGCTCATCACAGAATCTCAAAAATCTGCACCAAACACTTCTGTTAGAGGTCATTTTATTCCTAACTTGTAAATATGAAATTGTTTGCGATGACTAAAGAATAAAATGGCCTCCTTAATTATCATTTCAATCAACCACTCTTATTCACAGTAACATAATTAAGATATACAACAGTATATATTCGTATTTATCATAATATAGAATTAACATTATTATGCACTCAACAGATAAAACACAATCTTAAGCAACTTTGACAGTTTGACACAATACAACTTTGTTTTCCTATTAAGTTACTAGTTCACTTATCTATTTTATAAATAAAAGAGCAAGAACCAGTATATAAACTTAAATTTATGGGCATTTCTGCTATAACCAGACTACTGTTATCCTCAATTCCTTTAAGAGTCACTACTACACCCATAACAACCATGTTTATCACAATGCCATCTGCAAGTAATATATGTCGCATATATTTAAAAAAAGAATAATACTAAGCCCGATCTTATACCAAAATGTAAACTGATTTAATGAAGATTGACCTGCTGCCAAACAAGTTGCCATCCCCCTCGTATATGTTTCCTGCATGCAGATTCTGGGAACATATCCCACGTACATGTCTGGATGCTTCTTAAGCTGACAAAATCACCGATATCATAAGAAAATTAGAATCACATCATCCGCAATTTAAAAATTAAGTAGCATAAATTTTGATGAGTAAAATCATATATCCTACAAGACCACCTGAATACCTGATTAATTATTTGTCTTCTCGTAAATTTGTGATGTTCTGGGGAACGATAGAATTGATCTGAGAGAGCGAGAAAATGTGGAAAGAAACAGGTTAGATAAATAGACTTTATTAACATCTTCAATAAGATTGAAATAGGCAATAATAATAAAAATCTTGGAACAGTTAATCAGGGAGCAGAGGAATAACATAGTACAAAATCATATAACAACTTGGTCTTATGTTATCTATTCATATTGTTATTAATTACACAAACTCAAGAAATTGTAACAAGTTGTAGTATTGCATCAAGAACGAAAACCAATCAGATTCTATTAATAGTGAAGTGTATGATCTAGATTCTAGGATAGGTAATTAGAAATGTATAGATTTATTACCGCTACTTTTACCGGTTTAATTCGGTTCGGCACAGGAAATCGACCACCTCCCCTGCTACTACTTTTACCGGTCTACTTCTTTAGTCATTTCACGAAGGTGAGAGAGACACCAACTCTTCTACTCCTTCAAGTCCTCCTGCTAATCTGTGAACAAGTATGAAGATAGACAATTGTAATCAACGGAACCAGGTGAGTACGGTGAAAATTGAACAGGTGAACTGAGATCCAGATAAAGTGAGGCATAATCTTAGCCCTATGAATGATCTACAGAAGTAAAGAGAACAGAGTGATGGATGCTCGTGAAATCTGCAGTGGCCTGCTAGCTTATCTTTCTGCATCTTGATTCTGCAGAAAATCACAGTATAATAATTAACATCATACACTATTCCTCAATTTCTACAACTGGAACAAAATTCAAGCAAGTAGGCACGTATGTACTTTACATATCACTAATCAATTCACAAACAACATACACTATTTATCGAATCTCTGCAACTAGTATGAAACTCAAGCAACTGAAATCTGTTCAAGTGTCTGAGCATTGCTGAAATTTGTTCGTTTAAATAGATATGAGGAACAAATAGAACTTCGAAATGAAAGTGATCATTCTTAGCTTAAATAGTATGAAAACAAGCTTGATCAGATGAAAAATAATCATCAAATTGCTTAATCAGAAAAAAAAAAAAAAAAACCATGCAGATTACTGCAAATAGAACAAAATTGAAGCAGTAAAGTGTGTATATACTCCGTATCACAAATCAAATTAAAAACATAAACAATAATGATCCAAAACTCATATAACTAACGCATGTACATACACAATATGTTCCACTGATCAAACTATCAAAGATGAAAAAGTAAAGATTGAGTCAATTTATACACAAACAATAATGACAGTTATATCAGTGCCAGTTATTGCAATTAATTTAAGAAACTATGTTATATCAGTGCAGACAACAAGATTAAAGATTTATTTCCATCAAATTTAAGAGTATAAGAGTATAAGAATTGTTGATGATACCATACCTGAGTAAGAGTATAAGTAACAGAATGCCAAAAAGCTCAGCTCTCTTTATAGCCTATTTATTTTGAGTATAAGTTAGAAAAACAAAAAAAAAATATTTTAGACAACAAAGAGGAAGATAACTATAAATATGCACTTATGAACCTCTGAATAGACCCCACTGCATATCTTCCGGGTCATATGGATCAAAAGTTTTACCACTATGGACCTGCAAGTATGAACAAACAGTGTTATAGGTTGATCCTATAATCTAACAAAATACAATATCATCAGTAATGGAGACAGCATCACATGATCCTTGACCCACTATACAATACCTGCGTATGATAGAAAAGGGAAATTTATAATCAGCAATCACATTATAACCTTGAATAGTCTAGAATGTAAACTGATAAAACTTATCATTAGAATTCATCCCACCGCCCATTCACCAACCCCAAGAAAAAACAAACAAGGCAATGCACAACCCTCAAAAATCAAAAACATAATTGATTGATTTATCCAGTAACATTTATGATAACACTAATTATATTATGTTCTGTTTATTTATAATCCGCAAACAGAAATCTCCATTTACTTGCAACTAATAGAATTAAAACTCTAACATTAGATTATAGTTTTTTTACAAAATCCATGATAATAACAGTAACCTTGATAAGGTTTCTGAGAGGTCATAAGAAAGGTTTAATAATAATAAACTTAAATCACATATGATTATGCACATGAACACACCCTTCCTTGAAAAAGTATCACAGGATCGCCGCAATACAATAGCCAAATGATACATGAAGCTATAGAACAATACTTAAAATGCATACAGTGAAATAACTAAACTGCCTGTGCAGCCAATATAATCCATGGTGACCAGAAAAGAATAAGGCTGCCCAACATGGATATCTAAACTAGTAAAATTATTTTGTTGTGTATAGTATCCCTCCGTCTTTGCCAGGAGTAGATTGTGGTTCTGAATACGGAAGTTAAGACAAGTTGAGACACCAACGTTATGCACATGAATCCTATAGGTTTTACCTACAGCACAACCAGCAAAATTAGTTCAAATTAAGGCACCTTATAAAAATGAAGTAGATAGACAGAGATATTATCAGACACAAGTTTTTGCTGGCTCTTCATCATAGATTGCTAGTCCAAGTTGGTTTCACTTATCAATCCAAAATACCGCTCTTCATGAATATACTTGAACATACAAGAACCTTAGACTAACAGTATATATAATGCTAGCGAAGTTACTTGTTACATACTTTTAATTGAATATTGCTTTAACATAATTACCTGGATCAGGGTTCGGCCACAGATCGAAAAAACAAGATAATAACTTACATATCACTGTGAAGTACCCTATACATACAACTGATATACACATATACATTGACACCTATAACTCCATCACAAAATTGATTTATTTTAGCCTCTCGATTATAAATTTACAGCTAAAAAACGCATACCCAACCTCTCAAACTACATCTTAATTACAACTTCAAAATTGAGCACATAACCCATACAATTCAGAAAACTAGGTTATAGTTAACCCCAATTTGAAAATTTAAAACGGATATACCTTGCATAAATAAAGAGAGTTTGCAGTGGGAAGATAACCAACACCGCCGCCCTTTCACCCTCTCTGATCCCCGGTATACACACGGAGCAACACCTTCGATCTATGGCATAAATCGTGTTTTTCTTCCTCTTTCACTGTAAAACCAGACCCAAACAAATAAAACCCCTAAATTATCATTTGTCCCCCAAATTTGGTTAATATAAATTAGGGATTAAAGACGCGATTGAAGGTTGTAAATTAGGGATTGGAGATGAGAGGATTGAATCGGTGGTGTGAGTGTTTGTTAGGTGTTGGATTGAATCGATGAAGAGAAGGATTGAAGCACAAAAAAATCGTTGTGGCTTACTTTGGAGAAGAGGAGCTGTTTGTAATTAGGTCGTACAAAGATAACTGGGCTGCTTCATATATATTTTTAATTTTTTTAATCATCTTTATACGTCTGTTTTAAAAGATTAGACGTATATAGTTAAACTTTATACGTCTGTTCTTACAATAGACGCAAATGATTCTCCGACAGATGTATAAAATTATTTTTTACGTCTGTTTAGGGACAACAGACGTATAAACATGTCTTTTTTGGTATATACGTCTGTTTAGTTTAGGACAGACGCAAATAAGTACTTTATGCGTCTGTTCTGATTAAAACAGACGCAAATGGGGAGACGCATATGGCAGTTTTTGTACTAGTGTTTACGAGTCAATGGAAAAGACTTACTCCCTCTGTCCCGTTGAGATCTTAACATGGGGGCTCGACACAGAGTGAAATAGTTGGTGTAATAGTGATTTTATTGTTAAAATAAGTGAAGTAGTGGATGTTATAGTGTAAAGTGTTGAAAAAGTGGAGTTAAGTAGTAATGTAATAATATATTTTATTGTTAAAAATTACTATTTTAGTAATGTAAAGAATTGGTGGGACGTTCCAAAAAGGAAATTGTAAAGAAATGGATGAGACAAAGGAGTACGTTTTATTTACCTAAAAGCTAAATATATGTACAAAATTATTGCGTACGGAATTATTGGATTCTGATAACAATAAAATTTAAGAAACAAAATTGTGATAAACAGAACAGATTATCGATTAGTCGAATTTTGATGGTAGTAAATTTTTTTGAAAAAAACAAAATTATGTTAAACATGACATAGTTTCGATTAATCGAATTATTTACATATATTTTTGAGTTTGATTCTTATTCATTGTATTGCAAATTTCATAATGTTCTAGTCATAGGAGTATAACTTTTTTGTATGTGTATAATCACGTCTGTCGATTATGATATTATATATACTCCTACTATATATGCTTCATCATATGTGGTGTTTTTTGTGTGGACTTGGCATTCTCTCTTATCATAGGAGCCTATTCAAATATCTTATGCCCGCGTGGGGTAGGATTTGATAGAGAGAGATTTGTTTGCTCTTTCAACTTAGCATCTTTCCTTCACTAATACTAGCCTATAATTCGTGCGATGCACGGTTGCTAGTAAATTATTTAATTATATTTCATTAAAGTTTTAAGTTGTATATATGTTTTTATTATTAAAATATTTTTTGAATTTTATAAATTTTATGAAAATAAATGTTATTCTAATTACGTATTTTAATTATTACTAAAAAAGAGTACCAAACCAAATATACCCTATTTCGCTTATAATAGTATAGTATAGATATATAAAAATATTATATAAAAGTAGTTTTTTTAACATTTTAAATATTTTTATCTTAATATTTTTATTTGATTGTTTATAATTTTAATATTTTCTAATTAATTAGTAATAATATAAATTATAAAAGATAAATGATTATTGGTTTTTGATATAACTAATAGTCTTTTTTAAATATAAAACAGACCATTATATCTTTCAAAACTCCAAAATTTCGAAACGATCTTTTCTAATAATTAATTATTTTTTATTTTTTTTGTGACATAATTAATTTTAATGCTGATTACAAAAATTGTGCACTGTAACAGACAAACTACTTGACGACTTGTTTGCTGTAGAAAGGACTCTCGTGGGCTTTTCCGTGTGCGTGTGTGTTTTTTTTTTAATTTTATTAATAATAGAGATTTAATCAAATCAAAAGAGTGACCAAAAAAAGAGTACCAAAAAAGAGTGACTAAAAAAAGAGTACCAAACCAAATATACCTTATTTCACTTATAATAATATAGTATAGATACCGAAGAAAAAGAAATAAAACACTGTAAGAATCCCTTCTCGTACTCAGGGATGGCAACGGGTCATTGCACATCTTTACTTTGCATTAGATCAAGTAGGAATTCAAATCTTCAGAGATGATCCTGCACTTAGAAAGGAAGAAGAAATTTCATCAGGACTGCATGATGCAATCAAAAGTTCAAAGAAGTTTGTTGTGATTATATCTTGACAACTATGCTCGTTCATCATGATGCTCGTAGAGATCCTTAGTTGCGATAGAACAAAGAGTAGGGTTGTTCGTGTATTTTATTATGTTGATCCATCAGGTCTACGACACCAGAAAGGGAGTTTTGGCTCTTGATTTTCATAAGAAGCGTTACTCTGTTGATAAGATAAATAATCAAAATTATATATAAGTAGATTTCCTAAGTAAAATAGAATTTTCAATATAAAAAATCGTCAATTTCATCTCTATTTTGTTTCTTGGTAGTTTTGATTAGAGAAAATTAATTAAAGATTATTTTGTTAATGTCACGTAGGCTGTAAAATCATCTAAATCAAGTTTTAAGAATTCAAGATAAAATACATAATAATTAAATTGAACGTGTAAAATTATATATATATATATATATATATATATATATAAATGAGACCCCCTTATAATGATACCCTCTCTTATAATGAGTCCCCCTCATATATCTTTTATTCTAAAGGGCCCCGCCAGGGGCACCAATACGAAAAAGTCTTATAATTCTACCCTCTATTCATTCATTAAAAAAAAAAATTCAAAAAAAATGATGACATGGCAGCAGTTTTTTTAAATTTTTTTTTGATGAATGGATAGAGGATATAATTATGAGCATTTTTCGTATTGGGTGCCCCTGGCGGGGCCCTTTAGAATAAAAGATATATGAGGGGGACTCATTATAAGAGAGAGTCTCATTATAAGGGGGTCTCAATTGAGCAACCCCCTATATATATTATGCGTTTATATTATTTTGTTTGTACTGCATTTGATTTATATATTTTGTAATTGTGTTAATTTGTTATCTATTTTCTTTTTGTATGTATTTAGTTAAGGGAAAAAAATGTTAAAAATACCCATTTTTGAGTTAAGAATGACAAAAATAACAATTTCCAAAGTGTATGGTTATTTTTACCCGATGGGATACCCAACTCGTAATTGGGTATCACATTTTGTATAAGATACCCAATTCAAAAATGGGTATCCCTATAAGATACCCAACCCGTAAATGGGTATCCCAAAAAATTAATAGTATAAAAAATTTGTGATACCCAACTTATAAACGGGTATCCTATATAAAATGAGATACCCAACTTAGAAATGGGTATCCCATCTGTTATAAATAACCATCCACTTTTAAAATGGGTATTTTCATGATGAAGTTTTAAAAATGGTTATTTTTAACCATCACCCTAGTTAAGGTGTGTCCTTGTCGTTGTTGTTGTACGTGTATAGCTAGTTATATAGTGTTAGTTAATCTTATCATCTAATTTTATTTTAAATCAATGGTTGAGATCTTAGTTCCTAAGTTACTCAAAAATAGTGATTACCCTAGATAAGGACCCATATAGGAATACACAAATTTACAGAACACCCGAAAATGCTACATAAAATATGCATAACACAAAATATATTAAATTATAAAGCATACATACAAAAGAACATATTAAATTACAGAATATTGGATAAAAATTACAGAACATATAAAATTATATTTAAAATAAATGTAAAAAAATTATGTTACATATTTAAAAAATAAAAAATATTTTCTATTTAATGTTCTTATTTTAATTTGTATTTGTTTGATTTTAATATGTTCTGTATTGTTTTTGGTTTTGTATTTAATTTTTGTTCTTTACTTTTACTTAGTTCTGTAAAATTTTTATACAGAACATGTATAATGTACAATTGATTCAAAATAATAGTTATTGAATAGAAAAATATCAAAGCTATAAAATGAAAAAAACCAATAAAAAATATTTTCTATTTAATGTTCTTATTTTTATTTGTATTTGTTTGATTTTTATATGTTCTGTATTTTGTTTTTGGTCTATACTTTTACATTGGTTCTGTAAAATTTGTATACAGAACATGTGTAATGTACAATTGATTCACTATTTTTATTTAAAATTTTTAATTTGTGTTATTCTTATTTACTATAAAAAAAATTCTTAAATAAAAAATACTTGTATTTTGAAAATGGTTTTAATGATTCTTATGTTCTGTAAATATGTTATATTAAATTTTGTATATTCCTTGATCTCTAATACTATAATATTTCATAATATTTTGTAATATAATCAAAATTTGAAATGAATAGAAATATGTGTAAGTTAAAAAATTATGATGTATAATGAAAATATAAATAAAAAAATAGTTGGCACTGGATGATGCACGACGACATAGTGTTAGGTTTTTAGTTTAACTAATAAGACACGTAGTTTTAGGGTTTTAATCTAACCCTTCATAACAATCTAATCCAACGGGTAATATATAGGGTCTTGTTCTAATAGAAACTAACTTAGAATAAAAACTAGAAACTAAACCTAAATTAAATATTTCAAGCTAATCTTTTTTTTTTTGAAAAGCAACAAACAATTTTATTAATAAGGAACCAGGTAAGAGTTTTACAAAATAGGGGCAAAACAACACCCTCACAGCTCCCACTACCATCACAACGGACAATGTTAAGAACCAATATTAAGAACATAACTACCCTGCCAGAATTCTAAACAGTGACCTTCAAAGACAAAGACTTGATTTCCTTGGACCATGAAGAGTATTAGCACCACCCCTGAATCATATTTCTCCTCTGCAATCCCTTTGAAGCAAGAACATCCGCACCCATGTTGACATCTCTTGACACGTGCTTGAAGAAGAAATTCCTCCTCCGAAAATTAACTGCTAGTTCATGACTAACTGATGGTTGATCAATGATTAGACCAGCTTTAATTTTTAAGATAAAATTAACAACTTCCTTGCTATCAATATGAAACATGATATTAGCCTCCTTCCATTGACTTGTTATGACGGCTGTTATTAGGAAAGAAATAGCACTAAATTCTACATGAAAAGGGCTTGTTGCTTCAACTGGGCCAGAGAAAATAAAAAGTAGATTTTGAAACTTATCTTTCAAAAATCCTCCAATTCCCGCTTTAACATCTCCACTGTTATACTGAAAGGAACCATCTGTAAACCCCCATATATCAATATAATCTTGCAGCTGCAGTACATTTGCCCGTTTTAAATTGCATTGTATTGCACCAATCGGATTGATATCCCACATATTTCTCATATATTCAGGGACTAACCTGCTAGCTTGAGCCCATTTCCAAGTTCTCACCTTTAGTGTCCAGAAGACTTCATCTGTAGTGATTTTTTTGTTCTCAAATATTATTGAGTTTCTACACAACCATATAGACCACAACGTGGCCACCAGGACTATCCCCCAACAGTCTTTCACTTCTGATTTTCTAAACCACTTATGCCATTCCCATATTTGCATGTTATCTTGAGGCCTGACCTTGTTCGAGCAACCCCACCAGTCAAATACTTTACTCCATAGTTCCTTTGCGAATACACATTCCCACAGTAAATGATTTTGCTGTTCTTCATGAGCATTGCATAAAGGGCACACAATGTCAGTGATTTTATTTGACATAAATCTGACTAACATTACTCTTGTTGGAAGGATTTTTTGCTCCACTTTCCAAAAGAATAGCTGAACTTTCGGTGGTATTTTGGATTTCCAGATATTCATCCATTCTTGAGCTGATGCACCACTAATATTAGTGAGGAATTTACATCCGTCTTTAGAGCTAAACACCTGCCCAGTACAGTGCCAAAGAAGTTGATCCTCCCCTTGGTGAAATACCACCTCATTTATTAAGTCATTTAGTCTCAAAGCCTCCTCTAATTCCCATGCTCGCAGCTCTCGACTCCACAAAAAAGTGGTATCTGTATCACCACTACACCAGGCATTACAAAAATCTCTTACCGTGACATTTTTATGCCTTGAAAGTAAGTATAATCTGCTGAATGTTGCACTAAGTCTTTCATTGTTTTTCCAAATATCCTCCCAGAATAGCACTTTGTTACCATCCCTGATAATCCATTTGAATTTATTCTTTGACAGATTACCATTAAAGCCATCAGGATTGTTTATTTTCAAAATCCCATTCATGATATCAGACACCTGTTTACCCCTCAGTGCACTACCGAGATCATCACTAATCCCACAATCATATTTCGATCTTATGAACCTATTCCACAAAGAATTTCTGTCTGCCTGCCATCTAGCCCACCACTTTCCCAACATAGATCTGTTCTTTACGACAATACTTGTGATATCTAAGCCTCCTTGATTCTTTGGCCTCGAAATCTTTTCCCAGCTAGCTAAATGAAGCTTTTTTATTCTCATGCCCTGATCGTTAAATTCACCCCAGAGAAAAGACCTTCTAATTGTTTCCATCCTTTTATAAATTCCCTGAGGCATAAGAAAAGTATTAAACCAATATGTTGGAAGACTATCAATTGTTGCTTTCAGTAGAATCATTCGACCTGCCATATTCAGACAATCAGCTTTCCAACTCACTAGCTTTCTCTGAACATTATGAAGTAATGGATCCCAAAAGTTTATTTTCCTTGGAGACACTCCAATAGTTACACCAAGATATGACATTGGCCAAGTACCAATTGAGCAGCCCAATATTGTTGCACAATGGGACAGCAAATCCACACCTTTCCCAATAGAGTAAAGCTTACTCTTAGCAAAATTTATTTTCAAACCCGTAAGGAGATGAAAGACATGAAGAATTCTTTTTAACTCAGCCACTGACTCAATTTCATCTTTGATGAATATTAACGTGTCATCCGCAAACTGAAGGTGCGTAATCGGATTTGAAGCATCTCCAATTTGAATGCCCTTAAAAGAACCCAGCTGAACCCCCTTGTTAATGAGTTTACTGAGCACTTCCACTACCATATCAAATAGAAGGGGTGACAATGGGTCACCTTGCTGTAGACCTCTAGTCGGAATGAACTCTTTCGTAGGTGAGCCGTTGACTAGAATAGAGATTTTAGAAGTCCTCAAAAAGTTCTTAATCCATCTAACCCAATCTTTCCCAAAATTCATCCTCTATAATAACTCAATTAGGAAATCCCAATTAACGGTATCGAAGGCTTTCTCAAAGTCTATCTTGAAGATTAAACCCGATGCTTTCCTTGATTTCAGGCTATGACAAACCTCATTAGCGATTAGGATTCCATCTGCTGGTTGCCTCCCTTTTATGAAACCAAATTGGTTTTCCGAAACCAACTTTTTGATCACCATGTTAAGCCTCTCTGCCAGAATCTTTGTGAAGATTTTTGCTGTAGAGTTTAGAAGACTTATGGGTCTGAACTCTGACACTAACTTTGGTTGCTCCACCTTTGGAATTAGGGCTAAAAAAGAGGAGTTTAAACCCACAGGGAAGTCTCCAGTACTCATAAAAGTTTTGAAACAGGCCAGGACTTGCGTTTTAATAGAGTCCCACAACGTTTTGATGACTCCCATATTTAATCCGTCTGGCCCTGGAGATTTGTCTGCAGCTAGATTATTCATAGCCCATTCTATTTCCTCCATTGTGATTTCCCTCTCAAGCCAGTTGGCCTCTTGAATTGATATTTTGTTGACCTCTAAAGTACCCAACTTAAGCTTCATAGTTGCCTCCTTCTTGCTAAATAACGAACTGAAGTGATCATAGAATGCCTTTTTTATTTCAGTTGGTGAGGATATCCAAGTGTTGTTCCAGAAAATTTTCCTCACTAGATTTCTACTCCTTCTCTTCTGTATTACTTGGTGAAAGAACCTCGTATTTTTATCACCATTTAACTGCCATGATACCCTCGCTTTTTGCTTTAACATTAGTGCTTTTTGCTCATACAAGTCATCCAACTCGGCCTTGAATTCTGCTACTGAAATATCATCATCATTGGGACTATTTTCAAGCTAATCTAATTACCAAATTAGGGGTACCCCAAACAAAAAACGTTTAAAATTATTGGCTCTATTCAACAAAAAAATAAAAAAAATTCAAAAAAAAGTTACTGTTCACGTGATGACGTGGCACGTGAACAGTAACTTTTTTTTTTAATTTTTTAATTTTTTTTATATTTTTGTTGAAAAGAGCCAAGAATTTTATAAGTTTTTTGTGAAGGTACCCTTAGCGGGGCCATTAAAATAAATGAGATATAATTAATTTTGTGTAGGTTTCTAGTTTCTATTCTAAGGTTGGTTTCTATTTGAACGCTAACCTATATATATATATATATATAGGGGCTACTCCAATACAAACCTCCTTAAAATACAAACCTACAAACCAAGCATAATCTAATATTTCAAGCTAATCTAATGACCAAACTAGGGATACCCCAATACAAAAAACGTTTAAAATACTTGGCTCTATCCAACAAAAAAAAAATATCACTGTTCACGTGATGATGTGACAGGTTTTTTTAAACCTGGACCGTTGGATCAACCATCCAACGATCCAGAAACTATATGTTGAATAAGAGGTACCTGGCATACGTTTGCCGGGGACCGGAATCCATTAAATTACCATATTGACTAAAGTATGAACTGGCCCAGTAATTGATTTATATTAAACTTAAATCTATATCTAAGAATGAATTGACCCAGCAATTGATTTATATTCTAACTTATAGTAATTCAATTCAAATTAAAGAACAATACTATCATTTAACGCTTAATACATTTATATTCTAACTTACAGTAATTCAATTCAAATTAAAGAACAATACTACTCCCTCTGTCCCAGTGATTTGTTTACATTTGCGGACCAGTTTCCGGCACGGATTTTAAGGTGTATTTTAATGATAGTTCTATAACTTATTTTTGATATTTTCTTTTTTTGTATAAAAATAGAACAATCCTATTTTTATACAAAAAAAGAAAATATAAAAAATAAGTTATAGAACTATCCTTAAAATGCACCTTAAAATGCGTGTCAGATACGTAATTTTTTATGTAAAGAAATGGATGGGACGGAGGGAGTATCATTTAACACTTAATACAGATATTTTCGGGAAGAAGAGATTGTTAGAAAAGGTAATATCTAAAAAATGTAATTGTTAAGTTATTAATAACTATAATATCGTTATTTTATTTATAAAATAAGATTTTCCATAATTACAAAATAAATATGTATTAAAATAAAAGAAAAGAAGTAAAGAATAACTAAGTAGTGTATGGGTAATTAAGTAAATAAACAAAGTACCATACCCATCAACCCTAAAAAAAAAAGTACCATACCGATCAATCAAATTTTTAATGTTTCGGTTATTCTAAACTATACTATACTCTAATAAACGAAACATAGTATAATTTGTAGTTTGGTTAACCCCTATTTACTAAAAATAGTTATATATACAGAAGTTTAAGTTTCGATTACTGCCAACATCATATTAATTTATATTTAATACTAAAAATTATTATATACAAAAATGTAAGGTTCATATATTTTACTACATTATAAAAAAAATTATAAAAAAATGTATAGTAACCACGGCTTATAAGTTAGTAGCCTGTTTGGCTCAGCTTAATTTATGGACTTATGGACTTATTTTCGGATAAAAATTTTATATTTTGATAATTTTTTTGTACAAGTATTTAATGTATGTTTGAGATTCAATAAGTTGCAAAAATAAGTTGCAAAATAAGTTGGAAAGTTAGGAATCTTAACTTTAAACTTAAAATAAATTGACTTATTCTGAAAAATAAGTTCTCCCAAACACCCCATAGTATAAATATCAAAGTTATAATCAAAATTAATTATGTGATTTATGGTCATCGAACTTGAGATACATGTACAAAGGTGGTTTTGGGCCAAAGAATGGGAAAGCAAAGTTCAAGGCAATTCAACATGTATATATAAATCGTTTATGATGGTACAATATTGGTGCAGGATTTGATTATCTCTGAATCAATTAAAACAGCAGTTAACTGGGCAAAATTGCATTGCTGTTGCAAAATGCTGAAGCAACTATTATGATTAAAGCTGAGCTTGAAACAGTTATTGGAGCAAACAAGTAACTGGAAGAGACTGGCATTGATCATCTGCATTACGTACTAGCTACACTTTAGCATCTGAGAAGACCTGTTCATGTTATCAACAACCAATAGTACATGAAAACAACCAGCTAGTACATGAAAACAAGAACTCGTAAACATAAAATCCCTTCCTCAAGTGCATGATATCCGTCCTGAGTTCGTCTCCCTTGTACTTGAAAAGAACTAAGTAACCGACAAAAAAAAATTGTATTACCCTGCTTCAGTGCTTTGAAATTAAGTCACTTTTTTAACTTACAATTTTTTATTAAAAATTAAAAAAATAGTAATTGAGTTTTATGAAAAACAAACCAGAAACTTAAAATTATGAAGTCCAGAAATTATGTACTTGTGGTCTAAAAAATTAAAATATATACTCGTGGTCTTAAAAATTCAATATGTATAAGGCCTGTAAGAATCAATAGTTTATTATTTTTACAAACAATTAAACGAACTAAATTAAATTTGAGGTAGTAAGATCGTCTGAGCAAATTCGAAATTAAGGTAAACAAAGAGTAATACAGTATGATTATTCTGGTAAATTTAAGTAGCTCTTTTGATCATCCAAGTCCAAGATGGTAATGCTATATGTCAATGATGCCGATAAACAATTTTATGTATTGCCCTAAAGCTGTGGAATATAATTTCGGAATCCTTTCTCAAACTAGCCAAGAAGTATATCACTAGCAATCAAGCTCTAGCAGCAACTCTATACAAATTAATGTCACACACTTCTGTATATAGTTTATGTAGACTGTTTTCTCTTTAACTACACTTTAGTTGAAAATGCCTAGCTATCCAACCATATCCGAATGTTGAAAAGTCATGTTCGGTTTCTATTCCGAAATGACAAAATCCATCTTATCCTAACAAAAGAGGGCACCTAACATATATATACCTACATATGCACCGTCCTTTCTTTCAACTGTCACCACCATGCACAAGTTGAATGGTTTACCATGGACAAAAAAAACTGATCATCAATGTCCAAATCATGAGGAATTATTCAATTACATTTGGCATCGTTGGTCTGTGGAACTGATAACAATATGGCGAGGTTCGTGACATTTTTATGTGAGATCGACTAGTCTATTTAAATACTAGGAAAACAGGAAAGTTAATAATAAATTTCCAGCCGACAGGGAAATTATATATATATATTAGATGCAAGAGACTTTGAACAATTAGTCAGATTCCGGATCACATTAGTCGGCAGGATTTGAAGTTTCTGCAGGCTGGTGTCCAGTTTTTTGTTTTTTATAACCAACAGTTCAGTTGTTTAGCATAACTAAATACCGTTAGATAACATAATTATTCCTTAAAAATATTGATAACATAATTAACATGCATGATGTGATAGAATCATAGAAGGATAAAATATGTAAGTGGTACTGCAATTTTTCGAATTATATAATTTCGAGATAATTGCAATCCGTATAGTAAGAGGCTAGCTAGCAAATTCATCAGTTGACGACGATGTATATTTTTAACTCAATGGCACACATCACACTGTCTATGTAAGTAAGCACTGAATTACTCGACTCGAATTACAGCCAGCCCTATCTGCAGTTCTATATATGCCGCCGGCCAGTTCAATTTTGTAAATTCTCACGCCACCATGGTCATCTTATGCTATATATATAACTTATATTTAACACCGGCAATGTTATAATCTATGTCAAAATTGTGTGTGCACAGAATATAAAACTTAAAAAATAGCTGATTATAGGAAAAGAAACTGAAATAGAATTTACCTTCTCCGAATCAATGGGAAGGTAGGAGCAAGACAAGAACTGGTTTCCATGATTACGAATATGTAAATAGTCATGGATTGCTGATGCAGCATCATCAAGATTCTCATATTTTCATGAAAATTAATTTAATTATCAAAATTAACTGCACGAAATCGCCATGTGAATCTTGATGATGCCACTTCAACAATTGACGACTGTTTGTGATCGCCCTCTTGTCTCAATTCATGACCAATCTCGCTCATTTATATTTATTTGTAGCTAGTGAGATCAGATCTTAAGTTTGGATGACTAGCGGAGACGATAAATAAAATTACAAAGTTAGAAGAAATATATAGATTGCAAGAATATACCAATTCATGGAAGGAGAAGAGAGGGTGAGAAAGGAAGGGGAGAAATTGGGTGAAGCTGTGAATGAAATGATTCATAGGAAGACTAGTATATTTATACACACCAACCATCTAGTGTACAGTATGTTTGTAAACTAGGCAATGAGTTGAAAACTGGTCGAAGCAGGTAATTAACATAACAGTGAGCATGTGATCAGTTGAAAAGTATGCATGTTCCTCTTTGTTTCAAACATAAGTAAAACAAAATGAAAACAGAAATGTTAAATTTTTTAAAGATCGTTCCCAAATTGGGTACAAAGTAAGCAGTTGTCAAAATTTGATTGAATGAACGTTTTGGGATCCAATATTTCTAAGCATATTGCTCATAAGAAAAAACAAGGAAATGAAAAAAGTAGAATTATTTGCAATGAAAACAGTAGGTTTACTACTATTCCTGAATGAAGTGTTTTTGCATGATATTTGACCAAAGTAGAATTATTCAAAATGAAAATAGAGAATTTTTTTGGATTTAATAAGATTAAAATGCAGCAATCCATCGGAAAACGATCGATATCACACCAAGTAACAACTAACGGTCACTTTTACTATATTTTTTTAGTAATTCACAAAATCACTTTAAATTTTGAGGTACGACGAACATCTAAGTTACAGAATTCAAAAAATTTCATGATTGCTCTTTCTAAAAGTTATTCCTACAGTTTTCTATTCAATTTTTTACAAATTTTATAAATAATATCTACATATGATTACAAATTGCACATATTTAAGAACAAATTATAGTAGAATAAACCGTTTTTTGCAGATCAAGCTTATCACACACCTGCAAATTGATGATACCTAGTGTGATGATCAAGTCTTAAATAGTGAAAATATCCCTAAAAAATTAATGAAAACAGCGGTGGTTTAGTGCATTAGTTAATAAGATCTAGACACTTATTACTAGAAAATGAAATATAATAAAATAAAAAATCATGCATATATGTGCATGTCTAAAATCGGTTACGAATAAATTAACAGAAAATAAAATATTGCACTTTATTTTGAAAGAGAAATGTATGATAGGTAGAAATTAACTAGTCATTCAAAATATTATTCACTACAATAAATATGATTTTTATGATAAATTTAATGTGAAAATTCTGTCGTAAAAAATCATTGTACAAATTATCTAATATTTATTCTACATAGAACACAATATATGCAAACATTTTTCAACCTGTAAACTGTACTTAATAGTGCTTGCAACAAAATATATACAAGTTGGATTATAATACGTAAAAAGGTGAAACCAATCATTCTAATGAAGACCCTATTCTCTCTTTTTGGCACAGAAAGTTTTTAGGGCTGAATGAAGAACAAGATGCAGCAAATCATTGGACCAACTTGGATCCAATGAAAATCTATACAAGTGTTAGAAAAGCAAAAAAATGAAATATCAGGGCAACAACCATAACAACTAACAAGAGGACACTTTTCATGCAAACTTATCACGAAAATTATCCTTTTATTGGCGAATTTTTTTTTTTGTACTAATTAAGTTCAACTTATTTATAAATCAAACATTAAAATTATGTTTATGTACGATTCATTTACAATCAAAATGGATTCGAACCAAGCACCACATTGCAAGTAACGTATTCATGAAATTTATTTTGTTAATCGATCGAGTCTCGTATTCTAGAGACGTACTTTAACTACATTTTTGTTAAAATAGAGTACAAAATATTTTTTTATTTATAATATTTTTCACATCAATAAAATAAATAATGCCTTATTCTTTTACCAGGTTTAGGAACTTAAATATACTTAATTGGAACAAGGTTACATATTTGAAATATCCAAGATTTTCAAAATTAGGTTACATGGCTGTTTTTGTTTAAATAATTTACCAATTACATTGTTATTTTTGTTTAAATCATTTACCAGCTATTTATAAAAATTTATTTTTAAGCATAATAATCGTATTGATTAAAGGATATTCAAAAAAATTTATTATAAAGTATTATATATAGAGATACGAAATAGAAAAACAAAAAATAAAATATTTAAAATTGTAATTTAAAAATATTTATATATGTTGTAAATTATTATAATCAAAAAAGAAAAACCTACTATAAACCATTATAAATTTAATTACAAATATTATAATCAAATAAACACAACATGAATTAAGATATATTTTAGGAATGGTATATGAATTAAGATATATTTTACAAAAAGAATCATAACATTTCTTAATTAATTATGAAAAATAAATTAAAAAAATTAATAATTTGATATTTGTGTAACTTCAGGTTATCACGGTTTGGGTAGATAAATAAATTTCAGTATATTGATGCAACTCAGGGTGTCATTGAAGTGTGAATTACCTTATCCACATATTTGAATGTTGTTTAATTTGACTAGAATTAACATTAAAACGATTAGGCTCATCGATCTTTCTTACTTGTTTAATTCATTTAATTCGTTTAATATAATCAATTTGTTTCTTTATGCTATGTGTGTTTGTGTTTGTTTATATGCACATATTATGCATGTATTTGTGTTTGTATTTGTATGTGAAACCAATATTTGTATTTGTATGTAAACATGTATTTGTGTGTGTATGTCTTGAGAATGGTAAGTTTTCTTACATAAGTGATGTTCTTGATCTAATTTTGTAAATTTTGATTGATTTTGATATCTAAATTTGTATATTTTCTATGCTACAAGAAATAAATCTCACTTTTATACCTACTTCAGATGCTTGAGATCATTAATTTAGAATCATTGTTATTTCGTTGTGTTATCTCTTTATGAGGACAAGTGGTTCCAATTAATTTGGATGTAATTATATGGCTATTTCTCGTGATGTTTAGTTTTTTCATATAAGTGGTTCTCAATTTCATTTTCTCATGTAAGTGATGTTCTTGATCTATTTTGGTAAATTTTTGGTAACTTTATTGTGCCATTATGCTCGAATTTGTTTATGTCATATGATTTGAGAATGTCATCTTGATGTCATTGGTATCTTTTGCTTGAGTTGGGATATTAGTATCCTTTGTGAAAATATTTGTTAAAGTCCAAATTCATGTTCACATTTTCATTTTGTTGTTATATTTAGCATTTTATATTAATGATATTGATAGGTTAGAAATAGCCCAGGCCCAATTAGGCTCAGCCTCAGGCCCAAAGTAACAAGCAATCCAACTTATGAGAATAAGAGCAGCTCAGTCCAGGCTAGTGGACCCCGGACTCGGAGTCACCGCTACGTGGCATGGTCCCCTCCCCAGACTAGGGGACCCCAGATTGGTGATACCTAGCGCACGTGGCAGTCTAGCTCAGACGACATTCCCACACTTGGCGCTGACCAACATTAAAGACCAAGGAATAACATGTGTCAAATCATGTCCGCAACAACATTGCCACACTCAAGTCAACGGTCCCCACAAATAGGGACACGTGTCCTACATCCCGGGAGTTCAGCAGCTTGTCCCCCGGATCCAACAGTCAGGAGTAGAGGTAACCTACCCCTAAACCCTAGGCCTAGGGCTATAAATACCCCTAGAAAATAGGGTTTAGGGGTTAGACATTATTGCACACCTACACACATTTATTACCCTTGTGATACTCTGCTTGATTATTATCTTCCAAAGCCAACTCTTATTCTCACGCTGGAGGCACCTCGGGGCCAAACCCCCCCTCCGGTGTTGTTTTGTAGATACCCCACCACAGTTACACCACTTTCGAGCCAGGAGTTGGCGAGGAAGTACCCGATCAAGATTCAGAGTTATCATTGGCGCTAGAATGAGGGGCTGAACCTCCGACCTCAAACCAAACAGCCGAGCTAAACGAACTCGAACCCCTCAAACCAGCTAAAACCAACAACCATACCTCGACAAAGCAAGTCCACCCAACGCCAAGCACTCAGCGCCCCTAGAGAAGAGCCCCTAGTTCCTATCCCGGAGCAAGCACCGCCTAAATAGGTCTCGATCCAGGAGAGGCTCGGGATCGGCCCCAATGATGCCCGGGTCACCGTTGAGGTGAACTGATATAAATATACAGACGTGCCTCTTGACTCCGCACAAATGGAAAACCTGACCCCGGAGGAGCTGGCCGAAGCGATCCGGGCTTACCGAAGCCATCCCCCCTAGTACCAGAGCCCGAACAAGCGGAAAATTCCGAAGGGTCAGCAAACTCCCACCAATCCCGAGCTTCGGTCTTTGACCGCCTCGGAGACCAAGGCAAAAGAACTAAGAAAGACCACAATCCCCAAAGCAAAGTCAGAGATGACGAGACCGATAAATTGAAGAAAATGGAAAGGCTCCGGGAGAAAATAAGGCAGGAGGAACATGCCAAGTTGGAACTTAGAGTCCAGAGAAGATTTCAAGAAGAAGAGGAAAGGATATGAAAGTCCAAATCCAAAAGAACTCACCGAGAGATCAGCCCGGAGATCATCTCGGATGACGAAGAGCACCCAAACAACTTAGTGCAAATGATCCATGAACTACAGAGAAAAGTCAATAGTGACTCCGGATTTGAAGTGCAGGACACACTCACCCATTTCAGCTATTCCCTCGAAGCCATACCCAGACAAAAGAACCTTAAGCATTACAATTTTGACTCCTTTGATGGGCTAGAAGACCCGGAGGAACACCTCAACTACTTCGAACAGATAGCCCTGATATACTTCTACAATGACCTCACAAAATGTAGATTCTTTGCCTCCACACTGAAAGGAGCAGCCCAGAGGTGGTTCAGCCGGATCCCATCCCGGAGCATACATAGTTGGAAAGAGTTCAGGGAAGCCTTTCTCCGGAGGTTCCGATCTAACAAAACCCCGGAGTACCACATGTGTCACCTCGAGATGATCAGGCAACACGACAACGAGGCCCTCTCCGCCTTTATGAAACGATTCCAAGAGGCTATAAACAAAGTCACCAACCTAGACGAGAGAGAAGCTTTGAGCATATTCCGGAAGAACCTGGATCCGGAGCATAATGAGCGCTATGTACTAGAGCTCGTGCACAAAGAGCCCCAGAGCCTGGCCGCGGCCTATGTTATGGCTGCCAAGTTCATTAAAGAAATAGATATCTTACAGGCCATGAGAATGACCAGGCAAGGAGCCTCTTCAAGAAGGAACAAAGATGACCACCCCAGAAGTGAGTACCAACCAGAAAAGAAATTCAAGCCCAACAAACAGAGTAACTACATCCCCAGCTCTCAACTAACCATCCCGGACAGAAGCCACTTTTCAAAGCCCAAAGCTGATGCCAGGCCCCCGAGGCTAGAGAGGCCCGGGCCACGACCCAAGCCCGAGTGGACACCCCTGAACCGACCCCGAGCCAAAATATTGAAAGAAATCCAGGACAAACCATTCTATTACCCACCTAAACCCATGGCAACATCTCCGGAAGATCGGCCCAAACACAAACACTGCGACTACCACGCAACCCATGGGCACAACATCGAAAACTGTGTCTCTCTCTAATTCTTTATTGAGGAACAGATCAAAAAGGGAAATATGAACCAGTATGTAGCCCGGAGAACTGCTGAGAGGGGACAGGGACCCGGGGTCCAGAAAACTAAAAACGTGGTACATGTAGTGTTGGGCGGCTCCAACTCTCCCCCAAGAACCCCGGACTCCGGAGATGAGGTAATGATGGTGGAAACCGCTCCGGAGCAAGTCATATCATTCAGCAACGCCGATTTTGAAGGAATATACCCCAACCATAACGAAGCCTTGGTGGTGGGCCTAGATATTGCTGAAAACGAAGTAAAAAGGGTCCTTGTGGACAACGGCTCTTCGGTCAACATATTGTTTAAGCATACCATGGATAGGATGCAGCTCGGGAGTGTTAAAATGAATGAATGTAGAGAAGACCCACTGTACGGCTTCGGCCACAACTTGGTCCCTATTCAAGGAACACTCTACCTACCTGTCCAGTTCGGCACCGCCCCGAAGCAAATAACTCATATGGTCAAATTCTATGTGATCAACAGTCCATCCTCCTACAATGTGATTTTAGGGCACCCAGCCCTAACCAAGTTCCGAGCTGTGACCTCAACCCCGCACCTCAAATTCAAGTTCCCAACAGTCGCCGGGGTAGGAGAAGTAAGGGGTGATACTGAAACAACAAGCCGATGCTATGGTCAAGCCTTAGTTATGGCTGAAACCGATCCAGAGAACAAACGCAAAGCCTCCTCTTACCATAAGAACCAAAGTAGAAAGAAACACAGGAACTCAACTTATAAGAACCCCGGGAAAGAGGTTCAGAATATCGAGAATGCCGAGGCCCCTACCCAAGAAGCAAGAACTGCCCCAGCCCGGGAGTACCTGGCCTCAAACTCCCAGGCCCGGGTTCAAAAATCATCCACAATGAAAGATCAAGCCAAAGTTGAGCCCGCAGTAGAAACAGAGACAATTGAACTGATACCCGGAGATTCCGAAAGAAAAGTTAAGATTGGGGCAGGGCTAGAATCGACATTTAAAGAAGAGCTTGTATCGCTACTCCGGGAGTACGCGGATGTGTTTGCTTGGAACCCGGCAGACATGCCCGGGCTCCAGGAGTCTCTAGCCATGCACAGCCTGGATGTCGACCCCAAGAGGAAACCAGTGAAACAAAAGAGAAGGAACGTTGCCCCGGAGAGGCAAAAGGCCATAGATGAAGAAGTGGAAAAGCTCCTCAAAGCCGACTTAATATGTGAAATCAAGTACCCAGAGTGGTTAGCTAATGTGGTTCTGGTGAAGAAACCTAGCGGAAAGTGGAGGATGTGTGTTGACTACACCGACCTCAACGAGGCTTGCCCCAAGGATCCATACCCACTACCCAGCATAGACCAACTCATTGATGCTACCTCAGGCCACGTGATGCTAAGCTTTATGGATGCCTTCTCCGGATATAACCAAATCAAAATGAATCCCGCAGACATAGCCAAGACAGCCTTCATCACCCATAGAGCAGTATACGCTTACAAGTTAATGCCCTTTGGACTCCGGAATGCCGGGGCCACGTACCAGAGAGCAATGATAGCAGTATTCAAGGACCAAATAGGCTGGAATCTGGAATCCTACGTTGATGACATCATAGCCAAATCTAAAACAGTTGAGGAGCACATCCCCGATCTGCGGGAATGTTTCAAGAACTTGAGAAAACATGAGATGAAGCTAAATCCGGAAAAATGCACCTTCGGGGTGGCGGCAGGGAAATTCTTAGGCTTCATGATCAGCTAGAGGGGAATCGAGGCCAACCCGGAAAAAATCATGGCAATCCTAGACATGCAACCACCTCGGACTCAGAAAGACATACAGAAATTGGCCGGGTCCTTGGCCGCACTAAGGAGGTTCATCTCCAAATTAGCAGAGCGATGCCTACCCTTCTTCAACCTGCTCAAAGGGGCCAACAACAAAAGGGAAATAGTCTGGGGCCCGGAGTGCCAACAAGCTTTGGATACCATTAAGGAATACCTAACCTCCCCACATCTCCTAACGAAGCCCGAACCCGGAGAACCTCTGCATCTATACCTCTTCGCCGGACCCCTAGCCGTGGTCGCCGCTTTGGTTCGAGAAAATGGGGGGGATCCAACAACCAGTATACTATGTAAGCCAAGTTCTAAAGGATGCAAAAACCCGGTACCCCAATCTGGAGAAGTTTGCCTTTGCCTTAATCACAGCCTCGAGAAAACTCAGATACTATTTCCAGGGAAGATAGATCAAAGTAGTAACAGATCAGCCGTTAAGACGGATAATCCACAAGCCGGATGCGTCCGGAAGATTGATAAACTGGGCAATCGAGCTAAGCCAATTCCACCTAACCTTCATACCCCGGACGACCATCAAAGCACAGGCCCTGGCAGACTTTATAGTAGAGTGCTCCTTCCCCGAACCAGAGCCCACTCCCCTTGCCGAGCATGGAGCAACCCCGGAAAGGAGCCCAGAGTCGTGGACTCTCTACGTAGATGGATCATCAACAGCTGAAAGATCCGGGGCAGGGGTAATTATGAAGAGCCCGGTTGGTTTCCAAATCAGGTAAGCAATAGATTTCAAATTTCAAGCGACCAACAACCAGGCTGAATATGAAGCTCTCCTTGTCGGGCTAAGGCTAGCCCGAACTCTGAAAATTCAAAGCTTGAGCATCTATAATGATTCCCAAATTGTAGTAAGGCAAACAAAAGGGGAGTACATTGCCAAAGACCCCAAACTGGCCCAATACCAAGCCCTGGTCAAAAGCTACTTAGCCACCGCACCAGAACATCAGATCAGCCAGATTAACAAAGAAGAAAACTCGGAAGCAGATGAGCTCTCCAGACTAGTTCAGAACTCAGCCGAACTAGATAGCTCAGTCTATTTTGAAGAACTGGATAAGCCAACTATTGACCAAGAAGAAGTGATGGAAATTGATGACAGCCCAAACTGGATGACCCCTTTCATCCTCTATCTGGAGAAAGGGGAGCTGCCCGGGGACAAGAATGAAGCTAGGAGGTTGAAGAGCAAGGCAGCCAAGTACTTCATTGAAAACAAGCAACTCTATCGCAGAACTTTCTCATCTCCAGTTCTGAAGTGTGTGGGCCCGGAGGAGGCCAACTACTGTTTGCAAGAGGTACATGAGGGAATTTGTGGAGACCGCATGTCCGCAGAAGCCCTTGCCTACAAAATCATAAGGCAAGGTTACTACTGGCCAACCATCCACGCAGATGCAATAGAATTTGTCAAGAAATGTAGAAACTGCCAGCTATTCAGCAATGTGCCAAGGAAAAGCCTGGTCCTGCCCTCTTCGGTCCTCTCTCCAATCCCCTTTGCTGTATGGGGCATCGACATAGTGGGACCCTTTCCCCGAGCTAAGGGGGACTTGAGGTACCTGCTGGTAGTCATTGACTACATGACTAAGTGGGCGGAAGCCAAAGCAATGATGACTATCAATCAGCAGGATTGCATCAAGTTTATGGACAATATCTTAATGCGGTTCGGGCTACCCAGAGTCTTGGTTTCAGATAACGGACCCCAGTTCGTCGGCTCAGATTTTGAAAACTACCTCAAGGAAAGGGGGATCAAACACAAGAAGTCATCAGTAGCATATCCCCAGGGCAACAAACAAGTTGAAGTCACAAACAGGATTCTACTAAGGGGAATTGAAAAAAGGCTACAAGAAAACAAGAACAAGTGGCCCGAAGAGCTACCAAATGTGCTATGGTCATACCGAACAAGCCCGAGGTTCGGGACGGGATAAACTCCATTCAAGCTAGCCTATAGAATCGAAGCCATGTTGCCAATTGAAGTGGGCTCCCCTTCCCACAGGGTGATTAATTTTGATGAGATTGCAAACGAAGAAGGGCTCCGGGCAAACCTCGAGCTAGTAGATGAGGTCCGGGACAAAGCAGTGGAAAGAATGGAGAAATATAAAGAAAAAACAAGGGAATATTTCAGAAAGAAATCAAGGGTAAAGAATTTCCAAGTCGGCGACCTAGTACTTCGGGACACGGAGGCAGCGGACCCCACTTATGCCCAAGTGGGAAGGTCCCTACCAGGTCAAAGAAGTACTCCGCCCCGGGACCTACAAGCTCAATCACATGGATGGATCCGAGGTCCCCAACACTTGGTACGGCCTCAGGCTCAGGAAATACTATCAGTATATCCAAGGACTTCAGCTAAAAGCAACAACTATTTTGTAATAGGAACGCAGAGATGCTTGTAATCATTCAAAGCTATTAATGAAAAGGATCATGGTTCCCTATCAAAAACTTGTCTTTCTCAATGTTTTCTATACAATACGAAAATCCTACTTGGAAAGTTTGCATACTTTCCAAGTATGGCTGAATCCCGGGTCAAAAGGTGAATACCTTGGCCCGGAGCAAAACAAGCATAACGAAATTCCTACTTGGAAAGTTTGCATACTTTGCAAGTATGGCTGAATCCCGGATCAAAAGGTGAATACCTTGGCCCGGAGCAAAACAACCATAACGAAATTCCTACTTGGAAAGTTTGCACACTTTCCAAGTATGGCTGAATCCCGGGTCAAAAGGTGAATACCTTGGCCCGGAGCAAAACAACCATAACGAAATTCCTACTTGGAAAGTTTGCATACTTTCCAAGTATGGCTGAATCCCGGGCCAAAAGGTTAGTACCTTGACCCGGAGCTAAACAACCAATACAAATTCCTACTTGGAAAGTTTGCATACTTTCCAAGTATGGCCGAACCTCGGGACACAAGGTAAACACCTCGGCCCGGGGCTACACAAACATAAACAACTTGAAAACTTTTGGACCACAAACTCCCCTATCCGGATTACCCACAAAAGGGAGTGGGGGGAAAGACAAGCCACGCCAAGTTAAAGTTACATAAAAATGAAGGCATAAAATACGTTACATAAAATCAAACAAACAGGCCGGGCTGACCAACAGCCCGAAACACCTGACAGTTAAGCAAAGTTATGATGAAGGTTACAACAATTTTAAAGAAGAATTCAACAAGACAGAATGGTTAAAGATTACACGGGCATAGCCCGGACCCTTGACGCAGCCAGTCTGGAGGCTCAAGCTTCGGGAGGAGGAGAGGAGTTGGGAGCATCATAGGGAGTAGGTTCGCCCTCACCCCGGACCAGAGCTTCTTCGGCATCCATGTAAGCCGTAATAAAGTTGTCCCAGGTGGCGGTTCCAGGATCAGCCTTGCACATGTTCTCAGCAACCACCCAGCAACGGTGGATTTTCTTCGAAGTGACGTTGGCAAGATCTTCATCATATGCATCCGATTTCCGGAACTCGGCAATCACCTCTTTTTCGGATTTCTTGGCCTTCAGCTCGGCCCGGAGTTTATGCACCACCTCCCTATACTCCTTGAGCTTAGCCTTGGCGGCATCTCTTTCCTCAGTAAGGGTCTTGGCCGCATCCTTAAACTTGTTTGCCTGAACTTCAACAGATTTCCTCAGATCGGCAAGCTCCGTCCTTGCAGCTTCCGCCTCCTTCTCCATCTCCTTTCTCTTCTCGGTCACCGAGCTCAAAACATCCCGGGCCTCCTTAATGGTTTCCAAATCCTGGCATGCAGCAGCAGCGGTTCTAGCCATCCGGACCCCGAGCTACGAAAACAAAAACAGAGATTAAGAAAACAAGTAGTAACAATTAAAGCCATCATATAAGGAGTCCGGAGAAGCGTATACTTGGCCATAGACCGCCATCATATCCTGGAATTGGGAGATGGCCGGAGCTTTGCCCATCTCCTCCCACTCCACTTTGCTGGGGAGGTTGGCGAGAAACCCGATGAAGTTCCTCTCCTCCGGGGAAACAGGAGCCGGTTCGTGAGGCCCGAAGTTAGCCCTCTTCGAGCTACCATCGGCCGGTTGCTCAACAACAATCTCACAATCGGACTGCATGGTCCCAAATTTCTCGGCCTGAACAGCAGACACCCTCGACCTCTTCCTCGGGACCAGCTCAGACTCTCCAACCCCAGCTTCCAAGTTCATAAGCTCCAGAGTCACCTCCCTGTTCTCAGGACCCCGGTTCTCCGAACCTCCCTCCTGATTAGCCCGCGAACCACTAGCCTCCCCGGGGGCCTTGGTGTTGTCGCGGACATGACCAATGTTCTGGAGAGCAGTAGCCAGAGATCTGTTTGCCTTGCTCATTTCAACAAATTGCTCGAATTCTAGCTTATATCCGGGGAGACCTGAAAAAAGAGCACATTAGCCCGGGACAAATTAAACAATCAGACAGAAATGAAATGCAAGTGAAATGCAACCCGAACTTACATCCTATCCAAAAAAGGTACTCGTGACTCATGAGGTCATCCCTAGTCACCTGTCTCCTAAGACCCCGGTAGAAGGCGTGAACCCAGTCCAACGCCACATCCTGAAGATCATGTACCTCAAAATGCATAGCCAAAGGCTCCTCTTTAAAGGTTGGCATGAACCGGATATCGACGCCCCGGAGAAATACAAACTCATCGTTCCATCCCTTCAAGGAAGGGAGCATTCCAAGAGGTTTGGAGGCCGAGGAAGGATACCCACATGCCTTACCCCGGAACCTAAATTCATACATGTGGACATTATTGGAGTGCACCAGTTGAAAAAGGTGGTGAAAAAGCTTGAAGTTTGGTAACACCCCGGTAACCTCATAACACCCCAGGAAGTAGGAGATCCACTTCACCGCATTCGGAGTCAACTGGGTAATAGGAATCTCATACTCGAACAAACATAATGACTTAACAAACTGATGGCACCTAGGCTCGTACCCCAACCTCAGGTGCTCCGGCCAAACTCCAACCCATCCCCCCTCCGGCCTATGGTAAATTTTCTTCCCGGGCTCTAGCCACCTCCATTCTACGTTCTCGTCCAAGTGGAATGTAGCTCAGAAAATTTGATCCCATTCGACTGGCTCCTCTATATACTGAGATCTGAATGGGCCGACATCTATACCGGAGCCCGGCTTGTTCCCGAACTTGGAATCCAGGAAAGCCTGATCATACTCGGTCATAACTGCAACGTCTGGGTTCTGCAAGAACTCTACACTAAGATCCCTAAAGAAATAAGCCTGCGGAATCCCCGGGTCCCTCCTGACAAAATAATACTTGGAGTGGCCCCAACTACCATCCGGTTCACTAAGGCTGAACCCCGGACCCATATCCTTCGTCGCGATCTTTATAAGAACTGGTAGACTACTCTTCTTCTTTCCCATTAGGCACCACTCTAAGTCTACTAAGTCAAGGCAACTATCTGAGGAACTAGCACTGGTACAGGAGCTACTAGGGTCGGAGAGAGGGGTTAGCACGCGCCTAGCAGTCACGCGGGTTTTTCTAACCATAAAAGGAAACTACCCCGGGCTACCCACCAAAGCAAGAAGACAAGAATAAGAAGCTACAGATAGGAAACTACCCCGGAAATAATGACACAATAAAGCTAAAAAAGTAAAGAGCCGGAGTAAGGAGACTTACAGAGAAGCGAAGAAACCGAAGAAAAGAGAAGCTAGAAAATCCGAAGTGCACCTAGTCCGGAGTACGCGTCCTCAGAGAAGCGTGATAACGACAGCAAGTTGAAAACTCGTAAAAGGCAAAAGAGAAGAGGACGACAACTATTTATAAGCGAAACGGTGGGATTGAACCGTCGAGACACGTGGCAGCCAATGAATGGCCAACGGTTCAATAACTCGGAGAAAAGAAAAAGAAAAAAAGAAAGAGAAAATAGCTGGCATCCACTATCCGGCCCAAACGTCTTCAAAAAAAAAACTTTTTTAGAGCATATTTACATACCAAAATATACGTACATACGTATATATATGTACACATATACGCGTGAACCAGCCAAAACACTCCTAGCCCCGGGGATGCGCCTTTCAGCACACACCCCGGGCCTGGGGGGCAACCAAAAACAAAAAACTTTTTCTAAGTTACCCAAAGTCATGAAGCTTTGGACTTGTGGAGATATCATATCACTCCTAGCCCCGGGGATGCGCCTTTCAACACACACCCCGGGCCTGGGGGGGAACCAAAAACAAAAATCTTCTTCTAAGTTACCCAAAGTCATGAAGCTTTGGACTTGTGGAGATAACATATCACTCCTAGCCCCGGGGATGCGCCTTTCAGCACACACACCCCGGGCCTGGGAGGCAATCAAAAACAAAAATCTTCTTTTAAGCTACCCAAAGTCATGAAGCTTTGGACCTGTGAAGATAACATATCACTCTTAGCCCCGGGAGTGCGCCTTTCAACACACACACCCCGGGCCTGGGGGGCAACCAAAAGCAAAATTTATTTTTCAAGGCAATGGAGCTCAGTTATTCCTACTACTCCCCCATCCGAAGAATCCGCATGAGGGAGTGGGGGGTAAATGATAGGCTAGAAATAGCCCAGACCCAAAGCAACAAGCAATCCAACTTATGAGAATAAGAGCAGCCCAGCCCAGGCTAGTGGACCACGGACCCGGAGCCACCACTACGTGGCATGGTCCCCTCCCTAGACTAGGGGACCCCAGATTGGTGACACCTAGCGCACGTGACAGTCCAGCTTAGCCGACATTCCCACATTTGGCGCTGACCAACATTAAAGGCCAAGGAACAACATGTGTCAAATCATGTCCGCAACAACACTGCCACACTCAAGTCAACGGTCCCCACAAATAGGGACACGTGTCCTACATCCCGGGAGTTCAGCAGCTTGTCCCCCGGATCTAACGGTAAGGAGTAGAGGTAACCTACCCCTAAACCCTTGGCCTAGGGCTATAAATACCCCTAGAAAATAGGGTTTAGGGGTTAGACATTATTGCACACCTACACACATTTATTACCCTTGTGATACTCTGCTTGATTATTATCTTTCAAAGCCAACTATTATTCTCACGCCGGAGGTACCTCGGGGCCAAACCCCCCTCCGGTGTTGTTTTGCAGATACCCCAGCACAGCTACACCACTTCCGAGGCAGGAGTTGGCGAGGAAGTACCCGATCAAGATTCAGAGTTATCAGATATAATTGTGAATACCTTATGATTGATTTGTAGTATCCATGGCAAGACTCAAAGACATGGGATGAGGTCGTGGACCTAGTCAAACAACCCGTGCAATTTTGCGAACGCCTAGCCCACATTTTCCACGCACTCCGAACACTCATATGATGATCGCGATCGAGATTCGAGAACGGAGAGGACTAAAGCCCCAATCACAATTTGAGCAAGTTAGGGGAGAGGCAACCAAAAATTTCGTGTCGTATCAAATCTAAGAGGGATGGTAAACATTTGAGATATTTTTACAATTCTCATATTTATTGCATATCACTCATATATATATATATATATATATACCTAAATATATTTATACACGAATTATTGAATTGGTGTAGAAGATGAATAAGACATATTTATAAGACTAGCTCGTAGATTATGATCGATTATAAATATATCAGTTTTGTAGTATACATGATGACATGGTGATGAAGACGTTGAATGCAATTATTCGTTCAAAATGGTATGTTGGGACATATAGATATACGATCGTTATTGTACAAAATCCGAAGTGGGTAAAAGAGGTTACTAAGGAATTTGGTGTATGTTATTTCGATTTCTTTTATTTTCTTCGTGATATATTATAAATTCTCAATGATTATTTGATGTATTTAATTCTTGTAATTTGTAGTTTTACTATACTCATTGGAAGAGGCAAAATCATGAGAAGGTTAAAGAGAGTTTGTAATTATCTGTGAAAAAGAGTATAAAAAAGTTAGTGAATCAAGAGAAGGCAAGGTTGAAAAGAAATATGAATTTTACGGGAAAATTTGCGAAAAATCTACATCCGATCTACTTTGAACTTGACGTGTAGGAAGGATTTGTAAAATATTTGAGGATCGACAACGACACACGTCAGGCAAAAGTTGGAGCAGAAAACCAACAAAAGGCAAGCATATATAACACTATTTATATTTAATCGCAATCAGAAGACATGTCATACTTTAATATTTATCTAAATCTACTTTAAATTTAATCAATTAACCAAGACAACGATGATGGGAAAAATGACAAGAATTGCGGTGGTGAAGGGTGTGATTGAGAAGATGACAAGTATAGTGGTGAGGAAGCATAATTTAGTAAGTTTATGATTATGTAAGTTTATGATGGGGTGAGAAAGAAAATACGTTATTTTAAGATATTATTTGTTGCATTTTATCGGATGAGAACTAATTTGGTCTTAGTAAGTGAATTTTAATTGTGGATTGAGGGTTTTTATATTGTTGTGTTCCGTTTTGATTATTGATATAAATGTATATTATATTTAATTTATGGATCGAGAATTTCTATATTGTTATGTTTGGATGTGAATGTGTAGTGCAAGAAATTTAGACAAAATACCAAAACATACAATTAAGTGGAATATAATAAAACAAATGCAAGAGATGAAGCACAAAAAAATGACCAAAAATATATTATTTCCGACCATCTTCGACAATGAAAACATTCAAATTCTTGAAAAATTGATCGATTAAATGTTACCAAAAATAGTTTGTGCTAGCATTTTTTTAGTTTGTCTCTAATATAAATGTGACCAACACAAACAAAACAACCAAAAATTGATAAAACCAACCAAAATCACATCCTAGTTATGGCTGCCATATTGGTGCCACGTGGATGCCATGATGGCAAAAGTTGGTCAACCATTAATGACGTGGATAATAATAATCGACTAATATTTTGATCCCTTATATGACGTGGTGCTGATTCACACGTAAGTGCAGCCAAAAATGATGAAGTTAAAAAATACATAACCGATCACATTTTTGGTCGATTATGAGTGTTATATCAACCAATCCGACATTTTTATTCGGGTTCTTTTCGACAAGTTATTTTTGGTCGATTATGTTATATAACCGACCAAAAATAGCTCAAAATCGATCATTCATTTAAAAATAATCAATTCTATTGATCTATAATAAATATTTTTCTTGTAATGGTATAATGCACGCTACAAGAAAAGTGCTCATTTCTGATCGTCACATTTCTGACCAACACAAAGTGATCGGAAATGATGAGTCATAACCAGCCGATAAAACCGACCGCCATTGTCGATCGTAAATAACTACATAACCGATCATTTTTGGTCATTAATGAAATGACTGGATCCAATATCCACGTCATCATCAAAACCGACCAACTCATTACCGACCAACGACGTCAGAAATGAATAATGTCATTTCTGACCAAATTTGATGATTAGAAATGTGCGTTTTTAATTGTAATGGCATGACCTCACTTGTTTTAAATGTACGTAACTCGACTAATAACTACTGTTCGTTGTAATAAAATTGGGTTCCTGTGTTTGGTCCATTGTATTCAGAATTAGATAAAATGTGAACTTGATTAGGTTTTAAACTTAATTATTAAAATTATTTCATTTTTCTTTCTATTTCTATATTCATTTTTGACGCCGCTTACCATCATATTGCCATCATTGCAAAGCGACACTTTAATCACAATTTTGTTATTCGGCTAATCTGTTTGGTAAATGTTAAAATATCAAGATTAGGAATCTTAATCATGATTAAACTACACATGTTCATGTGCTTTGACTGCGGATCTTCACGTGATTCGACGAGGACGATGAATCTGCCGACCATTAAGGTTTGTTTACATTTGATTAAAGCATCAAATCCTAAACTAAGTATACTCCATTACTTAATTAGTATGTTCTTTATTCTACTTGATCATAACGAGCATTATCATATAATTAATTTCTTGATGATGAGGGAGTTGTGGTAATCTAATAATTAATTAGGTTTCTGTTAAGTGGTTTTGATTATAAAATGTTGTTGCTTTTGAAAACCATGGGCTGATTAACATTAAGTATACACTACATAAGTTGTGTTGGAGTAGATTAATTAACAAAACACACTTAATAATACATGTAAGTACGAATCCCGTCTCGTATGTGCGCATTAACTTTGTTGTGAAAGGTCAACTGGATTAATGTTCACATTGTAGGAATTTAACCGTTACAAAACCTTGGCTGCTATGCAAACTGAGCTTTAGGGCTATAATTTTAATTTGTTTTGTTTGTTCACATGCATTTGTGGATCTAGAATTAATCTTAGGGTATAATATTTTTTTGGATATTTTTTTATTTTGATTAATCAATATTAATACACCTTTTTATTATTAAGGATACTTATTAGCATCAATATTTGTACACTTAAATTTCAGATATTACTAAAGCACATATATACCTAGCTAGCTAGTAGACCATGACCTTCCTTAAATCATAATAATATTACTCACATTACTTAAAATAGAAGTTGTTCGATTTTTGAACACACGTTTTGAAGAAAATTTGTTACATAGTTAAAAATAATAATAAATAAAAATATTTATTTAATATTATAATATGGGGTAACTTCATAAAAATGTAAAAATGAAACATACGAAGAAAATGTTAGTATTATTAGTACTAGATAGATTAAAGTTCATATCCGAACCAGGTATGATGACGGGTTAAATTACATAAATCGATATTGATATGAACCGAAATCAATATATATGATTTGTGGTTACGGTTTGACTATTTTAAAAATTCTCGAGTTAGAATTAATTTTGATTTAATCTTAATTCAACCTGCTTTCGATTTGATCCACACTTATATACATATATTTTTCAATTTTATGTTTATGATTATTTATCTTGAAATAATTTTATTCCCATGAAACTAAATGGTTGCTAAATCTTATAAAATTATCAGCTTGTCATCGGAATGAATCAATTGTTTGTTATTATTCTTTTAAAGTATTTTCAAGGACTTTTGTATTATGTATTGTATCGAACATTTCTTTTTTTTTTTTGCTAAATTAATATGTATTAGAAAGAACGGGAAACATAGGGGTTGACCCTTGGTCTATGACAAGCCATAGATGGATCTATCTAAGACAATTTAAAAGAATTCAGAAAGCCAAAGAACAACAACAAAGAGAACCAAACTAACTATTAAATCATCAAATCTGGCCTACTACCAAGTATATTAGAAAACCAAGTGGAGCTTTCAAGCCTGGCTCTAGTGTCCACAATAATACCATTCAGCAGCCTTTTTGGTCCAAAAATTCCGTTGTTGTGCTTTCTTGCATTTCTTTCACGCCAAATAAAGTACGTGTAGATTTGGACCATAAGTAATGCTATCCTCCTCTTCGAACTGTCCTGGATGCTTAAGACATGTTGCTGAAAGTCCAGCCAATTATGCCCAAAAATTCTTAAGTTTAGCAAGGAAAGCATCCGAGAGAGCACAAACCAACTGTAAGGACAATGAAGAAAAAGATGTGAATCAGTCTCACGACCCATCACACAGAGAAAGCATTGCTGGTCTAACGAGATTCCAAATCTCGCAAGCCTAGCTAAGGTGTTCAGACGACCATGGCTTAACAACCAGTGGTGATGGGCATATCTTTCCACCTTAAGTTTGTGCCAGACTGCAGAGAACCATTGAACAATTTGACGACGATGTCTCAGACTGTCCCACACATGCCATGTTTTAATCTTCTTAATGTTCAAACCGTCCCATAAGATCACATCGTGAGTATCCAAATTGAAGGCTGGGTAATCGAAAGATTGAATCCAATGCAGTAGGATAGGGTCTAAGTGATGATGTCTATAATTGGGTTGAGGTAACAACCAAGAACCTGTTCTGATAATGTCATGGACTGTAGCATTTTGATTCGATCCACATTGATGAATTGGCGCAGATGAGTGATTAGCAAGACTGGTTTTGTTCCACCAAGGGTCAAACCACAAGGAAATATGAGAGCCATCACCAATGTTGTAGGAGATGAAGCGAAGAGCAGTAGGACGTAGCCGTAGGACCTTTTTCCAAATCCATGAACAGTCAGAGGGTATGTGCATAGTCCAAAAATTTTTTTTTTTAAGAACCGTTTTGTTAACCCAGGAAGCCCATAAAGATGTGGAATGGTTAATAACCTTTAAGAGATGACAAATGATTTGGGCCCTGTTCCAGTCAGATGGGTTCTTTAACCCCAAGCCACCTTCGTCTCTAGGCAGGCACATTGTTTCCCAACTTACCTTAGTTCCACCTTTGTCTAGGATATTTCCATTCCAAATGAACCTTGTTAGCAAAGACTGAATAGTATCGTGCACAGTACTTGGCAGAATGAAATGATTCGACCAGAACGCTTGCATGGCGAAAAGAACTGACTTAACAAGCTGCACCCTTCCAGCAAGAGACAGAAGCTTACTTGTCCAGACTGAGATTCTTTGAGTAAGCTTTTCTATAAGAGGCATGCAATCATTGACATAAAGCTGTGATGAAATAAGGGGAACTCCTAAGAAACGTACTGGGAGATTGCCTGTAGGAATATTATAGGTGTTGTGAAACCAAGTAACCAGTTCATTGCTGCAATTACATAGGAAACTTGTGCTCTTTTGAAGACTTGGGGTAAGACCACTCAAATCAGAAAAAGCATAGACAGTATCCATGATGTGAGTAATGGAAACTTGGTCTCCATGGCTAAAAAGAAGCACATCATCCGCAAAGAACAGGTGAGTTAGTTCCAATTCCTTGCATCTCCAATGATGTCTAAAGTTCACAGGCTTTGCCTTCAACATTTGGGAAAGAATGTTCATGCATAAAGCAAAGATATACGGGGACATAGGGTCATCTTGACGAATACCTTTAGCCCCTTTGAAATATCCATGAATAGAACCATTGAGCTTGACTGAGTACCAAGCTTCACATAAACAAAGTTCAATCCATCTGATAAATGGCGGCGGAAAGCACATTTTGTGAAGAACAGCAATAATGAAATCCCACTGTAAAGAATCAAAGGCTTTATGAAGGTCCAATTTAAGGGCACATCTCTTTGCTCCATTATCTCTATCATAGCCACGAAAGAGTTCCTGAGCAAGCAAGATGTTGTCAGAGATATGCCTTCCCGGTATGAAAGCCGATTGCGCAATGTCAATGACGGTAGGCATTAGAGTTTTAAGCCTAGCTGCCATGATTTTAGAAATGCATTTGTATGCAATGGTGCACAAAGAAATAGACCTGAAATCACGCATGTGAGATGGATTAGGCACCTTTGGAATAAGAGCAATATTAGTAGAATTAATCCCTTGGTGCATGTTAAATTCATAGAAGAACGAAAGAATAGCCTTGCAGAAGCAGTCTCCAACAATGCTCCAAGTTACCAGGAAGAATTCCACGTTGAACCCATCAGGGCCAGGTGCCTTATTCTTCCTCATTTTCTTTAAAGTTGCAAAAATAAGGTCTTTCGTAACTGGGGCTTCTAACGCAGCAGCTTGGTTCTCAGTGATGGTTGGACAATCAATATTTGCAAGAGAGAGACCTGCTCTAGTTGTAGAGCTAGAACCAAGGAAATTCTTGTAATAGTCCACCGCCACGTTAGCACAAAGTCTCTGACCATGAACCAAAACACCAGAGTCATTCTGAAGAGCAAGAACTTTGTTGTGATTCCAGTTTGATTTGCATTGGTTATAAAAGAAACTGTTGTTTCCATCCCCTTGAGACATCCATTTCACCCTTGATTTCTGAAGTAAGATTGATTCCTCTTCTACAAGCGCCTGGTTAAGTTTTGTGATGAGTTCTGCCTCTTTGACAAGCAAATGAGCAAAATGATTATGAAGAAGATCATCTTGCGTCGCTTGTAGCTCACCACGAATTAAATTAACATTAGAGTGAAGATTCCCATGTTTTTTGTTAAGATCAACCAGAGCAAACTTGACAGGCTTAAGTTTCCTACAAAGAATAGCCATAGGGTCACCAAACAAAACAGTAGAATGCCAAACCTGGGACACTGTTGAATGAAAATCTGGAAGTTCAAGCATGTAGTTGAAAATTTGGAAAGGCTTTCCAAATCGATCCAGCTGCATAGGAACTGATAAAAGGAGCGGATTGTGGTCCATTATTCCCCTATTTTTGACAACAACATAGGCTTCAGTGTGGGTATTAAACCAGACCCCATTGCCGACAATTCTATCAAGGCGCTTAAAAATAGGATCCAAAGGTCTTTTATTAGTCCAAGTGAAAAGATCACCCACCGTCCTAATTTGACCAAGGCCTGCTGTGGAAATGCAATTTTTGAATGCCTGCATTTCAGGGGTCCAGTGCTCCCTACCACCACTGACCTCATCAATGCTAAGAATACAATTGAAGTCTCCTAAACAGCACCAAGGCAAAGTTGTGCTGCTCAAAGCAATGAGATCATTCCATAAGGGAACACGGTCCTGACCGTCATTATGAGCATAAATAAAGCTAGAAAGAAAAATCAAATCTTTTTCAAGGAACCTAACAAAACATGTAATATGCTGAGAAGATTTAGAGTGCAATGAGACATCCCAGACCGAGGGATCCCAACCTACCCAGACCCGACCGTTGTAGTGGTTCTCATAATTAAAGAGCCAATTCCAAGACTTATTTATTTTTTTTGAAACACACTTTGAATGTTTTTCTTTAACTTTAGTCTCCATTAACCCAATTAAAGACAAGGCGTTACCAGAGATGAAATTCATGAGCTCATTTTGATGAGAACTCTTATTCAGACCTCGAACATTCCACGAGGCAAAGTTCATTTCAAACGTCTGAGAATTGTTGACGAGCCTGTCAACCTGGGGCTTCTTCTGTTTGTGACTAGAGTGAATCCATCTTCATCAACAATAGCTTTGTTATTAACATTAGCTTTAGTAGACTTCGTCATGGCATGGCTACTTAGATCAATAACAAAATGATGATTGTTTTGCTCATTGGTGATTCGGGACTGCTGCAGCTTTGACTTGCCTTTTTTCCTTTTCTTATCCGGAGTGCTTTGCTCAGAAAGAGGCAATTCAGAAGCCAGGGGCTCAACGTCAACCACAAATTCACCAATGCTGTCAGATTCCACCAGATTGTCATGTTCATCCAGGTTTCCTGCAGTAGTTTCTTCTTGCAGAAGCAAATTCTTAGTCATATCTTCCATATTAGCGTTTTCCTTCTCAAGCTCATTTAAAATATCGTCTTCATCCATAACCACATCACATCCACAGAATTTTCCAATTGTGTAAGGAACCATCTCCATATTTCCCAGGTACGATTCTTTAGGTGACGAGTCATGTCCTTGAGAATTGGTGGAAGCAGGTGTTTGAACAGAGGTAGTAGCATCTGAACCGGAGTTTTCGCCATCTCCGATAGTAGCCTTGACTGCTTTGAACGCCATCTCCGACATCCCCACTCTCTTCACGCACCTCTTTTTCTTGCCCCTCTACTCATTCTCTTTCACATCTTCATAGTTTTATTCTCGATCTGGTCCGAATGGGTTCCAGAAACTCTGAAAATTCTGGGTCCATGAACTCTGAGGAGTTCTCTAATTTCATTGGTCACAACTATCTTAATCATGCCTTGCCTCAATACCAGCCATTTGGAGGCGACGAGATTGATAATTTACAAGCTATTAATATAATGGGTGAGCCGCTTTCCCCACGGACTTTACAGCGTATTCAAGAGCAGACTCAATTAATTTTGAATGATGGAACGGAGCTCAATACCACTGGCCCTATAGCTGCAATATCATCTGAAGCCTCTCATGGTGGTTCAAATGAGAAGGTGGCTTCACCTCTGGAAGTTAACTCTGTTCCAGCACCAACGATTCAGGTCATCATGACTGAGACACCCCAGACAGTCAACCAAGATAGCCAAGCACATGTTAACATGGTCACAAACACAGGTATTCCCTCTGACAGTGGAACTTCGAATTTAAATAAGCATATTGATCATGGTGATAATTTGAAAATTCCTAAGAAGAATGTTACATGGTCCTCAATAGTTGCTAAGGATCTTGTTAATTCGACACCTATTGACATAACTAATGATGAGGCAATTATCAAATATAATGAAGATGGGTCTGCATCGGTTAATTTTACTAGAGACTATATGCTTCAAGCCCAAAAACATTGGGAAACGAGCTTTATTGGTCACTTCATTGGTGGTAATTTTGCCTTTAAATTTGTGCGTGAACAAGCTCAAAAGTTATGGAAAAATAAAGGCCTTACGGGTGTCTATTATAGCTCCAAAGGCTATTACACGTTCAGATTTGGTACCTTAACAGAAAAAAACATGATCTTAAACCTCAACACGGTTCAGATTGGTGGTAAAACGCTTTATTTGATGCCTTGGATGGAAGGGTCAAAATTTAAACGGAATGTGGTGGATAAAGTACCATGCTGGATTCGGTTGGTTGATGTCCCTTACTCTGCGTGGAATAAGGAGAGTTTGTCTTCAATTGCTCGTGCTGTGGGTCGACCACTGAAATTTGATGATGCCACGGCCAGATTTGAACCATTAAAGTACGCTAATATTCAGGTGGAACTCTCTTATTCGTCACCAAGACCTGATTATGTCTGGGTTTCAATTCTAAATGTGGATGGTGCCGAAGAAAAGGAACGGATTGAAGTCCAATACTCGCAGCTTCCCTATTCTTGCAGTTTATGTCAAGCATTTGGCCACTCTTTAGCCCGATGCATTAACAATCCTGAGAGAATGAGCAAAAAACCTAGAATGTCTCGAACATTTCTTTATTGCAACTAAATTGATTGTCATGCTATTAAATATTATTCTTTAAATATTTTTTATTAATTTTGTGCATCTAAAGAAGGAAATTTTAAGTAGTATAAGAATTATTTTATTTCCTCATTTACTAGCTAGTCAAGTTATGTCGTGTATTGTCAAAATTCATTAATCTTAATCGATTTAAATCGAATAGAGTAATTTGGTTTTATTGGATTACAGATTACAAATTAATTTGAAGTTTTGAATTTTTAAGAACAATCCTTAAACGAATTGGTTCCAGTTTAACATCTAATCTGAACTACTAAAAAATTTGAGAAATTAGTATCAAAATCACCTAATTTCACTACAAGAAAACAGTTTAAAATTGATGGGGTAAAATGCGGCAGAGTTAAACCGACCGAATGTCAAATGGTCGGTTTTAACGGGAAAAACAAAAACGATAACATTTTTGCTGACGTGGCAAATTTAAAACCAACCATGGATAATTATAATGTGGTCGATTATGAGTTGACACCCCTACTGTTATAAAACCGATCAATTGTGCACATTTGACTACGATCGGTTATAACAGGCAGTCAACAATTTTGGTAATGGTCATAACCTACCGTATTTAACATTTGACTTCGGTCGATTTTATGTGGCAGTCAACAATTTCCCTCAACGTCATAACCGATTGTATCAATATTTGATTTCGGTCGATTTTATTTGGCAATCAAAAATTTTTGAAAAATATTATAACCAACTGTGTACGATCGATTTTATGTGCTGACTTGGACCCACGTGTTGCCACGTGTGAACACGTATAGGTATGAGGATCCACACTTTATAACATGTAAAGTCACATAACCGGCCATAAAATGTGGTTGATTACGAAGATAAACCCGATCAATCCAACATAACCGATCACGACATAACCGACCAGGTTTTGACCGAACATCATCTTCGATCAGTTAAAAATTTAAAACCGACTGTAAGCATTGATAACCGACCAATACTTGTGGTCGATTTTGTTATGTTTTCTTGTAGTGTTTCTTCTATAAAATGTACCCAAACTAGATATAGTATGCTAAATGTATGTATTATAATAATATCACTAAATATATTTGGTTTATATATAAACTCGAAACTAGGAAGCAACGACTTCCTTCAGATTTGGAACCTAGTACATTTCTTAAAACCTAGTACAGCTTGGTTTCTGCATGTCAGTACTGGAGGAGAGAGGGCTTATTTTGCATTTGCAGCTGCCTAACAATAAGCATTGCCCTGCATATAAATTTTACTATAGCAAAAAAGTTAATGATTTGAATAATCTATTAGATCAACTAAAGTTAAAATTAAAAGGAAAAGTAAAACCTAAAATATGAAAAATTAAACAGTCCCATACTTTCATATGAAATTATCGTAGTTATTGACTAGGTATTTAGGTTGTAGGGCGTATAAACCCTATAATGTTCTGCTTTATTATTTATTATTAAAAATAAAATTCTTTGTTCGGATGTTATTAAATTTACCTAATCACGTCATATCTATTATTCTTCATTATTTAATGCAAAATTCGATAAATTGATGTAGTGAAACACTAAATCTTGTCAAATCTCTTATTACGTGTAGTGAAACATTAAATCTTGTCAAATCTCTTATTACGATCTGTATTGATTAGACATGATTAAATTACTGAATACCGCCAAATCTATTATAATATAAAAGTACAAATAATTCTCATCGACACGATATATATATATTCAACTTTCCACTGTTTAAGGTGGATTAACCATCCATTAGCCAAAACAATGGGCGGTTTATTATCTCTTAAACTTTGTGTCTCTATAATCTAATCCCTAATTATGAACACCAAGATGCCTGGGACATGCACAAGAACCCACAAGGCATGATTTGGTAAGTAGTGAAAGTAAACTTCGATTCTATTGGTTTAATATTACTAAGCAGACAACGTATTGAATGAATATTTTGAGGTGCTTTCCAATAAACTTGGATTATTATCTAGTAATCTTGTTCAATCTTAATGTAATAATCTTCTTTCATACATGTTTTTATCGATATTTACACAAAAAAAAAAATTACCATTTTTTTTGGCAGATGAGACACCAGCTGAAGGCAACATAAGTGCACATAAATAAAACCTAGTACAATGTGAGTGGAGGAGAGAGAGTCTGTGTTTTATCTTGCATTTGCAACAGATAGAAAGTACAACAAAAGAAAAACTTATTTATTAAAATTTTAATCAGGATGAAATAAACGAAAATTAAAAGTTATAATCAGCATACATAAAAGGTTGGGATTTACGGTGTTGAATAATTATGTCCAGTAGTTAGAGCATTTTACAAATAAATTTGATAAATATTGATGGGACGTGATTAAATATACAACTGTTGATAACTGTTGATAGGACGTGATTCAAAACTCTTAATTCTATCATATTTTGTTCACTTTATCAATCAAATGTAGTTACATATTGTTTGTATTGCATTGAATAACCGAATCTTGTCAAATTTATTATTGCGCTCTGTATTGATGAGACGTGATTAAATTACCAAATATTTAAAAACTAAACAATTTCATGAAAGTAAATTCGAATTCCATGTAGTTGTTAGGGGGCGGATTAGCTAAACTATCGGCGGTTTGTTTCTGAAACTTTGCATTAATTCATAATCTAATCCTTAATTAGTTATGAACACTAAGAAGATGTTCAGAGGATACACACCCCATTGACACCAACATGTACAAGGACAGCAGGTCATTGTTTGGCAAATAGTTTAAGTACCTACAGTTTCTTGGTTTACTACTTCAGTTGCCATGAACCATTCATATTTAGCTAATGATCCAATGTTCGAGACATGTTAGTTTCAATCAATACTGCGACTCCAATTTTTTTTTTTTTATCAAATATATAAACTCTTCTAGTTTTGGTTATGTCAGTTACTATTACATAGTGGATATATTACATAGTGGATATTTAAGAGGTCTTGCCAGTAAATCTCCTCTCTAACAAGGATACATTAGAGGTTGTGGCGTCAAATCTCGTACAGCATGCATCTAACGAGAACAAAATAAGATATTCTTCTTTCCTCAATAACAATGAGGTCAACAGTTCGAAATTCAGTAGAGCTAGATGATTGCAAACGTGACTTCAAGCAGAAACAACAATATACTTGAGCTGTTGAGCACATTCTCCGTCATCACCTTAATTGGATATGCATTTGATTTTTGGGCTACCATCTTCCTTATCAGTACTACTTAGTTTCCTCCGTATTTTTCTTACACCAGTCTGATACATCCACTGAAGGTGCTGATTGATTCAATTGGATCACAAGGACAGCCAAACATTCGAAAAAATTATGCACCTTTAGTGGGTTCTTACGCATAAAATTAGTATGCAGTTGCAGCCAGGTTAACGTTAACAAAATAAACTAACGAATTGTTATATGATGAGCTTATGACAAATGACAGTTTGGTCACTTTGCAATTGAATGATTAAGACTAGTGATCTACTGTCCTGTCGTATAGATGTACAAGTGATACACAAAGTAACACAAACCAACAGATTCTCATCCCAGTAGCACTATATTTCATCGTAAAGACACTTGAAATTAAAATTTGTAATCTTGATAAAAACTTGAAATGTAACTGCCACATCTTTTGCATGTAATATTTTGCACTAAGGCTTTGTTTGGATTGGGGGTTGGGGAGGGATGGGTTAGGTTGGGAGGGGTTCAAATTTCACAACCCTTGTTTGGATAGAAGTTTAAAATGGAGGGTTGGGTTTAAAGGGGTTGGTCAAGGGTTGGGAGAGGGTTCTAGTATAATTGAAATGAGGGTGTGTTTCAACACCCCGATTTGGGGTGTTGGACATTGTTGCCCAATTCCTTTTTAATTTATTTATTGATTTTTTCTTTTCAATCATGTATAAACAACAGTAATAAGCATATAATTTATCTTAATTATTATTTTGTATATTATATTTCTTACGTAATTAATTGATATACTTTTGAAAAAAAAATTACCGGAAAAAAATATTTCAGAATAAAATATTTCGGAGAAAATATTTCTCGGAAAAATATTTTCCGAAAAAAAAATTTCGGAAAATATTTCTGAATAAATATTTCGGAAAAAAATATTTCCGAATAAATATTTCGGAAAATAATATTTCCGAATAAATATTTCGGGAAAAAATATTTCCGAATAAAATATTTCGGAAAAAAATATTTCCGAACCAATATTTTGGAAAAAAATATTTTAGAACCAATATTTTTGAAAAAAATATTTCCGAATAAATATTTCGGAAAAAATATTTCCGAATAAATATTTCGGAAAAAATATTTCCGAATAAATATTTAGAGAAAAAAATATTTCCGAATAAATATTTCGGGAAAAAATATTTCCGAATAAATATTTCGGGGAAAAATATTTCCGAATAAATATTTCGGGAAAAAATATTTCAGAACCAATATTTCGGGAAAAAATATTTCAGAACCAATATTTCGGAAAAAAATATTTCCGAACCAATATTTCGGAAAAATATATTTCCGGATCAATATTTTAGAAAAAAATATTTCCAAACCAATATTTCGGAAAAAACTATTTCCGAACCAATATTTCGGAAAAAATATTTCCGGATTAGTATTTCAAAAAAATATATTTTTCCTGAAATATTGGATCAGTATTTTGGAAAAAAATTTCCAGAAATATTTGTTCCCAAAATATTGATTCGGAAATATTTTTTTTCGGAAATATTGATTCGAAAATATTTTTTTCCGAAATATTGGTTCTGAAATATTTTTTTTCAAAATATTTGTTCGGAAATATTTTTTTCTAAAATACTGATCCGAAAATATTTTTTTCCGAAATATTGATCCGGAAATATTTTTTTCAGAAATATTGGTTCGGAAATATTTTTTCCGAAATATTGGTTCGAAAATATTTTTTCCCGAAATATTGATCCGGAAATATTTTTTCCTAAATATTGGTTCGGAAATATTTTTTCCCAAAATATTGGTTCGGAAATATTTTTTTCCAAAAAATTTCCGAAAAAAATATTTCCGAATAAATATTTCAAGAAAAAAAAATTTTGAAAAAATATTTCCGAATAAATATTTTTAAAAAAAATAATAATTAATTATATTATAACCTCTTCTCAACTTAACCCTCCATCCTCCATCCAAATAAGGTAAGGGCCCAACCCAACCTCTTGTAACCCCCTATCCAAATAGGCCCTAAGTGTCATCAAATTCGCGACTCCTGCAAGAATGAATGAAAATCATTTGGAAGTCGAACTTACGGACATTAGAGTTACAGAGTTATCGTAATAGTCATCATAGCATTGAAATATTGACTAGAACCTAATTATCCAAATGTCCAGAAAACAATTAAGGCACTGTTAAAGGGTCTTGCAAAAAACTGTCCTTTAAACTGTGAAAATAGCAAAATATTAAGGTTATCTATAAAGGATGTATGAAAATACTGAGCTACTTGATTGTTTAGGCTCTTAAAGCATCTCTCTCTTCAAGAATGCCAAAACGGATGGAGCACATGATTTGAAAAAGAAAACAGCCAACTGGAAAAGAAAGCACAGGCGAAAGAATCTCACCAAGATTATGACTGCAATGACCAGAAGGGGACAGAAACAAAAACACCATGGGCGTCAAAATTGTTCTGCCCGGCAAAGCTTTGCCATTTGTAAGCCAAAAGCGCATTCATATTCTCAGCAAGATATGCACCAGCCACGTACTGAGACACCTTACAGCTTAGAGTCAGCAAAATTTTGAATACAAACAATAGGAGGTAAATTTTAAAAGGGATCGACATCCAGTCTAGCTGAGACTACTGTAATTAAAAATTTTAATTGCAATTTGTCAATTAAAGCATCCTCTAATGGAAGACTAGTTATAAGCAAAAGCTCCAATATATTTTTGTGGGTTTAATACAGTACTGATTATAGGAAAAGAAACTAAAATAGAATTTACCTTCTCTGAATCAATGGGAAGGAAGGAGCAAGACGAGAACTAGTTTCCATGATGACGAAGATGTAAATAGTCATGGATCGCTGATGCAGCATCATCAAGATTCTCATATTTTCATGAAGTTTAATTTAATTATCCAAATTAACAACATGAAATCGCCATGTGAATCTTGATGATGCCACTTCAACAATTGACGACTGTTTGTGATCACCCTATTGTCTCAATTCATTACCAATCTCGCTCATTTATATTTATGTAGTAGCTAGTTAGGCCGAGATCATATCTTAAATAAAATTACAAAAGTTAAAAGGAATAGATTGCAAGAATATACCAATTCATGGATGGAGAAGAGAGGGTGAGAAAAGAAAGGGAGAAATTAAGTGAAGCTGTGAATGAGGAAGACTAGTATTTTTTTTTTCTTTTTTTTTTATGAGAGAAATATATTCTCGTATATGATGAATTGTACTGAAATACAATATCGTAAAGGAATTTCTTTCATCAATATCAATATCAATATATTCTTAATGTCTGCTAGTATTGCATTTTAAAAATTACTGCTTTTACCCTTCATTTTTTTTATCTTCTTTATTTATTTGATGCCCTTTTTTGTCATTACACAGGAAAATTACAGCTTTTATCCTTTATGTTTTTAATCTTCTTTATTTCTTTGATGTCTCTTTTTGTCATTACACAATATTTGGAGCGACCCAATTTAGATTGGATCGACCCAAATCTCCTTTATTAATCAATTTCCTTTTTCAGGTTAAACATATTACCTTTTCTATTTTTCAATAACTAAATAATTTACTTCTTAGGCAAAATACAATATCTTTTACATTTTATCTAACTAAAATTTCCCTATTTTTAAAAACTACGATCAATTTTGTATAATAAAATAACATAATTATATTATAATTAGTATTAAATAATTAATTACCTTTTTGAGCCAAAATACGTTACCTTTTCTCTTCTCTCTAACTAAAATCTCTATTTTTCCAATTGTATCATGGACGATTACCTTTTTCAAACACGTTACCTTTTTTTCCTTCTCTTACCAAAATCTCTCCTTTTCCAATTATATCACGGGCGATTCTATTTAATAAAAATAAAATAATAAAATTATAGTACTAATAATTAACTGATTACCTTTTCAACTAAAACGTATCATCTTTTATATTTTTTCTAATTAAATTCCTTTTTTTCTAGAAATTTCAGGGGCAACATTAATTTCTCATTTTCTAAAAACTATGAGCAATTTTATTTAGTAAAATAACAGAATTAAAATATAATTACTATAAACTAATCAATTACCTTTTTCACATAAATTATGTCATCTTTTTAATTTTCACGTTACCTTTCTATTTTTTAAAACTAAAATCTCTCTTTTTCTGATTTTATCACGGGCGGTTCTGTTTAATACAATAAACTAATAATATTATAATATTCATAATTAACCGATTGCATTTTTTATCTAAAACGCATCAATTTCTATTTAATGAAATAAAATAATAATTATATAAAAACTAATAATTAGCCGATTACCCTTTTCAAGTAAAACCTATAATTTTTTCTATATTTTCTAACTAAAATCCCTCATTTTCTAGAAATATCACGGATAACATTTATATAATTATTACCAAATATCATATAAAAATTTAAGCCTCCCAACTTTATATTTTAAAAAAATTAACTTAAATTAATGAAAAATTCATATAATATTAAAAAAAAATCGTGCATCGCACGGGTTTTAAGCTTGTATAATAAAAATTCGAATACAACGAATAATATCCGTTAGATTTTTAGTTAAAAATTAGAACTGTTATATACTTATATAAAGGAGAAACGAGGGGAGGTAAAGTGGCGCCGGTCAAATAGCTCGGTTAACAGTTCTATTTTGTTAAATTTCTCAAATTTTTGAATTAATAATTCAAATGATTTAAAAAAATCTCAATTCCATTTTAAAACTTTACTAATAGAGAAAACTAAATATATAGTTTCATTATTTTTTACCTATAAAATCTTTACTAATGAAGTAAAGTAAATATCTAAATTGTATTTTAAATTTTTACTAATCGAGGAAACTAAATATACAATTTCAATATCCTTACCTTTAAAATTGCATTTTAAAACGTTGAAAGTTTGGTCGGTCGGTTAGTTGGTTGGTCGGTCGGTCGGTCGGTACCTATTGTTTTTACTTAATACCCTTACTTAATTATAAATAAAATTTCTCCTAATAACTAATCGATTTATGTTTTCAAGTAAAACATATTAAAATAATCAATTTCCTTCTAAAATATGTTACATTTTCTATTTTCTTTAGCTAAAATTTCTTTTTTCCAATTAAATGACGCCCTTACTTAATTATAAATAAACAATTTCCCAATAACTAATCAATTTTCTTTTTCAAGTAAAACATATTAAAATAATCATTTTTTTTAAAAAAAAATGTTACCTTTTCTATTTCCTTTAGCTAAAATCTATAGTTTTCCAATTATATGGCGCCGGTCGATTGGTTGGTTGGTTGGTCGGTACCTATTATTTTTACTTAATTACCCTTACTTAAATATAAATAAAATTTCTCCTAATAACTAATCAATTTCTGTTTTCAAGTAAAACATATTAAAATAATCAATTTCTCTAAATTGCATTTTAAATTTTTACTAATCGAGAAAACTAAATATACAACTCAATTGCATTTTAAATTTTATTAATGGTGGAAATTAAATATCACTAACAAAATATAATAAAAATTCGTATACAACGAATAATATCCGTAAGATTTTTAGTTAAAAATTAGAACTATTATATAAATATATAAAGGAGATCCGAGGGGATCTAAACCTCTACTATTATCCTTCATGTTTTTATTAATAATATAATTAATGATAATTAGCCGATTGCCTTTTTCAATTAAAAGATGTTTACTTATAATTGATATGATATTACCTTTTATAAATAGCTAAAATATCATATCTTCCAATCAATAATTTTTTTCTCTCTAATCAGCATTTGGAGCGATCCAATTGGATCAACCCAATCTAAACCTCTACTATTATCCTTCATTTTTTTATTAATAATATAATTAATGATAATTAGCTGATTGTCTTTTTCAATTAAAAGATGTTTACTTATAATTGATGATATTACATTTTATAAATACCTAAAATATCATATTTTTCAATCAATAATTTATTTTCTATTAATTAAAACACGTTGGCTTTTAATTTAAAATATAATATTGCAATATTTAATACATACCCAAAAATATGACTTCATATCTTCTAACCACTAACAAAATATAACAAAAATTCGTATACAACGGATAATATCCGTTAGATTTTTAGTTAAAAATTAGAACTGTTAGATTCAATGATTAAATATATTACATAATTAAATTTATTTACTAATTGCATACCCAAAAATATGACATCATATCTTCTAACCACTAACAAAATATAATAAAAATTCGTATACAACGAATAATATCCGTTAGAATTTTATTTAAAATTAGAACTGTTAGATCTAATGATTAAATATGTTACATGATTAAATTTATTTACTAAAATTTCAAGGTTCGAATTCTGTTAACGATACTATTATCCTTCATTTTCTTAATCTTCTTTATTTCTTTGATGCCCCTTTTTACCATTACACAGCATTTGGAGCGACCCAAATTAGATTGGATCGACCCAAATCTAAACATATACTATTTTTTGTCATTACACAACATTTGGAGTAACCCAATTGGATCGACCCAAATCTAAACCTCTACTATAGTATTATCCTTTATTTTTTTATCTTTCTTTATTTATTTGATTCTCCGTTTTGTCATTACTCAAATCTATCTCTGTCATTTTTCACCTTCAAGTCCAAGCCGCTCAAATCTTCACACTGCTGGATTTTGATGCATGTTTGCACTTTTCAGATTTGAAAGCTGGGTTTTTCACCAAATTAACATCTCAACCCCCTGAAGTAGGGTTAAGGTATGTGTACTAGACCTCCGTATGGGTCATATATGTTTGGTTCCAATTTTCAGTTTGGCCATAAGAGTTAAGTTTTTATTGATTTCACAATATTAAAAATTAGACAGGATAATATTTGTTTGGTTTTGATTTTGGTTTGGAATTTAAGAATTAAAGTTTTAATAAATTACCCGATGTTATAATAATATACAGGACACCAGAAAGGTACCTTTAAAATATTTGCTTGGCCTTTCAATTTTTTATTTTTCATGTCGTAATAACAAAGGTAGTTGGAAAGATTACCAGTTAATAACATTGACACAGTACGGACCATGTTATTTGTAAATAATCTTGGGACTCAATTTGATACTTATAGACATTATTTTGTTTTCAAGCAAGTTTATGTTCTTTATGGATTTGTTCAACTTAATGTTCATGGGGTTGACATGCTACGTACCAGAAGGTCTTATGGAATAGCATACTTTTTATCGGATGTCTCCGAAGGGAATATGGAATAGCATACTTAGAAGCTAAGACCCATGTCACAAGCCTCACCCTCTGGGTCAGGTAACATTGCTCTTATTTATGCTCTAAATATCTTCTTTACTCGCGTTCAATTTCACTTCATATATGATCTCATATGTAGCACTTTCACTTGAGCTCCATATTAAAATATAAAAGCACTAACTTTTCCCTTTTTCAGTTTAGTTGGCTTTTTGAGAGAGAATAGGTAATGGAAAATGTGATTGTTATAATTCGTAATCATACATTATTTGAAGATAAAAGTGAATAAGTGAGCTTCTTGCGGAGACCTGTGTTTTTGGTAAACAGTATTATCCTTCATTTTTTTAATCTTCTTTATTTATTTAATGCCCCTTTTTGTCATTACACAGCATTTGGAGCAACCTAATTTAGATTGGAACAAAAAATTCTAATATGATATTGTACTTATTTTCAGTAATGTTGTAGTACTACGATTGTACCTCCAGCCTTTCTCTTCTCCTCCAGCTACATAATTTTAAATATTGAAAACAAAATACAATACAAGAAGAAGTTTGCATTTATAAATATAGATTACAAGCAGAGAGAGATGTTTAGTTACAGATAGACTACATAGCAACAACATAAGTGATAAAAAGAAATATGTTAGTTATAGATAGACTACATAGCAGCAACATAAGTGATAAAAAGAAAGATGGTCCACATGATGATCAAGCTAATGAAGTATTGAAATAATTAACAAGCCTGAACCACATAAGCAACTTCCATTTTATAGGTATTGTTTATCATAACGTGGGTAATGGGTTTATGTATTCCAATTAATTTTATTTTTTGTTACCCCTCTAAGTTGATCACAAAAAAATTAACAACCCATCAAAATAAGTAGTTTAAAAATATATTCAAATTCAAATTATTATATTCATTTCAATAAGAACATATTTTTAATATAATAAAGTCACCCATGGTGAAAGACCTTAATTTGAACATAAACAATAAATCTACTAGAATATTTATCTGATATTTTGGCTTGCTTATTTAATTGTATAATTTACTTATTTTAATAAAAGAATCTATATTAATAATATATATACATTGTTTTTTCATACATGAATTTACTAATGCAGTTTAATGGTCACGCTCTGGTGAGAATGAGAACAGTGAGAACACACATATTCACTACATTTCAAGCTATTTTAAAGGGCCCCGCTAGGGGCATCTTCACAAAAAAAAAGTCATATAATTCTACCCTCTATCCATTCATAAAAAAATTAACAAAAAAAAATTTAAAATGAGAACAGTGAGAACACACATATTCGCTACATTTCAAACTATTTTAAAGGGCCCCGCTAGGGGCATCTTCACACAAAAGTCTTATAATTCTACCCTCTATCCATTCATAAAAAAAATTAACAAAAAAAATTAAAAATTGCTTGAAATGTTAATTGTTCTCCAACATTTACACATTATATTAACTATGAGGTCTCATAGTTAATATAACATGTTCTTGATATTATACGAGGTTTAATGTTTTGGAGCCATTTAATGTTTTACAGTCATTGGGGGTGAAGGAATTATTATTTCCGCATTTGAATAATGAAGACAATTTATTATTGTTTTCAATTAGAGAACAATATTTGTAAAAATATTTATTATTTTTATTGCAGATTTTGATGGATTAAATAAATTTTCAACATTGTTAAAATAGAATTGTATGCTACTTTTAGCATATCATTATTTTATTAAATACTTATATAATTGTATATAATATCTTGCTAAGAATTGATTATTTATATAATTGCATACAATATCTTTTTAAGAAATCAATCAAATTTGTTAAATTTTTGGTATTGTCAATTTAAATTAAATAAGATGTTTTAAGAAATCAATCAAATTTGTTAAATTTTTGGTATTATCATTTTAAATTAAATAAGAAGCCGTATACGAAGTACGGGTAAAATGCTAGTTTAATAAAACTTATCATCTAATCAAAAGTCATGCATAGATGTTCCCGAAAATTTAGATAATAAAATCTTAAAATCCGAAAAAAGAACATTCAGAGAAAAGCCAGTAATAATGAAAATACTTATCTGAATCACGAATTAATAAAGATCTTCATGCGCCACATCTGTCTTTGTAACCTACACTATCCAACCAAAAGTCCAAGTGCCCCTACGAAAATGAATAAAAATTAACAAGTGAAAAATTAGTCCCCAAAATTTATTTATCAAATATTTTATAAATATTATTAACACAATATAAAACAAACATATAGTTTGGTAACAAGAGTAAGAAATCTTGATTAAAGAGGATCCCTTGGTTAGATTCTTCTTTAATTACAAATTTTAATACAACTCATATTTATTAATCTTGAACGGATAAACCAAATCAAATAATACTCTTAGGACATATAAATAACAACATATTCCATCTAGTATATTGTATGTTGGTAAACAAGGCCAAGAGTTGTAAACTGGTCGAAACAAGTAATTAACACAACAGTGACTTGCATGTGATCAGTTGAAAAGTATGCATGTTCCTCTTGTTTCAAACATAAGTAAAACAAAATAAAAACAGAAATGTTAAAATTTTAATAGATCGTTCTCAAATTGGGTACAAAATAAGCATACATTAGTATCAAAATCACCTAATTCCTTCTATAAAATGTACCCAAACTAGATATAGAGGGTGTTTGGCATTGCTTAAAATAAGTTACTTTTGACTTAATGGAGGTGTTTTTAACTTAAAGGAGAAAGTAAAGTTATTTACTTTAAGTTGAATGAACGTGTTTGGGTAATTTTACTTAAAGTTAAATGGGGGTTTAATAATTTTGATTTAAAGTGAAATTTGACTTAAAAAAATTTTAAATTCATAATATTTGAACTTTACAAAAATCGGGAAAAAAAAAACAAAAAAAAAATTTCCATAAGTCATAAGTCATAAGTCAAAAGTACCTAAATGGAACTTATGACTTAAAGCAGTTTTTTAACTTAAAGCCGGGCTTTAAGCCCTTTACCCAAACATGCCCAAAACAACTTAAAGCAACCTTTTGCTTTAAGTTTCATTTGCCAAACAGGCTGATAGTCTGCTAAATGTATGTATTATAATAATATCACTAAATATATTTGATTTATATATAAACTCAAAACTAGGAATCAATGACTGACTTCAGATTTGGAACCTGGTACATTTCCTAAAACCTAGTACAGCTTGGTTTGTGCATGTTTAGTACTGGAGGAGAGAGGGGGGCTTATTTTGCATTTGCAGCTGCCTAACAGATAGAAAGCATTGCCCTACATATATTTTTTACTACAGCAAAAAAGTTATAGATTTCAATAATCTATTACAGATTTGCGATCAGCAGAAGTTAAAATTAAAAGGAAAAGTAAAATATAAAATATAAAAAAACAGTCCCATACTTTCATATGAAATCATCGTTGTTATTGACTAGGTATTTAAGGTTGCTCTGCTTTATTATTAAATATAAAAATTTTTGTTCGGATGTCATAAAATTCACCTAGTCATGTCAGATCTATTATTATATTCCGCATTATCAAATGCAAAATTCGTTAAATTGATGTAGTGAAACACTAAATCTTGTCAAATATCTTATTACGATGTGTATTGATTAGACATGATTAAATTACTGAATACCGTCAGATCTATTATAATACGGAGTATAAAAGTACAAACAATTCTTGTCGACACGATATATATATATATTCAACTTTCCACTGTTTAAGGTGGATTAACCATCCATTAGCCAAAACAATGGGCGGTTTATCTCTTAAACTTTGTGTTAGCTCCATAATCTAATCCCTAATTATGAACACCAAGATGCCTGGGACATGCACAAGAACCCACCAACACACTGCACGATATAAGGCATGGTTTGGTAAGTAGTGAAAGTAGACTTCGATTCTATTGGTTTAATTTATTAAACAAACAACGTATTAAATGAATATTTTGAGCTGCTTTCCAATAAACTTGGATTATTATCTAGTAATCTTGTTCAATCTTAATGTAATAATGTTCTTTCATACATGTTTTATCGATATTCATGTGCCTATGCACTACTCAGTAACAGAAAAAAATTACCCTTTTTTTGGCAAATGAGACACAGCTGAATGCAACATAAGTGCACATAAATAAAACCTAGTACAATGTCAGTGGAGGAGAGAGGGTCTGTGTTTTACTACTCTATCTTGCAATTGCAACAGATAGAAAGTACAGTACTGCAACATATTTATGTATTAAAGCAACAAAAGAAAAAAAACTTATTTTAAATTTTAATCATGATGAATAAACGAAAATTAAAAGTTATAATCAGCATACATAAAAGGTTGGGATCTATGGTGTTGAAGTCCAGCAGTTGTTGAATTTATGCCTTTTATATAAAAATAACAGAGCATTTTACAAATAAATTTGATAAATATTGATGGGATGTGATTAAATACACAAATGTTGACAACTGTTGATGGGACGTGATTCAAAATTCTATCATATCTTTGTTCACTTTATCAATCAAATGTAGGTACATATTGTTTGTACGCATTGAATAATCGAATCTTGTCAAATCTATTATTGATGAGACGTGATTAAGTTACCAAATATTTAAAAACTAAACAATTTTATGAAAGTAAATTCGAATTCCATGTAGTTGTTAGGGCGGATTAGCTAAACTATGGGCGGTTTGTTTCTGAAACTTTGCATTAATTCATAATCTAATCCTTAGTTATGAACACTAAGAAGATGTTCAGGGGATACACACCCCATTGACACCAACATGTACAAGTACGACTCACAAACGCGCGCACAGACAGGACAACAGGTCATTGTTTGGTTAATAGTTTAAAGTACCTACAGTTTCTTGGTTTACTACTTCTGTTGCCATGAACCATTCATATTTAGCCCAGAGATTTTTCGTTTGTTACCATTGTACAATTTATTTTTCATTTAGTATCACTCGAAGTTTTTAACTTCCAAGTGCATTATTATATTTTTGAATTCATTCATATAATACCACTCCATTAACTAAACGTTAGTCGATCGTTATAAAATTATGGAATTTTTCATTTGGTGCCACTCAAAATTTTTTACTTCTAAGTGGTACCATTCTACTTTGAACTTTAGTTCCATAGTGCCACTATATTAATGAAAATGATGATTCTAATCATTCTAATCAAATTCTTTGACTTTTGATAGGTAAAGGATGCCCAACAATATTTTGAGGGACACAAATTAAACAAGGAATTCTAATAAATTCATCAAATTTATTTAAAAAGTGGTATTTTACCATATAAAAAATCCGGAAACTTTATAACGCCTGACTAATGTTTGGTTAACGAAGTAATAATATGTGGACGAAACCAAAAATATAATAGTACCACTTGGAAGTCATAACACCAAAAATATAATAATACCACTTGAAAATCATAAACTTTGGATGGTATCAAATGAAAAAACCAAGATAACGAAGAGGGAGAAAAAAGTTAAGATGCTCTGTTCTCTCTCTAAACCCTTTAGACAGCCTAAACACTTTTTCTCAAATCTCATCGGAAACAACCTTAAACCTCATCGTTGACCGCCTATTTCTTCCCTAAATTCTTTAAATCTTGCTCTTCTTCTACCATATTCTTGTTTCTCTCAATCTCTTTTATCAGATCCTATCTATTTAAGACTCGATCTGTGTGACTAAATTTCTCCGATGGGCTCTCGAAACTCATAACATTCCGGTTCTATGGACTCTGAAGAATTTTCTGCTCTAATAGGCCACAACTATGGAGCCCCTGCTCCTTTCTTGCAACATCAGGTGCGTCTTGATAATGAATCCTGGAACTCGACGGAGGTAATGGGAGAACCACTACCTTTTGAAGCACAGGTTCGTATGAGGGAACAAATAAACCTCATTTTAAATAAATGTTCTATCCAACATACTACTGGACCGGAAGTGGAGAATTCTAGTCATGGCTCACAACAGTCTCCACCTGAGGTAACTTCTCAAAACCAAGTCCCAAATACTGTTCAGCTAAAGAATGTTGTCCCTACTGCTTTGAATTGTGAAGGAGGTGAAGGGAGTAAAATCAAAGAATCGCAACAAAAAATAATTACTTGGAGCAACATTGTTGCGAAGAATGTTGTTTCGAGTGAACCTTCTATTGAGGATGTTGCCATTAGCTATAATGAGGATGGCACAGCTACGGTCAGATTTTCAAATGATTTTTTTAATAAGGCACAAAAACAATGGAATACAAGTTTAATTGGATACTTTATTGGTGGCTCGTTTGCCATTAAGTACATTCGAGAACAAGCTCAGAGATTCTGGAAAAATCGTGGATTAACAGGTGTTTACTATAACTCCAAGGACTATTATACATTTAGATTTGGTACTTTGGAGGAAAAAAACAGAGCCCTTAATTTGAACACTCTTCAGATAGGAGGTAAAACAATGTTTCTCAAACCTTGGGTTGAAGGAACTAAATTTAAACGCAATAATATTGACAAGGTGCCATGTTGGATACGGCTTGTCGATGTCCCAGAAATCTTTTGGTTTAAGGAAGGTCTAAGTTCAATTGCTAGTACTGTTGGAAGGCCTTTGAAATTTAATGTGGTCACAGCTAAATTTGAGCCATTGAAATATGCAGGTGTCCAAGTAGAGTTAGGCTATTCTTCTCCGAGACCGAATTATGTTCGTGTGCATATGCCAAACATAGATGATGAAGTAAAGATAGAAATCCAGTATGGTGAATTACCCTACTCCTGCAGCATTTGTAATGCTTTTGGACACTCTTTGTCTAGGTGCTTCAATAACCCGGATAGAGTGGTGAAAAAACAAAGAACTACTCAAGAGCATAGAAACACAACCCAAGAGCAACCATCACATGTTCCTGAATCAAGAGCTTTTGAAAATGCTCTGGTCCTTTACACCACTCCGATCGTTCATGAGGTGGATGCAGTTTTCGACAGTCAGGATTTGCCTATATCAGACTTAATTGCTAACACGGAAACAGGGCAATTTCTACAGAAAAACGGGGAAGATACATGTAACATTGACGAACCAGAATTAGGGGAGTTTGTGCCCCCAATTATCCTGGGTAATTCCTTTCATTCTTTGGTTAACTATGAGGTAGGAACTGAGTTAGTTGAAGTAGATAAACAACCACCCGGGTTTTATTATTGACTTGAGGACTCCAGCCTCAACTTCTACTAACCTAGTTAGAGATGGTTTATCTTCTAACTCTACCCGGGGAAAGCATTCAACGGGAATATCCAACTCGAAGAAAAACAACATGAATGCGGATGGGTTTATCCCTGTCATCAATAAGAGAAGTCTGCGTGTGGCTGGTAAGCCAGTTAGACATTACAATCATAAATGAATTTCGCCTCCTGGAATGTTCGGGGCTTGAATAAAAGCACCCATCAAAAGGAGCTCCTGCATTTTATTTCTAGCAATCAAATTTCGTTTATGTGTTGTATTGAAACTAAAGTTAAAGAGCATAATGCTTGCTCTACTGCTTCTAAAATTAGAAGGGATTGGTCGTGGCTTTTTAACTATGATCATCACCCAAATGGTCGTTTATGGGTGGGCTGGAACCCCTCTTTATGGTCAGTTCATTGCATCTCCAAATCTGATCAACATATCACATGCCAGGTCTGTTTTTTAGAAAAACAACTGAATTTTTGTGTCACCTTTGTTTATGCTTTATATACTCCGATTGAAAGGATTGCTCTTTGGTCTGATTTAAAAAATCTTAGTTTGGTGACTGTTCTCCCATGGTGTGTTACGGGAGACTTCAATTCTATTCTTCAAATTAATGAAAGTTGCGGGGGGCCGTGAGCATTGGACCACTGATATGCAGGCTTTCAGGACCTGTGTTAATGATGCTTCTCTTGGTCATATCAGAGTTCATGGAGACTTTTTTACCTGGATTAACTAAAGGAAAAACCCAGATAATTTGATTCTAAAACGTCTGGATCGCATGCTTGCTAACGCTGCTTGGTTTACAACTTTTCCGAAAGGCCAGGTTTTTGTCAAAGCTCGTGGGTTGATGGATCATAATCCTCTCCTCTTTGTCAACCCTCTCAATCTGGATCGGAGTTCTAAATCATTTCAATTTTTTAATTTTATGACAGAAATCCCTGGTTTCAGGGACGTGGTTCATAGGGCCTGGTCTCAACATATTAATGGTGTTTCTATGTCTATCTTCTATCAAAAAATGAAAATAGTGAAGAAAGCGCTGGTAAAGCTTAACAAGAAGCATGGTAACGTGCATTCCAATATTACTATTGCTCGTGATTTGCTTCATAATTTACAGATACAACTCAGGAGTAATCCAGTGAGTATCTCTTTGCTAAAGGAGGAAGAGGTAGCTATTAAACACCTTGAATACCGCATTCTTGAAGAAGAGGCTTTGTTGTTACAAAAATCTAGAGTGAAATGGCTTTCACAGGGTGATGGAAACACTAGCTTCTTTTTTAACCTGGCCAAATCGAATTGGAATACTAATAAAATCTTTGCTTTGTCGAATGACGAAGGGGAGATTAAGTATGGCCTTGATCAAGTATCGAAGGTTGCTGTTGATTATTTCCGAGACACCCTTGGGACTTCTACCTTGTAGCAGCTTCAGCAAACGACCTCAGCATAGCAGGTTTCTGTTGAACCTCTGGTTACTCCTCAAGCGCATATTTTCCTGAATAATATGGCTGGTATCAACTGTCCCATTGTTAATGAAATTCAATGTGCTTCCCTGCTAGCTCCCATATCAGATGATCTAATTTTTAAGACCTTAAAGTCTTTGAAGTGTAATAAAGCCCCGGGGCCGGACGGGTTCACTCTTGAATTTTTCTTGGCTACGTGGGATACTGTGGGCACAACATTTTCTGCAGCAATAAAGCATTTTTTTGCCTCTTGTGATATGCATCCTACTATCAACTCCACGTCCATTGCTCTTATGCCAAAAGTAGCTTCCCCTACTCATATTAAGGACTTTCGCCCAATCTCTTTGTGCACAATCGCCTACAAATGCATCTCAAAGATTATTGCGAACAGACTTAAGATGGTGCTTCCTACCGTGATCAATCCAGCACAGTCTGCTTTCGTAAAAGGCAGAAACATTTCTGACAACATTCTTATGGCCCAGGAGCTTTTTCGTGGTTACACCAGAGAAACGGGCATGCCTAAATGTGCGTTAAAAATTGATTTGCATAAAGCATTCGACTCTCTTGACTGGAATTTCTTGGTGGCAATTTTACATAAAATTGGGATTTTGTTTAGATTTATCAAGTGGATTTACACTTGTAACTCCACTACTCGGTTTTCAGTGAAAATTAATGGGTCTCTTCAAGGTTACTTTCGAGGTGCAAAAGGTGTCCGTCAAGGGGATCCAATGTCTCCTTACTTGTTCACTATTGCTATGAATGTATTCTCATGCATTCTTGACTCCAAGCCTCCTAACTACAAACATCACTGGAAGTGTAAAGACCTTGGGCTTACTCACCTTTTCTTTGCTGATGATGTGTTACTTTTTTCGAACGGAGATCAGCTTTCTATTAAGCACACTATGGATTCTTTGGCGAGATTTTCAACTTTAAGCGGGCTAAAGCCTAGCATAACAAAGAGTACGGTGTTTCTTTGTAACTTTGATGACACTCTTGTCTCTTGGTTTAACAATACCTTTGGCATCCCTCATGGCTCTATTCCAGTCAAATTTCTAGGTGTCCCTCTCATTTCATCGCAGCTTAGCGTAAATGATTGCATGCCTTTATTGGATAAAATCACTGCCCGAATCATGAGCTGGACTAACTTATTTCTTTCCTTTGCTGGTAGAGCCCAGCTTATAAGGTATGTCTTGTTCTATGCAATCCTTTTGGACTAACCATTTCATGCTTCCCGTGACAATTCACAATAATTTGCAAAAATTGTTTTCTCGGTTCTTATGGAAAGGTTCGACTCTATCAACGGGGGGGAACAAAGTGAGCTGGGCTACGTTGTGTTTGCCAAAAGACGAAGGTGGTCTCGGTCTAAAAAACATGAAAGAATGGAATAAGGCTCAACTCTTACTTCACCTTTGCAAAATTGTTAATAAGTCTGATTCCCTTTGGCCACGTTGGATCAATGCTACGGCCCTTAAGCATTATAAATTCTGGACCATGGATATTTCTTCTGGCTGCTCCTGGATTTGGAGAGGTATTTTACAATTAAGATCCTTGGCTTGTCAATTCTTATCCTATAGAATTGGAGACAGTCAAAGAATCTCCCTTTGGTTTGATCCCTGGTGGAACTCGCGGTGTCTTGCTGCTTCCAAGAATGATTCAATCATTACTCAGGCTGCCTCTACGCACAATGTTGTTCTTCATGAACTTATTGAATCTGGTATGTGGAACTTACCTTGTCCTAATAGAAGGATTCATCACATTAGTCTGGTTCTTGCAAACTGGTTGGCTTCTTTTAATGCTCCTACTTTCGATCTTAGCAAAACTGATGTGCTTATTTGGGATGGGCACCCGATTGGTAAAATTAAAATCTGGAACATATGGAACTCAATTCGTTACAAAATGCCAAATGTTTCCTGGCATAAAGTAGTCTGGCATAAGCTTGCGGTTCCCAGGTACGCTCATCATATGTGGCTGGTATGTCATGGGAGACTCAACACTTTGCAACATTTTTCTTCCTTTGGTATGGACGTGATTGATTGTTGTTATCTGTGTGTTGGAGGTCGGGAGTCTCTTGATCACCTTCTCATGCATTGCACGTACAGTCATCAGATTATAGCTCAGTTGGGGGATTCTCTTGGCTTGCCTTATCAAGCATCCTCTTGGCTCGAGCTGCTTCATTCTTGGCTTAACATCCAAGATCCGGTTCTCCGTCACTTGGCTTTGCTTACCCTTTAGGTATCCGCTTATCACTTGTGGAGGGAACGAAACTTCAGAGCTCACAATAAAGGAATCCTTGTTCCAGCAAAGCTATTCTCAGGAATTCTTATAGACATTAAGACTCGTCTTGTAACTTCTACATGGTTTCTTAAGAGAGCCTGTTCCAGTTTTTTTAGTAGTTGGTTAGATGGTTAGTTGGTTATTGGTCTTCCATGTTTTTTCTGCATTGTTTATAATCAGCCACCTCTATGGATTGTCATATAGCATGGGCAAATCCATGTTGCCTCTGTTTTCTTTTAATATACACAGCTTAGCAAAAAAAAGAAAAAGAAAAAACTAACTGTATAATGGTATCAAATGAAAAAATCAATTATATAATGGTATCAAATGGAATATTTTAATGATCCCCATACATCAAATGTTCAAGACATGTAAGTTTAAATAAATATTGTGACTCGATATATTATTTTGAGTATGCTGGGCCTGTAGGTTTGTGAATGTAGGAGGTAAAATTTGTATTTACGAACTGAGAAGTGCCCTAATTTCAGGTAGATTGTTTGAGAGTTGAGACAATCTAATGTACATTTTTCTCTTTCTTTTTAGTCAAAGAGAAACTCTTCTAGTTTTGGTTATGTCAGTTTACATACTAGCCTATAACCTGTGCGATGCACGGTTGCTTTAAGTAAATACTTTAAAATACATACATATACATATAAATATTCCATAAAAAATATTTCTTTTTTAACTTTAATTAATAGAAAAAGTGTAATTTATCTAATCATGTAGATTTTTTTCGATTTTTATAAAAAAAATTCTATATTGTAAGTGTTTTCCAGATTTTGTGTAATTTTTTACTATATAGCTTATTACTCGTGTGATGCACAGATGTATTTTTTAATATTTTTTGTTTGATTACCCATATTTTCATATATATTTTCTAATTAGTAGGAAAATAAATTATAGAAGATAATAAAATATTGTAATACATATTTGATAGTATTTTTAACGATAGTGTTTTAATAATTAATAATATGTTGTTGACGGCTCATGAGAGTAGTTTATAAAATAATATATCGATTTAATAGAGATATGTTGTTGGTGGAATTTGGAACCTATAAGAGTATTTCAAATATTAGAAAGGGAATATTCTTTTAGCATTAGATCCAACGGTTCTTATTTATTTATCTTAAAATCTAACGGTTGTTATTGAGTGTGTTATAGGGAGAATATTGTATAACAATATTTTGGAGGTTGCTGGATTTGCGGAGCAAAATACCGATATTCTGCTAAGAACACGAAGAACACGGAGGAGATTTGTAACTGTTTGTGGCTGATCTTGTCTATTTATATTCAGTGGTGAACTGTTTCTCAAAACTTTACAAGCTAGATGCCTACGTACCCTATTTATAGGGATCAAGCCATACGTAGTTCTCTTGGAGAAGAAGTTATCTAGACGGACTAGGGTTTCTATGGGCTCGGCTTGGCCCAAATCCACTAGTCATCTCTTTGGGTTGATATATTTTAACCATTTATACTGATCATGACTCATGGCCCATTAAAGGGTACCCATGGCTAACATGATGCTATAATTATCATTACTGGCGAAACTGACTAGATGGCCTCGCATGCGACCTCGCTGGGCTAATCATGCGAGGCGATCCACACTGTATGGAGATAACCATACTCAAGAGACCTCGCTGGGCCTGACCGTAAGCCTTCGTAGTAAATATACTCTAGGCCACGCTGGACCTCTAGGCCTTGCTAGACCTCGTGAACTACGACCCCGTCCCTTAGGGCTCGCTGGCGATCTCACTTTACAGAATAATGTGATGAACCTCCCTGTGATGGCGGACTTTAATGACCCATTCTTTATTCCTAGGCCCATTATATGTGATGTACTATTATTCTAGCCCATTAGGCCTGTTTAGCACTTATGCCAAATTCGGGCATAACAACTACCCCCCGAGTCCATATTGCAATTAAAAATGCGATGTGGACTCGAAGAACAATTTCTCAGAAATTCTGATGCGAGGCCAAGGCCCATTATCGATTACTCCTTTGGGCTCTCTTCGCTGGCCCAATGAATTCAAACAGTTTCTAACAGCTGGCTCATCGAGATCCGTTCCAAACTGCCGAGATAATGACACGTGTAGTATATCCTTCTCTCTCCTCACTACTATATAAACTTCTGATTTTCAAATCATTTGTCACTTTCCTTATTAACGTCATACTAAAGTGCTACCAATTTGCTCCCGGATCAAACAAAGACCCAGCTCGCTTTCAGTCAAGAACGACCCCAAGTTTTCTCAAGATCTTCAACGTTTCTTCATCAAAAAGTATGCTTCTCTCTCTTGTTCTTCATTTATATGCATGTGTAGCTTATAATTTCGTAAATATTTGCTGATAACTGCATGCGATGCGAGCCTGATTAACTGCGACCCCACACACTTAATTTCATGCTGTTTACACAAAATCACGCAAGCGCACGTGGTCACAAGTAATATAGATATAAGTCAAGTTCGTTCCCACAGAGATCTGGTTTTTAATTCAGTATTGTACCTATGCAACAATGTATGGTTTTAATTCACTGCTAAGACAAATAACAAATTGGGTTTTAATTAACTAAATCTAACTAAAAAGCAAATTAACAAACTAAGAATTAACTAACTAACAAGAATTGGAATTAAATTACTTCTGCAAGAGAAAGCATAGAATCCTAACTTCATTAAATACTTTGCTTAGATCTAACGCCTTTAATCACTATATGCAATGGTTATGATATCTGATCGAACAACACGAAACAAGTGCACGCTACCTGTCAGCATACGTATACCAAACTACCCATACATCCATAAAAGAGATAGAAGATGAATAGACACCAATTATGCTTAGATATGTTTATAGAATTTGAAAACATAACGGTTGAAGAGCAAGTTATCCATAATGATCACATAGGGCAATATAAGTATTCTCATCTCATACTACGAATCATGTTGATAAACAATCATGAACCTATGCTAGCATGGCAAGTTCTAAATTTCAAGATCCACTTTCACTTCACAAGAGATTAACAGATTAGATGTTAGCTACGCATCTAACAATTAAGCACAACCATACGAGGATATCAGATATACATCACACACAGATCTGTAAAGCATCAAGATACTAAAGCTCCATAAATAAATCCGTTAGAATCCCATGACAACAATTAGTTCATAATTGAACCTCTCGTCATCATGGGATCAGATGAAACCATGATAAAAACAAAGTATTAAAAAAATACAAATAAACCTAAGTAATTGATATGTAATGGTGTAATGGTGTGTTTTTTTCTGTCCCTCAATATGTGTATTTATAGCCCCAATTTGCCTCTCCTTTACCAAGCAATTACCGTCTTTGAATTAGGATAGAATTCCGGCAATTTCCATCTTTGAATGCAAATAGAATTCCAAATTCCATGTTTAGAACTTATTCTAGAAGCTCTTGGTCGACCATACAACTTCCATAATAATTACGAATTGCAAACAAGGCAAATTCCCATTAAAGATCGAATTCTGGAAAATTTCTGGAAGTTCTGCCGCCCAGGCGCGCCCGCGCGCACATGCAGTGTTTTCCAAGCGCGACCGCGCGCATATCTTTTCTGGAAATCCTTCAACCGCGCCCGCGCGCTCCACAAGGCTATCTTGAGCGCGCCCGCGCCCACCTTCTGCAACTGCTACTGATTGATTTACTCTTGCTGATTTCCTCTACTTCCTTTTGCATTTTCAACCACTTGTTCTTCTGAGCTTAAAAACACATATAAACACTGAAAATTCCATACTTGCACCTGGAAGTATATCCTGCACAATTCTCACAAAACACATTAAAACACACCAATACTTGAGATACAAAACACCAATTTAAGCCGAAATAGAATGATTCAAGTGGATATAAATCCACTTATCACACCCCCAAACTTAAACCGATGCTTGTCCTCAAGCATAAATAGAAAAAACTATATACAACTAACTAGTACCACTTCCGTAGGTGATCACGGTTGCATTTGGCTTATGCAACAAGCCCTTTAAACCCCTAGGCAGCCCTATTGGACGAGTAAGGTCTCGTGAGGGCCTATAGTGAATGTACCCACAAAATCCATTTAACCTAATGCAATGCAATGCATGAATGCAACTAATATGAAAATGCAAATAATCTAGTACTAATATCCTACCATACCTTCAAATCCTCTCATGCCATATCAACTTAAGAATCAAAGTAAATACGCAATGTCTTGGTGTCGAAAGTGCAAGTATTCACATAGTCTACTCAATGAACATGCATAAGTTCTCACAAGCCCATGTCAAATGTAAGAATAAGTTAGTAATCATGATAAACCTACAAGAGTACATCTTTGAGACAAAACTCGGGATCTCATACGCAAAAACAAGTAAACACTCACAATCCACTCACAAAAGAATATTCACTCAAGAACAAGGGTAAGTGTATCACTCAATTCCAACAAAATCATAAGCATGCTTGACATTTGGTATCAATCTAACTCTTAACACAACATACATCAATGACGATAATCAAAAGGTCTTTATTTGGGTTGTAACGGGGCTAGGGACAAGGTATGTCAAATAAGCCAAATCAGGTGAAGTGTCAAAAGCTAGTAAGTACCATAATAAATCATACATAACACCCTATTTTCCCCCCACATAATTTTTACTAAAACAAACACTCGACTAGTCGACTAAAATAGGATCACAACAAACACAAACATGCTCTCATAATATTTTTTTTCCTTTTTTTTTCTCTTTTTTTTCTTCTTTTTTTTTCTCTCCTTTTTTTTTTCTTTCGAGAGCTAAATATAACACAAACAATAATATACACAATAACAATGATCCCATGAATTTATTACACATGCCGACTATCAAGTAAACAAACCCAATTTTTAATATTTCCCCCAAAAGTATGACCAACAATAACCCCTCATTTGCACACCTTATTACTCCCTTAAATACTCTACTAGCCTTTGACAATATGGGTTCAAATTAATGTAAGGCCAATACAAGAAAAAGTCTTGGCAAGTAATGTGGTATGTCACCGAAAAATAGGATTAAGCTCAACGGGTTAACTAATTGATCATGTAAATATGGTGTAGTAATATGGGAAAATATGCAGTTAATCCTAAATGCCTTTATCATTTTAATCGTCAAATAATGTCATGCGTTTCAAGAAAGACCTCAAACAACTGCTAGCAATGCAAACAATCTGTGGACATTCAAGCAAACGAATAAATTGCAAATATGCAATAAGGCTCAAAAACTCACTTGGTGGAAAAACATACTCAATCCCAAGCAAAAATCTCTCTAACGCACCGACTTGTATTCAAAGCATGTAAAATAAATCATCTTGCACATATTCATGTCCTTCTAATCACTTACAACATTCAATAAGTTTACTAGCTTCAACTTACTAGTGTATGTGTGTGCACAAGAACAAAGCATATCACTTCTCAATCAAAAGCGTCAACAACACAAAATTCCTATCAAGCATGGGTGCAAATGCAAACTATTATGAACTCACATGATAAACGAACATAAAAACAGAATGTCCTATATGAAACAAACGTAGATAACACGAAAATAAATGCATAATTTACTACTACTAATATGCAAAACTTGAAATCCTACATGAACACATAATACAACAACTACTAATCCCTCAAACCACCCCCAAACTTAAAATATTCAATGTCCGCATTGAATGGAAAGTAATACAAAGGATAGTAGAAAACATACCTAAATAAAAATGCCGAAAAGCGTGGGTTACCTCCCACGAAGCACTCCTTTAACGTCAATAGCTTGACGTTACTTCCAAGCCTCCATTAAGGATGATTATAGTTTACCTGGTCATCTCTTCGTGAGACTTCATCGTCATCACGGCGGCACACTTTCTGCCCCTTCTCCTCGTTTGGCCTATTCGTGTAACAACTATGTCCTATTCCAATGCCTTCATCTGTTGACCCAAAATCTGAAAATTTGTAGAACAACACACATTCGCGGGCTTCGCTTAAATATAATGGAGGAGGGTAAATGTAAGTTGTTGAAGCCTTTGGTTCCTCAAAGAGAATTTCCTCCATTGGCTCTAATGCGCTACCTCCATCTTTAAACTCTGAGACAAGTAGAAGATCTGCATATTTCCCATGATCATCAACCTCTTGGTACGCACATACCAATTCTTGAAATTTGTGCAGCTCACCAGTGTCTGTCCCAAATAGTGCCCTTTCCGAATCATCCACCATACTAGCATGATCAAATTCCTCACATGGCTTGTGAACACTCACCTCACCTTGGAATTTGTCTTCCTCAATTATACATGAAGTACCTTGCTCCAAGTCACCGTTACTCTCTGGAATTGCCTCTAATATGAATTGTTGTTTCTCTTGTTCCAAGGCACTCAAAGCTCGAGCAACTAGTATCTCCAAAGATTTGAGAGACTCCTCATTACTTTTTTCAAGCATCCTAAGCTCCTCCATAGTTACAACCTCATCTGACTGAAAATTAGGAGTAGGTTGCTGATGTTGAAACTCTTCACTACCAAAGAAATATGACATATATGGAACATCTTGCTGGTACTGTTGAGGATGGTATTGAAAATATGGTTGTTCCTCATAACTGACATATGGATCAACTCCTTCGTAGTAACAATATTGTGAGGGATCATGAACGCCCAAACACCGCTCACATTGCTCAGGCATGGATGTCCTCGAATATGCCCACCATGGCAACTCCTCGCATGCCATCTTCAAACACTCAAGTACCTGAAACACACCAAACAAACAAGATAGGTAAGAAAAACAAATCCGAGTGAGTGAACGCTAACGACCACTATTGACAAGCACATAAACCAAAAATAAAACACCGATGATCCCCGGCAGCGGCGCCAAAAACTTGTTTACATAAAATCACGCAAGCGCACGTGGTCACAAGTAATATAGATATAAGTCAAGTTCGTTCCCACAGAGATCTGGTTTTTAATTCAGTATTGTACCTATGCAACAATGTATGGTTTTAATTCACTGCTAAGACAAATAACAAATTGGGTTTTAATTAACTAAATCTAACTAAAAAGCAAATTAACAAACTAAGAATTAACTAACTAACAAGAATTGGAATCGAATTACTTCTGCAAGAGAAAGCATAGAATCCTAACTTCATTAAATACTTTGCTTAGATCTGACGCCTTTAATCACTATATGCAATGGTTATGATATCTGATCGGACAACATGAAACAAGTACACGCTACCTGCCAGCATACGTATACCAAACTACCCATACATCCACAAAAGAGATAGAAGATGAATAGACACCAATTATGCTTAGACCCTATATGTCTATAGAATTTGAAAACATAACGGTTGAAGAGCAAGTTATCCATAATGATCACATAGGGCAATATAAGTATTCTCATCTCATACTACGAATCATGTTGATAAACAATCATGAACCTATGCTAGCATGGCAAGTTCTAAATTTCAAGATCCACTTTCACTTCACAAGAGATTAATAGATTAGATGTTAGCTACGCATCTAACAATTAAGCACAACCATACGAGGATATCAGATATACATCACACACAGATCTGTAAAGCATCAAGATACTAAAGCTCCATAAATAAATCCGTTAGAATCCCATGACAACAATTAGTTCATAATTGAACCTCTCGTCATCATGAGATCTGATGAAACCATGATAAAAACAAAGTATTAAAAAAATACAAATAAACCTAAGTAATTGATATGTAATGGTGTAATGGTGTATTTTTTTTGTCCCCCAAGATGTGTATTTATAGCCCCAATTTTCCTCTCCTTTACCAAGCAATTACCGTCTTTGAATTAGGAAAGAATTCTGGTAATTTCCGTCTTTGAATGCAAATAGAATTCCAAATTCCATGTTTAGAACTTATTCTAGAAGCTCCTGGTCGACCAAACAACTTCCATAATAATTAGGAATTGCAAACAAGGCAAATTCCCATTAAAGATCGAATTCTGGAAAATTTCTGGAAGTTCTGCCGCCCAGGCGCGCTCGCGCGCACATACAGTATTTTCCAAGCACGACCGTGCGCATATCTTTTCTGGAAATCCTTCAACCGCGCCTACGCGCTCCACAAGGCTATCTTGAGCGTGCCCGCGCCCACCTTCTGCAACTGCTACTGATTGATTTACTCTTGCTGATTTCCTCTACTTCCTTTTGCATTTTCAACCACTTGTTCTTCTGAGCTTAAAAACACATATAAACACTGAAAATTCCATACTTGCACCTGGAAGTATATCCTGCACAATTCTCACAAAACACATTAAAACACACCAATACTTGAGATACAAAACACCAATTTAAGCCAAAATAGAATGATTCAAGTGGATATAAATCCACTTATCACACGTTGTGAGCCTTGCCTCGCTAGACTAGAGAACGCGATCCATTTAATAAGTAGATATACGACCTCAAATTTAGAGTAGTTGCGTGACCCCCCCCCCCACTATTCCTCGTGTGCGGAGTGAGAACACGTAGAGCCTCTTATTAAATCTTTTCTTCTTTTCCTTTATCCCCTTTGATATTCTGTAAGTGCACACACTAATACTTCACCATCTTTTCAGATGTCTAACAGCGATAGCTCGAGGACTCCTTCGCCTCTTCCACACATTTCTATTAGCGAGTAGGCTGCTGCAAATATCGCCAGAACTGCGACTGCAAGTGACAGTTCATTCAAACTATATCTCGACCCCCTTTTGTCGCAAGAAGAATTCACTAGAGACACCCCTTTGGACTCTTGGAGAACGAGGCGACCCTCCAGCTCGCAGAGCCGATCCATTGATGTTCCAACCATCTCACTAAGCCATCCAATCCCAACTATACCCTATTCTTCAGTTCAGGGCGAGGTCGACAAGCTACTAAAGAGAGGAGAAGAATTTTTCTCTAGTGTCCCCAAACTCCTTTCCCCCCTTAACAAAAATCTCCTCAATATAAGCCCCATAATACTTACCAGCACTTCTTCAATAGACTCCCTTAGCCATGCCTATTATGAGCTCGAAGGTGGAGGTGATAACGAAGCCAACTCTGATGACTCTGATTATGAAGAAGCTTCTTCTGATACGGCGGCCTCGATGAGGTGACCAGGGTCGTCAACTTTGAAGATTATAACTATGTACCTGAGGCAACCCTACATACCAACCCCTCAACCCGAGCTAGAGGGTGTAATATATGTTGGAAGGCCGCGCCCTGAAGATATTGAACCGGGTTCCAAGGTGAAACCAGGCCAACCTCGCACCTTAGCCTGTAAAGATCTATCCATGACCCTGAATCTGGAATCTTTGACAAAGGCTGTTAACATATTCCAACCTGAAGGTAAAATCATTCTCCCCAAACGAGCGATGCGATGCTATCGCTTCAATCATGAAGAAAATGGCGGCAGGGTGCCTCGAATGGTCTTGACATCTGCCATGATGAAAATAGGCGTCTCTTCGTCTCTTCATCCTTTCATTAGGGATGTTTACGAGACATACCACCTTGCTCCAATCCAAATTAACCCCAACGGCTATAGGGCCATGATCTCTTTGTATATTCTCTACCACAAGCTTAGATACCCCAAATTGGATGCAAGGACAATGGGTTATTTCTTGCAACTGAAGCGATGTGGGGCTTCAGACTTCGGTTATGTTTATTTCTCAGTGTGGCCGGAGTTCAACAAGAAGGAACTTTATCATGGCAGCCCAAGCAATGCGGGCTCGTGGAAGGGACCTTACCTCTACGTCCACGAGGTGCCCAGAGTAAAAACTTCCTTTAACTATCTCCTAGGTATGAAGCTGTACTTTAGTTTCTATTCTCCCCCCTTAACTCGATCAATCTCCTAACTTATTCCCAATGGGATCGCAGTTGGCCAAGTGCGCACTATCCTAAAGGGCGAGGAGAAGAAACGAGCTGACGACGTGTTGAAGACTCCTCGTGAGGATAGGAACATCAAAACTCTCCTCACTTTAGAAAACTTAATTGAATGTGGGTTCTTGAAAGAAGGGTTCCAGCTCCCTTCTGAGGCGGGGCCTTCTGGTGCGAAGAAGGCTTCGCGAAAGAGAAAATTACGAGAGGAAGCATCGTCCTCTAGAATAGTGGTCGCAGAGAGTGAGAATATTTTTACTGTTGTAGTCCAATAACTTCTTTATATTAACTGTCTTTATTGTCTTCGCATTTTCACCTTTCATAATTATAATCTCTAAGTACTTTCTACTCCCATCTTGCAGGCATGTCGAGCAAAGGTCATAGACCCCCATTCTTGAAAAGCAAGGACACTCAAACTGCGAACCCAGCTGTAACTGATACTCGGCAGAAAATCAGCGATATCCTACCGCCTCCACCACCATCAACACAAGTTGAAATTCCAGATTAATCACCCCAGAGTCATCCTGAAGAGCATGTTTTAAAGAAATCCAAGAAGGATGGTCCCCTGCTTCAGGTAACCAAGCCTCCAGCAGCGATGCCAGTCCACCATCTTTATGCGAGGCATGGGTATACTCATGCTACTGAACAGGAATGCACACAATGGGTGGGTGCTGAGTTGGTGGAGAATTCTGAGTCCGTTTCCAAGTGTCTAGCTGAAGCGTTCATCCGGTAAGCCTCGCATCTTCGAGAATTAAAGAGCGTCGTGACTGCTAACACGAAGTTGGAGAAAGAGGTAAAAGTTCTTAAGGTCCAGCTTGAGGAAGATAAAAAATCTCTGATGGAAACTCACAAGCGGGCCTTGGATACCGAGACGGCCAGCCTCCGCTCTGAGCTGAAGAAAGTTAACAATGAAAAGGCAGCCCATCACAAATCCTTGAAAGAGGCGGAGCAGCTTGAGGAGGAGCAGCTTGAGGAGGAGCTGAGGAAAAATCACGAAGAGGAGATGGATAAGCTGAAAGTGGAGCTCGCTGCTGCTAAAGTCGATCACGAGGCGGTTGAGGAGGCTACCCAGACTGAATTTATGAAGGGCTTCATAAGGAAGATTCCTGATTTTGACTAGTCTAGGCTCGGGCCTGGCAATGCTGAGTTCGCAGCCAATCTCCATAAGGAGATCGAGGAAGAAGATGCCAAGGAAGCGGCCAGGCTCGCTAACGAGGCTGCCAAGGTGAATGCTGCTAACCAAGAAAAACCTAATGAGACTGCTGCATGATCTTTTTATTCAGATATTTTGAACTGGGGATGCGGACACCCTTTGAATGTCTCGCAAGTTGTAATATTCTTTTGGTAACCCTTTGATAACTCTGAAATATGTTGGGATCGCATGGCGACCCAGAATTACTTGATAACTTTGCTGATGATGATCATATCATAATTACTTGTATTCGTTTCTTGATTCTTATGCTTGCTTTAACTTCATTGAATTAATGCTTCCATTCTTTATGTATTTGAAATATTATCAAGTAGATTAACCTCGCAGCTGCGAAGCTTCCCTTGTTGAATTCATAACTTTTCCTTTTCAATTTGCTTAACTTCAAGGTGTACCCCATCTATTTGGAATCAAGACATGCGATGCCTTCCTTGCGAGGTCGCAGACACGATCCGGAGATGGAGGTCGCACCTTGACTTCTTTTACTCTAAACTTTACACTTCTTTAACTAAACTTTGAAGACATTCCCTCAGGTCGCAGTAAGTGCACGCTCGCAACCTCATTGACCTGAGGGGTGTTCGGCCTCGCATACGCTGTGCTGGCCTAGTCCTGAAATTTTTTAAAATACTGACAAAGAATAAAATTGCACAACGTTTTGGAGAACAAACTTCATATATAAATACTAGGGACGAAGCCCAACTTTTTAATACATCATAACAAGGAGGTGTCTATATGATCACTACCCCCGAGTACTTTGTATGAATTTATTCATGCTAAGTAGTAGTAGATAAAGACTACTAGGGGAGAGGCCTCTACTGATAGTATTTCCTCAAATGTTCTGCATTCCAAGCTCGTGGCATGACCTTATCATCCATATCAGTTAAATAATAGGTCCCTTCGTTGATGACACCATAGACCTTATAAGACCCTTCTCCATTGGCTCCAAAGACCCCGTGAGACGAGGCCTTAGTGTTAGGCATCACCCTCCTAAGCACCAAGTCCCCCACGCGAAGATGTGGCACACGAACCTTTCCATTATAGTACCTCGCAGCTCTTCTTTGATAAGCTGCGAGCCTCAACTGAGCCTCTTCCCTTGACTCTTGTATCATGTCTAAGTAGAGCTTGTGGTTGACCTCATTCGCCTCAGGGTCGTAGTGTTCTCTTCTGAACGAGCCTGAGCCTACCTCAACGGGCACCATGGCCTCGCACCCATATGTCAAAGAAAATGGAGTCTCTCCTGTAGTAGACCTTGGGGTCGTATTGTATGACCACAAGACCTTTGGCAACTCCTCGGGCCAACTACCCTTGCTCTCCTCCAATTTAGCTTTTAGTGTATGTTTGATTATCTTGTTGATGGTCTCGGTTTGTCCATTTGTCTTAGGGTGGCTCACAGCAGAAAAACTTTTCTTGATTCCCAAACTTTCACAGAATTCTTTCATCTCCTTGCTATCAAATTGCTTCCCATTATCTGAAATGAGCTGATATGGGATCCCATAGCGACACACAATCGCCCTGTACACGAAGTCCTTTAATTTTTTGGCCGTGATGGTAGCAAGGGGCTCGGTCTCGGCCCACTTAGTAAAATAGTCCACGGCCACAACTGCATACTTTACTCCTCCCTTAGCTTTGGAAGTTCGCCAATAAGATTTATTCCCCACATGGAAAAAGGGCCAAGGGATCATTAGCGAGGTGAGGTGGGTAACTGGAGCATTACTGAAATTTGCATTTCTCTGACATTTGTCACATCTCCTAGCGAACTTAAAAGCATCCCTTTTCAATGTAGGCCAGAAATACCCTTGTCGCAGGATTTTTTGAGCTAGGGAACTACCCACCGAATGATTGCCACATATTCCCTCATGAACCTCCCTCAAAATGTAGTTGCACTCTTCACCATCTACACACCTCAAGAGTGGGGTGTTAAATCCTCTTCGGTATAGCACTTCATCATAGATCACATAGCGAGCTGCCTGATACTTGATCTTCCTCGCTTCTTTTTTCTCTTGAGGCAGAGACCCATTCTTGACATAATCCCATATGGGGGTCATCCATGTCGACCCCTGGCTAACTATTTCCATAACACTTTCCTCTGGAACACTGGGCTTACTTTGAATTTCCAAGGGAATTATCCCAAGTAAACTGGCCTCGCGACGCGAGCCCATTTTTGCGAGGGCGTCCGCTCCTTAATTTTTTGCCCTCCTGATAAACTCTACCTTTACTTGCTTGAATGACCTCATAAGCCTCTGGACACATTTTAAATACAGCTCGATCTGAGGTCCCCTGGCCTGCCATCCACATCCGACATGGCCTGTAACTAACATTGAGTCGTTGTATGCATTGAGATTCTCCACCTTCATTTCTTTTGCGAGCTTGAGGCCGATTATGAGAGCATCGTACTCAGCTGCATTATTAGAGACCTCGAAAGCGAAGTGCATGGCACTGCTCAACTTGCGACCCTCAGGTGTAACGAGCTCGATCCCAGCTCCGGCTCCTTCCTTATTAGATGCCCCGTCAACATATAATTCCCACCACGAGGCTAAATTTTCATTTTTGATTTTGGGGTCAACCACTTCTGGGATTGCTACGAGAGCCCAGGCATCTTCCTCAGATTGGGAAGGAAATTCCAATATGAAATCCGCTAAAGCTTGCCCTATTATTGCACCTCGAGGCTTGTACTCGATATCGAACTGGCCCAACTCTATGGTCCACTTTAAAAGTCTACCCGAGGCCTCGGGTTTGTGCATTACTTGCCTCAAAGGATATGCAGTGCGAACCTGAATACTATGAGCTTGAAAGTAAGGCCTCAGTTTTCGCGAAGCCAAGACTAATGCATAGGCTAGCTTCTCCATGTTGGTGTAGCGAGTCTCAGCATCTAGCAACCTCTTACTGACATAATAAACGGGGAACTGAACCTTTTCCTCCTCGCGAACGAGGACAACACTGATGGCATATTCTGAAACTGCCAGGTAAACAATAAGAATTTCTCATTCCTTAGGCTTAGAGAGTAGTGGAGGCGAGCCCAAATGCTCCTTTATTCTTTGAAAAGCCTCCTCGCACTCAGGGGTCCATTCAAAATTTTTTCCCACCTTCTTGATCACTTTAAAGAACTCATGACACTTGTTTGATGACTTGGAAACGAACCGATTCAGTGCTGCGATCCTTCCAGTTAGACTTTGTACCTCCTTGACACTTCTAGGCGACCTCATCTCCATCAAAGCTTTTATCTTTGCTGGATTATCCTCAATCCCTCTGTGGTTAACAATAAACCCCAAGAATTTCCCAGACTCCACCCCAAAAACACACTTCTGGGGGTTGAGCTTCATTTTGTACTTCCTCAGTATATCAAATATTTCTGCGAGGTGGGCTATATGATCCCCAGCTTCCTTAGACTTTACAAGCATGTCATCCACATAGACCTCCATTGTTTTGCCAATTTGCTTCTCAAACATCATATTTACGAGTCTCTGGTAAGTGGCACCTGCATTGAGGAGGCCAAAGGACATCCCAATATAGCAGTAGAGACCTCTGTCTGTGATAAACGAAGTGTGCTCCTGATCAGGGCCATACATGGGTATCTGATTGTACCCAGAATAGGCATCCATGAAACTTAGGAGTGCATGGCATGCTGTTGCATCTACCAACTGATCAATCCTTGGAAGCGGGAAACTATCCTTTGGACAATGCTTGTTAAGATCAGTAAAATCCACACATGTCCTCCATTTGCCATTTGGTTTCTTCACTAGGACAGGATTAGCGAGCCAATCAGGGTAGAATGATTCCCTGACGAGGCCGACCTCGAGCAACCTATACACCTCCTCCTCGAGGGCCTTAGCTCGCTCTCCACTTATAGGTCTCCTTTTCTGTCTTACTCTTTTTTTTACTAGGATCGAGATTAAGTCTGTGACACATCACATTAGGATCAATCCCGATCATGTCTTCATGAGACCATGCAAATACATCCAAACTAGCTTTAAGGAACTCCACGAGCCTCCCCCTAAGATCAGGGCTCAGCTGCGACCCGACCTTCAACACCTTAGTTGGATCCTTAGCGTCAACAAGAACGGAGATCGTATCTTCTGCGGCTCCAGCCCGCTCCACATGTTCAGGAATGCGAGGATCTAGATCAATTTCAACATCACGAGCCCTACTAGACTCTGCTTCATCCTGCCTCGTGACTCCTGCTACAAAGGTTGGGGTCGCTCCAACATGGCCATACTCAGTCACGACTGTTGTTTCTCGTGTGACCCCATTAGGCAAATCTACCAATGTTGATGTCTCCTTGCGAACCTATTTTCCCTTACGGGCTCGCACAGCTGCCTGTTCTGGGCTTTCCTCGTCATCACTAGCCTCCTCGACAATTCCTTCTTGTAGAACCAACACGGGCTGTGAGGCCTCCATCATAATAGCCCCTGGTACCGGCTCTACCTGTATACCCAATCTGTCAAAATAATCATCTGGAAGCTCTTCGATAGATATTATATTGCAACCAACTGGGGGTTGCGAGTGTGACGCCCCCAGATCCGGGGTCGGAGATCTAGGCGCTCACGGTCCATTTTCCATTAATAACATACTTGTTCTTGCACATAATATAAATAAACAACCATCGACCCCATAATAAACTCACACCGCACACACACACACACACAGGTTAGAGTCTCAGAAACGTCATACATTTGATTAAGCAAAAGTAAAAGTTTTAGAGTTATTACAGACCGAATTAAACAGCATTTATGCTACCAGCAACACTTCGATATGAAGCGAAGTTGGCGGCTTGAAAGTTTGTTGCGGTACACTGCCTTGCACAGGTCATACTTATAAATAAAATGTACTAACAAAAGCTGACAACCAATCCGGCTAATGGGGCCTACCGGTGGGATCTCAACTGCAGCCTGGGGTCTAGTCACCTGCTTTCGAACAGTCTGACAGGTTCTTGCCATTTCTCTTAGCTGTTGTGTTTGTAAAATTTAAAAAAAAACAAGCAAGAGTGAGCAACTATAGCTCAGCAAGAATATAGGTATAAGATAAGTAATATAACATTTCATATGTATAACAGTCATTAAACTCGCTGTATCAATCAGTTATAAAATCACTTGTCATTATTGGTAAATTTCAAAGGTGCACCAGTACGTGCCCTTGTTTTCAAAATAACCTTGCAGTTCTAGCTACTGCATAAAGTCAACATCTTTCTCATCAAAATAGGACACTATCGGCAACTGGCACATAGGCCTAAGATGCAGTGTCAAAGCATTTTTCCAAAGTGGAGGAATGGGACTTAAAGAAAACATAAAACCTGACAGGGATTGACGATGATCAGTCGCCACATCCGAGTCCAATAATCCGCGGGTCTTCTCTACCGGTAGAAGGATAGAAACTACATCCGTAACTATCCCTGAGTGAAAACTACATCCGTAATCACCCTCGATGAAAACTACATCCGTAATCATCCTTCGGCAACACCTGGGCCGGAATAATAAGTGATGGACCGCCTGGCTCACGGCCGCTTACACATCCCGGGAATCGTTCGTCAACGGTCCCCACACCTGCCAGAGTCCCTTTTTCTTTTTCTTTTAAAAACCAGATTTTGATTGAAAACAGAGTAGTTGTGGTCCGACATCAGTCGACCGATAATTCTTTAAATCATACAAGAAGCAGAACCTGACCGGGGGTTTTCGAAAATGTTTTGAGTTCGAAAAGTCCGAGTTTGAAAGTTTTAAAAGGTATCTTGGATTAACTTTTGTTTTTAAAATAGTGAACAATAATTATTAAATAATATTTTAAGATTTAATATCAATAATTAATAAAATAATTATTTAATAAAATAAACTTTCAATCCAAGATAGGGTTTCGAGTATTTACGAAGATATAATAATAGTTATTTGAATATACGATACCACCCGAATGACCCTTCGGGTTTTCGTAATATAGATACGATATAATAATATACCGCTCCCCGGTCAATAGTATATACGGACCGCTACGACCTCTATTGCTAGAGTCGTTGTCCGAAGAAAACATTTCAATCTAAGTTCAAGGGGTAAAAGCATACATGTACTTGTTCAATCTCAATTGCATCAATACTTCGATAAACATATCATTTGATATAATTTGAAAACTACAAACACAACAGTGAAAATCCTTGTATATGTATAAGTTTTGGAAAGTAAACTTGCCTTGGTTTGGTTGGGGTGGTCGAGCGTGTGAATTCGAACGATCTATACATAAACAATAATCGTTCGTTAGTACCTTAACAATTTCTTTCTAGTTACGGGGTTTTAAGGGGACACGAAATTAACTTAACGACTTCGTCTTATGACTCCCTAGCCCCACTATAGGTCCATGACATCACTCGTTTACGCTCGTCACTTACTCGACTTAATTTAGTTACCACGTTCGAACCATAACCATTACTCCTAGAATTATGCTCCACTAACGACTTTTTCCCTTGCGCGAAATTTACTCTAGCATTTTTATAAAATCCAAAAATTCATATTTTAATCCAATTCTTTTTGGGTAGCCTTCACCACTGTATTTCCTAGCTTCTCTAATTTTTCTATGATCCCAATTAATTTTTAAGGTGTTTAAACAAGGTTCACAAGGGGGTCACTTTATGCAGTCCATAGTCCAGAAACAAAAATCACTTCTCCGGCCATAACTAAAAATCCACACATCACCTAGCTATGAACCTTACATATCCAGAAACTACATTCAATTATCTTTCCATCAATATAAGGTAGGACATCAGGGGACATCATTTGGGGGTTCAAAATCGTGTCACAATACAGGTCAATGTTCCTGGATAAAATCAGCAAGCTCAAATCACTTAGATCAACCATTTTTCACAATTCCACCATACAACCAACACTTAATACACTCAAATCATGGTTCATAACACTCATGGTGATATATAAGTTATCCATAATCATAAAAGTCACAATCTCAACATAAAAACTCAAGATCCAAGTCATCCAACACTTATACAACCAAGATTAGCTCATACATGCATGGATCTACTACTAAACATTATAAATACTACATAACCAAGAGGGTTTGTGATTTTATACCTTCTTGAGCTCCTAGGGACCTTGGGTAAGCTTTTCACAACACAACAACACCTTAGATGATCTCCTACAACACTTATAATCCAAGATCTAAAAGAAAATCAAACATGGTTACTATTCACCCAATCTTTAACATTTTATAACTTGGAATTGGATGGATGAAATGAAGTGAAATTGCTAGCATACCTTGATTAGATGATGTAGATGACCTAGGAATTATGGTATGAATTTAGAGTGATGAGAAGTGGGAGAAAGAATTTTTCTTTCTTCTCCACTTGGTCTTGGCCGAGAGCTTTAAGCTTGGGAGAGGGAGAGAGTGTTTTGATTTTTTGTGTTGGATGAAATAATGGCTTGGTTGATACATATTGTTGTATGTAATAGCATGGTACACATAGGTATGGCTATAGGCATGGCCATTGGTACTTGTTGTCTCCCCTTTTTGAAAAGCAAGCTAACTAGTTACTATTCCTCTTGTTATTTGGTTCATCTAGTTTGCTTTCCTAACTACTTAGTTGCATGGGCTTGCATGCAATACTACTCCTTGTATTATTATTCTCCCACCAATGCTTATTATCTAATCTTTAATTCGTATCGTATCTTAATTAATCTCTCGTAATAATATTTTGTCGCGTAGGGATTTCCCATATAATTCCTTAAGTACTAATTGTGTAAATTCCTCGAATGTCCATAATTCCTTGTCATGATCCTTAATAAATCTTTTAACACTCTAATCATTCTCTAATCCTAAGTTTTATAAATCTCATTAACAATAAGACTCCTGCCTTCACAATCTCCCTTTTTTATCTTACATAGGGAATACAACAACACAGTTCCTCAGACAATCAATCCTATTAATCACAGGGATGACCATAAAGGTTCCATATTGACATTGCCACAGGATATTAAATAAAATAAAATATTACCAAAAATTAGGGTTCTTACAGCCTCCCCTCCTTAAAAGGATTCCGTCCCGGAATCAGGTTGAAAACAGTTGGGGGTGCTTTTCACGCATTGCGCTTTCTAGTTCCCATGTTGATTCTTCGACATTCTGATTCCTCCACAAAACTCTCACTAATTTGACAACCTTGTTCCTCAGTACTTGTTCTTATCTATCCATGATTTCTACGGGTTGCTCTACATATGTCAAGTCTGGTTGCAGATCCACTTGATCATGTTCTATCATATGTCGGAAGTCGGTATGGTAGGGTCGTAGCATGGACACATGAAACACATTATGTACTTGCTGTAAGCTTGGAGGTAAAGCCAATTCATAGGCTAACTTTCCAACTCGTTTCAAGATCTCAAAAGGTCCAATAAACCTTGGGCTTAGTTTCCCCTTCTTACCAAATCTCATCAATCCCTTCCACGGTGATACTTTTAACATCACAAACTCTCCTACCTCATATTCTTTGTCCTTGCGGGTCTGGTCCGCATACTTCTTCTGTCTGTCTTGGGCCGCTACCAGCCGTCCTCTTATGAGTTCAATAGTTTCTCTTGTCTGTTGGACCAGTTCAGGCCCTAAAATCTTCCGCTCTCCAACTTCTTCCCAACACAAAGGAGATCGACATCTTCGCCCGTACAAAGCTTCATATGGGGGCATGCCTATACTCGCATGGTAACTGTTGTTGTAGGAAAATTCGATCAACGGCAAGTGGTCGTCCCAACTTCCCTTGAAATCTATGGCACATACTCTCAACATGTCCTCGATGGTCTGGATGGTTCTCTCGCTCTGTCCGTCTGTTTGGGGATGGTATGCAGTACTCATGTTTAACTTAGTCCCCACACAATCCTGAAAACTCCTCCAGAACCTGGAGTTGAATCTTGGGTCTCTATCTGATACGATGCTCACAGGAACCCCATGCCTAACCACAATCTCTTTTAGGTAAATATCCACTAGCTTGTCGACAGTGTATCTCTCGTTGATTGGAAGAAAATGTGCTGACTTGGTCAATCTATCAATAATTACCCAAATGGCGTCATGATTAGTCTTGGTCCTTGGTAATCCGACTACAAAGTCCATCGCAATCTGCTCCCACTTCCACTCGGGTATCTCTAAGGGTTGCAACAATCCACTAGGCCTCTGGTGTTCGGCCTTCACTCTTTGACATGTCAAGCATTTACTTACCCACTCTGCTATGTCCTTCTTCATATTTGGCCACCAATAATATTCTTTCAAATCCCTATACATCTTGGTGCCTCCAGGGTGAATCGAATACCTTGAACTATGAGCCTCTTGCAAAATCTCATCTTTTAATTCTCGAACGTTCGGGATCCATATCCTAGATGTGTACTTCATAACTCCATTCCCGTCCTTCTCACACCTAATTTCTTCGCCAGTCAAAATTTTCTCCATGGAATTCTTTTCTTCTTCTATCTTCTTTTCCTGACATAACTTGATCTTTTCCAGTAGCGGTGGTTGGACTTTTATTTCCATTAGACTCTCTTGGCCAATTCCTGGCAACTTCACCTCAATCTCCAGCCTCTCGAGGTCCTTGATCACTTCGTCCACTGACGTTATCATCTTAAGCTTCTCCTTTCGGCTAAGTGCATCGGCCACTACGTTGGCCTTCCCTGGGTGATAATGAATCTCACAATCATAATCCTTGATTAGCTCTAACCATCTCCTCTGCCTCATGTTTAACTCTTTCTGAGTGAATATGTACTTTAAGCTCTTGTGATCCGTGTAGATTTCACACTTTTCTCCGTAAAGATAATGTCTCCAGATCTTCAAAGCAAAGACTATTGCTGCTAATTCCAAATCATGGGTGGGGTATCTTATCTCATACTCCTTAAGTTGTCTGGACGCATACGCAATCACCTTACCGTGCTGCATAAGCACACACCCTAAACCTTTATGGGACGCGTCGCTATAAATCACAAAATCTCCCTTATCATCGGGTAGGGCTAGTACTGGTGCTGTCACCAACCTCTTTTTCAACTCTTGAAAGCTCTCTTCGCATTTCTCAGTCCACACAAACTTCTCGGTCTTGCGAGTTAGCCGGGTCAAAGGGGCTGCTATCTTGGCAAAGTCTTGGACAAATCTCCTATAGTAGCCGGCCAATCCTATGAAACTTCTCACCTCTGTCGGAGTGGTTGGTCTCTCCCAATTTGATACCGCCTCTATTTTGGCTGGGTCCACTAGGATGCCTTGTTCGCTAATCACATGCCCCAAAAACTGAACTTCCTTCAACCAAAATTCACACTTCGAGAACTTAGCGTACAACCTTTCTTCTCTTAATGCTCCCAATACAATCCTCAAGTGCTCTGCATGTTCCTCCTTCGTCTTGGAATAAATTAAGATGTCATCGATGAAGACTATAACACACTTGTCCAGGTACTTCTTGAAGACTCGATTCATTAAGTCCATGAAAGCTGCGGGTGCATTCGTTAACCCAAACGACATTACTAAAAACTCATAGTGTCCGTACCGGGTGCGAAAGGCCGTCTTTGGTATATCTTCTGGTTTAATCTTTAACTGGTGATACCCGGTCCGCAAATCAATCTTAGAGAAATAAACTGCATCTTTCAATTGGTCAAACAGGTCATCTATCCTGGGCAAGGGATACTTATTCTTGACGGTCACCTTATTCAACTCCCTGTAATCTATGCATAATCTCATACTGCCATCCTTCTTTTTCACGAATAGCACCGGGGCTCCCCACGGTGACACACTAGGTCTTATCATTCCTTTATCCAACAGCTCTTGCAATTGGGTGGCCAACTCTTTCATCTCCACTGGGGCTAGCCTATACGGGGCCTTTGAAATTGGGGCCGTGCCCGGAACTAAATCTATAGCGAACTCGATGTCTCTATCAGGTGGTAGTCCTGGAAGATCATCCGAAAATACGTCCGCGAACTCATTAACGACTGGGATTTCCTGTAGGTTCGGCGCCTCCTTCTTGGTATCCGTTACATAGGCTAAATAGGCCTCGCATCCTTTACGTAACAGCCTTTTAGCTTGAATCATAGTCAGAAACTTTTGGGTTTGTCGTTTTCCACTAAACACTACTTCCTTATCCCCTGGCAGTCTTAGACTCACTTTCTTCTTCACGCAATCAATCTGAGCTCCATGGGTTGTCAACCAATCCATACCTATTATTACGTCAAACTCCCCTAATTTAAAAGGTATTAAATCTACCCGAAAGTGCCGCCCCTCTATTTCTAGGTCGCAACCTGGACATACTTGGTTAACAAGAATAATTTCATGATTGGCTATCTCTACTTGCAGTCTGTCTCTCAGTGATTCAGTCTTAAGGCCTAACTGACTTACAAAATCTAGAGATATGAAAGACTTGGTAGCTCCCGAATCAAATAAAACATTCGCACTAACTGAGTTGAGTAGTAGGGTACCTGCGATCACATCCGTGTTCCTCACGGCATCTTGCACAGTCATGTTAAAAGTTCTTGCAGTAGGGGCCCTGTTAGAAGCAGTTCCACTCACTCTTGATGCAGCTGGCCCAGAGGACATACATTCCCTCATTCGGTGCCCTGGTTTCCCACATTTGAAGCAATTACCTCCGGCACTGGTGTTGTTACTAGTTCCTCGACAGGTGTTAGCATAATGTCCTGTCAGCCCACACTTGAAGCACTTCACATCTTGCAGATTACACACGCCCGCATGTTTCCTTCCACATTTATTACATTCCGGGAGTGGGGCTCGGGGTGGGGTAGAGTACGATGATCCCTGGGGTCGGCCGCTCTGGCCCACACTCCAACTTTCCGCTCTCTTGTTTCCAAAGTTTCCGCTGGGTTGGGACATTGTTCCTCGCTTAAATTTGCTTGGAAAGCTACCTCCCGCAGAGTTCCCCTTTCGACTATCAAACTTCCTCTTCCTTCCCTCTCTCTCCTTCTGCATCTGTTCGCCTCCAGCCTCAACAATCGATGCTTTCTCTACCAGGGTGGCATAGTCTGTCAGCTCAAGAACCGCCACACGATTCTGAATCCATTGCTTTAGCCCCAGTTGAAACCTTCGGGCCCTCTTCACCTCAGAGTTCACATATTCCGGCACAAACCTTGACAGCTCAGTAAATCTTGCCTCATACTCGGCCACCGTCATGTTACCTTGCTTGAGTTCCAAAAATTTCAGCTCCATTTGTGTCTCCATGAACCTAGGGAAATACTTTTCCAAGAACAACTCGCTAAATCTCTCCCAGGTCACCACACCTCTTCCCTCTAAATTCTTTTTAGCTTCCCACCAGTAGTTTGCCTCACCCTTCAGCAGATAGGTGGCGAAAACAGTTTTCTGCTCTTCAGCGACTCCTAGTATCTCAAAAGATTTCTCCATTTCTTTCAGCCAGGCTCTTGCCTCGACTGGGTCCGCAGTTCCCTTAAACTCCGGGGGTTTCAGGGATTTGAAATTCCGAAAGGCATTGGCATTCGCATTGTTGGGTGGTGGCTGAACTGGGGGACGGTCCAAGTTCTGCCTGAGTAGGTCCATGAATCGTTCCATAGGGTCTCTCCTTGGGTTTTCCACCTCCAGGGTATCATCTTCAGCTTCCTCTTCATCATACTCAGAGTTATCAAACAGGTTATAATCACTACCTTCATCCTCGCTCAGGTTCTGATCCTCTCTCTCTCGGTTTTGGCGGCCTTCCGGCCCATGGTGGCTACCCTGGCCTTCAGAGCTGGCCGGGTGAGCTCGGGTGTTCATTCTTCTGGGTGGCATGATTCTGATAATAAGACAAAAATGGGTTAGGGTTTTCAATTTATTTGACCGTATTTAGAGAAGTCAGGAACGTATTGTTCCTTCTTATACAGGGTTAAAATTTCGAACTCGCAGTGCCCTTATGATGGCGATAAACTGTAAAAACTTTTTAGGGGAAGTCGTTACGTGGTTCGAAAACATTTGTAGGAATTTCCAAAATTTCAAAATTTCGTAATCTGTAGAAATTTTTTTTTTTTTTTTTTTGAATTTTAAATAAACTAAAACCGTTTTTTTTTTTTTTTTGAAAGGTTTATTTTAGAAAAATTGTAGGAACATTTTGGAAAATGTAGAGAACAATTTGAAATCGCATATCGTAAATTTGAAATAGCATGGTTGTATTTGTGGCTTGTAGCAGTTGTATAATCACAGTTGTATATCAAGACAGTAGATCATGGCATCGGAAAGTAAAACAGTTGAGACAATATCAAGGAAACTGAAACTAAATAAGTACGGTACAAAGGTGGTCACAAAGTTTGGATGTTAGAGCCAAATACATAGTTCCGATGTCAAAGTCTAGCAAAAGTGGAACAAATACAAGTACATAATCCGAATAGTCAGGGCTACACAAAAGTAGGGCTACATCCGTACATACTATCCGAAGTCACATCTACATATATGTAGGTCAGTCTACTCATCCACTGGTCAGAAAGGACGCCACTGCACAAGTCAACTGTCCCGCAAAATCGACATACTAATGTCATCTGAACCTAGGGGACTGAGCTATAAGTAACACATCACGGGGCCGCACCGCGACGGAGCAAGGTCCTCACTCGGGCAAATGCACGACGCACAACACGTCTAACATCCCTAGCCCGGATCACTCCGCCCCCGCGGATCCCTAATCCGAGAACCCTCTCGCGACTCCTCCTCTCAATCTTGTGGAGGCGAGCTCTAGTCCTCCTAGCAACAGTAGTCCTCATCTCAGCCTGGATCCTCAAGCGCGCCTCGCGCTCCTCCACTATCACCCTCCTCGCCTCGTTAAGTCGGGCCTCCGCAGAAAGTAAGTCTCGGGTCATGAACTGCACGACATAGGCGTGCTCAGCGCCCGACACCGGGGGTAGGTCCAGTGGTGGGGGTGGCATAACAGGGGCAGGAGCAGGAGCAGGGGTAGGGTCACGCTCCTCCTCGCTAGAAGTGTCCTCCTCGGGATCATCATCATCAGAAGAAGTGAGGCTCAATAACTGTGGAGAGGGCGGGGGTGTCACAACACGGTCCTCACCGGATCGCACACTCTCCTCATCAGTGGCCACAGGGGAGGGGGTAACAGGCTCAGGCTCCATAAAGGGCTCCTCCTCCGGGTCCTCATCATCAGTATCCCCTAATATCGTAATCCAGGGGCCCAGCTCAGGGTCAGCATCAGTATCCTCAACAGGGTCCTCAGTCTCTCTCAGTAGTGCCTCATCATGCTCCCTCTCATAGGCCTCAGGGTCTGGTATATCCTCCATCTACACAAGGGAAATAAGCTAGGTTACTAACCAAAAAGAAGGGTTTAAGAAGTAGTTCCCTCACGGGCCTTAGAAGTCAGGGCTATATCCGATAACCCGACTGTGAACTCGATGAGAGCTCCAGGTATTAATGGGATTATTATTAGTGTTATTTTATTCGTATTATTATGGTTGCTTTCCTAAATTACTATCGTTTCTGAGAACTGTAACCTTCTCTCTGATACCATTTCTGTGACGCCCCCAGATCCGGGGTCGGAGATCTAGGCGCTCACGGTCCATTTTCCATTAATAACATACTTGTTCTTGCACATAATATAAATAAACAACCATCGACCCCATAATAAACTCACACCGCACACACACACACACACAGGTTAGAGTCTCAGAAACGTCATACATTTGATTAAGCAAAAGTAAAAGTTTTAGAGTTATTACAGACCGAATTAAACAGCATTTATGCTACCAGCAACACTTCGATATGAAGCGAAGTTGGCGGCTTGAAAGTTTGTTGCGGTACACTGCCTTGCACAGGTCATACTTATAAATAAAATGTACTAACAAAAGCTGACAACCAATCCGGCTAATGGGGCCTACCGGTGGGATCTCAACTGCAGCCTGGGGTCTAGTCACCTGCTTTCGAACAGTCTGACAGGTTCTTGCCATTTCTCTTAGCTGTTGTGTTTGTAAAATTTAAAAAAAAACAAGCAAGAGTGAGCAACTATAGCTCAGCAAGAATATAGGTATAAGATAAGTAATATAACATTTCATATGTATAACAGTCATTAAACTCGCTGTATCAATCAGTTATAAAATCACTTGTCATTATTGGTAAATTTCAAAGGTGCACCAGTACGTGCCCTTGTTTTCAAAATAACCTTGCAGTTCTAGCTACTGCATAAAGTCAACATCTTTCTCATCAAAATAGGACACTATCGGCAACTGGCACATAGGCCTAAGATGCAGTGTCAAAGCATTTTTCCAAAGTGGAGGAATGGGACTTAAAGAAAACATAAAACCTGACAGGGATTGACGATGATCAGTCGCCACATCCGAGTCCAATAATCCGCGGGTCTTCTCTACCGGTAGAAGGATAGAAACTACATCCGTAACTATCCCTGAGTGAAAACTACATCCGTAATCACCCTCGATGAAAACTACATCCGTAATCATCCTTCGGCAACACCTGGGCCGGAATAATAAGTGATGGACCGCCTGGCTCACGGCCGCTTACACATCCCGGGAATCGTTCGTCAACGGTCCCCACACCTGCCAGAGTCCCTTTTTCTTTTTCTTTTAAAAACCAGATTTTGATTGAAAACAGAGTAGTTGTGGTCCGACATCAGTCGACCGATAATTCTTGAAATCATACAAGAAGCAGAACCTGACCGGGGGTTTTCGAAAATGTTTTGAGTTCGAAAAGTCCGAGTTTGAAAGTTTTAAAAGGTATCTTGGATTAACTTTTGTTTTTAAAATAGTGAACAATAATTATTAAATAATATTTTAAGATTTAATATCAATAATTAATAAAATAATTATTTAATAAAATAAACTTTCAATCCAAGATAGGGTTTCGAGTATTTACGAAGATATAATAATAGTTATTTGAATATACGATACCACCCGAATGACCCTTCGGGTTTTCGTAATATAGATACGATATAATAATATACCGCTCCCCGGTCAATAGTATATACGGACCGCTACGACCTCTATTGCTAGAGTCGTTGTCCGAAGAAAACATTTCAATCTAAGTTCAAGGGGTAAAAGCATACATGTACTTGTTCAATCTCAATTGCATCAATACTTCGATAAACATATCATTTGATATAATTTGAAAACTACAAACACAACAGTGAAAATCCTTGTATATGTATAAGTTTTGGAAAGTAAACTTGCCTTGGTTTGGTTGGGGTGGTCGAGCGTGTGAATTCGAACGATCTATACATAAACAATAATCGTTCGTTAGTACCTTAACAATTTCTTTCTAGTTACGGGGTTTTAAGGGGACACGAAATTAACTTAACGACTTCGTCTTATGACTCCCTAGCCCCACTATAGGTCCATGACATCACTCGTTTACGCTCGTCACTTACTCGACTTAATTTAGTTACCACGTTCGAACCATAACCATTGCTCCTAGAATTATGCTCCACTAACGACTTTTTCCCTTGCGCGAAATTTACTCTAGCATTTTTATAAAATCCAAAAATTCATATTTTAATCCAATTCTTTTTGGGTAGCCTTCACCACTGTATTTCCTAGCTTCTCTAATTTTTCCATGATCCCAATTAATTTTTAAGGTGTTTAAACAAGGTTCACAAGGGGGTCACTTTATGCAGTCCATAGTCCAGAAACAAAAATCACTTCTCCGGCCATAACTAAAAATCCACACATCACCTAGCTATGAACCTTACATATCCAGAAACTACATTCAATTATCTTTCCATCAATATAAGGTAGGACATCAGGGGACATCATTTGGGGTTCAAAATCGTGTCACAATACAGGTCAATGTTCCTGGATAAAATCAGCAAGCTCAAATCACTTAGATCAACCATTTTTCACAATTCCACCATACAACCAACACTTAATACACTCAAATCATGGTTCATAACACTCATGGTGATATATAAGTTATCCATAATCATAAAAGTCACAATCTCAACATAAAAACTCAAGATCCAAGTCATCCAACACTTATACAACCAAGATTAGCTCATACATGCATGGATCTACTACTAAACATTATAAATACTACATAACCAAGAGGGTTTGTGATTTTATACCTTCTTGAGCTCCTAGGGACCTTGGGTAAGCTTTTCACAACACAACAACACCTTAGATGATCTCATACAACACTTATAATCCAAGATCTAAAAGAAAATCAAACATGGTTACTATTCACCCAATCTTTAACATTTTATAACTTGGAATTGGATGGATGAAATGAAGTGAAATTGCTAGCATACCTTGATTAGATGATGTAGATGACCTAGGAATTATGGTATGAATTTAGAGTGATGAGAAGTGGGAGAAAGAATTTTTCTTTCTTCTCCACATGGTCTTGGCCGAGAGCTTTAAGCTTGGGAGAGGGAGAGAGTGTTTTGATTTTTTGTGTTGGATGAAATAATGGCTTGGTTGATACATATTGTTGTATGTAATAGCATGGTACACATAGGTATGGCTATAGGCATGGCCATTGGTACTTGTTGTCTCCCCTTTTTGAAAAGCAAGCTAACTAGTTACTATTCCTCTTGTTATTTGGTTCATCTAGTTTGCTTTCCTAACTACTTAGTTGCATGGGCTTGCATGCAATACTACTCCTTGTATTATTATTCTCCCACCAATGCTTATTATCTAATCTTTAATTCGTATCGTATCTTAATTAATCTCTCGTAATAATATTTTGTCGCGTAGGGATTTCCCCTATAATTCCTTAAGTACTAATTGTGTAAATTCCTCGAATGTCCATAATTCCTTGTCATGATCCTTAATAAATCTTTTAACACTCTAATCATTCTCTAATCCTAAGTTTTATAAATCTCATTAACAATAAGACTCCTGCCTTCACAATCTCCCTTTTTTATCTTACATAGGGAATACAACAACACAGTTCCTCAGACAATCAATCCTATTAATCACAGGGATGACCAGAAAGGTTCCATATTGACATTGCCACAGGATATTAAATAAAATAAAATATTACCAAAAATTAGGGTTCTTACAGCGAGGCCGATTTGCGAGCCTTTTCTTCCTCTTCGCATTCCATATAACTTCTTCCCCTTTCCGCTAACTTAAGTGCCTGATTATAACATTCTCGAGACTCATACTGAATTCCGCTAACACACCCTACACCTTGTGGGGTGGGGAACTTCATCGATAGGTGGTAGATTGAAGTCACCACCCTCATTTCCTTCAAGATGGGTCTCCCCACAATAGCATTATAAGCAGATGGTTGATCCACGACCATAAAATCAGCGACCTACGTAGTGATGCAGGGCTCGTCCCCCAGAGTAATGGGGAGCCTGATAAGGCCTTTCACACTAAAAGAAGCCCCAGTGAACCCATAGAGATGACCTATTGTAGGAATAAGGTCTTTGTCTACATATCCCATTTTCTTATAGACATCGTACATCAAAACATTCACTGCACTTCCATTATCCACTAGCACTCTGTGAGCCAATGCGAACTCGAACAACTAGAGCATCGGAGTGAAGATGGTGTACCCACTTCGCATCCTCCTCAGTGAACATTATATTTGTGTCTTCCCCCTTAAAAAGCTTTGAGGGTCTCTCCTGCAAATGATGCACATTTGTGAGGGGCCGTTCCCTGGCCTCACGAGCATACCTTTCTCTTGCCTTGTTGATGTCTCCTCCAATATGTGGCCCTCTAATGATCACATGGATGTTATTGCCTCGCTCCTCCCTCTCCTTGCGAGGTTCTGTATTCTAGCCCGTATGAGGTACAGCATTATATCCCAGCCCTGATTTGCCAGAGTTCCCTTGATGTTTTTTCACTTCTCGAACCGCCCACTCAGTTAACTTCCCTTCTCGAATTAATCGATCAATTTGTTCTTTAAGGTGCCAGCAGTCCGCGGTATCATGTCCCTTTTGTTCATGAAAATCATAATACTTTGTAGTGTTCCAAGTTCCTTGTGCACCCATAGCAGGAGGTTTTGTGAACATCCCTTTGTTAGCATTGACAACATAAATATGATCAACTGAAGCCACTAAGGGAACGAACTTGTCTTCATCTCTAGCCGGACGAGCCCGAGGTGGGGACCGTCTTGGGGGATCGTGATCCCTTCTCTTCGGGCTCGGGCTACGATCCTGTCTTCGCCTGGGGCTTTTAGAATCCTTTCTCTTTACCCCCTTTGCCTTTATTTCCATTACTGCCAGACCCAATATTCTTCTTGAGGCCCTCCATTGACTTCTCTACCCACTTGAAAGGCTCAGCCTCCTTGTAGAATTCAGCAAGGGTATTAGGTGTGTGGGCCTGTAAATGCTTCCAAAATTTTGTGCCTTCTCTTAACCCAGCTGGTAGAAAGTTCTTAACGGCCTCGTCATTTATGCCTCGCACTCTAGGGACCTCAGTATTGAACCTCTTGAAGTAGTCCTGTAGGCTTTCTCCCTCCTTTTTCTTTATGTTAGCTAGAGTAGAAACAGGGGGTGCATAGAGCATCGAGGATTGGAATTGCTTAATGAAGATGTCTACAAATTGCTCCCAGGAATCAATGGTGACTAGTGCTCCTAGCTTCGAAAACCATTGTTGAGCGCTCCCTCTCAGCAAGGCTGCAAACAACCTGCACCTCGCTAGCTGCGAGACCTGGTAAACATCCATCTCATTATTGAACCGAACAACAAACTCGGCTGGGTCAGTTTCTCCATTGTAGGTCATATCTGAGTGATGGCCTCGAAACACGGCAGGAAGCGGAGCAGTTCGAATTTCATGAGTGAAGGGGGAGGACGAACCCATGGTACTGAAAATCCCTTTCTCATTATTCATCGCATCCAAGGCCTTTTTTAGCTCTTCCAGCTTATAATCACCGATCTTAGCTTCCTTGTCTTCCTTTTTCCTCTCTCCAGTACTCCCATGATGAGATTGAGTCTTTTTTGGGGCACTAGACTCCTCTTGATCATCTCTACGATCCTTCTTTTTGTGTTCTTCCTCGCGGTGGTGGGATCGTTCATGCTCTCGATGGAAAGGGGGTCTGTCATCACGATGATGGGACAGCTCACGCTCTCTACGAGGAGAGGGGGTCTGTCATTGCGACGATGTGACCGTTCACGATCTCTTCGAGGGGATAAAGGTTGATAAGAGCCCTTGCTTTTATTTTTAGACCCTCCATCCTTACTAGATTTAAGTTTCTCTAGTTTGAGGCGGAGATCATGCTCGCTGAGTTTCTTCCCTACTCTGTCAAAGATGCTAACGGACCTTCCTTCAGATGAGGCGGGCTTCTCATTCGACCCCTCCTTCTCCATAGCATCCTCCTCCTCGCTCCAATCAGGATTCGTTTGATCTGTTACTACATCATCAAAGTCTCCTATTAACTGCTTGGTGGGGCCTTTACTACCCTCTACTTGATGGGTTCGGCCCTCTGTCCTCGCATTCCTCTTGAAACCTCTAGAGCTGTGTCGCTTCTCCATCTTAGCCACCCTACCCTGTACCTCCATCATTTGATCACCGAGGCCCTTTAGAAATGACATGACTTCTCCAGTCAAGGCCACTTGCTGGACAGGGGGTGTTTTGTCCTTCTCGAACCTTTCCTTGGTCCCATCTTCCACTGCCTCGCTTTCTGGTCGATCCTTCCTCTGGGGGTCATCTCTGTTTCTCTTATGCGACCCCAGGGTTTCCCCCACTCCGTTTTTCTTCTTGTTTAATTTAGTCATTGTTCTCCCAACTCAACGACTAGCCCTCCTTCTAGCGCCAAATGTTATAGGGAGAATATAGTATAACAATATTTTGGAGGTTGCTGGATTTGCGGAGCAAAATATGGATATTCTGCTAAGAACACGAAGAACACGGAGGAGATTTGTAACTGTTTGTGGCTGATCTTGTCTATTGATATTCAGTGGTGAACTGTTTCTCAAAACTTTACAAGATGCCTACGTACCCTATTTATAGGGATACATACGTAGTTCTCTTGGTGAAGAAGTTATCTAGACGGGCTAGGGTTTCTATGGGCTCGGCTTGGCCCAAATCCACTAGTCATCTCCTTGGGTTGATATATTTTATCCATTTATACTGCTCATGACTCATGGCCCATTAAAGGGTACTCATGGCTAACATGATGCTATAATTATCATTACTGGCGAAACTGGCTAGATGGCCTCGCATGCGACCTCGCTGGGCTAATCATGCGAGGCGATCCACACTATATGGAGATAACCATACTCACGCGACCTCGCTGGACCTGACCGTAAGCCTTCGTAGTAAATATACTCTAGGTCACGCTGGACCTCTAGGCCTCGCTAGACCTCGTGAACTACGACCCCGTCCCTTAGGGCTCGCTGGCGATCTCGCTTTACAAAATAATGTGATGAACCTCCCTGTGACGGCGGACTTTAATGACCCATTCTTCATTCCTAGGCCCATTATATGTGATGTACTATTATTCTAGCTCATTAGGCCTGTTTAGGACTTATGCCAAATTCGGGCATATCAGAGTGTACCCAAAAAAATGTACCAAATCGACAACCAAATATTCCCTGTTTCGCTTATAATAGTATAGTATAGATAGATGTATTTTTTTTAATATTTTTTGTTTGATTACCCATATTTTCATATATATTTTGTAATTACTAGGAAAATAAATTATAGAAGATAATAAAATATTGTAATACATGTTTGATAGTATTTTTAACGATAGTGTTTGAATAATTAATAATATATTGTTGACAGATTGTGAGAGTAGTTTATAAAATAATATATCGATTTAATAGAGATATGTTGTTGGTGGGATTCGAACTTGGAACCTAAAAGAGTATTTCAAATATTAGAAAAAGAATATTCTTTTAGCATTAGATCCAATGGTTCTTATTTATTTCTCTTAAAATCTAACGGTTGTTATTAAGTTTACCAAAAAGTGTGTACCAAAAAAATTGTACTAAACCGACAACCAAATATACCCTGTTTCGCTTATAATAGTATAGATATAGATGTATTTTTTAATATTTTTTGTATGATTACCCATATTTTCATATATATTTTTTAATTAGTAGGAAATAAATTAAAGAAGATAATAAAACATTGTAATACATGTTTGATAGTATTTTTGACTATAGTGTTTTAATAATTAATAATATGTTGTTGATAGATTGTGAGAGTAGTTTATAAAATAATATATCGATTTAATAGAGATATGTTGTTGGGGTGGGATTCGAACTTGTAACCTATAAGAGTATTTCATATATTAGAAAAGGAATATTCTTTTAGCAATAGATCCAACGGTTCTTATTTATTTATCTTAAAATCTACCGGTTGTTATTGAGTGAACCAAAAAGAGTGTACCAAAAAAATTGTACCAAATCGACAACCAAATATACCCTGTTTCGCTTATAATAGTATAGTAGTTTCGCTTATAATAGTATAGTATAGATGTATTTTTTAATATTTTTTGTTTGATTACCCATATTTTCATATATATTTTTTAATTAGTAGGAAAATAAATTATAAAAGATAATAAAATATTGTAATACATGTTTGATAGTATTTTTAACGATAGTGTTTTAATAATTAATAATATGTTGTTGACAGATCGTGAGAGTAGTTTATAAAATAATATATCGATGTAATAGAGATATGTTGTTGGTGAGATTCGAACTTGGAACCTATAAGAGTATTTCAAATATTAGAAAAGGAATATTCTTTTAGCATTAGATCCAACAGTTCTTATTTATTTATCTTAAAATCTAACGATTGTTATTGAGTGTACCAAAAAGAGTGTACCAAAAAAATTGTACCAAATCGACAACCAAATATACCCTGTTTCGCTTATAATAGTATAGTAGTTTCGCTTATAATTTTTTTTTTGTCAGGTAGTTTCGCTTATAATAGTATAGTATAGATGTATTTTTAAATATTTTTTGTTTGATTACCCATATTTTCATATATATTTTGTAATTACTAGGAAAATAAATTATAGAAGATAATAAAATATTGTAATACATGTTTGATAGTATTTTTAACTATAGTCTTTTAATAATTAATAATATGTTGTTGACAGATCGTAAGAGTAGTTTATAAAATAATATATCGATTTAATAGAGATATGTTGTTGGTGTGATTCGAACTTGGAACCTATAAGAGTATTTCAAATATTAGAAAAATAATATTCTTTTAGAATTAGATCTAACGGCTTTTATTTGTTTATCTTAAAATCTACGATTGTTATTGAGTGTACCAAAAAAAGTGTACCCAAAAAAGTGTACCAAACCGACAACCAAATATATTCCGTTTCGCTTATAATAGTATAGTATAGATAGGGATGGCAAACGAGTCGATCGGTTCGAATTTTGTGAAAACCAGACCCGGTCCCAAATATGTATATTGGACTCAGATCCAGATCCGGACCCAACTAAAACCCGAATTCCTAGATTCAGTCCCGATCCGTCGGGTTTCAGTTCGGTTCGTGTTTTAATCGAGTCTAAATTTATTTATACAATTATTTATCAACATTTTTTTTTTTGAAACAATAAGTTATCAACTAAAAAAATATATTTAATCAAATATCCACCCGTAAATGTAAATTTTAAATAAGCACATACATCATCCAAATATATATAATTAAAAGATGAATATTAAATATATATCTCTCAATTTGTAAGATTTATCTATCAAAAATTGACTTGGATGCTTTATAAGATGAGTCTTTTTATAATTTATGAACGAATAAATAATGTTGACGAGATTACGAGAAACTATATAGTAACTTTAAGTTGAATAGGGCTTAAATTAATAGCATTAAAATAATTAGACTATCAAAAAAATTAATAATTAGAACATGTATTATATATACACTATATTATACATATACTCCCTCCGTCCCGTCCATTTGTTAACATTTCAAAATAAGGTGTCTGTCATGCATTTTAAGGTGGATTTTAAGAATAGTTCCATAACTTATTTTTGAAATTTTCTTTTTTTGTATAAAAATAGAACAATCCTATTTTTATAAAAAAAAAATAAAAATAAATTATGGAACTATGCTTAAAATTCACCTTAAAATGCGTTTCAGAAAGTGACAAAAATAGTGTTAAGAATTGGATGGGACGGAGGGAGTATATATTTATATATATGTTTATAGAGTTAAATCTATGGAGACCAACATTTGAGTGGAGACCATATACATTATGCACTCAAAACATTGCAAAACATTGCAAAACATATATATTTGCAAATTCAATGAACATTATAATTTCATTCTAAATCTTAAAAATCATGTTTGATTTGCAAGCAGAACATGTTTTGAAGAACAATACGTTCTGCAATATTTTGTTTACAGAACATACATGATTTTCAATATTTTAATGAAATTTGCATGTAAAACATATATGATTTTCAATATTTTCAATGAAATAAATGAAATAGTGATTTTCATAGAACATGATTTTCAATAAATAAGTTTTTGCAATATTTTAATTAATATACGGTCTCCGATCTCCACTAAAATTCTGGTCTCCACAGAACTTAACTCTATGTTTATATATATATATATATATATATATATATATATGGGGTCCGGTCTGTGGCAAACGGTTGCCACAGACCCCTTATTTAGCATACTATTTCAGAGCCGTTGGATCGTTGATCCAACGGTTCTGATTTAAAAAAAAAATTCGCACCGTACCGCATAAACTTTATGCGGTACGGAGTAATTACCAAAATGTCCCTACTGTTCACGTACCGCAGAAACTTTCTGCGGTACGGTGAACAGTAGATTTTTTATGTGAAAATAGGGGGCATTTTGGTAATTACTCCGTACCGCATAAAGTTTATGTGGTACGGTATTGTTTTTTTTTAAATCACAGCCGTTGGATCAACCATCCAACGGTCCAGAAATAGTATGTTGAATAAGAGGTCCCTGGCATACGTTTGCCAGGGACCGGGAGCCTATATATATATATATATATATATATATATATATATATATATATATATATATATGTTTGTACTTCGGATCGGATTCGGGTTCGATACGGGTTCAGTTCAATTTCGGGTTCGGTTCGGTTAGGACAAAACCCAAACCCGACTAAAAATTTATTCGGGTCTAAAAATAAATCTCAAACCCAAATCCAAATCCAAAATTTCAGGTTCGATTAGACTCATTCAGAACGGGTCGGATATCCATCGGGTCGGGGCAAATTGTCATCCTTAATTACATAGTGGATATTTAAGAGGTCTTGCCATTAAATCTCCTCTCTAACAAGCATACATTAGAGGTTGTGGCATCAAATCCC